>JAACJT020000028.1:10948413-10986311 GCA_009936485.2 Gymnarchus niloticus | reverse complement strand
TTCAGCTGGGATTCCATCAACTCCGCTAGCCTTGTTGTTAGCAATGCTTTCTAAAGCCTTCTTGACTTCATTCTCCAGGATGTCTGGCTCTAAGTCAGTGTCTCCACCATCGTTGTCGAGTCTAGTATAATGCATAAAGCCTACAGTTACTAAGTAATTAGCAAAATGACTTGAGTCTTCCAATTACAAAGTCAGGATTTAAAAATTAATCGTAAAGCAAAACTTAGCTTGGGCACTCTTAAATCAGCTGTGTTGCTAGCAGATGGTATAGATTCTTTATAGTGGCTGTCTTACAAAATAGTTTTATGTGCCTAGAGTACAGCGTATTAGTTGCAAAATCTGAGTTATGTCTGCAGTATAGAAATGTGTATGAATAAGTAATTAGACATACTTGAAGAACAGATGTTTCATTCCAGGTTTTGAGGTTTCCATTAAAACAGTCTGTATTTTATAGAAGTGATGGTCATAAATACGTATCGTGAGCCTGGTATATTATATTAAAAGGAGAGTCAGTCCTCACGGCCCACGTTAGTCATGTAAAAGATGCTTTGTGTATATTTATCTTGATATCAGGTCAGATGGGAGGATGGGTGAAAGAACTTTAGTGAAGCCGGCTGAATTGCATCGGCAGCGAGGGAGGGGACCCCATTGCTATGGAAAATTCTGCTTTTTTTTTTTTTTTCAGCATCGATTACGTGAATTTCATCTATTAAAATCTCTTAAACTTACCTAGAAATTTCTATGTAACTTTCAAGGTTTCTAGAGGCACACTGTTTCTGTTCTCTCTGCTAATGCGATGATGTCCTTTTCTAAACTGCCAGGATGGGGGTCTTCACAAATGTGAACCCCAACAAGCACAGAAATATTCTCTGCATTCCACTCAAACCTCAAAAGACCGACAAATTCTTAATTATGTACCTGATTAATTATGCATGTAATTACTATAGCTTATTGGAGGACCTGCCTTTTCATACTCTTGCCTCGTCATACTCTGTGTAACTGTACAACAGGTGTAATTATGTAAATAAATACCATGTCATGGATCGAGAAATCATAAATAAACAAGTTTCGCATGAGCCACATTTGTAATTTCTCTACTCTATAAATCTCACAAAGTTCTACAACTTTCTAATGCATGACACCATTACCTCCGTTCAACTGCAAATGTTCAAGAGGATTCTTTGACTGTCTGAAATTTTGTCAAAAATAAGTAAGGAGAATATATCTCTCCCCAAGCTTTTATTCATGTATTCGGTCCAGCATCAGTGAGCAGGCATGTAAAGACAGGATTTTATATTAATGTCTTGCCTCAGGGTATAATATGACCTTCCTTATGGCACTGGGTGTTTGAAAATTTATTTATTACATTTATTCCAGTTTATTCTGTGCAATTTTAATCAACAATTACTCCCCCCCATCAAAAATAAAATTTTTCAGCCCTTAAAACATACATGGTCAACTCACACACTGAAAAATGTGCATTAATATGAGTAAACAGCTGTTTTTGTCAAGGCATCAAACCTTAATATCTCATATGGAATTTGGCTGAAAGTGGGGATATTTTTTCAGAAGTACAAAAATTAGATGGTGCAAATGAAAATTACAAGACCAAAGCCATTTCACTCTATACATCATAGCACCGCGACAACAATACAGAAACTGACTTTAATAAACACAACCATATGAGAGTCAAGCTTTTAGCAGCAAAACATGAAAGGGGCCTAATTTCTGCTAATAGGCTGTAAATGAGGGGGAGACAGGAATGGCCGAGGGGATGGCTCAGAGCGTGACTAAAGAGTAAGGTCTCCTAGTTGGGTTGATGGCATCTGTCAGGATCAAGAGGCTAGAGGGCAGGCTGGATGTCTACCTTTCTCAGGGTGAGCAGCATAATTAACAGTGATGGCTGCTCTTCCCACAATGCACCTCTGCCCGTGGGATTTTTTTATTTTTTTCTTTCTCCAATGCTGGGTTCAGGAGCAAAATCAAGCTTCCTAGTGACATACACTTTGGATATGACTTTGACATTCATTATTTTCATAGAAGTTGCCACAGCCATGCCTCTCAAAAGTTGAGGGACATTATCTTTCGTGCTGTGGTCAAAGTGAGCCAGTTTTATGGTGTCACTTTCCTCACAAGTATCCAGAGTAAAGTTGCGGCTGTCCTCGAACATAGCAACATTAGTCTGCCGCAGACTGAAAGACTAAAGAACCATGCACATTAAAACCTGTGGAAATCAAAAACATGGCATAGGGAGGTATAGATACCACACTCTGCTGTGTGCTGTGATCAGACGTACTGTATGCTGACATCTGTCAGGAGTATGCCCTTTGAGTAATGCCAACATCTCGGCATCTACACGCAGTACATTGTCTGATCAGGCAGAAGGAATATTTAACCTCCAAGTTTAATGAAATGTACTGACAGATCATGGTCAGGCTCTTCAGCATGATGAATGGGAAAAAAAAAAATCAAAGCTATAACGTGACTTTAAGTACAGGCACTATATGCTTGATTGAAAGAACAACACAGACCGTAGGACCTTGATATTCTGGCCAACAGGCATGCTCACAATGGGGTGTTATTAAAGAGAATCGCAGCCTGGGATGTCCATACAGCACAGGTCCCCAAAGCTGGATCGCTCCTGAGTTTAACTAGACACATTCATCAGCAGTCTTTAGTTACCTATGCACAAATTTCCATTGCTGGTCCATACCGAAAGACTTAAACCTCTCTTTCTAGCTTGTAGTTTTTCACTTGCTATGCTTGGCTGTCCTTGGTACCCTTGGCCTGTTTCAAGGCCTGATCATTGTCAACTCCAACACCCTTGCTTGCCAACAGCTGTTCCCAAGCTAGCAGGGCATCAGGTAGCGTCACTGGTGATAAAAATGAGTCAGAGCTCATTAGGGGAGCAATGCATCTACTGATGAAGGAGAAAAGAAATACGGAGAAGCAATCCATAAGCTATGAGGCATAGGTGGTAATGCCGGCGATACTAAATGTAATATTGTTTGGTCACTTTAGTTTGCTTACCCAGGTGAGTTTCATCTTCACCTAGACAAAGACATGGCCCACAACTCTCAATAGTGTACTGCTAGAGTGAGGGAAAATATGCAGAAATCTAGGACAAAGCAAAATGCTGAGTGCTAAGAAGTTTGTACTGAAATTGCTCGCATTTCCGGAATTCTTTTGGGGGAAATTCAATTGTTTGCCTCCAAAAATAATAAAAAGACTCTTGATGGGTAGTGGTGGATGTAGACCCAAAGTGATGACACTCATAGCATTCTGCCCGAACGTTCGCAAGGCTTCTGGTTTAATTACTCATGAAAAATCTGTTGGATTACATGAACTGGGTTGTTAAATTTACATTGTGCATTTTGATCATTTTCTGTGAAGGACCTGCCAAATGTGTCCGCATTCCTCCCACCCACTAGAGTGCAGTGCCATCTTAGTTTTTACATATGTGAGGGACAGAAATGTTCATGGAAAATAACAACTCTAACGTTAGTGCCTTATTTTTTGGGCTCAAACATTGACTCGCTTTCTCTGTTGTGTGGCAATTCTCAGCTTGCTTTGTCATTTCATCGAATGAATGCAACTTAGTTTTTTCCTCAGGCATATTGGATGAGCCTCGCCATTTGTTTGCTTGCAGTTTCGGCACTCATTAAGTTATCCTAAGTGGGTTATCAAAAACATGCTGCATATCTTAAATGGCATTTGTAAAAATGTGAAGAAGCCCACCAGCAAACAGACACGACTATGAATGTAGAGATTGCACTGATGCACTCTCTCCTCCAGTATCTCTGGTACCATTCCGAGGGAATTGAGCAGTACAGCAAAACGATTTCAGCTGTTCTGAACACTGCTGGTGTTAGATTCTCGGATTATCTGTGAACGTACGTACAGACAATGTAAAAGGTCACTGCTGCCAGGGCGTACAACATGGGGAGTGAAGGGACCCTCTCATTTTGTCCTGAATCTCTTTCAAGTATAGCCTGGCCACTACTGTTTGTACGTGTATGAGCTGTCATTTGCTAACCGTGGCAGACTCCCAGCAGTGGAAGAAATTAGCACCATTCTGCCAGGGCAGGGAGGGGATAACTGAATTGGGCAGCTGGTCTTCCAGAAACGAATTGTGTATCTGCTTCTTAGGTTTCAGTACAAACATATCTTGAGTACTGTAACAGCAGGAGGTGTAGCGGTTGGGCAGATGACAAAAGGCTCACATCTTCAATCTCAGTGTGAAGTCTGCTGAGAACGGACATTTGGAAAGATTGCGATTTTGACTGTGAGGGAGGGTGCCTTTACAATGGAGCTTAAATAAATACCCCTAGTCTAAAACAACTATAAATATCAAGTCTAAATTTATCAAGAAATGTCATAATATACAGTCAATAAACAAATATTTGCATTGCACGCAACTACTGAAGTTAAGATTATTAAAGTAATTTGAAATGGTACATGCAGAAGGCAATTTTGGCCTCTTATATAATTTTATATATAATATATACAGTAGATATTTTAATCAGCAACTTCTGATTTAATAACTGAAAGGAGATTAGGCAAGTAAATATTTCTGTCCAAGACTATTTAAATGTCTCCTGGAAATATGTATTGTTCTCCAGTGTATCATGAATGTGGATGGGCTGCTTTGGCTGCCAGAATGTTTGATTTAGTTTTTGAAAATCTTTTGGAAATCTTAGCTTTTTGAGTCTATTTACAACATGACAAAATACACAACTTGGAAATACTCTTAAATATTTAACTTTCACAGGCTGCTTCTGTCTAATTAAGAGTTTTGAGCTAGTTTGTCTTTGACCCAGTGCACAAGGGTGCATGTCACCCAGGAGTCATTAGACCTACTGTAAAAATGTAACATTATGATTGCAGATGAGTGACAGCACAGCTGTCTACGCTCCTGAAGGAGACGTTGATCTCGCCGAGCAGCTTCATTCTTTAATTACCATGACGGTACAGTCTTGTATTTAAAGTTATCTGACTGAACTATCTTTGTGATTTTTGGAGAGCCTCGTTTCCATCTGTGAAAGAGAAATTTATCCGGTATGAACACAGATGACAAAAAGATTTGTTAATCATTCTCCTGTGTCTAGTCATCAAAAACATTTATCGTGTTTTCTTTTATGCGTACGAAACATAACATTGAATTAATGAAGTAAATCACTGAGAGTATGGCAATGTTTTTAGCATTAATATGTATGGCTTATGGATATTGCTGATTTTAAGGAGACATTATACATGCTTTTTATCTTTCATTCTCTTTCACGAAGGAAAAATGAATTTAAATGCTTTTTGCTTCTGTATATTTTGTGTGTAATGATAGCCTCGTTACAGCTTCTGCCAGAACATCAGAATAGGTCCCGAGAATAAAGGTCCAAGCAACAGGATCTGTAATCCCTAAAACCTGCCATTTTTTTTCCCCTTTAAATCATTTGCCCTAGCTAAAGAGTCAATCAGTTTTATGTTGATTTCTGGCAAAATTTGAAAAATATACAAGCTTTACTTTTATTGTATGTAAACGCATTTGAATGTCAAAAACAAATATGTTGCTTGACCTTGGTAGGGTAATGTGCAGTGCTTCATACCAGTGTTGCTCATAGCGCTGTGGAGAATTTCTTTAGTTTGATGCCCAATAATAATAAAACCATTTTAAAAGTCTCTGGGAAAAGGGCTTTTACCGTGTAAAATCTGAAAATGCCACTAGTATTTTTAATATATCTGCCACAATATGAATGATGTCTGGCTTTCTTTAATGTAATACCTCTTGCCCTGCCATGAAACATTTTAAGTACGTTTTTAAAACATTTTGTTCCATTCATTCCGGTAAGGAGTTCAGATTAGGCCTTTCACACATTTCATACTATAGTTACAATAATTGAGTTATTAAAATTGCGTTACATTCTGTCCTTTTCCTAAGAAGGCGCTCTTGTGTATGTCATAAAATGAGAAACATTTATGAAAAGTACTGCCTTCTCAGCCAGGCCTGGTCCCAGTCTTGTTCAAGATTAAATAAGGGATGTACCATTCCAGGAGTGGCCAAGAACACGCCGTGCCGTGAGCTCCGCGCGGTTCTTCATGTGCACGTTTGCGGCTCTTCAATATCATGACAAAAAAAAATTTTTTTACAATGACAGGAGTCCAACCCCCCCTTTAAGATTTTGTCTATAATTGTGTCTCCGCCATGCCCCAGCCTTGCATCTTTTGAGACCTCACATTCGCAGTTCTTCGTGTATGACCAGTTTGCCACCCGTGTGCTATACTAAAGAACACAATTCCATTTCCACCACAGGTTTTGAGAACAGCTGGGGCACATTGAAATGTTACAGATGTTTGAGAATGCTCATATCTTCACAGTAATACTATATCTATCCATTATCTAACCACTTATTCTGGTCAGAGTCATGCAGGGGTCTGGAGCTGCTCCCAGGCACCATATCACAACGGCAATGCACATTGATCTTTGGACTATAGGGATACACAAGACTACTCAAAAGAGAACTCATGCACACCCACAGTGGAGACGTGAGTTGAACCCCTAACCCTGGAGGTCTGAGGCAGCAGCCTACCCCCCATTCACCGTGCCCCCCCCCCCGGTAATATAATCTTCCTAATTTCATAAGGTTGAAGCTATTTAACAGTATGGCATATGGAGAGCTCTGGATACACACAGACAAGCTGACCCAAGATACAGGTCAGGTTGGGTCTAATATTAATCAAAGCAATTTGCTTTGGTGCAGTAGTGTGATTTCTAAAAAACAAATAACATTAGAAAAGATGAAACCTACATGGTTTACTGATTCTGAGGATCAACACTGCAGGATGTTGATTTCCCTATTATACAATGTGTCTTCAATAGACCAGTGGAAATATGATGATGTTTCAGGAGTACATGTTCGATGACCTTGATCACTGATTCTCATTAGCAATCAACACAACTCACTAACTTGATTTTATTTGTTCCAATATCTAATGCTAGTGATGATATTAGAACTGTTTTCAGTTTTTTTTCTTTCAGAATTAGGCTATCTACAGTATACTTCTGTAATTTCTCATGAACAGAAACAAAAGTTCAAGTTAAGTCAAGTAACTCTTCATTGTCATTTCAACCACATACAGTTAGTACAGTAGACAGTGAAACGAAACAACGTTCCTCCAGGACCGCGGTGCTACACAGAGCACAGGACCACAAAAGACTACACAACATAAAGTGCAAACGTGCAAACAGTGCAAAGGCAAGACAGCGGTACAGACGACGACAGTGCAGTGCTGACCAGTACACAGTTTTTGTATGAAAGCAATTTAGACCCAGTCACCAAAGTACTCTTACAGTTATACACTGTGGTTGTTTACACTTTTTTTCCCTTGCATTTCATATGACATTGCTCACAAGTACATTTAAAAATTAATTAGCTCATTGATGTTAATATACATATTGCCAAAACAAGATACACTTCTGTAACTTTTGACACGAAGGAAGCATAATTCAATTCAACTCAAGTCGCTCAATTCAATTTATTTTTATATAGTGCTCCTCATCTCTACATTGTTACCTTAAGGCACTTCCCAAGAGTGTGTGGTAGAGTGTTAGATTCATGATAAGAAAAGAAAGCAGACAGATCAGAAGACGATGAAGAAGAGAGACCACAACCAATGAGGAGGAAAACCTCGTGGGATTCAAGGTCAACTGACCACCCAACCTCCCTTAGGCATGCTACTATTGTGAAGTTCAGAGAGGAGAGTCACTCAAAACACTGGAGTCGCTGATCGATTTGTTTGTGTTACAAGATCACTTCATCTTTTCTGAACATGAAGATTTTGTTATACTGCATCAAGAGGTGGACCTGGAGCCTTCATTGTATTATCAGAACCCAAAACAAAGGCAGGGCCAGAAATGCTGCAGACAAGCAAAATGGAAAATGATTAATTCGCCACATGAAAAATATATATTCTTCCATATGGAAATTACTTATCATTGCATACATTGCTGATGAGAACGTATGTTATACTAGAACTTGAACGTTTTAACTTTTTTTTGAAACATCTCATCCTTCTGCTCATTATCTCAACTGATTTTGCAGATATTTACTATTGTAGTTTCCCATTTTTAATGTTCATTTTATATATTAAACTTAAGAACATTCCTAAGTAATTCCAGATTTAATATTTTAAGTTTTAAAATGTCCTAAAATTTTCCTCTCGCTTTTTCTTAAAAAGATATTCACGTGATTATTTAAATGATTAATACATCAGTTCACAGAATGATCATTTTTGTACAACATATCTGATATTTTCCAACTTTCATAAAAAAAAAAAACTCAGTGAAAGTTATTTTTTTAATTAATATAATATTGCAATGAAGAGCTGGACATGGAGAACTTCATTTTTTATATTTAAGTGTAAAAATGTTGAACCAATCTTGCTCCATTTTTTAGGATGAAGTTACGATAAAAGGGAAGGTTGGCTTCCTGTCAAACAAACATAAACAAGTCCTTAAGAGAATAGACAAGCTCCGTCACAGCTGAGGAACCTGCTGAAAATCAATTTATAGTGGAGATTTGGATTAGCAATATTATGTGTTGCAGTTGTTCTCTTTTTTTGCTGTGGGGGGGTTACCACACACACTATTAAAATGTACAGCCAGATTCATTGTTAGTGACTTTCCAGGTGCAACAGGGAACCCCTATAAGCAGAATTGATGTGCTTTGTTCCATCAAAAGAGGCAGAAAGCGTGTCCAGGATTACTCAGCTGCCAGCCCTGCATGGCCTTTCTGGGTCAAGTGCCTGCCAGTACCAAAGGCTAGTTCACTTTCAGTATCTGTGATTGGTCCTCCTACCTGGAGCCAATTGGGTCACAGCGTGAAAAGGACAAGGAGGGTGAATGTGAAGATGCAGTTTGCTGTTATCCATTTGCTGTCATCTCTTGATTGTTGTGGTTGTCTGTGTCTCTAATGACTGACAGGCATTATACACAAACGCTCTCATAACTGTGTAGGAAGGAGGATATTAGGACTAGCTGATGGTCCTGTGTTTACTTCAAAGTGGCTCACCTGTTTCATGTTGCAGCTGTCTATTTATGAAGTGCCTGGCGCTTTTGCATGGCACAGTTTGCCCCAGCCCTGGTCAAAAATCTGAAATGAATTTAAAGAATATTTTTAAAGAATTTTTTGCCAAACTCCCCCCCATCAGTTAGATATTTATCATTTGCATTTTAAGACTCTTCTGTAGTACTTCAGTGCACTTAAATGTTTCAGATTCAATAACAGGAAATTTCTGTATTTAAAATTCTAATTTAAACCTTTCAGTAGCCCAAATGTAAAATACCATCACTAAAACCAAATTGGTCTTTTTTTTTTTTTTTGCTGTAATCATAGATATGTTACTCAAATGGCCTGTTTAGCTAGGCCTTTTCATTTGTCATCTGAATATACTCCAAGGGACATTTTCTTGAGTAGAACTATAAACCTGCCATATGGAATGTTTTGGTGACTGTCACCTTCAGAGTTATCTGTAAGGGCTGAGGGAAGTTCCTCATATTCAGATCATGTTGATTGGATCATTTCATGTGGGCCATTGATCATGTGGATAAAATGTGACGTTTTATTGGCAGGGCAGTCTTTACTGCACTCAACAAACTCCGAAATCGAAATACCTTCGATTAAAAATTAATGAGGCATCATCACAATGTTATCATCTTAGTTTCAGTGTGAAGGATTTCATAGACGTCACCCGGTCCTGTTTTAAAATCCCAATGTGTGTGGTTGTGGCGAAAATACTGAACTTGCTGTGAAATGGCCTTTACCTCAAATTAAGGCTCCAGCCCTTTTCTGAATGGCCTGATTTATGGTTATTTATTTATTTGCTTATATTTTTTTGGGGAGGGGGTGTGATCAATGGGTGTACAATGAGATATTAGTGTCAAAGTTCCTGAGTTTTCAAAGTCAAAATAGAAGCCTTCGGTGCATCATAAACATTATGTTTGCCTTTGTCAATTCCTGGCCTGGGGTGAAGAGTGAAATATGATGCTGGACGTCTATAGTCCCAGAAAACCAAACTGCTGCAGCCTAGAGCATCAAGGTGTCCATGTTCCTACGACTGGCACGAGAAAGAGAGGTTTTCCTCCACCTACATGCTAATTAAGTAATTTGCGGCATGCGGCTTCTGCATAATTAATGTT
Source organism: Gymnarchus niloticus (assembly GCA_009936485.2). NCBI lineage: Eukaryota > Metazoa > Chordata > Actinopteri > Osteoglossiformes > Gymnarchidae > Gymnarchus > Gymnarchus niloticus. The sequence continues at coordinate 10,976,122 of JAACJT020000028.1, read as the reverse complement.
AGTAAATCACCCACTAATATTACATCTGTTAGATTTCCATAGTAAAACTGCCCTTAGGTACAGTTGAAGTTCACAGCGAAATAGACTCTGTCACATTTACACTGTCTGATCCAATAAATTCTCCGAGTGGTAAAATAACACTCTTGGTGTTAGATAAACACTCCCAACTTTGCTTTGTAGGGGAAACTCTTTGTATAGTCGTGTTTTTCTCATTAAAGCTGAATTAAATACAAACAAGGAAACGAGCGCACGAGACGTTTGACGTGGACGAGCCGCTGGAGTGTCTGTTTGAGAGACGACGCTTCTCAAGTGCTTCTTGGGTGTGATTCTGCCTACGAAAGGCAGCCGAGCGAAAGCCTTCAGAAGCAATCTGTGAGAGGGAGGCAGGCAGTCGGAAAAATGAATGACACGTCTGCGATGGATCATCAGAGAATGCAAGTCGGATACGCACGCATCCTCTGATGGGTGATGCATGACATGGAACCCACTCTTACCATCTGAATAGCTGAGGCAGTGGGGGTGCAGGGGGTGATGGAGAGGATACCTTTAGCTTACAAGCAAGATTAAGGGAACCAAAACATTCACTAGCTTGCTTTTTATAGTTCATCATTTATCGTCTGCCTTGGATTTAATTTCATTTTGCTCTGGTTTGATTTGTTTTTTTCTTCCTGGTATTTATATTTATTGTTCCCTCAAGCTAGTAATGTGCCGTTATTCTTCAAAGCTGCTGATTGCATCATTGACTGAGCTTTGACACGACAAGATCTAGGACGTGGCTCGTTTTTGAAATGCTAATGTTTCAGTGTCGTGACACAGCCCGACGTGGGCTTCTGAGCTTCCTGCCTTGATTAGCTTGCCAGAGACGCAGGAGCTCTAAACTGTTTTTCAAATGGTTAGGCTTATAGGAAGTAAGAAGGAGAGCCAACAGGGAGGGCAGACAAAGGCTTTTGGAAGATCATTTACCTTCAGAAGATGCTGCCGTTCTGTTTTGGTGTGCCGCAAATACCCTTGACTCAGTCTGGACTTTATTCTTAGTCACTTCAATCCAATTTTATTTATATAGCACATTTAACAAAGAGCACTGTCATAAAGCGCTTTACATGGTCCCAGGTTCAAGGTCCCCAGAGAATAAGCCAAGGATGACGGCGGTAAGGAAAAACTCCCTCAGGAGGAAGAAACCTCGAGAGGAACCAGAGTCAAGGGGGAAGCCCATCCTCCTCAGGCCGGCACCAGAGAGGACGGGTTCATAGATACAATATGGTGTACAACAGAGACGCTATCTTTATGATAAACCATTCTGAGAATGGTACCATATAAAAATAACTGACCTGAAATCAATCAAAATTCAAGTTCCTGTAATGTTGCAGTTTTATACTATCACGATAGAAGCCGAGGAGGCAGAAGGTACTGAGGAATATATTAATTTGTCTCTCCGGTAATCTACCATCTGGGACCTACATTTCAAGTCCATCCTCTTATGCCATGTATTTAGCATGTTCCTGTACATTTTCTAATATAAAAGTGAGTGAAAAATCCCTTTCAAGAGAATTACATTAAAAATTAATATATTTGAATGGACTCAAAGGTGTATATAATGCAATGGCCTTGATTTAATTTCCTTGGTATAAGGTCCTGTGGAATGTTTAAAAGTATACACGTTAAAGACTCCACTTCCGATGATTCAAGTCAGTACTTGTTGTCAGGATAATATGCTGAAAATATTTTCCACTTGAAAAACTCCATGACCTTATTATTTGAAATAGTAACTCTAACCAAGTGCTCAGAGGCTGGCTGGATGGATGGTTTGTCTGACTGACTCCTCGTTACTATATGAAGAACACCAAATGATTATTCTGGGTTGTTACACAGACTCCAGCTGGTGCAAAATGCTGCAGCAAGAATGCTAACTGGAACTTGGAAGTTCGATCATATTAGTCTTGTATTGTCATCTTTACCTTGGCTTCCTGTTAAGTCTCACACTGACTTTAAAGTACTGTTACTTACCTATAAGGCCTTGCATTTTTGGCTCCAGAATGTCTGTCTGATCTTTTGGGTCCCCCCACCCCCCATTTGCTTTGCTTTCAGGGGGCAGGTTATTTATTAGCTCCAAGAGTGAAAAAAGCGAGGTTGGGCTGTGGAGCATTCTCATATAGAGCTCTGCAGCTGTGGAATGGTCTTCCAGCAGCAGTGCGGGAATCTGGCTCACTCTCCATCTTTAAGTCCAGGCTGAAAGCATACCTCTTCAGTCTAGCTTACAGAGACCTCAGGTAGCTACTCACTCCCCAACTATAGTATATAGGTCGAGGTGTAGAGCTGGGTGGGGATCAGTGTCATTGACTTTGGATGAACTGTTCTGTCAGTGCTGTCACTTCTGCTTCACATGTACTGTGTGTTGTTGGAGTGCTGGCATTCAAGGATTCCTCATGCCTGTGTCCCCATTGGCCTCTCCTTCATAGTTATGCTGCCATATATAGTCATGCCGGGGCTCTTGCTGTTTTATTTGCAATTATTGTGCCACCTTAAATTGCTGCTCTGCTCATAAACATTGTCTTTAGATTTAAGTTTGTGGCAAAGGGAGAATGACCAAACTTCAGCTTGATCATCAGACAATCAGCCATTGATCATTCAATTAGAATGCCTAATTCAATTCATTTCAACATTCTCCAAGCAAACCAATTTACTGATAAATGGTGATTAATAGGAACTGAAGGCAAACCTAAATTAACGTGTTCTGATTAAAGCTGTCAATTAAATTTCAATGAAGATTATGCTTGTTAAAGTCAATTTAAGCTCTGTCAACACAAAACGAAATCTAGAACTTCAGTTATGGCTCTAGGTCAAAATAGTGAGAAAAGTGAGAATTTTGGACCAGTGTATTTAATGTCAATCAGTTCAAACCGAAACAGAAACGAAATGATTTGGCAAAAACAGATCACTATGACAAGAAAAAGCTGCGGCTGCAGATATATGTGAATGTGGGAATAGTTGTTGAATTTCTGATATGCAGAAAGGGTAACTGACCAAACTGTAAGTTCGGTGCTAAAAGAAAGGAAAGCGTGTTGTTTAGAATCAAAACCTTAAGCAAAAGAATGCTTGCATTTGTCTGTGTCCTCAAACCATTTGAGGCATTTATTACACTATGCAGTGTTTCAGCCGATGTTGACACAAAGGGACATTCGTGGAGTTGTTTAGAAGGCCCGGCATGATTATTTATCACCAAATGTAGGCAGATTTACACATACACATTTGTAAATAGACATTTAATATATCATATGACACATTTCCGTTTTGTTTTTTCACAGGATCACCAAAACGTATGCTGCACCCAGCGTTGTGTTCTATTCCAGGGATATTTGATTATTCTGACACTAATAAAAAGCAAATATGTAATTACTTTCGGTTGAAACTCATCTACAAGTCGGAAAAAAAAACCGGTTGTTAAATAATGTCAAACAAGCAAGCAAATATTTAATGTGGTTCATTAAAAAGCTTATCTCATCAATCAAAGTACACTTTCAACAGCTTTTTATCTGTGGCTTTTGTGCCAAATGTGGCTTAGTGAAAAAACAAAACAAAAAAATCTGTATTCATGTTTTTTTATGTGCAGTCGGTGTGTCATCGTTTGATACACTGAGGCGGCCAACCTTGATGACTTATTGTGTTTGAGAGATTTGCTAACCCAACCACCATGTTAGCTAATAAAAACATTTGTTTTGTTTTTGCAGTCTAGATTTCTTTTATGTTCAGCAAATAAATTTAGCAATTAAGCACCACAGTCCCATTATTTTGTTTTCCAAATAGAACTTTAACTTAGTGCTAATACTCCAAATACCAAAAAATGATGTTGTTTTCTTGCTTTGTTCGGTACATTTACTTTTCAAGTGCAGCATAGTTTTTTTTTTTTTTTTGCCAATCACAGCCAACTTTTCCCGTAAGTGTAGGAGCAACCCAAGAGAGCAAATGACAATCGTTAAATTGGAAAAGCCATGCAGAATTTGAGATGGCATTTCTTTTATAGAGCTGTACTCAGAAAATCCGGAAGAGAGCCCTTCATCTGTAATGACAAGGCAAACTCATTATATCTAGCAGGAATTGTAAATCCAAGAAAACCACAATGTCCCCCCAGTTGCCCAGGTTACTCCAGCTTACCCCACTCAAAAGATTACTAGGTGTGATGACTGGTGTACAGCTTTGATGATGCTGGCTGAAGTTACTTTTGGATGTATCTGGCCCCATACCAAATGACTTGTATAGATATTAGAATGACTCATATGGGCTGGAAGATTAGACCACAAACCTCTGGAGATTTTTTGTTTGGGAAGCAGCTGTCTTTTAATTCAACAATATGTTTGACGTGCTTCAGTCTGGATCCTGACAGGACTGGAGGACTGAAATGATTCTTTTTAGAGTTATGAATGGCTGCTTTCTGCTCATAGAAATATCTCTGTCTCTGTGCTTCCGGATTAAAGTGCTACTTTTAACCCCATAGATTGTATATTTTCTTTCTCAGGCAGATGCTTCCTTGATTTGCGTCAGACCATTACTACTTATATAACCACTCGGATAAATTGACTGTTACATTTAGAAATGGAAAGTGTCAGGATTTTGTCAGAAGAATATCGCAGTGGTTAGAAAATGTAAGAATGATGCAAAAGACCTGGTCGATGTACTTGTTACCTGAGACTCTACTACGGTAACTGGCTTAAAAAAATGTATGAAAATGGCACAGCATGGAGTTCCAAATGTTCATTAAAGTACAAGGCATGTACAAACCTGTCCTGTCATTGTCTTGCTACACAGTCTGTCAAATATGTAGTAGATCTTGTATACCTAATATAGGATAGCTTCATTCTTCCAAGATAATGGGTTAAAATCCTACCTCTGTTCAGTGTATGTGGAGTGAGTTTGTGCCCTCGTGTTGTGTAGGTTTCCTCCTACAGTGGATATAAAAAGTCAACACACCCCTGTTAAAAACACAGGGTTTTGTGATGCAAAAAGTGAAACCAATATAAATCAGGGGTCAGATCTTTTCAACTTTTAATGTGATATTGCAGCAAAATTTAAATGGGGGAAAATAAATGGAAACTTTTTTGGGGAAAAAGAAAAATGTAATGTGGGTATGTGGCTGTGTTGAGAGTTCTTGTTTACTGTCTACCCACTACTTAGGGTCATCCCACCCTGAGCCAACAGAATCAGAATCTGAATCAGGCCACCTGAACCCTGACTTTCTGCTCGAGACAATTCTGAAAGAAGAAATGTATCATTTGTAATGGGGTGGTCTCAGTTCTTTATCTGCAGCAGGACTATGATCATTGAAGTTAACAAAGCAGCTGATTTTTTAAATCCATCACATACAATAGCATCTGCTGTTTATGCTTTTTATTATTTATTTTTTGAAATTCCTTTTTCTTTGGTGTTTCTCCTTTCGAATGATGGCTGACTGTGTATAGAACACTTGTATTCTTATTTTATTATGGAAACAAATTTCCATCCATCCATAATTCAACTGCTAATTCATAAGAGAAAAACATTCCTTCACATTTCTAGTACATTATCACATTTTTACAATATCATACATGTGCTCTCCCCCCGCATATCGATTTCTAGCATTCTGCTCAGTCTGTCTTTCTGCTTCCATTGTTGATGGCCTCTCTGTCATGTTGCTGAGCTCCACTTGATTTGATTAGAGGATGTGACGATCATTTTTTGCCTAGTGCATCCTCTATGCATTCCTGGTCATCTGACATTCAGAGAAAAGCAGCAGTATTGATGCTGAATGATATTCAAAATCACATGTTCAAACTAGCTGTACTTTATCCAAGTTGCACACTGAGCCATTGATAAAACTAATCCACTGGGGCCTGATCACTAGTCTTTCTTTTCCCATTCTCACTATTACTTTTCTTCTTTCTTATAAAAAGCCTAGTTAGCCAGAGGCAGCCATTGCAGTAAAATGAATGTCTCTCCTTACCCAGTTGGAAGGAGATTCCAATCTCATAAACATGCTTGGTGCTAACAACTGGCCAGCTGGCCTGTTTATGATTGTTAAAGGAGAGAAAAGAGGAAAATAAGAAGAGGAGTACATATCTGGACATGCGTGAAGCTATTCAGACAGGATCCAGTCTAAGCAGCAGTCAAATCCTCAAAGCGCTCATTTTTTTTTTGTGTGTAGACTTAGCTAGCCATTAGCTAGCAGTTTGATTCAATTGTTGTTAATATGTACACCAGTAAAGCTATTAGTCATTAATATGATCTAATACATGTGATATATTATACTCAACCAAAAAGTACGTCTTCTTAAGCACATATAGGAATTCCTAGCAAACAATGTAAGAATTTGATTGATGTATCAATACAGAGCTTTCCCACAAGTCTTTTTTTTTTGTTTTTCAGGAATAATGTTCTGTCTAGTCATGAATATTCGGTTTATATTGTTAACGAAATTCCCTCAGTCATTGATTTCCTAATTAACATTAAAGTATACTTTATGGGTTAGAAAAATGCTGGAAATCTTCTTCATTTTACATTACAGATAGGCAAAGCCACGATTTTCTGTCTAGCATCTGTGGTGTAAGGAATAGATTAGTACACTGCTGGTAATTTCTAGTAGATGGCAGTGCCAGTTTTTAATGAACAGGTGTTGATGAAGAAAGTAGAAGAAGAGAGCATTTGTAATAGACGCATTCAGTGAGCGGCTATGTGAAACTCAGGATGTACTCGCACATTTACAGCTCGTCTGTTAAAGAGCACATGGACATATTCAGGGTGGGACCTAAGAGAAACAGATTGCTGAAACTATGGGAAAGACATAACTTTTTTTGCCATTTTATGGGTGCTGCTGTTGGCCAGAGGAGGATATGCCTCGCCATTCAGTCTGCTTCCTCCAAAGTTTCTTCCTCTTGAAGTAGTTTTTCCTGGCCACTGTTGCCTTTAGCTTACTCTCTAGGGACCTTGGGCCCAGGACTAAGCAAAGCACTCTGTGCCAATGCTCTTTGTTAAAGATGCTATATAAATAAAATTGAATATTTATAATTGAACTGACTAATTGGTGTGTGCTTTCGCTTTACCTTAAACTTCATTCAGACCAAGAGAACAACATGTGCCCTCTGCTGGTCTGGTGGAATATCATCGCCGCCGACCGCAAACGTAAGCCTACACTGATAAACGGATGGTCTTTTTTACGAACACATGGGCCTAGCCCCAGTTCTGGATGCAAATTTAGCCCATTTGTACCTATGTTTCTGTGCCAATCACTTCTAAATGTAAATATATGTACGTAGGTATAAATGGGTTAAACTTGCATCCGGAATTCGGATTAATTCATGTGTCCATAAGACCATCCAAACACAGTATAAACAAAAGGTCGGTGTGCTCAACCATGTGTGGACTGTGACAGAGCACAGAAAAGAGGAGTATGAACTAAGCTCTCATCAAACAATACTTAATGGCTTGTAAATTGTCAAACCCATATTTAATTGTTAATTGACATAAAACCTATGAATACATAAAATGCTGTGTAATCTTATGATTTGATCAACTCCAGTTCAATGAATGAATAGATTAGCAATCATTTTCCAGAATGATAAACCTAAGTTTAACAAAACAATAAACAATACTAATTATGTTTTTTTGATGGATGGATGGATTGGTATTTAGGATTAGTCTTGTAACAGAGCCAATTGTGGTGACCAATGTCTTTAGACTTCTTATGGCCCCTCTCCTGACGTTACTCCAACAGCAGACCACACTGTAGTAAATTTTGCTACCTATTATGGACTGGTAGAACATCCAGTTTAACCTGCTATTTAATTAGCTCTCCAAAGTACTTTGACTGCTTCACATTCTCTCTCTGGATGGTGATTGGTTTCACACACACTGTGGCATGATGGAAGTCCACCACTAGTGTTTTACTGATGTTACCATGCCGGTAATTTACACTAACACAAGGTTTTGCTATGTGGGAAAGGCTCCTGTATTCCCTCCATGGTCAATGCACTCTAATGGAAGAGTCATCAGATAGTTTTGCAGATGGCAGAGCTTGGAGACATTTGAAGTCTGTTGTCTAGGGGGTGAACTGAGAGTGAGATCCCTGGGGTGCTCTCCTATTTCTCATAATGTAATATCTCTGACACACAGTCCTGAAGCTTCACACACTGTTGTCTGTTTGATATGAACTTCATGATCCCGTACATTGAAGGGCCACCTGCATGCATTTCATCAAGCCTTTCCCCTGATTGGATACACTGGATTTAAAGATGAAGCACATGATCAAAGCACATGATCTTGACCCCACTAACCACTCTGTGTAGGTTGGAATGGGTTCTGTGTAGCATGTAGTTCAGAACATCATCTACCTCGTATGTGCATGAACTGTAGAGGGTCTAGGTGCTCCTTAGCCAGTGGTCTGAGCCATGTAAGTAAAGCCCCTTTGACTGTTTTCATGATAGGTGATGTTAAAGCTACTGGGCTGTAATCTGTAGTAGATAAGGGCTACCATTCTGAAGCACTGGTACTAAGAAGAGTGTCTTCCAAAACTCAAACTCAAAAAAGGGTGAACATGCATCAATAATCTTTGAGGCATATGTTTAATGGGGCTACACGTCACGTATTGATTTTGTATTGGGATATCCTATGATGAAAGCAGATGGATCTATTAAACTCTGTATGTATCTATAGTTATTATTACATGCCCAATTTAAGAAAATATATAGTTGTAGTGTAAGAAATTTTCTAGTTATGTGAAACCCAGTATGGTTGGTGAAGTGTGCCATGGAGTGATTGAAAAAAAATGGAGGAAATCTCTTCCTTGTTTCTCAGAAAGGATTTGGAATAACAGTGTCAGCAGACGCGTGGGACTGGTTTCAATTACTAGTCACCATTTTCAGATAAGATGCATTGCCATCTTAAAATAAATTAGATGCTATACCGTCAATGAAATGTTTCTCAGCAATATTTCTCATTGAAGTAAATGTGGGCTAAAAAATATGAAAATTATAATTAACAGAACTTGCTTGAAACTGGTCAAGGTCAATTCAATGGTAAGATAAAAATCTTAGTTTGTTAAATTGGGTAAACATTTAATAATACCCCCTGCTTCCCACTGTAAATTTTATATAGATTTTTATAGGCTCATGTAGGAGAAAAAAGTGAAATATGGACATTTTAGTCTGCTAGTTAGTTCTTTGCTTTCAAAAATATGATTTTGGAAATGCATATTATGATTAATATTTCAGAATACCAAAACATTGTTCATATATGATAACAGATTAAATTAAGTCATTTGCAAATGTAAAAACAGCTTTGCACAATGGATGATTCTTTGTTGACTAGTTTGTCTAAGATGAATTATGTCTAAATATCAGAGAAAATACAGGGCTACCAGTGTGGCTTCATTATTTATAGTAAGAGTAACTTTGTCAGTATGAATAGTACCAATTTTTTCTTTCAATTTTGTAATGACATGAGCTTGGTATTTAATAATTAATTTAGATTTCATTTAAAAAATCAATTGTAAGAGGAAAAACCAAACAAGCCAGGAGTAAATGTATGAAATGCATTTAAATGTGTGACTACAGAATTCATATAAGGGGGAAATTAGCAATGCAAATGGGGAGGGGGATGAAGGGAACAGGAACATGTGATCCAAAGGTGCAGTCAAGACCATTAGCACTGGCTGCGTGGTATCGTGATGTCACTGCATAACAGCGGGTTAATCACATCGTCGTCTTATTGTTATAACTGTGGCTACATACATTAGTATTCTTATTACATTGAAGACTGGGAACTGTGGCCTTTATGTACAAGACTTCCTGAATGTTCCAAAGAGATTTGAATAGATTCTGTGTGTGTCCAGTGGATAGTTTGCCATCGTAATTTTTTTTTTTTCAAACTTCATTATACATCAGTTAAAATACAATAACACAATTGGAATCCATCAAATCTCAAATGCTCAGGATTAATCAGATTCCAACAAATACATAAATCAATAACAACCTTCAGAAAGACCATCAGATAAACCATACTCATTTAGGTCCATTAATTTACAGTATTTCACCAATCAAACTGCAGAAGTATAAATTTACTAGATTCAACTCCATTAGTAAATAATAAAAAAAAGTGTGATAAATATTATGACTTTCAATTAATTTAACATACCACCATGCTTAAAAGACAGTAATAAATAATAACAATTGCTATCGTAAATTTGGAACCATAATACAAGTGGTTTCTTATATCATGTTAAGCCAAGATATGTACTACAGCCAAGATTTAAAAGGTTTGCCTGGCATCTTCGCATATGACGGCCACACTATAGAAACCCACAGCGACAAGTTCAGTGTACAATTTCGGCAGTACTGACAGTAAGACTAAGGAACACACGGCAAAAACAAGATGAGAGATGCAGATTTAATTAACATGGTACACAGTGGGAACACATGAGGGCAATCAGGGCAAGGGCAATTGATGGAGACAGTGATAAAAGACAATGGGCAGCCATGAAAACCCGGTCAGTATCTCAGGGACCTGGAGTGCTGGGGCATTGTGCAGATGTGACAGTGTGGCTTTTATAGTGCGTTTATTGCTGAAGCCAGTCTGTATACACAATGAGCTCATACCTGCAAGTTACAGCATCTGGCATCTGGTCTGCAAAGTCTGTTAGCTAATGGAAAAAAGCTATTTTTTTGATAATTTGATATAAATGTTCTCGACTTAGAGTCTGATATCCACTTTGGAGTTAATAACGTAAGTAGCTGCCCTAAGCATTTTCTCTAATATTAAATTACCGGTGCTGCTACTGTTGAGTCTGAAAATGCATTTTTAACAATTCAAGATGATGAATTTCCTCATGGCTCACTGTGGAAATGTGATTACTAATTGTTTACATTACAGTGATAACTATTATCTGTAACACTTATTGTCGTTTGCACCTAACGATTCAATGTATCATAGCCCTTCCAGATCAAACAATGCTCTGGGTGCGGTCAGAGGCGTTTGTTAAAGCCTAGTGTACATTTGCATTAACCGACACAGTCATTTGACAGCAGTTTTACTGTACCTTAATGGATCCTAGCAATGTGGTAATGTGCTCTGCATAGTTGCTCAGATGCTTGGCTTTGCATGTCAGCATTATTGAAACTGCACTTTAAAGGAGGCCACACAGGTATGTATAAGCTGTCTGCAGAACCATGCCCCCCCCCCACTTGCCCTAAAGAGAAATATTTTGCAAACATGTTAGGAAGGCTTGCTTGAAGATGAATATGGGCTGTCAAAGTGACTGTGCGTGATGAATGGAGGACCCAAGCTGTAGAAATCACTCAGCCCCCCCATGATCTAGGTCCCCTACAGTGTTCATGCAGCCATCCTGCCATGGCAATGCATGTCACGACACAAGGACTTTGGCAAGCCCGAATCCATCTGTGCTGGATGACAAGCAACCCATGCTCTGCCATTAGACAAGTTAATAAAGGGATGAACATTCTCACCTCTACCATTTCCAAGCCGTAATGTCACATTTGGATTTGCTCGACTATTACGGTGTGCCCTTGTAGCTGTATTATAGACGTAGGTGGACCAAGAATACAACAGGCTGATACACAACATGCAAAACAATTTTTTTAACCCCCCCCCCCATCTTTTGCATTGCATTACATTAATCTTCTTACCAAAGCGGAAACTTTCATCTAACATAAAAGGTACAGCAGGAACTATGCCTGCAAATGCCTTAAGGTATGAAGCCCGGCTGGCTCTGCTTAGATCTTGTTTTGATTGAATTGTGTCAGCTGGGAGTATTTGGGGAGCTGGAGTGAGAAATGTATATCTTGACTGGGAAATATGTCCAGACATAATGTTTGAATTTGTAAACCCAACAGCCAAACTGTTTCTTTGACTCTGTTCGTGCCTGAGACAACTGTCCACATTGCTTTATTAACCCCCCAAAACCCTGATAATGTCTCCATTATGTTCCCCCTTTTCTGTGCCACGTGGGCCTGTTTTTTTTATATAATTTATAAATAGTTAGGCTGTTGGCCACTGTTACAACTTCACTGATGTATTGGGTTTGAACAGCAGAAATATCTCATCAGTAGCTTAATAAGATACTGCATGTCTGCGCAATGCATTCAGACCTGCTTCTTGTGGCTATGAAAGGCATGCAAAGTATCTGTTAAACTTGGTTAAATCCGGCATGTAGCCAGCAAGGTCAGCAAAGGGAGAAACAACTCAATTACACCATCATGTTTTTACATTAGGGGCCCTACGTGCTGCTCCAAAGCCTGCCAGCACAGAGGACTGGTAAGGGATTGGCAGAGATGAATTAAACTGAAACTGGGTAGACTCAGGGCTGAAGTGGGATTCGAAAGTATGCCTGGGAGACAGGCAAGTATAACCAGCCTTATCTTGGGATTGTGAATTGGAAGAGATGCCAGAGTGTTTCTGGCCAAAAAATATTCTGTCTGTATCCTTTATAAGGTGGACGACTACCAAAACCGTATAATTTCTACAACTGGCCTTTAATACCTTAACAATTAAAATAACGGATACTCTAGACCCAGATAAGGTCATGTGAATCGGGATGTGAATTCATGACTTCACTGGTGCTAATAACCAATCATATAAATTTGGCTATTGCTTTTTTCTCAGCCCCTAGAGCACATACTTGAGCTACAATGAAGGGAAATACTGACATTTTAAATAACATTTTCTCTATGCGTTTTTTATTGGCTAATTTTTAGTTGAATTTTAGCAAGATGTTATGATTTACGTTACAGTTTTAACGTATCACAGATCAAAGAGAAAGTATTTTTAAACCAAATAAATTGAGTTAAAATGTAATGTGTATAATCAGAATGTGATAACCAAGGCAAATTAATCATTGCAAGTGCAAACAAAACTGATTAAGTTGTGAATTAGCAGGAACCTGAATCTTTGCTGCAAATACCCACCAATCTCATGCCTACAAATACTTAAAATCTTGATAGCCAACAGATCAGACTTAACACCTTTTTGGGGTGTAAATTATGGTCAAACACTGTAATTTGGGAGAAAAGAGGATGAGACTGACACGTGCAGTATCAAAACTGATAGCTTAGCTCCATGCAGATTTATGAGATCATTTCTGATCAATGGTTTATCTTATTGTAAAGGAATATTTCCTCATTCCTTCTTTCCCACTAGCTGACACCTTAATTGCAAATTATTGAAGTTTAATTTAAGTTCAGAACTTACATATCCTGTTGTCTTTTATTCATACAGCTAAATAAGAATTGAAAATGCATGTAATGACTTTGTCCCTGGCATCTTAATATGCAGAATTTTAGCATTTATGTTTTAATGGGCTTTCCACCTGAAACTGGAATGTAGGTCCTCAGGATTTACTTGATCATAATCACTATTTTAAAATTTGCCAATATACGTGAAATTGTCTCTGTGGGAGTTTACTTCAAAGTTTTGGAAAGTAGTAATAAGATTTAATGCACCGAACTGCACGACAATTGGACTGCTAGTTTGCATTTATACAGCAGTAAGCACCGTAAGACAAATTTCATAGACTGAAAATGTGATTTTCAACATTCAAGCGCATGGATTTATCTGCTCAGCAAAACAATCGGTCGGAATAATTCCTGCATGAGCGTAGGCCAGACACAGCTCAGCCTTGGAGGCCTATGAGAAAATGACTTTGCAAAGCACATCTGAACTGTGAAGACCTGAAAAGGCAGATAACCTTGTAAATAAGTAGATCATGAGCTTTGGCACGTTTTCTCTTCCTGTTGAGAACTCATAGGTTTCATGGACGGTAACTGCTGATGAGAAATGCCTTGCTCCTATAGTTTTAATTAATGTTCGAGGGAAACTGAGTGAAATATTTGTCGCCATTGTAAATCAGGCAAGGTGTGTGGTCAAGGTGCCCAATGGAAAGTTAATTATCTCCTTAATGACTGCCATGGGCGGGGTAGGGGTATTTCAATAAAGTACAGCTCAGCCTTAATGTGCTGGTCCTTGTCCGCAATTCAGTTTCATGGACGCAAGGAAAACTGTGGAACGCACCTTTCATTCAACCTCTAATAATGACTGTGAAATGTGTATATTATTGTATGGTTTTTGTTTTTTTTTTGTTTAACTACACTTTTCAGTTTGAAAAGCATGGGTACATATTTTGGACAGTAGATGCAATAAAGATGGGAATGGTTAATTTTATATTAGTACAGGGTTTTGGAAGCATATTTGTAAGAGTCGGAAATCTTGCCGCAAAGTTTGCAAGAAATATCGAGACCAGGTGAACAGTATTTGTACGGATAATTCCATCTTCTAAACTGCTTATCTGTTAGGGTGATGGGGAAGCTGGAGCCAGTCCCAGCCGACTTTGGGTGAAAGGTGGGGTACACCCTGGGCAGGTCGCCAATCCACCGCAGGGCCAACACAGAGATGAACACCCATACACACTCATGGGCAATTTAGAGTTGCCAATTGACCTATCCTGCATGTCTTTGGAATGTGGGAGGAAACCAGAGTACCCAGAGGAAACCCACACAGGCATGGAGAGAACATGCAAACTCCACACCGAAAGGCCCCTGTCGGCTGTGAGAACCAAACGTAGAACCTTTGCACTGTGAGGCAAACATGCTAACCACTCAGCCACCGTGTATGGATAATGAGTTCTTTGATTTGTAAATTCTCCAGTAAATCTTACACTGCTTTGTATAATTTTAAAATTGGCTTCATCCATTTAAAATGCAGCAGTAATGTGCTATTTTTCTGTATTCTAATGTATATGATTCACACCTTTTCTAATTATACCACAACTGCTTTCCACAGGTTTTAGAAAAAAATCATATATGAGCTGAAAAAATTGTTGATAAATGTTATAGACATCTGGCTTTGAGGTTGGAATCCGGCCTCCACTCTATGTGCGTGGAGTTTGAGTGTTCTTCCTGTGCTTTGTGGGTTTCCTCCGGGTACTCCAGTTTCCTCCCGTGGTCCATAAACATGTGGAATAGGCTGACTAGCATTTCTAAATTGCTCGTAATGTGCGACTGTGCCCTGTGATGGGTTGGCACCCCGCCAAGACAGCCCTCTGCCCTAATCTGCCTGGGATAGGTTCTAGGCCTCCCACGATCCTGCATAGGGTCAGCAGTTTGGAAAATGCATGCATGCATGGATGGATGGAAGGATAGATCTTCGTTTGCAACAGTTAACATGATCTATTAATATTGGGCCAGGTATGGGAACATGGATCTCTCACAAGGCATTTTCCATTAAGGCAAAGTACTAGTAACTTCCTGTTTTTCTTTTTCATATTTCAGTACAATTTTTACATATCATTGCATCATAATTCTAGTCTCAAATGGACAAAACTAGTGAAAGCTAAATCTACGAAAAACGAGACCATGTCAAATTTGGTCTTTTTAGATTTGACCACAGTTTCCTAAGCATCAACAGTCACCTACGTAGTTTTGGGGTAAATAATTCCATGCACAATCCACTTCAAAATCCCCCAAAAAGCATTACCAAGTTCTTTATTTTCTGCAAAGAACAATTTTCATTGTTACTACGTTTGCCCATTGTAGGCTAGTATTGATGTTCTTTTTACACCAATACAGAACACAAGGAAATGTATTGTGAAGCAATTTTTTACCGTGTAAAAAAATCATGAGCTTGACAAGAGTATTGAATACTTGTACTTGCTGGGTCAGTATAATAAGTCAAATCTTTTAGCAAGGAAGAAATATGGTGGGTAAAGGCTGGGATTTAAAGAGCCAGTAACCATCACTATACTATGGTGATTATCTTTTATCTGTAAATGTGTCTGGTATTCTAAACAATTTTAGACCCTTACTTAGAGACAATCTACTGTCTTCCATGCACGTTCACCGTTTTCGCAGTATTACTGACAAGGTTTCATTCTTTAAAGACTGCATTTGTTCCCTGGAAACATAAAAACTTTGAATATCAACATAAGATCCAAATTGTGTTCTTAAAGCAACTGTGGCTGTTGCTTTCCTATTATGACTTTTATGCATAAACAACTTTGAATAATTTGATCCTGTTCCACCAAGTAAGCTGGTTGCATTAGCTCTAATTAATGATGGGACAAATAAGGCATCAAAACCCACAGAGGGTGGGAGTATCCCTAACCACGAATCAATGTTGTCTATTGTCGGCATTGATTGGTTAGTTCAGGATACTCCCACCCACCACAGGTTTTGTAACCTCATTTGTCCAATCACTAGTTCTAATCCATCCACTTCCTCATTAGATCCTGTGGAACGGGAAAGAAAACAGCCCAAAGGCGGCACTGTAGTGTGTCTGCAGGCCCTGTCTGGGCAGTGTGCGTTTATTATAATTAACAAGGGAGGTCGTATGCAGCGGGTTTGTCCCGCGGGGAGTCTGTGTCACGCAAACAGTAGTGGTGCGATTATGCCCAAAACACTTTGCCTGATACGGTAACTGTCGAACCCTCTCTCACACCTGGCTGTGCTGGGCTTGCAGTAAAGCCGTCCGCCAACCCGCAGTGCCTCATTCCTCCCGAGAAATCCACTGTGCTGCGATTTTCTGCGATCCGATGGCTGTCCAACAGAGTGGTGACCCCAGATCAGAGAGTTGGAGGTTGGGGCAGGACAGCCACCACAGGACGTACTGTTTCTGTTTGCGTGTTGCCCAGCAGCCACTTTCTTTTTACAGTCCAAGAATGTATATGACAGGTTTCACTGTGGGTTGACATAACACTGTAGCACTGAAACAGCTCTTGACAGAGTAATAAATGACCTCTCTCCTCTAACTATGCTAATGTTTCTTTTCTTGTGCTTCTGGCCTTAAGTGCCACTTTTCATGCCATTGAATACCATATTTGCTTTGACAGAACAGAAAATCTGGTTGGTCATGGAAGGTGGAGGATAAACTGTCAGCAACTAAGTTGAGAAAATAACAAATTGTCAAAATATACAGTGGACAAATAAAGAATAACACTGGCACAGTGCAATTTACATTTGCTGCTGTGTAGTCATGGAGAGTGTTAATTACCATTATTTTTCTATTGACTCAGAAGTGCAAGTCAAAAGAAAGTGAAACATCTTGACCTTGAAACAAATGAACTCTAAGGCATAAACCATAGTAGCTGCCCCTACGTTTCTGAGGCACACATTTTCACGTTAAATTGAATCTGTATGGCTTCTAGTTTAATATGGCTATCTAAATAAAAGAATTTGGTTTTTACAAAGCATGAAGACAGTTGTATCATACCTTAAAAACCTAAGTGTTCTCACATTTATTTATGGAATTGCCAACGTCAGAAAAAAACAGTCTACAATAATCAACTCAAGATGAGATTGTGATGCGCTGTTAACAGGCTGCAGAAATGCATTCCTAAAACATTTTCAACAGGTAAACAAAATAGTTATAAGAGGAGTGATAGACCAAAAATGTGTGAAAATATCAGTCTTCACCTTATACTCACTGCCTCTTTACGTTTAGAGCTGAATGTAAAGTATGCTTCACTTTGAACAGCCTTGCTTTAATGTAACTTAGGCATCCATTTCAGTTTATTCCCATGATGCAGTTTGTCCTACCAGAAATTAAGTGGAAACGAAGACAGGAGAGTCGTCACATGAGAGCCTCCTGTGTTATAATCCAACCTCTCATGTATGAGAGTCAAACAGACTTTATGTAATTAGATCAATAGTAAACTGGTGTTGCTTTAGCATCTCCTATAGATCGTGGTCTTTTGAGATGGCTGGATCTTGACCACAGGGCTATTTGTGAATCGAGCAGTCAAGTCAAGTCAACAATTAATCTGTCAATCAAATCTCCTATATTAGAGCACATTTTGTACAAGTGTAGTTCCAGATGCTTTACCAAGGGAGATAAAAAGTGTGGCTAAAGCCAAAAAGAATGTAACATATATAAGTTAATAAAATAAAACAGGGGGAACCACAGAATAGACACAAATGCAAGACATGAAATATAAATATGAGAGAAATCGAGAGAGCATAAAATAAGATAAAAATAATAGACGGTGGACTGACAAAGAAGTTAATCCTGTCATTGGATCACGATCACTATAATGTTGCTGTCTTCCTTAGAGTTCCGTAGCTGTTTGTCTGCCTGCTATTGACAGGTTTTCCAGTGTCTAGAAATTACCACAGGAGTTTTTGTTTGCTTTCTGCTGGTGAGTTTTTCATTCACACTGTATTTTCCAAACAAACTCAGGTATTACCCTTTTGAATAGTGTGCAATGTTAAAAACTGATTGAATCCTGCCATTTACTGGTGTGAGATAAAACTGCTTCATGTTCAACGTTCTTAGATAAATTCATGTCAGCCCCCTCCCCGATATCTTCTATGGCCAATGTCCTGTTTGTCTCCTAGCAAGCAGTACAAGCTTCAGGACATCATCACATGCAAGGCATCATTCGGCTCTGTATTGATGGTAGACCCATCTACACAGCCGTGGCCCCCCCAGGTGCTCAGTAGTCACCACTGGACCTATGGGTTTCACTTCCTATCTCGGCCCCTTGAACGCTTGTCAGAATTACTGCACCTGTCACCTGATTATGATACAAGTGAAGCGTTCTGCTTTTCAAAGTTCATATAAACCCCAAAAAACATAACAAGTGACACTTTACTCAGGTGACCTAGCAAGAACATGCAAAGTCCCTGCTGAAGGTCAGAGGTGGGATTTGAAGGAGATGTGAGACTATGGTGCTGCTCAGTGAGCTGCTGTGCGTCAAGAAAAACAAATAGATAATCAAAGATATTCAAACAAGCTTGTTCTGTTTGAAATAAGCCTTAAAGGAATCTGGTCTTGACAAGCAATATGAATTTGTAAAGGACTCCCTTCATAAACGTTTCATTTTGACCAGACCCTTTTTTCTCACCATTCTTTTAGCATAAAAAGCACTTTGGTTGCTTTGATCATGGATCTCCATGATTCCTGAGCAGGTCTTTCAAGCAGATGGTGCTGGGGGGTGGGGGGTGGGGGAGCGGCCCAGTTCCACACTTCTGAGCCTCTGTGTGGAAAGGGGTGGAGGATCATCCTTGCACCTTCAGGTACACCATCTGTGCAGGCTCTTTTCACACCCAGGTTTATCTCCTCAACAGATGTCCTTCATTTGCTCCAAACCCCATTAAAAATGCATTGTGTTTTTTTTTATGACCTTTCCTGAAGTTTCCATTGCGCAGGATTTTCCCTGTAAAAATGTAGGCTCCACAATATTGAGTTTTGCCTTTGTTGAAGTTACCTGTCAGCTGAGGTTTTTTATAACGTTTACATCAAGTAGACAAAAAAAAAGCGGAGGATCTTAAGTTTTGCCAATTCATACTGTAACACAGAATTGATGTTTTTCTAGATATTCTTATACACATACTTCGTTCATATTTTAAAACTGAAGTATTTGTAAGGACAGTCATTCCTCAATAAATATTTTGGTAATCTGCAATTGTAGTCGCAAAGATTGCCATTGTATAGGTATAAATGTAGACTGCTTTCCTCCTGGGATCTGGTACATAGATACATTTATAAATTTTATTAATTGTATATTTACTAACGGCATCTCATCCAGGGTCTACCTCAGCTTTGTACCCTGTGCTGCCTGGAACAGACTTCAAGTTCACATGCAATGCTGATAAGGATAACAATAGGTCAAAGGACGGACGGATGGGTAGATGGATGTTTCTTAAAGCATCCAGGCCAAAAACCTTCTCCTCAAATTTGAGATTTGTATAAAGTCATAACTAATCCCTCACAAGCCTAAATTCTGATAATCCCAGGTACCATTCATATAGGAGGTCACATGCAACGCCATGCTCCACCTTCATATACGTCCCACAGATCACAGCACATTACTTTTCTCTCTAGTCACATAGAAATCAAGGAAAACATGCAATTCCCTGGAGACTAAATGGATTCTATGCTGATACTCATTCCATTTAAACATGCGCGATAAATAATACGTACAGTGGGCCTTAGGCGTGTAATATTGCCATGTTTCATGACAATTTAATTCCAAAATTCATTGCACTATAATCTCTACGACCTATGATAGCACCCTTGGGAATTGTAAATAACGAACAGCCTTCTTACGAATTGCCAGTTCTCAGTGGCACTTGAAGGACAATATGAAGGCTGGTACGAGTCTGTATCTGTATTTAATAGCAGGTAGTCACCTTTGATAAAATGCTATTGTTGAGGAGTCTGACCTCATTGCATGCAATGCTGGCTCTTGAGTATTGAACTAATGATATGCATATTAAAAAAAGGCAAAACTGAATGTGAGATGGCTTGTTTATAAATGAGTGGAACACTAAACAGAAATGACACTCCACTGCTCCACAGAATTGCTAAGTGGTATAGTTCATTTGAGGATGATTAATGAAACAGAAGTCACCTAAAGTGCCTACACTAAGTAATTACCGTTAGCTATTTTTGTGCTAACCCATTACTACGGAAAATATTAGCCAACGCAGGAAAATTATTATGCTTTCGCTGTAACAATCTCTCATGTGAAACAAAATTTGTATAGTTGGAATGAAAACTTAAGTGAAAAGCATTTTCAGCTTCAATTCTGAAATATAATAGAAATCACATTTAGTCCTTGGGCATTTTTGCTGCATAAAGCAGGTAAGATTTTCACATCTCAGATGAGAATGTCCCAGCGTTTTTAAATAGTGTGTGTTACCTCTTTTCAGCTTTTGATTGACATGTTTAACGTCGATGTATGCAGTTAATGCATAATATTACCAGAGTTACAGTCTGTCTATCTATCGGCTGATTATACTGGATAGAACTGAAGGGGGCATTGTAGAGCATAAGGCAGGGGTCCACTCTGTATGAGCTGCTGGTCCATTACAGTGCATACACACACTGTACACACAGACAATCAAGAGACCCAAATCTACCTAACTACATGTCTTTGTATCACTGGAGTAAATCAGAGAACCCCGCAGGAAGCCTAGAGTAGTGGCAGGGCTCAAACCCTCAACCCTGGAGGTGTGAGGCCACTTTGCCGGGTCACAGTCTTTCATGATAATTATATCTCTTTCAAACCAACTGGATCCTTATGACTGCTGAGTGGCTACCTACCATCTACATTTCCCTCCTGATAGTAACAGTCGTTTAAGATGGCAACGTCAAAGACTGAAGCTTCATATCTCTTATAAAATAGAACTCTTTAATTAAAGTATTTCCCAAGCATGCTTAAAAGTACTCCCCAAAGTCAAATACTTGGTATTGATTAACGACATAATATTATTAAAGAACCAAAACGATAAGAAAAAATATCTAATAAATAGTATAGTGAACGAGTCAAGCACTAATAAGAAATGTTGATCAGATGCAAAACTATTTTTGGATTAAAGTTGAAATAATGTCCTTAATGACCTAGTAGGTCCTCAGGGAAGATTTTCTTGGAATTAAATGTCAATTTCTGCAGCCTGGATTAGGCTAGAGTTGTATAATTCATGAAACAATCCCACAAATATTTTTTAAACTATATTTAAGAATACATGGTTATCAGCTTGTTGTGCTCTTCCTATATTGGTTTTGTGATAACGTACTCCAAGTTTTTTTCTACTTTTTGCTGTGTATACAGAATTGAATCTGATGCCGGCATTGGGCAGTGCCTGGTTCTGCAGGTTAGGGGTGTGTGCCTATGCCAAGAAGGGTGCTGGTTTGAATCCCATGGCTGGCAGAGTAGTCACATCACTGTTGGGTTATTGAGCAAGGTCCTTATCCCCAAAAACTGCTCCAGGGGTGCCAGATAAATGGCTGACCCTGTGTTCTGACCTGAAATGGCACTGTCACCTGTGTGTGTGTGTGTGTGTGTCATGGAGACCAAAATGGGATCTGAAAACACTAAGGAATTCTTATATATATGTATGTATACACTATATAGTATGCATGTATGTGTGTTTCTGCTGAGCAAAACAGAGCTAATAATAATAAATAAAAAATAAATGCTTGGAACCTTGAATTGCAGAAAAAAAAAAATGGAGCTAACTCCTGTAAAATATGATTTGAAACCCTCTGCCTGCCCTTGTTGGTACCGCTGATTTATTATTTAGCAAACCTCAAAAATGACAGCCTACCTGCAGCATAAGGCATAAATGAAAACCCTACATAACCGCTGTCACCTCCTTCACCCCTCAAATCAATACCATGTATCAGCTGCTTCGGTGGAGAATTCAGTGCCTTTCCCCCAAAACAAAGGAACGTACATTATCAAAGTACATCTGGAGGCAGAAGTCCTCTGCTATTGATGTCAAACCAAGGAAAAGGGTAGCAATTCTAGGTATCCTCTTTCTCTCTCTCTCTACAGCCAGCAAGTATTCGCGATTTCTATATGGCACCTGATCGTCCACAGGTACAGCTGTCCAGGGAGAAAGAATCTGACAGATTTTCCCTTTCATCTTTAGCAACTTAGTGTTCATGTTTCCTGTTTAGTTTTAACTTACCTGGATGGTAGTCTGCTTGTTAATCGATAAATCAGTCCAAACCATCATCCAACTATCCATTTCATAAAGGTTATCCAGTACAAGGTTGCAGTGTACCTGGTGTTTTTCCCAGAAAGCACAGGCCACAGGGCACCCTGGACTGGATGCTCAATCAATCAATCAATCAATCAATCAATTTAGAACAGCACCATGTAAAAGCATCCCAAAGATTAAAAAAACATCCTTCGTCTCCCTGTAAGTGGTGACTGAAAAGGATTTCTAGAAAATAATTTGTGCATGAAATGACAGCTCTGTGCAGAAGTATAAGGGAAACCTTGTTATGGTGAGAAGGGAGAGATTTAGAGAAGGCAGGACACACATTTTGATTTCCTTGTATAGAAATTATAAATTACAAATAGTCCCATTTTTTTGAATGGGAAAATCTAGTGTTTTGTACCTTCTATTTTGTATTCTTGATAATCATGTACAGAAACACCACTGAAAGTTATGATTGTATACGGTACCTAAACTACTCAAAATAGTTTCCAGAGCTGAATTTTATAATAGGGAAAGCATCTTCGATACAAATCTGTTAAATGAGCAAATATGGGGAAGTAGTCATGAGCTAAAAACAAAAACAGCATGCTAAAATGATTTGTGAGAATTCCATCAAGTGTCCCATCCATATAATTCTATTGTTTAAAACAATGCTCTGTATGTATGTAAGCCTTTGGTAGTTGTAAAGGTACTGGAAGGAAATCAAAAGGCTGGAATTAATCATCTGTGAAGTGTGTGTGTTTGTTTCTACCAAGATCATTCATCATGTGGTAGTGAAAAAAATAATTAGAGTGAGTCTCAGCCCTGTAGTAACTTCTGACACTTGTACTTTGCTTTAGTTTTCTTCATAGGATTTGACTATGCTGTAAACAGTGGCCATTTCATGTATTTAATGGATCTGGGAATATCTGTGCTTCTGCTTACCACCCGAATAGTCCAGGACCTGATTTCCACCTTTTACTTTGTGGGTTGTGACTCCAGAAGATGACTTCTTGTAGCCTGGCTGGGTTATATGTATGGCCTGGCTGCCAGGAGTGTGTCTCAAAACACCACCTCCCGGCCTGGCTCCATGGGTGAGTCCTGGTAACTCTCTTCTTTGGTTCCTTAGCTGAAATATGTGTGGAGATGTTGAAAGAACTAGATATAGATAGGGTGAAATGGGTAGCCCACCATTTCAAGGTGGATAAAGTATCTTTGGACTGGAAGACAAGGGTGGTGACCCGATATTTAAAAATGGGAACCCGAGGTTCTTTGCCAGCCATAGAGGTTTCAAAACTCGGCCTCTGGGGAAAGCCTACGCCAGGCTACTGGAATGGTGACTCCACATGATAGTCGAGCCTACCCTTTCTGACAATCAACCAACAGTAGTGTGAAGGAATACAGGAATATGCTGCCACAACCTCCACGTGCTTTGTGAATGTCACAGGAGGTATATGATCACGTGATCCAGCATATACTGTGGGAGGCACTGCAGTGTTGCCCTATTCAGTCCCTGTGCTAAATTGCATGAGTATGGTACAAGCAGTCCAAATGAGGTTCCTCAAGGGAGCTGTCTGGGGAATGTGTCACTAGGGGGAGCCCACATGGACAGACCTAGAACATGCTGAAGGGATTATATCTCCCAGGTGGTTTGGGAACATCTGGGGATTCCTCAGAATGAACTAGAGTCTGTGTTCATGGAAAAAGCTATTTAGCCTGACCTGGTCAGCATATGCTGCCAGAGCGACCTTCTTGAGGGAATGCGCTATGATGATGATGAAGATGATGATGATGATGTTGATGATGATGTGACTACTTCTTGACGCACAGCTCACATTGCTGCCTGACCTCTGCCCGCTGTGGCAGGTGAAAGGTTCAAGCTATACTCAAATCCCCATGTCCATCAGGACACCTTTATCTTGTTTATGGTTGTTCTCATTTGTAGATTGTCCTTGTTTTGCCCTTTGGTGCTGTTCCTGCATGTATTAAGTAGCATGGGTTCTAGACCATTTCAAATTTGAGCCCCGTTCTTCTTTTGGAGAGGCACATATGAAAAAAAAATCGAATTACAAGTTGGTGAAACAAACTCTCACCTAGGGGGCCTGTGGGGGGTTTAGGGTGTTTGATGGGGGGGGACATAGCCCCCCAGCCACCCCCTAGAATTGCTACCTATTAGAACAGTCCATGGAATTGGGGTGTGTTCCACTTCTGCCTTGAATTCAGCCAGAACTTCGATTCTTCCCTAAAAATGCTCATTGTGGTGCCTCTGCAGAAGATATTCATTGACAGCACACACATTGATTTTTGGAAGATTATCTGTGTGCTTCTGTGGGCATGAAGTTGTAAAAGTTGGCATGAAAAAGTTGTAAAAGCATGTCGTGCAGATCTCATTTTAAATCTTAAAAAAATCTGCATTTTACCATGCAGACTGCTTTATGTGAAAGCTGAATTATTTGTGCACAATTGTCATTTTAGACTAATCAACCTAAATATGATTAAATCAGTGAGAAATGTGAATTACTTTCATGATGGCCCTTATTATTAGAAGGAGGGAAAAGCAGTAGGTAATTAACATCAGAAGACTGTCTGTATGTACGTATTTTGTTTGCATTTTATAAGACTGTTTTTTTTCACGTCTTCACATGGCATGTTTGCACATTTCATTTTGAAGCTTTTTCAAGTAGCCTTTGACTTTAATTGCTCTTAACTAAGGACAGATTAACACCATAGTATCTTAAAGTTGTTTATTTTAATAGCTATATATTAGGGCAGTAAGAGTGTATAAGAAAGGTGCAATACATCAGTGTTGATTTAGATTGTTGTCAATGAATCAAACTTTAAACAAGCAAAAAAAAGAAGGTCATCTGATAGAATCAACAAACTACAAATCTAACTTGATAATGTGAATATCTGGGTCAAATGAGGCAATTGCATAATTGACAGTACTGTTATTAATATTATTAGAATTATTGAATTATGTGTATGTTTCCACTAATACATCATGCCGGTGATTGACGTGACTGCAGATCATCGGCTGCGGTTGTGTGATCTATCTGCTCCAAGCCTTGAAAGGAGGCTATTTTTTTTACAGAGCATTGGGTGAGTAGATTGCACAAGGATATCCTTCCTCCAGACGCTGTTGAATATCAGATTGCTGGATGCCGTCGGCAGCCTGTAAGCTTGGGAACAGATGGCCTTGAGCATGATGCAAAAAAGAGAAGTCAGAAGGCCAGAATTCTTCTTAACGAAAAAATAGTTTTATCTAAAAGTATTTGTAGGTATGTCTAACTGAAATACACAACAACTGATTAATGTGGAGTAGCAAATTTATGTTTATTACATGGACAGATTAAATAACTGTTTTACAGATCCACTTGGACCAGCGTCATGTTACTGCACACACAACAGAGAAGCGCCGAACCATTCATTCTGTTGGAAATGCAGCTGTAGCATTTTTACATCCAGCAGCTGTTATTATACAGTAATGAACCTGTCATGCTCCTTAATCACACAGGCACACTCCTAGTGACATGGCAAGGAGAATGAACCCTCTGGAACCAACCCGTGTCATGGGGGTAGACACTCATCATGAAGGGCTGGACCTGGTTCGCCATAATGGACATGTGACCTGGACCGATCAGTAGAGCTGCTTCTGGGCAGTATGTGCCTGTCCTTGTATAACCCCTTTCTCATTTGTACCTTCATATTCGTAGATCTGCCATCTAGCTGTGGGGAAGAGCTATTGTTCTACTATGAGGTGGTCAAAATGTTCTGGCTCATCAGTGTAATGCCACTGTGAAGAAGTGTGGTTATTATCAAGGTCTTCCATTGTAATTTTCCACTATAGTTTGAAGCCCTTGGCTAGCTGTCAGGTATCATTACATGCCTCTAATTTAGCATTGTCTTATTGCAATCAAAATTCGATGCCGCACCTGAAGATTCCGCATTCCTCCAGGGATACTGGGCAAATTGCACTGAGGTGCAAAACTTGGACGAGAATAAGTTGTCATTTTTTTTTTTTTTGTCCGATAAATATTCTGGCATTCGTTATAAAGCATGCTATTGAATACTGTGTGAAAAAGATTCTCTGACACCTAATGCTTTGAGATGTGGAATTTAGTAGCTCATGCATTCTAGGCATTCTAGGTGCTGCAAAGCTGAGGTGGGGAAGGAAGTTATTAACCACCCATCTCAGCAGGGTGTCAACTGTTCTCACCAAACCCTGCCTTTTCCTACTGACGTGAGAGCACTAAATTCATGTTTCCACCCCTCGGATGCCACAGCGGGAAAGCAACACGTCGATGCAGTGACCTCACCATAACTGCACCCAAATGTGTGCATTGATCCACGATGACAGTCAAGTACTGATTCGAGTGTCTGTGAAGCACCTGGAGAGGGTACTGCCTATCTGACAAAACAAGGATAAAGTGCTATTTACCAGCGAGAGAGGCTGTTTTATTCTGTGAAGCTGCTCTTGGTAGCTTTGGCCTTTGGCCTCCCTTTTACCTCTCAGCAGCAATAGCAGAAATGGCTATTTAAGCCAGCCAGTCAGGAGGCACTGGTGAAGTCATGCAATGCCAAGGCTGGGTCAGCTGGTAAGGTGGCTATTATGGACTCTCTGTCTTTTTTACACACGTGTTGTAAATCTATTAGGATTTTGCAGCATTTACCGGAGCACGTAATAAGGCCCTTTCCAGATAGTATTACCTATTGCATATTTTATGATCTGGGAGGCAAATTTGATCTTGTGTTAAAAAAAAAATACCGTTCTTGGAAAAATATTTCCTTTACAAGTAATTCCATATTTGAGTCAAAGCAGCATATTTTAATGAGATAAGGGAGAAGCTTATTAGTTAGTTAGACTATGGATTGTTCAATGCTGCTGTTTAGTTTCATTAGAAGGCTCTTACAAAACACTCTCACACTTTTTTAATGGATTTTTTTTTCTCTCAATTATAATTGGGATCCCTCTCAGGAAATAGACTTTTTTGCAAAACTTGCCATCTATTTTCTAATTGGTTATCCTGCAGAGATCTCAGAAGCCTATCCCAGGCAGCGTAGGGCACAAGGCTAGGGTACAGCCTGGATGGGATGGCAGGCCCTCACAGGGCACAAGGCTAGGGTACACCCTGGATGGGATGGCAGGCCCTCACAGGGCACAAGGCTGTGGTACACCCTGGATGGGATGGCAGGCCCTCACAGGGCACAAGGCTAGGGTACACCCTGGATGGGATGGCAGGCCCTCACAGGGC
>JAACJT020000028.1:10857280-10948313 GCA_009936485.2 Gymnarchus niloticus | reverse complement strand
AGGCAAGAGGAAAAGAGGAAGGCCAAAGAGGAGGTTTATGGATGTAGTGAGAGAGGACATGCAGGTGGTTGGTGTGATGGAGCAGGATGCGGAGGACAGGAGGAGATGGAGACTGTTGGTCCACTGTGGCAACCCCTGATGGGAGCAGCGAAAAGAATGATGATGATGATGATGATGATGATGAATAGCCAAACCAGGTGCACTCCTAGCAGAGCTCCACAAGTACATGCGTATGTTGTATGGTGACTGTAAATTGACACCAATGCTCTCCAGACAATAGTGTGGACTCAGAGTGTCATGAATCGAAAAGCGTTTACTCAATGCAACACTAAAAACCAACAACAGGTGCAGTAGAGTATGGGTGTCATTAACCACAGCACGCACAAACATGATGGACAGTAACAGAAATAGCATGAACATCATACAGTATAACACAAATACATGACAAGTACCACAAATAGGACATAACAGATACTACATGCATGACATATTTGCTAACTATTTACACTTGGCGTTGTGTCGCTGTGTCCTACAGCAGTTTGGGTGCTGCTGCTTCCTGCGTAGCACCTCAATATCATCAAATTTATTTACTCAACTGTCCTCAATGAAAAGCTTGTCTTGAAATTTTTGATCCATATTTTGATAGACTGACTGAAATAGGTTGCCGTTTTTACATGGAATACATACATTTTAAAATGAACTCAGAAGCACTTTCAGGGCATATTAAGAGTGCCTACAATGAATGATTTATAGATTATTTAATAAAATATTTAGTGGTAAATATCAGATTTCACATTTAGGTAGGATATATTTTCTCTGCACTTACTGGTTCATTAAGCTGAAAGTACATCTTATTTGGAATTGCTTTGTAGTCTAGCTTGATCTTGAGAGCCTAACTTTGATTAGTAATACTTTTGCTGTCATTTTTATTCTTTCTTTTCAGGCTGGCTGACATTCGTAATTCTGTTTTATCCACAGTACTGTTTTAGGGGAGAAATCAGTTATTTCTATCCTGACTTGGACATTCTTTCCTTTATTTGCATGTTAAGAAGTACTAGGTTTGGGGCTGACCTTTATG
This sequence comes from Gymnarchus niloticus, assembly GCA_009936485.2. Lineage (NCBI taxonomy): Eukaryota > Metazoa > Chordata > Actinopteri > Osteoglossiformes > Gymnarchidae > Gymnarchus > Gymnarchus niloticus. Next base: position 10,947,235 of record JAACJT020000028.1, on the reverse strand, counting down.
TGTGTTATAGATTAAAATCTTACTGTGATAGTCAGAGTCTGAAAGCCAGAGACACAGTAATGTTCTCCATTTTTACTTCAGGTAAAATTAAATAAATCCAGTCAAGGTAAGAAGCTGACTATCTAAAACCATAAATCAATTTGGGAGGCAATAGCTTTAAATAGCTGGATCTCTGGCAGCATAGGGCACAAGGCTGGGGTACACTGGCGTACACCCTGGATGGGATGCCAAGCCATCACAGGGCACAAGGCTGGGGTACACCTTGGATGGGGTGCCAAGAGCACAAGGATGGGGTACACCCTGGATGGAATGCCAGGCCATCATAGGGCACAAGGCTGGGGTACAACTTAGATGGGATGCCAAGCCATCATAGGGCACAAGGCTGGGGTACACCCTGGATGGGGTGCCAAGGGCACAAGGCTGGGGTACAACTTAGATGGGATGCCAAGCCATCATAGGGCACAAGGCTGAGGTGCACCCTGGATGGGATGCCAAGTCATTGCAGAACACACACATACGTAAAAACACACACTTCAGGAAATTTTCCAGTTAGACTATGGAGTCCATAGTATCCAGATGAAACGTACACAACACGGGGTGAACATACCAACTCCACACTCTCAGAGCAGACAGTGGGATTTAAACCCCCATCTCTGGAGGCCTAAGGGAGCAGTCCGACACACAGAGACCTATAAACCTTATAATCAGCATACTTTCATAAAGAGATTTGAACAAATACTCAGGGTCTGCAAAACTCATAGAAACTTCTCTCTGCAATTTCCATTTCACAAATTTATACATTTTGAAGATGTAAGGGCAAATTGTCAGTTATGTATTTATGATGGAGGTAATACAATTTTCTCGGATATGTAGGTAACCATTTGATGATTCGTAAATTCACATAATCTACTAATTCCTTATAATTCTCTAAAGCTCTTATTGTCTCACATTCCTCTGTGTATATCTCAGGATTGCTTATTTTCCTTATTGACTTGGTGTGAGTTTTAAATTGTTTCCCCTGATACGTGAAAGCGCAGTGACTCAGTGGGTAGCGCTGTGAATCCACGCCTCCGCTCTCTGTTTGTGCTGTTTTTACTCTCCCTGTGTTACTCCGGTTTCCTCTTAAGGTCCATAGACATGGTCTTAAGATAACTGATATCTTTAAATGGCCCATAGCCCACCCATAATAATAGTGTGGGTCTTTATGCTCAGAGATGGACTGGCATCCCATCCAGGTTCCCAGAATGGCCATCTATGCTGTGGTCCAGGTTAATATGGACTGAAACACAGATGACAGTAACTGATACAAAATGAAAGTAAAATAATTTAAACCCTGGTCACATGACTCTCTTGCCTGGCTACGCCCCCCAAAATATATTTTATAACTCCTGAATCGTTTTATCAGTCAAGCTGCATTAATTCAGAACTCCGTGCACAGCACCTGGTGCCGGACTGAGAAACACAAGCTTCTGTCAGTCCTCTTGAATGCCATCTGGTGACACGCAATAATTATAAGTATCTTGCCAGGTCTTGCATGCGAGCGCAAGACAAGAGCATATGCTAAATAGCTGGGAAATATCTATAATAATAAATCCGTGCTACAGTTTTGTCTTAAAACATCTTTCGCAATATTTTATTTGAAATAGCATGTAGCATACCAGACTTAAAATGCTAGGAATGTATGGCTAGCCCAATGCCTGAGTTAGAGACCCTTGCCTGTTCTGAGTCTATTATATAAGGTAACTTTACACACACACCTAACTGTCCATTTAACCTATGTTTAATCAGTTAGCACCATAGAGACTAAGAAAAGCAGCTTTGTTTTACCACGGCCTCATTTGTTACTTCCTCTTTTTGCTTAACAGTGTGATGCTGAATCATTCGTTTATCATTTTTTTAAATGAAATGTTGGGTCCTGGCAGCTTGTTTTGTTTTTCTTGAGCTGGGGGGGTGGGGTGATGGACATTCATCTTCACTCCGCTTCCCCTATTACCCGTCAAGCTTCGCCGCAGTCGACGCGGTGGACAGTGTGACAAATTGGCCAGACGACGGCTTTAACCGGCTGCGGGGAAAGTAGGGCACAAACACTGATTCTTCACCTCTCCCATTCATCCATCCAGTCGCATGTCTATTTTTTCCAATAATTTCAAATGTCTTTGCTCATACTCTGAGGTATGAGGAATCTGAGCATTTGCCTGTTTTCCATGTAAATGCCATTCATCTTGCCTGATGTGAATTTTCCTGGGAGGAAAGTGTATTGAGAAAATATACTCCTGAAGTATTTTTACATGTCAGCTTCAGAACGGTCCTCTCCGAACTTGTGTTGAGATCGTACCAGAGTCAACAACCAAATGGGACCAAAATCAACAACTGCAATAATTTAAGTATTTGAGTAAACACAACCTAGCATAGCAATAACATAGCAACTGTCACTCACAGATGACAGCGTGTCCATAATTATCGGGTAGGCAAAAAAGAAACCAGGATGTTATTGGGAAAGGAAGAAATCACCGAGATTGTGCTTCAGCTGGGGTTTGTTCTGAAACCTTGGCTTCTTTATTAAATTATATTGTATAGAATTCCGTCTGCTGGTGGCTTCACTTAACCCGTCAGTTATATTTAAAACTGTTTCATATGACTGGGTCAATGGGCATCATTAATGGACAAGCTGTTTCTACTATGTGTGCTATTTATTCTGTGCTTATAAATTATAAGCCCTGGGGCCCCAGGAAAATGAATGCTTCAATGCTTGGTTGGTCTGGCAGTGACAGTGTGAAATTAGAATGATATTATGATGGTTCTGAAGAAGTGTTAAATAAGGAACGCGAACATGCCATATAGTACCTGTTAGAATTTTATGCCTCCATAAATTAAATAATAGGTAATATAACGTCAGAAATGCATCACTAATCATCAGTTATAAGTTCCACACGTTTACAGGTATGCAAATGAAACGTGAAAGGCAGAGTGATTTGGTTTTGACCATTATCACTGGTGATGATGGTAGTAAGCAATTAACCTACTGACCCGCAGCTAGTTATCGGCACCGTGCGGCTCGGTCTGTTTCGTCACTCAGCCTGTGTCGATGCCTCTGTGGATTTTGCGATGCAGAGTGAAGTCAAGTGCCTTTGTTCGCATATGGAAACGGGTATGTCGAGACGCACCCGCTGGTGACGATGGCAGCGGAGCTGATGAGAAAAAGCCATGGAAGCGCTGGGTGCAGGATGGTCACGCAGTGACATCACGTGCTTTGAAGTACTGACAGCATTTGCACATAGAAACTGTTAGGCATTTTTAAACTTAAAAAAAAAACAAATTTCAGTAGAAAACAAATCCCAGCTTATTCAGTTGAATATAGCTACATATATATGGACTGGAGACAGTTAATTTTTTACTACTAGTTTTAGTATTGTTTTAGGAATAATCGGCAGTCAAATGCTTCTGGGTTTGTCAGCATCAGATGCTTTTATGTGCCTTGTAGTTTAACCAAAGGGCTTTTGACCGTCTCTCACTTCCCATCACTATAGTAAAAGAAGAAGACTGTGCACTATTTTACTCTGGAAGATGAATCTCCCCTATCATGAATGCATGGCAACAAGCAAGTGGAGACAAGCAATTCTTTCTGTGACTAAAGAGTAGGAGGAAGGTGCTCTTAGATGATGGGGCTTCATCACTCACCTGAAAACGAATTTCACGTCAATCATGGATTTCCCATGATAGGGCCACAAGTTGGACTGAGACTGACTAAGTGTAGTGTGAGTTTAAACATTTTAATACATAAGTAACTATATATGTTCATTCTGTGTCTCTTACATATACTTTACTGATTGGGTTTCATAAATAACATTGAGAAATACTTATCAAATTTTTAGTGATTTCAGTACACACATTTGCTTCAGGTCTATTCCTGCCAAGATGGCAGCCTCGGCCATGTTTAATATTTATCTGCACATTTTTATAAGCCTTTGTAGCCTTGGTATGAGATACATGCATTTTAAAAGCCTCTGCCCTGATAAGAGTTTGCATCTGGTTGGAGAGTGTTTGTAGGTAAAGTTGGCTTCCCTTGTTATCAGTGATTTTTGGGAAGATACAGTAGTTGGGAAACCTAGGAGTCTCAGTTGTGGTATTGGCAATTAGGCCCCATTTCTGCTCTATGGAGGCTACTCTGCCTTTGTGGTCAATCTCATCTAGACCTCTTATCCTAGATAAGAAGTGGTGCTGAAGCATCAGGACTTGTTGTGTGCAACAACCCATGAGTCTACCTACACAAGTAGAAAAGAAGAACACTATTACAAGTAAACAATTAGAGACCTCTCTCTCTTCTCTCATTTCCCTGTAAAACTCTTGAGCATACCATCCTCAGTCACATTTCTGTCTTTTCACACAGGACAACCTCCTGCACTCTCACCAGTCTGGTTTCAGAGCTGGTCACTTCACTGAGATCACCCTCCTGATTGTTGTGGACATCCTGTCATTGGCATGAGCGACATTTTGGTTTTCTGTTGTTATCCTGCTAGACCTATCTGTAGCCTATGACACAGTGAGGCACCAGATCTTCCTATCCATATTGTTTTTCCTTGGCATCTTGGGGGTTACTCAGAGACTCTTGTCTATCAGGTTCATCTTTCCAAGTGTCTTGGGGTGCAGAGGTGTCTAAGTCACATCAGATAACAGTTGGTGTGCGTCAAGATTCACCGTTTGGTCTACTCCTCCTTGCACGCTAACTCTCCAGAGTCAATCATTCAGTTGGATGGCTCCTCATATCCTTCCCTTCAGAAGATACCAGTTTTGTCTTGGATTTCTGTCCACCTTGCTGACATTGCAGTCTGACTAAGTGACTGCTACCTCCAGCTGAATCCTTCAAACTGATGAGCTTCTTGTCTTCCTGTCCAACCCAACCATTTACCATCATGTTACTTTGCAACTTGGATCATCAACATTATTTCCAAGGTCTGCCAGGACCATCTATCCATTGATGAACCCATTGCAACTTTTGACTGGTCCATTTACTCTATATAACATCAGGAAGATCAGACCTGGTTTATCAGAATAGGCAGCTTTCCTCCTTATCCAGGCATCTGGATTTTATATTTCATAACTATGGTATTGCAAGCCTTTACTGATAGGACTACTAGGTTGAACTGTTAAACCAAGCAAATAATTTAAAATTCAGCAGCGCACCTACTATTCCATCAGCCAAAACGCTCTCATAGCACTCTTACTTGTCTCTTCATTGGCTACTGACAGGTACTTACTATAAGGGAGTAAATGAAGTCCAGGTTCTTAATGCTTGCTTTCAGAGCTGTTCATATGAATGACGCCTACCATTGAGTTGCTCATCAACACCTACATTCATTCTCCACATCTTTGGGCAGTAAGCTAATGCTGCCTGGTGATCCCTCACCTACCTGAGATGTCTCTCTCTCTAGACATTTCTCAAGCCTGGTCCTTCAATGGTGGAACTCATCTGTTCTGGGAAATAACCTCAGCTTGCACCTCTGACCACTGTGGTACTATTAGCAAGATTGTATGCTCTTGTATTTTGCACTTGCCTAGTTGCATTCTAGGATACAATACAGGAAATATAACGTTCAGCCACTGGTCAAGCTTGCCGTTACTTGCCATTGCGAAGGCATCAAACGATTGCAACCACCCATGCGTGAAGTGATTCTTTTTTTGGTATGGTTGACTGGCCCCAACAGCAGTTAATCTTCCTTTCATCACAATGCCGTAACACTCTTGTAGCGCATTATGGAATGATAACTGATTTCCGCACGCGCTATCTGCCTTGGGTCATTCGCCGTAGATTAAAACAAATTAGTTTTTTCAGTTTGAACTGAATATCTGTAATGAGGCATGTGACTAATCAGTTTCCTTTGCTTTTCTGAAACATGAAATGCAGACCCTCGGATATACAAGCCTGAATATGTATGCAGGCCCACACACAAAACTTCAGCAGCCACCATTTCAGGGCAATACACCGTCTCACTGTGTATTGTATGCTACATACCAAGTCAAAAAAGGCCATTTATTTACTTATTAAGCAATATAGACACGTGAAAATTCAATTCCATTAGTAGCATTCAATAATTTGTACTACAATCACCTATTCCTTTTCTTCAGTCTTCTAAGACAAAGCTAAAGTGAGTCATCAGGCTTGACCTTTCCATACAATAAATGACATTAAATTCTCGACCAGAAACTGCAAGATGTGCAGTTTTAGAGGTGCATTAATAAAGTCTGACAACATAGTAATGTCAGCTAAACATCACATACTTCTGTTCACCTTCAGAATATAATTTATCTGTTTGTGTTGTGTTCAGAAACGTGGTTTTATATAACAAAATGTACATTAAAAAAACAAATACTGAACTGTTTATTAAACACTTCCAAATTCATATGTTAATATAGGTAAAATTATGCAACAGTATCTTTTGTAGGAATGTGAATGGAATCGTTAAATATTTGCCAGTGAGGAGGTTTCTTAGTATATTTTTTACTCCATTTTAATATGCAGAACGATGTACAACCCAACACAAACATGATTTAGGAAATGAAAAAAAAAAACAGAACAATTGTGCTGTATGGGTTGGGGAAAAAGGGCAGAATAATTGGGTCTGGAGAATTACCGGGGAAAAACGAAGACAGACTGCACTTAAATATGACTTCATAAGGAAGAAGGACCATGTGATCTGAATGTAATACAACACCTATGGTCACCTGATGTCCCTTTTACTCACACGGTTTTTAAAGGTGTGTTTAAAAATAGAGGGCACACTATCGCTCGATTTTTAAATAATTATAGCCAAAAAATAATGGCAGATAAGTGAAGTGTCATATTACTCAGTGCTGAGCCATCACTCATGGGACAGAGTCACGGTATGAACCTGAGCATTTATTAAGCCATAGCTAACTGTTGGTTCATGATCTAGAACAGCTGGCAGCAACTATGGCTTTTTCACCGACTCAGCAACATCTCCTCTCTATAAATTATATATCTGGTTTCACCTTCCAGCTCCTAGCATTCTTGTAAAAAATAATCTTGTGGGGAAAAGCTTTAATTCTTTATGCATTAATGAAACCTGACAAATAAGGTATGTTATCCTGGCCAGTCTTGGCTAATTATTCTTCTGAAAGTCTGCCAATTACAAAATAACCAGGAATCACATATGTTTATTTTGGCAGCAAAATTACGTAGAATGACAAATTTCACACTCTGAAGCTTTGAGATCAATGATCACACAACAACCTAAATTTATTGTGGACTGAAAGAGATCACATCAGGTTAATCAGAGCAAAAAGTGAATATTACACTATTACAGAATATTATAGTCTGCACCAGTGCTCCAGGTCTCCAGAATACTGACTGGGGTTTCATGTTTGCCCATTGTGCTCTTTCATTGTCTCAGCCAGTTACCCTTGCCCTGATTGCCCTCATGTATTCCACCTGTCTCTTGTAATTCAGTACAGGTTTATCCTCTTGTCTTTGCTTTGCATTTTGTTTGCCTTTTTCTTTCTCTCCTTCTCACCTTTCTTTCTTTTGAGTCCATTGCCTTATTTACCCTTTGTGTTCAGGACAGAGCCTCGTGTTCATGTTCCCTCATTTTATAGCTAAAACCCCCTTAGCCTTCGCACCAGCATCTTTGTCTCCCTTGTCTCTCGGCCCTGCACTCTGCATCCAGTGACAGGCATAACAGTTATTGAATTTTTTTTTTTTTTTCTAGAAAAACTACAGTTAAAAAACATATATAGAGATAATTCCATTCTTTGTTGTTTATTAGTTGTCTTTTAGCAAGCATGCTAAGCATGGCTATCAAGTATGAAGCATTAGCAATACAATTCCAGGAATATGTGTATTTTCTCTTTTATGGAATTCAAGGACTCTGCTTTTCTTTGTAAATTGTAAATTGTAATACTGCTGACCTCCATGCATACAAACTATGAATAAGACGGCAGTATGGAGGACTGTGGACCACGATCATCAAGGGCACACTGGTACGTGTGGTGATGCTGATCTTGCGTCTGCCTTTAAAGTGCTTCTACTAGTGTTCTAGTCCACCACAGCCTCGTTTCTAACTTTTCACCCCCGTTAGCTGAATCATCATCATCTTCTTCTTCTGCTGTTAAATACATCTAACTGGTTTGAGAACCTGACTTACAGTATACTAACATGAGGCTTATAGCTTGAAGTATTGCTTACATAAAAACAAATATAATAAGACCAAACACAACAAATATTAGGAAGAATAAGAACCCAGCTAACCTGGCTGGTACATGAATTTAACTAACAATTCATGCATGACACAAAAATGTCCACTTTGTAATTGCCACTCCCATTAAACTCAATATATTTTCTTAATAACCTCCTCAACTGAACTGCCTCTCCCCCAAAGAGGTAAAATTTTGAAACAAATAATGGTAACTTCATTAAAATTCTTATACGCAATCAGAACATTCAAAGCAAGAACAAGTGTAAATAAATATTTCATACGGTTCTCCAAAAGAGTTCCTGATCACAAGTTCTTCACTCTTTGATGAAACCCCCAAAATTTCCATAAATGACAAGCAGTCTGTGAATGACCCTCTCTACCTTTTACCCAGAATAGAGCAACAAGTACTGGGATTAATGACATCCCTGGTTGGTTCACTAACCTTGTTAAAACACTTCATTATCTATGGAAAAACACATTTATCTTTAAAGAAATAACTTGACTGAGTGAATACAAATGTGCTTTATTAATTTCCCATTCAGTTCCCGCAACCATAAAATGAGAAAGGTTGTATTCATAGAAATAACAGATATTTAATATAAGAGCATTAGACAGATCACAGTAATATTGGAAAGTCTGTCATTTCATGTTTAATGTGCATTATCTTCAGAAGTTTGTTGGATTTTGGAAAAGCCATATATGCAATAATATGGAATTTTATTAAAGTTTTCCCTGCATAAAAAGACATCAACAAACTGATATACTGTAGAGTGCAACATGTAATATGCTTTGGGTAAGTTAGTAATTATTTTAGGAAACATAAACTTTACCGTCTCTGCACAGTGAGCAAATAAAAACAGTTTTGCATTTAAAAATGTAGGTTGTGCAAATGCATTTTCAGCAATACATTGTTTTCTAGTGACCAGGATGTGTGTCCCTGAATTTGGACATACTGCAGAGAGATCGTTGTTGCGTATTGAAGCAACTCAATGACAGGCCTTTGGTACAGACAAGAAGCAATGGATCGTTCAGGACAATCTGAAAGGTGATAGGAAAAATGGTGAGATGTTCTTATCCAATGGCAAAATGTGCACAACATCCTACAACTTTTCAATAATCAACACACCAAGCTGTGAAGCATATATACAGCAGGTAGAGTATATGTAGCGATTAATGTGAGTTTGATACTGCAAAAGCAACTTCATACGCATGCATAGGCTAGCAATCTGCTCATATGGCAACACTTGCTTCAGATTCATAATTATATTCATCAGATGTAGCTCGAAGGATATTAATTACACAATTCCACTAACTGCTAGGTAGGTTGCAAAAGTTCAACAAGTGAGTTACTTTGTAGCTATTTTACATGCTTAACTTTGCTTGAACTTCACATTATATTTCTTGAGTTTGCCTGTTGTTTTATGCAGAAAAACGCAAATGCAACATTTGAGTTGTAGCTTTAGGGCTCAAAGCACACATTCAAAGTGTGCAGCCTGTTGCTCCCTGCCAGAACAAGCTGCTCCTGAATATTGACACGCTTCATTAGCACGACTCCGCTCACCCGTCTTCCAGAACTTCTGCTCTACATGGAAGACAGGAGATGCGAAGCACAGATCAATACATTAAAAATGGTTGGGGCATCAAGTGCCATACTTGCTCTGTGTATGTGGATTTGTATGTCCTCCCCATGTCACGGGGGTTTCTTCCAGGTACTCCCCTTTTCCTTTCGCAGTTCAACAATGCAGTGAAAAGGTGATGGGAAAAATGAGACTTCAATACCTGTGGTGGGTGGGAGTATCCTGAATTAACCAATCAATGCTGGTCATAGTATTGATTGGTAGGTTGGGATACTCCCACCCACCACGGGTTTTGAAGCCTCATTTGTTCAATCACTCAAGTTAGGCCACATGGTGTCTCTTAATTGCCCATAATGTTTGTGTCCCCTGTGCTGTCTGGTTCAAGGCTCCCTGTGTCTTTCTGTTGGATTTTTGGCTTGCAGAAGGTTGGATGAAGTGAAAGTAAATGGCATCCTTTTGCAACAGAAATAGCACTAGAAGGATTACTATACTCCTTGCATAGAGTAGAGCTATATGCCAAGAAGACACAAAAAAACAGGGATATCGGCTCCCAAAAGTCTGCTAATAGAGCAAAACACAAGAGAGGTTCTTTGGGACTTAACTAACACCGGAGAGCTCCCCGAAATTATAGTGCAGACTCAATGTTTCTGCCTTGAGGTGAAAGACTAATAACTATTTGGTTGCTCTTTTACGAGAGACCAATTGCTCCCAGTAGCCGATATGGAATTTTAAAGTATCTTGGCTTGCATCGTCACCTTCCTTGATAGGCTCAAGTTATAAAGGTAATGAAGGACATCACTGGCTATGCACGGTCATAAAATGAAGTCCACGGAATTCAGTACAGAAACCGGTACTACCAGTCACACCTCTCCACGAAGGGCGTTAAGTCTGTTTTGTCTCTATCGCCTCCATCTGGCACATATAATAAAGTGCTGCTTTGTCTGCAAGTAGGCAGGAGTTAGCTGGCAGCAGTTTGTTCTTACAAAACGAACCATTTTCACTGTAATACACTGAGAGTGGCAGCATGTTGCCACAATTTCAATTGTAAATAAATCGAACTGAATTTTTTTTATCATCCATGCTTAAAATAAAGCCTTTGCTAAAATGTGTGAGTAAAATCAAATTGTTAAAATGTTTTAAATGATGCATTTTTTACATTTCCAACAATACAGTGTTTTGAATATGCACTATAATATTTAAAAGAAATAACGAGCAAAAGAGGAGCGAACCTGGACAGGCAAAAATCGTTCTGTTGAAGCAGTGAATTATAAAACCTCTTACGGCTCAGATATCATAATTGTCTTCAAGTGATGCGTCTGTTTGGGGTTTCATCCTTTGTCTTTGAAACTGCAAAGACCAAGCCGGTCCCAAGTAGAGCCCACTCATGAAAAACAGATGTCTCTAGATGGGGTAACTACACGACAGGCAAAGCTGTCACAGATGATTAATAGCAAAAACAAGGAGCTCCATAAACAGCAAACACAGCACATCTGGCATCCTTCGAGATAACTGTGAACAATGTTAAATTAATACGCATTTATGGCATCACACGATGCTTTCTAATACATATTGACTAACGTTTTCAGGGATGCTTTTGGCCGTGATAATGTATGGAGATTCTGTAGACGCCTTGCTAAAAGAGCTGTTGGGAAGCTGCACCGGTGTCAAAATTATGTTTTGGAACCCAAAAGGTGGAAAGAAAATCTAGTGTGTTTTCAGGGTGTGGCCTTTTGATCTGTCAGTTACCCAAGTTGTGATGCAATACCAAAATAAATGTGATGTGGGTCTGTATAGGAAAAGCAGTGTAGTGAATTCTCCAGGCTTCAGTAACAAGCCTTCTGCTGTTGGTGACTAGGGTTGGGAATTAATGGGAATAAACTGGAAATTTGCAAGATTGCAGGTTAGCCTATAACAGGGAACTTAAATGTAGTTGAAAAAAAACATCTTGCAGCATAATCTTGGTTAAAACAAAATGTTTATATTTATGTTTGTATATTCCCTAGCTTAACTTCCCATTGAAAGTTTCTGGAAATTTTCTGCCCCTTTGCAGTCCTATTGGTGACACAATTAGGTTTGTTGACTTTAGTTTTGAGATCTGGGCTTCAAAACTTGTCAGAGAAAACCAATACTGGAGTTACTACAAAAAACAAAAAAAATCCTCATGCATTACTCTAGTTTATTTCATTGTTTACTAAAACAGCATGAAAAATAATAGTGTGGTTCATGTTTAATAACCGAAGGTCACTGCATTGAGCAGTATCCCAACCAAACCACCAAAAATGGACCTGTTTCAGTTTTCACTCATTTTCATTTACATATCCAAGCATTACTAAAGGAACATGCAGGCATTTTTCAGGAAATTGTTTCTTCTTCTGATTCTCAGCTGTAAGGCATGGTCGTACACTCTCATGGCTCCTGGTACTCAGTTTAAATCATCTGTCTCAGAATCTGCTTGCATCAGACATTTATGACTGTTTGCAAATGTTATGGGGCAGAATTATTAAATGTACGCGGAATGCTTAGTGCTACCAAAATAGCTATTTATGACTATACTGGTATTTAAACATTTTTACGGTAATATTATATTCACTGGTTTTGAATTTTAATAAATAACGATAATATCATTGTATAATATTGTATATTAGTAATAGAAATTGTTTTTATTAACTTTGGAGGGAAATTGGAGGGAAATGTGAAGTTTGTCAATTTTATGTTTAAAGTTTTCAGTTTTGTAAGTGTATGAACATTTATGACATTCTGACAACATGAAATGCCATTACTGCTTAATACTATTTGATATACTAATTGCACAGTCATTGAAATATTAATACATAGATACTCTATCGTCATATATATTTTTTAAGAGCATCGTCAAAGTAGCATGGCTAAATTTCATATGAATATTATCAAATCACTGCTTTCATCAACAGGGTTCTTTGCTTTTGCGGTAACGAACCCAGAAAGAGGAGAATCCATTTCTCAAGCAAGGACAGGAGTATGCATTCACACTTCCAGGGTCACAAGACTTTCTGGGTATGCTCCTGGGCTTCCTCCCAATGTTCCAAGATGACTTCCCTCCTTATGTTGTTTCCCAAAGTGTCTTAATCTTTGTCATCTGGACAACAGCAATTTAAAGATTAGACTTTGCCTCACCTCCATATCATATATGAATGAAACTTTTTCACAGTCACACAATGAAAAAGTTTCCAAATTAATGTACCCTATTGTGTTAAATATACAAAACCAGAAAATGTTTATATCTGTAAAGTAGTAAACTGTCTAATGAAAGGATGATTTGATTTCTGAAAAGTTATTATTTACAAATGTAATTCTTTCTGCTCCAAATGAAATGTTTAAACTTCCTTCCCCTTAAAGTTTTCCCAATATCATTGACACAACCACACAGTGAAAAAGTCAAGGCAAAGTGCAAAGACAATACAGGTAGCACAAACAAAATTCTGCACTGACATGCAGAATTTAACTTCCAGGTCATTTCCTATAACTTCAAGGTCATTTCCTATAACTTCCAGGTCATTTCCTATAACTTCAAGGTCATTTCCCACAGCATATTTCCTTTCTGAAATGTAGTAAATTATATTAATCACAAAGTATTTAGTATATTTTCTACCTTTGTTTATTCCATGATGGAAGAATGCATTGGTATACCTTTAGGTGAAGCCCTATTTTTTTTTTTCTTTCCAAACATCCTAAGAAGAAATATTTTGATTCAGTGCATCTCCATGTGAGCTATGCGCGTGGTCTGATATACAAAACCAACCTTCATTCTCAAAGGTCTTCGTCACTGAGAAAAAAATCAAAGGAATAGGAATTCACGTGTTAAGTTCTTTTTTTTCATTCTCAGTCCATGATACACATAATGAGAACCACGCCTACATGTTATTAAACTCTGCCACCCACACACAATTTTATGCAGTTTCTAAGGTGCTTAATAATTTTGAACTCAGTGACAGGCTGCTCTTAAACTAACATTCACTTTGAAAACACCATCAACACTGATGTGACACATGTGACCTGCCAAATCAATTAATAATCATAGAACACAATAAAATGCCCTCGTAAACTGCAGAGGTGAAGGGCTTCCATTTTGACATTCTGCTCAGAGTCTTTGCTATTTATCTTCATGTTTTTGCCACACAAAATTTATGGAGCATAGAGGCCAACTGCAAATCCAGGTTTGAGTTGTGGGGTCTTTTGAAATTTTTACATTACAACCCCAACTCAGAAAAGATTCTCCAAGTCAGCTGGTGCCTGTTTCAGAAGAAATGGTGAGTGGTGTGGACAGTGGGATGCATATCTGTGATGTCAATTGCTTAGCAACGGAATATATAAACAATCAGAAATTACAACCTGGACCTGCCCCGTCCCAGTTTTTTGGGAATGTGTTGCAGGCCCTTGATGGCAAGAATGGATGTATAGTGACAAAAAAATGAAGCTGACCAGATTAAATATTAAATATCTTGTCTTTATATGGTTTGCAATGGATTACAAGTCAAAATGAATTCAGAAATCACTGCTATCTGTATTTATTTGCATTTTCCATACCGTCCCAACTTCTTAGCACATCCCCAGGGCTGAAGCACCCACAGCGTTAGCTGAACAGCTACGGTGAAATCTCATAATTAATGTGTAAACACGACAACTGGCCGGCAACGTGAAAGTAATTAAATATACCAAATTTATTCTGAAATGAGCAACAAGACAGTACTGGCACATGTATTGATATTTTCTGCCCCGTCCACTTGCATGATTTTATCATCGCCACCACTGGCCCAGCGTCTGCGTGATATTCTCATTCCGCTACTGCCCCTGGAGTACCAGCATTTTGGGCACCCACTGACAGAAACCAAAATTGGCACCTGTGTGTTATGGTACTCGGTATTAAGGTATTGATAGTCCACAGGGTATGTTCATGATGGTGCCTCACGATGTCTGTGGGCATTTTGGTAACTTTGTCAATCTCGGCGATGAACAAATGACAGTGAATATGATATAAGTATATGAGCAATCTAGAACGGGCTAAAACATGTGTGCTGTACCACAAAGTATTAGGTATCTAATGGCGCGTTTCCACCACATGGTACCAGCTTGACTTGACTCTACTCACTTGGCGTTCCATTTCCATTGCAGAAAGCTGGTAGTCATGATGCTGCACACAATTCCCGTAATGTCATCAACGTGACAAGAAAGAACAAAGGATTATACGGAAGGGATTCTGTATTTGATTCTCGGTATGTGGGTATTTGTCACAGCAAAGAGAAAACTTTTATTTCAGAAGAGGCTGAGTGCAGCAAAACCAAACCCCACTGAAAAATGGTGGTCTACTGGGTCAAACGCCCAAACAGACGGTCCGCGGTGGTGACTTTGCAAATAGTGAAAGATCTGAAACACACATACACAGCATACCCATTTTAATATGTAATAATAGTTGACCACGGCGTGGTTTTGCAGGCGTCCGTATCGGTTAAAGTTAAAAACAACATGCTTTGCCCAGTATACCCCGTCGTGTGTTGATGCTGCAGCGCTGTTGATTCTCTCTGACCAATCAGTAGACTGCAGTCTTTTCACGTGACCGTCTTTGTACCAACTTGGCTCGATTGGAACCGTGGCAGAGGGGATACTAAAAAATGGGACCAAGTACCAGGTATTATCCTCAGTTTTCCCAATGGAGACGCAAAAAAAGCGAGTACAGTCGAGCCAGTTCTGTGTGGTGGAAACACGCCATAACACAACAAAACCACACAATTCAGATTTGGTTCAGATCATGTTTCAGTAACTTTGATCACTTGTGCACTCGTGTGGCAAATTAACCACTGATTTCAACTTCAGTGCATCGACGAATGTGCTTCATTCTGCTACTGTAGACTTCTTGCATCATAATGGGACTCCCCCCAAGGCACAATATTAAAGTTCTTGGCATCTTGCCTTACACTACATGTTATCAGAACCTGCTTTAACGTACTTATATGCATTCATCATAATTACACCTTAATGATGCAAGGCTCTCTCTTCCTGCCTTCCCAACGTCTTCCACATTATCTCACCTACTAGAGAAAAAAACAGAGGCTCGGTTCTCTACCCCAAATTTTGCTCTCACAAATGCAACGGTCTTAGCTATAATATAGTAATACACAAATATTCAAATGTCTTTTGTATGTTGACTTCAAATTGCCAGAGGGTACCAAGAAAACTATTCTGGAAGGAGCGCTATGTAGCAATTTATTTAATTGAATAAAGTAATCGATTCATGGACCTCTGACTCCACAACTAAGCCTTTAAAATGAGCATTAAATTTCCCATTACATACAAAGGCAAATCGGTTTCGGCAAAGGACATTGTCTTGAAAATACATTTGGTCATCTACTGAACTCTGAGCTATGGCGTAGAATAAGCATCAGGAGTAAGAGAAAAATCTCTGAAAATCAGGAATAAATCAAGATTAATGACCATAAACTACAGCGAAGTACTGTGCTGCCAGCAAAGTAATGCTTGCAGTATTTTCTCTCTATAAGTGGAAACCATATATTGCTACGTCTTTCCTCTACATCTACACTGCATCTCTATTTGAGAAGATATAAGCAATGGTTTAGGTCTCTTTAGTGTCTACTTCTTCATCGAAACACATCTCCTGCACCAGGAAAAGATGATGATTAGTGTAAGATCAGGAAATATTCATAATACTTAAAAGTTGTAAACCAATTGTACATAAATAATCCATCCATCCATCTTCTAACTGCTTATTGGGAACATTAATCATCAAGAACTGAAATCCACCAGTCCAGCTAGTTAGACAAATGTATAACCAAGAAGCTTGCTCACAAATCTAGATTTACAATTGATAGCTTACATATCTAAAATTAAAAATAATATATATAACTTTTATATTTTGCCTATATGTTTGTGGGTTGTGTATTTTTTTATTTTTTTTTACTACTTTGCATTTGATTTTTAATTTATCTCACGTTAACAAATAATAATTTAAAAGTACCTACAAAAAAGTCTTAGTTTAGATAAATTAACAATAAAAAGGTCAGTGGTAGGGAAATATATATCACAATACCAAGCTTGTGTGATCGAATAAATGTTTTAAATCAGAAAGAAACACAAATTTTACAATTTGGCAATTAGAATTTTATTTTTAGAGACAAAGGAAATTTCTGAGGCAGCCTAATTTTTTTGTTAAAGGATTTTTTTTTTTTTTTTAAAAAAGGAGATGGCTCATTGTGAACAGAAATCCCCATTGCTCTCTCTGTGGTCAGGGGTCACTAAATGAGAGAGCTCATGTTCGCCTGTTTTCAAACCATTTTCTGTTTATCACCAGCATTTGGATTATGTCTTATACTCTGTCAGCCAGCCTGCCTGTTTCTGACTTTCATCCTGGATTGTGTCATTAAAGACACCTCGATCTGTACTTTGATTCTGTTTTCTTATTACAATTATTGCAAACAATGGGAAAAACATAAAAATATATATACAAAAATATTGCTGTATTTTAGAAATATTCTGCCTGTGCTGTAGTATAAAGAACCTACAGTGGTGGAAATAAATCTGGAATGGATGTAATCATGCCTAGATCAATGATGCATGCAATCCCTTTGGGAACAGGTTGTTCTGCCTATTGACAATCGTCAGCATCAATATTCTACAAAAGTCATGACAAGATTCTGATCGGAAGCCTTCGCTCAATAGTGAAACCACTGATTTGGAAGAAGAAAGGCAGCTTCTTGGCCAGGCCATGCAACAACTCAATGAGTATTTAGATGGATATCTGAGGGCGTTGGGGGTCACGTATTTCTGTGTGCTTTGGACTGTCTCCCTTGGAAGTGATGGGGATGAAAATCATCAGCACTAAAGGTGAGACTGCCCTCTGTAAATGAAACAGGAGACACTGTCCCTGCTGGAGAACTTGAAGAATCTTGGCACGGTTTAGTTTGCAAGTGACGGAAAGCTGAAGCGTGATATTGGCCAATAGATTGGTGCCTCTTCCGCGGTTTTGCTGGAGCTGCATTGATCCATGGCACTGAATAAGGAATTAAATCCTAGGAGGAAGTTTGTGGTTTACAAGTCAATCTGTGTCTCCTCATGTTGAGGAGCTTTTGAAACCAAGCCAAACGGTAAGACTGCAAGTGGCTGAAATCAGCCTATTTTTTGTATTCACAGGGCAGCGGGTTTTAGTTGGTTTCTGTGACACAGCGAAGAGCTCGATGACCAGAGACTTGCTATTACACCTAATAGGAGAGTCCATCAGTTGGATTGAGCATGTAACATTTTAAAGGCTCTCCATTCTATCTCCTCCAATACGCCGTTGACCATCTGACTGTGCTACCTCACTGTTGTTCACCATATTATATTAATGATCCAGTACTGCCTGGTGCTGGCCAGAGGAGGATGGGCTTCCCCCTTGGGTCTGCTTCCTCCGAAGGTTTCTACCTCCTGAAGGAGTTTTTCCTGACCAGTGTCACCTTTGGCTGTCTCTCTGGGGACCTTTTGCATACAGCTATTGAAGCACTTTGTGACAAAGCTCTTTGTTAAAAGCGTTATATAAATAAAATTGAATTGATTTGAATAAGGCTTCATTTTACATTTGCTTCCTGAGACCAGGAATTTCCTGAGCATTCTGACTTTAGCTGTGTTTTATTATTCATACATACTGTATTTCAGCCAATTATCCTATTCTGATTAATGATGTTTTTAAACATTCTATTTAATTATTCAGTGTTACTTCCTATTATATTTTCTTAATAAATCAAGCATTTTCCATATTTCCACAATCAAACCACCATAAAACATAACTTTATTTTTCTGGTTCATGCTAATGTTTCGGAAGTAGATAAAATAGCCTAAATATTTTGGCAAGCTTAATCACCTTGTTTTTCTGGCTCCCTGGAGCCAAGCCTGGGGGCTTGTTGGCGAGTGCCTTTACCCATGGGGCCTTGCAGGGCACAGCCCGAATGAGCTACATGGGACCAGCCTCCTGTGGACCCACCACCTGCAGGAGGAGCCATGAGCGTCCAGTGTGATGTGGATTAGGGGGCAGTTGAAGCAGAGGCCTTTGCTGTTCAAATTCTAGTTACTAAATCTGGCTTTAGGGAAGTGAGACATGGGAATGGAGCCTGAGCTTGTGGGGGAGTTAGAGCGACATTGGGCTGCAACCTCCATCTTGCATTGGGGTGGTGTTCAGCCGAGAGTGAAGCGACTGGGATGAGATTCAGCACCTCCAAGTCTGAGGCCATGGTTTTCATGGTTTACTTAATTTCGTTGTACTCGTTACAATGACAATAAAGATATTCTGATTCTGATTCTGATTTAGCCGATAAAGGGTGGATTGCCCTCTTTGGGGTTGGGGATGAGTTGCTGCCTCCAGTGGAGGAGTTTAAGTATCGCAGGGTTTTGTTCACAAGTGAGGGAGGAACGGAGCATGAGATTGACAGGTGGATCAGTGCAGCATCAGCAGCTATGCGGACACCGTACCAGTCTGCTGTGTTGAAGAGAGAGCTAAGTCTAAAGGCTATTGATTTACCTGTTGATGGACGTTCCAACCCTCACCTATTGATATGAGCTTTGGGTAGTATCCGAAAGAACCAGATCATGAATCAAAGTGGCCAAAATGAGCTTCCTTCACGGGGTGTCTGGGCTCAGCCTTAGAGATAGGGGGAGGAGCTTGGACATTTGGGAGGAGCTAAGAGTAGAACCGCTGCTCCTCCCTGTCAAAAGATGCTGACTGAGTTGGTCTTGGGTAGGATGTCTCCTGGACGCCTCCCATAGGAAGTGTTCAGGCATGTCCGGCTGAGAGAAGACCCTGGGGCAGACGAAGGACATGCAGCAGAGATGATATCTCTCAGCTGGCCTGGGAATGCCTCAGTATCCCCCAGAGGAGCTGAAGGAGGTGGCTGGGGAGAGGAAGGTCTGGGCATCTCCGCTTAGACTGCTGTGCCTACAACCTGGATCTGGATAAGTGGTGGAGAAAGAATGAATGTAGTTGAATCTAACTAGATAATTTTAGACTGTTATTGTAAACTTCCATCAAAGTTTAATCAGTAACACAAATGGCACTATTGAATGCCTAACATCACTGATTGAAGTAAAAACTTTGGTTTGACTGTATTTTAAACTTAAAATTCAGTTCAATTCACACCATGTAATTATCCTCAAAAACAAATTCTAATTGTACTAAATTATGTAATTTCAAAAAGTTTATTTAATGTTTCTTTGAGTGCCGGAGTGGCCTTAAGGCAGAATTTGACTGGACGTAGGCTCTTTCTCATTGGCATGGCAATTTATCTGCAGCCAATCCCAAACAAACACAGCTCAGCTGGCATTTCTGAAACTAATTAACCTGACAGGGAGAAATGCGCCCAGTTAAGGCCAAGATGGGAATGGGAAATAGGAGAAGGGAACTTTCTGTACTTCTATTACTTGCTTTTGGTTAAACATCTATTTGTGTTGTGGAGTTTGAATTTGCTGTGAATACTCCAGGTTGACTGCATTTCTTTTTGGGTTTAAGCTGTCCAAAGAATTTCTGTAGATGAGCAGATTGTTTTGGTGAATGGTTACCTTTCTCACTATTTAAAGCATCGTTCGTGAGTGACACCTGCTGGTCACTAAAAATAAATTAATTTCTGTTCTGCAGACTTTTCATTTTCTATTTGTGTAGTGGTATTGCTATATTAAAGTTAGTAATACTATCAGTTTGCCTTTTTGCTTAGGGGACTCTGTAAAGAGGAGTTCCTGCAATCTGACAGGGCAGAAACACCCAACTGATCACCACAGATAATGAATGGACTAGCTAAAATCAAGATAGGGAAGGAATATAAAAGCACCTTTACAGAAAAATGGAGAAAATATATAAGTAGATTTACTTTGGAGGAGACTCCAGTAGAGAGTCAATGCTTTGATCTGTACATAGGTTCTCAACTTTTCATTGAGTAGTATTTCATTACAGATATAGTTACAGAGGCAGTTACACAATTCTTTGCAATACTGATACATTTCCACCAGTTGAACGAGTCCGGTCCAGAAAGGAGGTTTAACAAATCCAGGAGTTAAACTTTAATTTTGATTGGATAAAACCAAAAACCCAGTTCCAGCATTTGTCTATTCCATGAATCTCCCTAAATTTCTCCAATCAGAATTCAGAACTAGTTAAGCCTACCTTCTGGAATGAGACCTTGGCTCCTTCACGATCCAGACCAGGCAAAACGGTTAAAAGATGGATGGATTTCAATCATATCACATCCAAAAATACTGATCATTTTAAAAAACTTTATTAGAAAATTAAGCTCTTGTCTACTCATGGAAACGTCTTTGAGTAAGAAGTTATCAAACGCATTAATGGAATGCTTGTTTATTTCTGGGAAATCTTTTCAACCAGTTATTGTTGTTGTTGTTTTTAGAGAACAACAAGATGAAATACGTTGCACTAGGAACCAAATCAGTGGTCAGTGTCTGGACTGTCATACCAGTGACCTGTTCATAGCTAGAGTGCATTCTAAGGGCTACCTTTTTTCCATCTGTAAATCTGTGCAAAACGTTCCACACTGCGGTGGTCTGCATATCGTAGAAAACAAATGATTACTCTGAGGACCATCTTTTGTTTGATAATAGTTACAAGCATGTTCCTTAGGCAAACTTCCCAAACGCTGTGCTGCTTGGTCAGTAATAACTGAAATACCTGAGAGTCATTTCAAAAGTATAATATGTACAATTATTTAAATACACATCATTTTGTGTTTTATTTATATGGATTTAAATATTTTCATACTGTAGCTAATAATATTTAACTTTTTTTTAAAGTTTTGCATTGTTTTATATTTTAAAATACCGCTCAGATTGAACATTTACACAAAGTGAATAGACTGCGTGCGGCGAAATACGTGTTTCTAGTTTAAACAGCAGGAAGATTTGCACAGATGGTGTTTCTATGAAGTTCTGTCGTGGAAGTGCTCAGAACCAGAACAAGAGCAAATGGAGGAAATTGCATTATAATTAAACATCTGCGTTGGCATTGAGGAAAATACATTGCTAGTTTGAAAAGGACCTGCATTTAAAGAAGTGCGCGTAAATACTGCACTGTAAATACTTCTAAGGTGAACAACAGCGTGTTTTTATTTCTCATTCATGGGTAAAAGGGATCAATAATTGTAATACTGTAACAATTAATGCACAAAAGCGCACGTAACAGAATATTGTTAAGAGCACCTGGGCATATTCACAGTAATTGTGGCTTTCTAAATGACTCTGGTAAATGCTATACTTCATTCATGCAAGCTTCATGGAAGCGCAACACAAATTTGCACACTATAGTGGTACATGTTTCTAAAGACCATTCTTAAACCGGCTGGTCCATGCTTTCCACAAAAGTTGATCAATATCAATTTTTTAGATGTGACAACCAAAATGCAACAATGCATGCAAGTCAAGTCAGATATAAGGCGCCTTCTAAATGATACGTCCTATAACCTTAACTGGCACCGTCCTGCCCTCCGCATGCACCGATTGTGACTGATGATGAATCCCGCTCTTCAGCTGGCTGACTTGTGTCCCAGGGGGACCGTGGCAGTGTGTCGTGGGCTCTACCAAATTCGGCGCGGGGAGGCGAGAGGAGGGAGGACCGCTTACGACGCGGGCTGAGATAAGTTCAGCACCTGGACAGCGACCTCCGCAAGACCGGCGGCGTATTCGGCTTGTCGGAAAGATGTGATGAAGCCCGGCCGTCCGCTATGACTTGTACATACAGCTTCTGAAAAGCCTTATTATTATGATCGTCAAGGCTGAGTGCTCCGGGCTAATATATAAGAAGCAGGTGTACTGAGCATTAGTATATGGAAACACTCGTTATTGGACGGAAGGAAGAAACACTCCTCTTTTTATTTATTATTTTTTTACTGTAATTATATCCGACTGGTTTGGCTTTAGCTGCCTGTGTGCAGGAAGAGACTGGAAAACAGAGACGCCCTGAAGAGATCTCTTCTGCTCATGTGTGTATTTTTCTACAAGAGTAGGAAAGTGAAGATGCCGCGGCTCTCCGAGGCTCGGATAAGCCTATTGCTGTGGATTTTCAGCCACATCAGCAGCATCCATGCAGCGCTCTCATCATCCCGTAAGTAACACGGGGAGACCATGCCTCCCTCGGTCCTCTTCTGCCAAAGTACTCCTTCGCAGTCAGAGGGCAATGCAGGGCATCGTTAAACTCCGATATTTGGATCGGATGTTGGGTTTTTGTTTACTGCCGGGACTGACCAGTCACCGTATACTTATTTATTATAGGAAACAGATGCGATTTTAAAGAATACACGGAGTATTGCCGTGCACTTGCTGGTTTATTGACTCCTGGATCGTCACATCGCGCTGCTTTTAAATTTGAATTAATGAGCATGCTTTTTGCGTATTCAGCCAGTGGAAGTAAATGCAAGATATATTTTACAATGGACAGAACCGAATGTGATACTGACCGTCACTACGGAGTGTGGCTCTGATGTGGACCTGATCTCTGACTGCTATCATGCAATAGGAACTGAACGAAGACTGCTGTTAACTTCAGATTATAATATGAAGTTATCAGTGAGCGTGCGGGACGTTTCACACAGGCATTTACTCAAGAGGTCTCTTCAAACAGATGCCACAGAGGCAATGTCACATTGAGAGACACCTGCAGCGTTTTCATCCTATTCCTTGTCCTGAATACGGAGTGTCGAGTCATCAGACGGGCGTTTTGGTGAAAAAGGTTTACTTTTGAACTCAGGATGCGTGCATCTTGATCTGTTATTAAGGGACCGTCAAAATGCAGACTGAAGCTCCCCGTCCCACTGTACGTGCAGCCTGCTTCATATTTAATGAGACTGGATTCATTTCACTTTAGCTGGAAGCACATCTGCCAGGGCGGTAAAATTCTGCTAAACCTGGTCTACGGTATTAACAAAAACTTTCATATTGGACCCCCGTCGTCATCGTCGTCTGCGCGACTGGCACAAGTTTGCTTTTAGACCGACATGTTGTGATTTTGTTAAAACATAAACTGGACTAGAAATATTGACTATGAGTAAAGTGATCACTTTGAATATTATATTACATGTTCCATACACAGCCATACGTGAAAACACAAGCGTGTTCCTAGTTAAAGCAGTCGTGTCGGAAACGTATATAATAAGCCTGCCTGCATAGGGATGATACCAACCAAACACTTACCGTTTAGTCCATGGAAAAATATAGTGAAATCCTGTTTCATACATAAAGCCACTGCATGCTAAATCCCTTCAACGAATCACCATTCCTCAGCGACACCGCCAGTTTGTCACATTACACCAATATAGATCCCATTTTCTTAGGAATTTAAGCAAATTGATTTGTGCTTAGCCTCCAGATCAAAGGCCACGTCATCCCATCGACTTCTCACCAGCCACTTATCGATTCTTCAAAGAAGGGTGAACTCAGGTAATCTGGGACAATTTTTGCAGTTTTGACTTAGATGATTTATTATCACAGATTACCTCAGTTCACCCTGTTATCTCCATAAATCACACGATTATGCTGTTGTAAATTACACGTCTCATTCAATGGTAAAATCCTAACTGTATTCATATACATGTGCACGTGTTTACGTGTGCCAATTTATTATTAATTTTGAAACTCAGTAAAGGAGGGCTTAAGTAGTACGTGCATTTAGAACATTTGCGGTCCAATTATGTAATATAAGTATTTATGAACCTTTTTGCACTGTACCTTGGAGAACTCTTACTGTATCCGTAACATTACATTTTCCAATTTTCATTATAATTTAACTCAGGTTAGTTCCCATGTGAAGTTTGGTGTGCGTCACTTAGTAATACCTTAAAATTTGTCCTCTCGGTATGTAAATTTGTATCACATTCATCGTGGATTTTTAGAAAATTGCTTTTTAAAAATGACTATTCGGTTATATGTGGGGGAAATTAACCCAATGAATGAATGAATGAATGAATAAAGACCCCAGCTGTGTTATATATAATTTCTGAAACATTTAAAAATACTATAGCTGGTGAAGAAACCCAGTAGTACAATGATGCCTAATTATCTAATAAATAATATGATTAAGCAACACAATTAAGCACTTTTACTAGACTGCCTTACATGAATTAACATAAGGATGCCAAAAAATATCTTTAATCAAAGTTCTGGAAATCACTAGAGAATTCCGCTGTTTAAGGCAAATGTGTTTGCCTTTTGGTTTTATTTGGAAAATATCATAATCATAATCAGAATTGTATTATTTGCCAAGCGCAAACATTTTACTCCATAAATAAGTGCAGATTTAATATTCTTGCAGTCTTGGCCATGCAAGGATAAGATCGGTTTTCTCTCTTCAAGATCACACTGATATCGGAGCCTGATTTAGGGAAATGTATTGAAGTGAATATTGCTTTGGTCTTCTCAGTTGTCATTTAGCTGCTTCTTGAGGGAGAAGGTCTGCAAGGCAGTTTTGATGTTTTTTGGCTACCTTTTGCTTCCGGGTGTTTATTCTGCTAATAAGTAGAACTTATGTGCTGGAGTATGGCATCATTTCCACTGGCTTCTGTACATCGAGCTGTAGGACTTCCTGCGGTGATGATGAAAGGGTCCTTCTCATTGTTATTTTAGCCTGATGAACATTTCACCATTGCTAGTGATGCACACTGGGAAAGCAACATTGTGAAAACACACAAGAAGGCTTGCAGCACAACAGGTTATAATTCTGTTTAATTTTGGTACCACTGTGAGGACAGCTTTTTGTGAGTGGATTTCATTGATGTGTTCAGATATGAACTATATTAAGTAGTATCCATTCATTTTAAATGGGTCTTTTTGGATAATAGCAAGGGCCACGATTTTTTTTTTTTTGTGATGTTTCAATACGCCACTGTATCAGTGTATCAGGACAAAATGATCACATCACACATGTGGCCTCAGGTCTGTCAATTCTGTGGCCAGAAAAGACATTAAAAGTTATTTTAGTGTAATGTATCCTGGAAAGAGAAAGCCAGAATGAATGCCTTTGGTTTGGGATAAATGGATATAATGTGCTGTCTTCCTCGTCAGCAGAGCTGGTTCGAGCTTTTCAAGTACTGTCATTACTTATTTACATTTACATTTTATTTATTTAGCAGATGCTTTTGTGCAAAGTGATGTACAGCAAGGCATCCAGCTGGTAAGGAGCCGTTTTCGGGATAAGTACAGATAGGCTATTAGCGCATTGACTGGAATATTTCTAAGATTATGTCAATAAGTTTTTCTTTTTTTTTTAAATAATTAGTGGTAGGAGCTATATGAGTTGGCCATGTATATGTAAATAGAATGTTTTCCAAATGTTTTTTTTATTATTGTATAGATTCCTCTTACACTGCCTAGTGTCAGTAATGCATTACAGTTGTACTTCATTTTGAAATGCTCATGGGCAGAGCTGCTTACCTGCGTCTACCTACGCGTGTGCTGTTACCATAGCTACACATTGCCGTGTAAATCATGACGTGAAGAGTGCTGTTACCTATATTCACAGTAACTATTTCTCTCTTCTTACGCTCTCTCTTTTTAACTTTCTTTCTTTTTTCCTCTGCCAGTGGGCCTAGCCGAAAGATTAATTCCCCTAATCTCTTTGCATAGACTGGGTATTCAAGGTTGCAAAAAACAAACTGAATCTCTAGGAAAGCTATAATAACAGCATTTGTCTTAGAAAGTTTATAATTAATAGCAAAGAGTAAAGGCAAAGAAAGAAGTGAGACAGGACTTTTCAGACTGTGTGGGATATCAGTATTTTACAATAGAAACTGCCTGTGATAGGTTTCTGTTCTAATGTGGCATTTTGCTCAGTTATTTTCTTAGCAAAGCTGGTCTTTACACAAGTTGCTCTCTTTGTGCCTGTCATAAAATATGTCTAATAGAAAAAAAAAAAAATGCTGTTACTGGAAATATACTGAATAGGATCCTAGACACTAAATGGCTAGAATCATACTTAATCAGATGTCATTTTTCCAGGAAGTTAAACTGACCTTTCTCCACTCGTACCACTTGACACAGAACTGTTAAAACGTGCCAGTTGGTGTTTAGAAGTGCGACCCAGTCTGTACGTCACACCTTTTCGTGTTGGGTCGCTTGCACAATATGACCTGGCTTGATCTCTGGCTAAGGGTCGGGTTCGGGTCAGGGTTAGGGCTCGTCTCTGTGCCTGGCTTGTGAACAAGATGAAACATAGGCACTGGGTCAGAGTGCTACTCATCAATATAATACTTTCTGCAATACATATCTACAATACAGCAGCATTCCAATAATAAACAACATACTGTTCATTACAAATAATACATACTGTAGTCTCCCACCATATTACATACAGTATTTATGTATACAGTATATGTAATGTAGTTTGGTTTCTCCTAACCAGAGACTTTGCCCATTATCAGTGTGTTTGGTTTTGAGGAAAATAAGGTGATGTAACTTCCCCTTGGTACACGCTGTGAAGGTTTTATTTATGGTCCTGTCACGTGGGCATGGAATCCAGCACCATATGTGTGTCCCACTCATTTTCAGTGTGGCCAGATTTTTCAGTTGGCACGCGACATCGCGAGTCGCAGCGAGTCGCAGTGTTAGTTCTGGCTGGACTCGTTTATCTGTCAGACACCCTCCCATTTTCATTTTCAGTAGCTGACTTTACTAAAATCTTACGAATGCCTAATTCAATAATCTTTAGTGGAATGTGGAGATGGATACTTCAATAAAAATAGGGGAGAGGTGTGCAGATACGTTTTTAAAAATTTTATTGAATCTCTGATTATCTGGCTAAGAGACATGTCAAAGCTTCGGTTTTGGGTTTAGTGAGAGGATGAAGATAGCACGCACCCTGTAGTTGGAAACTGGTGCCCTGCGTCTTCCTAGCACTCTGCGGGAACGTGCTGGTACCCTGCCCAGGGAAGCTGACAGCAGAAGACTCCCCTGGGCACGTGGGAAGAGATGGTGTAGCTGAGAGTCGGAGCTGAGCTTGCCAGAGCCGCTGACACGCTGGAAGAAATAATTCATTTGTTAATGCGTTTGGAGTCGGCTGTGATAACAGGGAACAAGCGTAGGGCTGAGGAGAGCAACGTGAACGTACTCTAGGGAGGATGTTTTGTGAGTTGGCAACCGAGCCGCTAAAATAACACCTCAACTTCTGTGAGATATCAAAACAACGTGATGATGCAGCACAAATGGTAATTGAGTCTGTGTACGTAGACACAGCAGTAAAAACTTAAAAATTAGAGCTTCACGGACACCGCTCTGTCGCCTGTATGTTATTTTCGAGAAGCTGGTTGTTTTTATACTCAATGTTTGTTCTTTGTTCTTGTTTGATCACACTGTTTTTTATGCATCGGTTTGTTGTTTATACACGAGGTCATCTGACTATGTCCACAAGTAAAAATGAAGTGTGGCCTCTTTTAAATATTTCATTCAGGAGTAAACATTGCATATTAAACATGGTAAAAGATTGGATAATTGAGTTTCTTTTAGTGTGCTGTACTTGTCTCCTTAATAGATTAATAAAAGTTGTTAGCAGATTTCTTATGGGGCTTCATTGAAAGGCTTTTATGACTACAAAAATTGCTGTGGACCAATGTGAAAAAGGAACTCTTAATTTGAAAAATGAATGAGCACAAAATGGCTTAGAGGCCCACATATTATATGCCTGGGGGATGGAACAATACTTGGTGTTCAGTCTAATTTACTAAACACAGAAGTAATTTAGTTGTCAGCCAGGTATTATGGGCTTGCCTTCGTGGGTCAGTAGAATCACGGTATATAGAACATCTTTAGAACGGTTCAAAGACTGTTTCAGAGGAGCATTTTATGTATGTGTGCCAGTCAAAGAACTGAAACCAAACGGACATGATGTAGATGTTAGGGTTTACTCATAACCAGTCTTGATGTTCCTCGCCACAGCGTTTCGTAAAAACATCTTCTCCTCAAGGTTTCTCGACAGTTCAGAGAACGTGAAAGATCAGAGAATGTGGCTGTGTTCTGTGACACGGCTGCATTTGTTCTGCATAGAGGGTTTAGCAACGAGAACCCCTCTAAGATGTGGATTCCTGCCTTTGGGTTTGTGCACCCCTCACGCTTGCCTCCATCAGTTGTGGGACTATTCACTATCCTTGGCAAAAGGAAGGTGTAGGATCATCTTCTGAGTCATTCCAAGGTGGGGGTGGAGCAAAATCTCTATAGTAGCCAATGGCACGTGGGGGTGTGTTCAGTGTGCTCAAATTCCCCAATGAGAGATTCGTCCCCGGGCCATGGAGACATACTGTGCGGAATTTGAACGACTCTTTGCCTGGTTGTTGAGGGGTCCTGCTGTGAGAAAATTGAGCCTTGTTTTGATAATGATCATCTGCATGTTTCATGCCAGATTATGGAAATCAGAACTAGCTTTATTCACCAAGTGCTTTGTGGGTACTAGGAATTTTTTTTTTTCTCATTTGTTTGGTGCCTCATACAAAGAACAAACAGTATATTCACTAAGAACATGAAACAGGCAGTACGCGCTAAGAACAGAGATGGGTACACATGTGACGAGTGGTGAGGTGGTCACAATGAGCGAGCATACCGAAAACTGGGATTGTCGGCTAAGTCATTGCCTATCAGATATATTTTCGTAAACATTATAATATGTTTATTTAATCCTTCAATGATATTTAGGGCACTTTGGGGATTTGCCATTGGCTTTTCATGTTAATTTAATACACTTCCAGCCATACATTCCTGTACTACATAAACAAAATTGAGTATCTATTTCACAGTTAATCCATGTTTGAGTAGACAAAACAGTCAGAGGATTTAATAGTGAATCATTGGAAAATAAAAAATCAGATTAAATATATTTAAAAAAAACCTTCCGCTTGATTTGACATTGCCAGTCTAAAAAGAGAAAGAAAATCCTTTGTAATAATTCACCAATTTATGAAATATTTTTAGAAACAAAGGCTATTATAGGCAGTAATGGAAGGTCAGGAGGACAGAAACAACCTGAAGGTGAAACCAAAGCGATTTCTAGGGGGAAAATGAGGGAATCAGCAGCCAGACACTTTCCCTGATAATGAGGTCAGTGTGGTATCTCTTCCTACAGCTCGCCCTGTTTTATGATTTATGCACTGTAGCCGTTGTCTGTCAGCGTTCTCTAATCGTTTTTCCCCCAGCAGTAATGTTGTCATAACATGTGCAGGACAAGCATATAAAATCATTTAATAATTGAAGTATGCGCATTGTGGGAAAATCTGAGGAGGAGTAACAGAATTAGCTTTCATGCGGGCTTGTGCGTCACGGAAATTTTTAAAAGACGAAATCACGTCCAGTATCTTGGATGAGCGCATTGAATAATTTACGCACCCTTGTATCGTAAATCATATGACACAGTGAGCGATATCAGCCTGGCATTTAATAAACTTGAATTTGTAGTTATTTAATATTTCATATTCCATATTCTTAGAAGTCTTTACTATGACTGTTATTATTATTATTACTAATAACAGTAATAAAAATAACAATAAGACATTGATGGCGTCCCATTCAAGATATCAGTGAGACAGTAAGAGTCCCTATCCCAGGAACTGGCTAGAGGTCCTTCACCATATGACCCTGTCCACTTCAAAGGTGGAAGTAGGGATTGTTATTAAAAAGAAGAAGAATGAATTTACTCTATGAAAAAATATCCCTTCCTGGGTGTCTGTTTGCCTCTGTTTTATATCCTTTGATAGGTTCTAGACTTCCTATCACCCTGTACTTGATTGTGGAAGATAGATGGATTTATAGTTGTGATACTGCTGAGTGAACATTTTAACAAAAAGTATACTTTGTAAAGATGTTTGCGTCTTCAGTTACAACAGGTCTGATATAAATAATCTAGGCACTGAAACTTTCCCCGGTGGGAAAAAGTGACTCCGTGTTTGCTGGTGAAGGAGGGCATTCCAGGTCAAAGAACAAGAAGGCTGCTGACGGTCAGCAGTGCGGCTGCCACCCTTAAGACTGACTCTGCACTTTGCCTCCCTCTCCTTTCCTGGCTGCCCGGTACCGATTGAACTCCCAAGCTTTGAGTCAGCAGCACTGAGAAATCACTGCACACTGCCACAGATGGCATCTCCACATCACGGCAGATTGCATGACAGGAGAGTCTGTGTGGCTTGTCGGGGCTGGGCAGGGGTATACCTTTGAAGGCTCCATGCATAATTGCTTTTTTCACTTCCAAATACTTGACAGTTAATAGCCAATTAGTAACGTGTCACTGCATTTTCTGTCCTGTGTTTTTACGTAGTAACTGTACCTAATTTGAATTAAGAAACGAGTTTAAAAAAAAAAAAAGAATGAATAGAAGGAGAAGCTTCTAACATCGAAACCCTGAAAGATCATAAGGCTTTCGAAATTCACCCGAAGCCTCTTGGATTCTCCTCACAAGGTCCCGCTCACTGTGGGCTTTCAGTAAGACCCTGTTACCCAAGCCATGCATTTTAAAGAAACCCTTAACGGCTTCACACGGTCTGCTTGCCGACTCATTTGCTAAATAAACAGTGTCCTGCTGATCCGAGTCATCGTTTTAAGGATTGAAATCCCCGACCCGTTTCTGTATCCTGGACAGGGTTGGATTGAGCGTCGTATTTTTAGAACAGAGCAAAACAGCGAACGCTCAGGCTGGTGGGGTGACAGAGATGCATTAATCCTAATGGGAGGTTGAGAGCACCTTGGCGGGCCAGACAGACAGCTGCATTCGGACTGTGGGCCCGGAGGGTGCACCAGGTCATTACCATGGCCGAGTGGGTCTCGATCAAATCGTTGTCAGCTTCCTGCACCGGTGCGAGGAACCCGTTGTCTGTGGTTCTGCTTTCTATTAAAGGAAAACCAGCCACCTCAACAAGCAGGAAATTTTTCACTTGTTGGTAACTAGAAGCACAGCGAAAACATACTATTATTTGAATTTAAAGAAAGTTTCGTTATTGTAAGCAGTATGGTAATGGTTCAGTGGGTAGTAATTCAGTTCAATTCATTCCAGTTTTATTTATATAGCACCTTTAACAAAGAGCATTGTTACAAAGTGATTTACAAAGTCCCAGGCCCAAGGTCCCCAGAGAATAAGCCAAAGGGGACAGTGGCAAGGAAAAAGTCCCTCAGGAGGAAGAAACCTTGGGAGGAACCAGACCAGGCTGCCCTGTCGTGCTACATCTTCAGGGTACGGGGTCAAAAGCCACTCCTGCATTGTGAGTGGAGTTTGTATGCTCCCTGTGAACCTGTAATGGAAAAGTGGCTGGAGGATGGATGGATGGATGGATGGATGGATGGATGGATGGATGGATATTTTTATAATTATGTAATTAGTGCATTGGCTATGTAAATTTTTGTTTGTGACCATCTTTGGCTTTTTGCATTCATTTTAAACTGCAGAGCCTTAAATGTTCTGTAAAATAATTTAGCTTATAGAAGTACTAGGCAGTAGTTAAACACTTTCAGTTTTATTTAAGTGGTAATTAACAGTTTCGACCTCCTTGTGAGGCCTTCCTCTTGCACTGGGCACTTTGGTTAACTGGCATCCTATCCAAAGAGTACCAGCCGATGAGTGATCACTACGAATCCTGAGCAGTTCCAATGTGGACAGACTTTGGCGGCTTCTAAGATCAGTAACATAATACCAATGAGAGCTTTTTAGTAAATGAGTTGAACTCTGTGAGACTTTGCTGAAATGCAGATGAATTCTTGGCAGGCAGTCTGTAACACAGCAGTATAATCTTTAGTCAGCCGTGTCAGTAAGCTTGTGAGGCATCAATAGGAGAGCTGTTTGAATTATGTGGCCCATCTCCTCTAATTGTGGTCATTTTCCTCCTCGTACATTGACAGCCGCTCGCAATCAGCTTTCTCCAGCATTTCCATGTGCCGCTTGTGAATTGACAGATTAATCCGGAAACTTTTGGTTTTTTTTATGTTGAAGTTACTTTATGTTTGAAAACGTATTTGGGCAATTTAAAAAGATTCTCAGTTACACTCACAACTTTCTGGTGGCACTTGGTCATCACTGTGCCGTATCGCCTCCAGGGTTGCAGGCTCGATTCCTCCGCATGGCTTGCTGTGTCTGGAGTTCTCATATTCTCCCCATATATGTATCGGGTCCTTCTTGGTAGTCCTGCCGGCCTCCTTCAGGGTCCAAAAATTTGCGTTTAGGGGAAATGTTTGATTGTGTATGTGTGTGTGTGTGTGTGTGTGTGTGTGTGAAGCACTGGCATCCCATCCTGTCCTTCCTGGGATGAGTTCCATGCTCACAGTGATGGTGCTACATAAGTGATTATGGAAGATGGATGGTTGGGTGGATGACAGTCGTTCACCGTGGACGACGTGGTGCTAAGGTGGTCTTACCGACGCGAGGCAACCCTGACTGTCTCCCGGCAACTCATTCACGATCCTTCCTGTAATCCTCGGCGTGACCCGGCTCTGGCCGTGATTTACAGCTTGGGCATGACTGCATTTCAAAGAGCCGAGCCACGCCATCGGTTCCCCGTCACCCCACGCCGCTCTCGCCAGCCGGCGATGATGGCCGCCTTCCTCAGCCTCCAGCGCCCTGGCGCTCGTTCCCGGAATGTCATTTCTTCTTATTCCGTGCCTCCAGCTGCAAGGCAGGGCTGCCCCGGGAGGTCAGAGATCAGGCAGCGCCACGTTCATCAGGGTCAGACTCGCCCCAAAGAGAGCCGACCCAGGCAGTAGGTGATCCTTGTTGGCTGCTCCCTCGTTTTAGCATCGTGGATGTTAGCAACTTAGCGGATGGCATTGGGACTTCAACGATGAAACGGCCCACCAGGCACTTGTGACTGTGTGAGAAAAATGATGTCAACCTGGAGATGCGTAAGTCCTGAAGTTGACAGGGGAATGCGCCCACCTGTACGTAAACTCACTTTTATGAGAGTTGTACTGTCAGATGTTAAACATTAGGCAAACGTTAGAAGAATATGTCATCGTGTGTAGAAAGGTAAAGTATAAAGTAGGTGCTGCACATTATTATGTTATAGCTTATAAAAATTGAGCAAGTCCTGTGGTCTGCATTAGAGTAAACACAATGAACTGTATATTAAAGCCTGGCCTTCAGAGAACATCTTTGCATCTCACGTGTGAGGAAGTGGATTTTTAAAGCCTTTTAAAAGGGACAAAGCTGCCTGTCAAGGACCGCCTGTAAGGCTTCAGATAGGTGACCCTAAAGGAAGCAAATTCATAGATCTCAGTATTTCTAGGTGTTGTTACTTTAAAGAGACAACACAACTGCACTTTTTACTTTGTTCTCATAAAGACTGTTATTCTCCACAAATGGAGGGAAGATGATGATGATGATGGTGATGATGGATGGTGATGTGATGATGATATTTATCTGTAAACCATGGTTAAACCCTTTATGTTTGTCCAGTGAAAGAAGTGAATATCTATGAAGTATGTATTTTTTTTATTAAATCATTGTTTTTGGTGTCTGTGTGTGTGTGTTTGTCTGTTATCCTGGCGGTATCAGTCATGTGTTAAATATTACACTTCTCAGGTGAAAGGTCACTAGAGATGTGTGCAAACTGTTCATCTGGCTGTCCACCTGCTATATACTACTAAGATACCCTGGATAATCTGCAATATGCTGGATATGAACCAGGCACAAAAACTTTGGGGGACCAGTGTGACTAACCTATGTATATCTTTTACGTGGCGCTGCAGTTTTCCTTAGTACTTCATGTCAAACTTTGAATAACGCAGTTTCTTCAGATATTTTGGAAGAAGCATTGTATGAGTAGTTTCATTTGACTGCCCTGCCCACTTCCCAGATACAAATCTTGAGAACACGCTTGGTGTGAGTACAGATACACAGTGACACGGTGATTTATTTTCTGCCTGAATGTAGTTTATCCTAATGAATATGTAAGTTCCTCTGCCAGTTTCTTACACCTGCCTTTTAATTGTCCCAGCACGTAACTAACCTCTCCTTTGTCAATCCCTCTAAATTCTTTGTCCGCTCTTTCTTCCCTGTTATGGCACGGTGGTAATTCATGCACTAATG
The DNA here is from genome assembly GCA_009936485.2 of Gymnarchus niloticus. Taxonomy (NCBI): domain Eukaryota; kingdom Metazoa; phylum Chordata; class Actinopteri; order Osteoglossiformes; family Gymnarchidae; genus Gymnarchus; species Gymnarchus niloticus. The sequence continues at coordinate 10,912,403 of JAACJT020000028.1, read as the reverse complement.
CCAAAACTCTGCTAACATGTTATCGTGACTGTCTGCTGAGAAGGTAATTACCTCGGGGTAACCGTATAGGATTTCATCCATATTAATTATTCCCATTGCCCATTAGAGGCTATGCTTTGTTTCTCAAGCTCGGTTCCTGCATGTTTTAATTTTGCATGAGGATAGCGGTTCATTAGAGCTTCGTGCTGGTCACTTTGAACCAGCCGTCCCTTTAAGGACTGGGTTTCCAAGGTCTGAGGTGCAAATCCTTGCTTGCACAATCAGACGTCCTGTTCCACCCGACGGAGTCTGATATAATGGTAAGAAAAGCACTGGGAAAAGTGCTTTGACATAAAATGTAAAGAAAATGTTCATCCATCCATCCATCCATCCATCCATCCATCCATCCATCCATCCATCCACTTATCCTGGTCAGTGTCCTTGGTAAATGAAATGTCATAGTTCGATTTTCATAATAAAGATCTTTCATCACGTAGGTCTTTTCGAGCTTGGGAATCAAGAACTTCACGTTACCTTGGGTTTTGCCCACTTTTATTGTATTTGCATTTGGCTGCATAGCAAATGCTTTTGTTCAAAGTGTCTTGCAGTTGATGGCAGCTTTATAAAGCTTCATAAGGGTGTTAAGGGTGAGCCTCTCCTGGCATTCTGTTCAACAACCTATAGGTTACACTGTATCTCCCTAACATTACGCCACAGTTCTGCTGCTCTATTATTGATGGCAGCCTTATAGTAAGTGTACAGGGGATGTGTTTTTTATAGGATTTGTCAAGGTTGTAGTTTGTTTAAAATGGAAAACGGTCTCGGATGGGGAAAAGAACAATTGCTTCCATCGTTTCCACTTCAAGACAGATACTGCGTGGGTTTAAAAAAATCTTTGGTGTTCATCTTTGGCCAGAGGCCATAGTAAAGGCCATATTTCTCTCTTGCTGTCGTTAGCCTTGTACCTCCTTTGAATGTCATAAGAATCCTTCAGCAGCTGAAATAAAGACATTTTAAAGTTAAATGAAATATAAATGTCTCCCTTTTGGCCCTGATTTTAATTTATTTGACAGTAATTGGCCAAAAGACTTAAATTAGATATAAAATGTTTATTTAACTTGCCCCACATGTGAAAGTTTGGGTTTGTCCCAAGAATTTTCTGTGTATCTTCCTGTGGGTTATAGGTGATAGAGTTATTTTCCAGGTATAACCATATTCTGTGAAATGTATACAGCTTGCATACAGACACGTTTATTATTTCATATTGTTTAGATGTGATAGTTAACAGTATTGATGTTGACCTAGAGCTGGGGTAGATAACAGGAGGCTAGTGTTACTCTCCAAAACAGCCCCCCCGTTGCCGAACGTTTCCTACGATGGTCCCTTGGCTCGTGTCTTTCAGGATCTCTCCCGTGTGGCTGGTCACGTCCGAGCAGTTGGCCACTCCTGACCTATTGCATGTTCCCACTTTCTCTCTGTCATGTCTGTCTGTATGTTTAATGATGGTGAAACAATAAGAAACAACAAGAATTTCTTCTGTTCCCAAAAATTTTCCTGCCTTCTGGTTGGAATGGCCAGAAGAAGACAGCTCAGGTTCCCAAGCTTCTCCTCAAGATCACCAAAGAACATTCCGTTATTTCACCACCTTCTAACTTCATTGGTTAACTTATTTAGTTTAGTAACTTCATGAGATATCACTTAGCCAAACAAGGTCAAGTACATTTTCTATTTTGCTATTGGCTCTGGTTGTCACCAACAATATTCCTTTGTGGTAGCACAGTGACATCATCACTCTTCATTCTGAATCAAACGTGTGTAAATTGGATGAGACCTTCAAAAAACATTGCAGATTTGAAAATAGGTTTTAAAAAGTTAAACCCACACTTTAACAAGCATAAAATCATACTTTTATACAATTTAAACATAGTTTTAACATTTCTGTTAGTGGCCTAGACCTTTCCCATGGTACTGTAAATAATGTTAATTTACACATTGCATGACTATATCTTAATTTACATATATAAGTACAGTATCATCTAGCTTAATTACAGAGCCAGATATACAGCTTGAAGAAATGACTTCCCAGTTTATGAAACTCATTTACACTTGCCAAGGCAATATGCAAGGAGTTTGTCATCACTTCCCCCTTTATTTTAGTAATTTATTTTGAAGCTAACTTATGCAACTAGCACTGGAAGTAATGTTATTAAAGTTAAAGACAATGTAGGTGCTGTCATTTTACAGCACAGCAGCTTTCTTGAATATTGTTGCTGAGGTTATTGTGTGAAATTATAAATTCATAGCAGCTATCTATTCCTCCTTTGTTTGTTTTAGTTTGATTATTCTCAGACCAAGGATCTTAATTCCCGTACTCTATGCGTTCTATGCTGAAAAATTCAGATGATCATTAAAATAGTTGTAGCCATCAGTATTTCACAGGCAGTCCAAGACAAACTGCAGAATTGTTGCTCCTAATTACCCTCTAAATCACATTAAATAAGATTAGGTAATAGGATTCAGCTGTGGTCTGTCACGGCTGGTGTTTCATACTCCCAGATTAAAACCAACAAACTACGCAGTGGCTCCTTGGTCTACTGAATTTATGCTCTTGTGATGGTTCTGTTCAGGGTCCAAGGCTAAGCAAAAACCTTGAGAAATGCTGTTGTGGGCTTTTTAAATACCTTGACTGGTCCTGCTTGATCTTTGGCATTGTCGCTTAGAACACTCTTATTTTATAAGACTGGGATATTTCAGGTTGGCAGAAAAGGAAATGCATGTCTGGAAACGGTAAGAGCACTTTGAAAGATTTAAACTACCACTCTATGCTTCCATTATGTATTATTAATTAATAAGCATGTCTACAAATTAATGATTTTAATTGTAATGGTTTTTTTAAAATTCTCGTGCCTAGGAGCTAAGTGTGTGATTTAGTGTGTGTAATTTAATTGCGGTTGCATTTATTTACTTATAATTTAGCAGCATTTTGCATTGTTTCCCAATGTGAGTAGAGTAATATGTCTTCATATGCTGGGCCCAGTTTTACTTGTCTGTCCATTTACTTAATTTTCTTACTCACTTATTTCTGTGCGGATCGTGGAGTTCCTGCGGTATCGCGTTGCACTCTAGCCGTACTGTGATCCTTAAATGGCCGGGTCTTTGGTATCGCTCTCGTTCTGCCCGACTGAAACGGTATGAATACTTCGCTCACACTAGCGATATGCCGATGCGATCCTGCGAAGAGATGATCACCCCGAGAATGGTGTTCAGACAACTTTTTTTAGCAGACCGGTCATCATATAAGGACAGTTATGAAAAAGACAGAATAGCATGTGGGATGCCGGGATGCAAGCCAGTTGCGATTAAGGGGACATTTTCAAAAGGAATGGGTACAATGGGGGGGTCAAACTGGGATCTAGGGTGGCTACACAAAAAAGGAAACCGGATCTGTTGTTGTAGGTGTTAGTTTGGTGTCAAGGTGGCTAAACACAAATGTACCTTACACAGGTGAAAGGGAGCCAAGTGAGCCCATAATCATGGTCATGTGATGTCCCTCACACACTTAGACCTGTTTAATCGTGGATATCTGGAACCTTTTAAAGTCTCTCCTGGAGTCAATGTCTCCTGCCTATTAAATGTTACAGGTGCATTTAAAAAGACAAAAAAAAAAAAAAACTTGTATTGCCACATGACCAAGGCTGGTGCAAATTTGTGTTGGTCCAGCTTGGGGACATCATAACAATAGGCGATGAACAATTAGCCATAGAATGGGCAAAAATAAATACAGGAGATACAGAGTAGAGAAGCTGGGTGGTAAATACAGGTTTGTGGGCATGTAAATAATCCAATGCCGAAGCTGACAGGTAGAGTGTACACCACATTCCTCACACAGTGCTAGGCATTAATGTGTATGATTTACACATTTTCAGAGTATTAAAGGCTGGCAACATGCAGGCTTGTGTGTTACCCAAACAGATTCGGTATACAACTGTGTATTATAGCTAGGTGCCAGGGAGTGCCCAGGTACAGACTGTGATCTGACCCACAGCGTCTTGCGGTTCTGCAGTCAACACACACCTTCAAGTGTTTTCCAGCTTTTAGCACGCTATGTAAGCATGAGGGCTGAGCGTGCCGTTACAGGGCGACGGCGCCTGGGTTTCTGTTGCTTCAGGGCCACCACTCTGGAATACTGGTGGAATAGTGAGCATTGTACTCTGCATGGGAAAGAAAATGACAGCTTGGAAGCAATTGCCACACTGTAATCCAGCATGGGGGGTCTTGATGTGTCGGGGGGAAGGTGAAAACCAATCATGCACCTGGGATGCAAGCACTTTGTGGCACCTTGCCTCGTTGTGAAGGAACAAGTCATGTCGGTCGGGGTGGCTCGCGTACTTTCTTCATTGTGTCCCTAAAGCAGTTTTCAGAAGATCTCGCTGCTCTCCATTACCAATGTGTCATCCTTCTAACCCCCCCAATACTTGAAACGGCAGATATGAGACCGGCGACATGCCATCGCATTTATATGAGCCTCCTTTTGATGCTGGGTGTTGGCAGTGATTTGCAGGAGTGCCCGTTTCTTTAGTTGGGGGGGCCTGTTTGAGAAGGAGGTATTAGGCCAGCGTTCTCATTGCTCCTCTTCCCACGCACATTCAGACATGCTCAAATGCACACTGATAATAAATAGAGTAACAGTCTTGTTCAGGCACGAGCAAACAAACAGAAGAACCGGAGAACCAGCTAAAGGTTCTATTGCAATTTAACGTAAAATCGATTAACTGTAAACACACCAATGAGACCGTTTTGGGAGCCAAACAGATATTGTTCTTCTATTGCATCCACTCCACTCCTCTGTAAAATATTTGTAGCTTGGCACCAGAGTTTTCTTATCACTTCACTGCCAACGCTACCCCTAACTGCAAGAGGAGAACAATGCATTCTTTAATGTAGAAGAGGGTAGGCACAAAAACATGTAAGGTCTCGCATCTGACGAGTCTGGGAACGGTTAAGTTATATTCTCACTTAAAATCATACGTTTGACTACTAGTGCCATTGTAACAAGAGGCTAGTGGATTCGATGAATGAGAGCTGATGTACCCAGCTGCTCACTGACCGCAGGTACTGAAGACCAAACCCGTGTGTACTGAGGTGCAGTCAACATGTTGTGTGCTTTTGTTGGGAATGTCGGTGTGCCCTTTAAGCTGCACTGGATTAGCCTGTTGGGTAAATGAATACATACAAAACAAGTGTCATTCTGTTAATCCAAAAGAGCCATCCCTTAATCCTTTGGTCAGTGTTTTGATCTCCTTCTCAGGGCTGGGAGCTAACTGCATAATTTTTACAGCCAGGGAAGTGCTCTTGTACTTGTTGTAATTTATTGGGCCCCTGAGTATTGCTACATAACACACCACACTGGTGTTTTCCATCAATCAATCAATCAATCTGTCTTCCATCTGCTTATCCGGGACAGGGCTGTGGGACAGGAGTCTTGATTTTAATGTGTAAAATATTTTTGGGCGGCAGAGTCCATTTGGAGAACTTGAATTTCAGCTGACTATTTTCTCAGTAATTCCCTCTCTGACATTTCCTTTGCTTTTGAGATGGCTTTCGATTAACATGCCACAACCTTTTAAACCGAAGACTAGTCAGTGATGGTCCCCTGTGCTTTTTGGGGTTTTTTTTTTTTTTTTTTTTGCCCAGTGTTTAACCCTTCGCTACCTAGAAAAACAAATGTCACACTGCATAAAATAGGGTAAATTAAGATTTGAATGGGAAAACTTAATTCTTGAGCTTTATCAGAGGTTAAGGTTATATCAGTGCTATAAACTTTTAAAACGGTTGTTGAGCAATTTGTAAACTCTACATTGGTACATTAAACAATTGCATGCGTCGTGGGTTTTAATAAAATAGATGCATTCAAATGCATAAGGGCAAATTGGGTGCCGTCCAATGTTTTTTAGGAAATCACACTACGGGAATCCAGGGAGAATCAAACATTTGCTCAGATGTTCAGTCAAACAGAACATCCAAATTTTTAACCTTTTAAACTGGAAGCTCTTTAGTTGAATGACCGCTACCCTTAACTGCATTTCTACTTTTTAACCACATGGAGCAAAGTGCTTTTTATTCTTTAAATAAAAAAAAAAAAAACCTTGACAAGAAAGCTAAGGCTTCAATTAATATAATTGGTAATACAGTAAATGTTTTCAACCGATTTGGATTTTGAATTCCAAGCCGTATGCATCATGAACGCTATTTGAAGTAACAAAAGCTTTATCGGTGTAGGATAAACAAGCTGCTATCATGTTATGTCCATACCAAGCAAGTGTTAACACTGCCATTCCATTTAGCAATTTTGGACTCTCTTGCGGGGGGGGAAAAAAAAAATGCAGTATGCAACTTCACATTACTGGGTGGCAGATTAAATGTCTACTAAATGAGTAAAATGTGAAAATGTAATGCTGATGTCTTAGATCCTAACAGTTGTCACACACCTTGTCATTGCGTGAAGCTCACCGGACTCTTGGTTCTATTACACACGTGTGTAGTCTGGCAAGCTACATGCAATGACTCTCTCTATTCAGGAGACTAACAGTGTACTCATTTATACAGGTGGATATTTCTGGAGCCCTTCTGGGTAAATTTCTTTCCCAAGTGTACCTCATCCAGGTTACATCTCCTTGGCCTTCACTGTAGCCCTTGCATCTATATGTATCTGGTGTATGGAGATGCACCTTCTGTTCGTTCGTTTGTTTGTTTGTATCTGGTTTCCTTTGGGTACTTTGTCTAAATCATGCACAATGCTTCCTGGTTTCAGGTTCAGCTCAAACCTACACTGGGTAAGTGGTTCAAGGCGTATGAAATCACACAAGAACAAGCTCAGATCTGGGAAAGCCTCACTTTATTGTACAAAAAGTATGGTGGTGCGCCATGAAATTCAGCCTACAACTAGCTTATCCAGGATTAGTAATAGTTAAAATGTTTAAGAAAAAGTTTCAGATTTTGCGTACAGATTCCCCCCCACTATTTTTAATGGCTTTCCTCTTGGTTTCTGAAGAGTTTCTGGTTGTAATGTGATAACATGCAACATTTTCCCCAGTTTGTGGGGTCCTTTTGTTAATGGTCTCCACAGCATCCTCAGAATGATATGCATTTGACATCAGGGGGAAAATTCACTCCATTTCTAACTTATCCAGCCTGCTGTGCTGCTTAAGTCATTAAACCCAATTTAGCCGGCTTTATTTTTGTTGTAGCTCTTTGTATATATGGATTTGAACATAAAGGAACCCTGGGCTGTACTTCCCCGTTGTTGTAGTGGAAGGTCATCACGGTGTGCTCTCAGCGTTTACTTGTCATGGGAACACGCATGCCGAATCTCCAGAGAGGGTGAGTTGACTTGTAAACAAAGCTCAGGGGCCGGAAGATGCACGTGGAGACCGATTGACACAGCGGTAACCAAATCGTAAGAACACGTGTGCTGCAGATGTATATGGGGGGAGCACACATTTAGTGCATTTAAATTCACTTCTTTAAAAGCCAGATGGTGGTGTCATTTTGCTACTTCTAGCATGTTAAGTAGTTCAGTGAATATAGGGGGTTTTTTTTTTTTTTTTAAAAAATGTGGTAGTGCGTGCTGTGGTGTTTTGGTAAGGCACGCAGATGTTAAATTTGTTGAGAATCTATGTCGCTCACATAGCCTTACAGTCCTCTGCATTGAAAGCTTGCTATCACTTATGTTCGGTGAGAGGATGTACTGTGAGAAACGTTAGTCTGTTGATTTAAGAATGGAAAAGGAGTCTTTTTACGGTAGCCCTCACCAGAGGAGGGATGATGATGATGATTGATGATGATGATGATGATGTCATCATCTGTCCTTTCCCTGATGCCTTATTTGGACAGTAAGTGAGATTTTTTTAAAAAAAAAAAAAAAAAAAACTGATGCCATGTGAAAGCAGTCTCCTTTCCTGTCCGCTGTTAATAGTCCTCTCTGACTTTCTTTGCAGAGGCACCCAAGTTATGCTTTTAGATTGCCAGTTTACAGCACTGAATCCCTTTTGGGCCACAATGTTGGGGTCCCACTTAATTCATCACAGCTTAGGATGTATTTGGCCCTAATTTTTCAGCCTGTATGTGTTGTCACCTTGGTCTTTCAAATCACATTTCATGTTCCCTTTTAGAAGTTTTGACGTTGTGCCTTATCTTTCTCTAAAGGCCCACGTTATGCACTCGTGTCAGTAATCCGTGGCAATGAGAGTCTCCTCTCGCCTTCCAGGTAGGCCGGTGCCAGGACGAGCTGCACCATAATTAAAAAAAAAGGGGGGGGGGGGGGGAATTGCAACGCTCCATTGGACCGAAATGCGATAAATGGATTTTGTATGGGAACGCTCCCATGCATGCCCAGATAAGGAGAGCTGGTAGAATCTCGTAAGCTGTAACTCTCTTCTACTTGACGATACGCAGCAGGTCATGGAGTCCGAAGGCCGCAGCCAGCAGTCGCCTCTTTAAGGAGCCGCGTCACGATAATCTTGGCTTTGTGCCGCTATCTGCCGCATTATTATTTTCCAATTTAACAGACGCGCTCATCAAGTGAACCGTATTCAGAGCATGAATGGGAAAATGTAATTCAGGTACATGAATTAGTTTATAATTCTAAATGGCAAGCGGGAAATTAAAAAAAAAAAAAAAAGAGCCTCTTTGTCTCTCGAGTTTCAGAAAGAGTTTGATCTTGGAAAACGCAACATTGGGATGAGTATTTCGGCAAATATGAAATGGTTCGCCATAATAAAAAAAAAGTATCCTCTAATATTGCTGGCATTTAGTGTACGCACTTGTGCAAATAAACTGAAATAGAGCTGCATACAAGACTGAGGAAATGTATACACCGCTCTGTGTGTCTTATCCGGATATTACTCGTTAACATGCCAGAAAGCTAATGCATTAATGCCTTGCCGTACATACGTATGATGATAATTGTGATGCTAATGTTATTTTGAGCATGATCTTGTTGCATGACATACACCTGTTGGCTGCTGATACTTTCATTGCTTTTGCTGTAGAGTAGTCATTATTAATGACAGTATGCTTGTATTTTACATTACATAATATTCGGTTATTGTCTGCCATAATCAGCTGCTTGCTCCCCCCCCCAAGAATCTCCCCTATCATCTTCCTCATAGTCCATCAATCCAGTTATCCTGGTCAGGGTTTCGGGGGGGTCTGCAGTCTATTGCGGGCAACATATGACCCATGGTACAGGACACCTTGGATGGGAAGCCAGTCGGTAGTAGGGCACACACTCTCATGGGGCAATCTAGCAATGCCAAATAAGTGAAACGCACATCACTGGACTGCATGAGGAAAACAGAGTACCCAGAGGAATTGTGCAGCACGTGAGAACATGCGGACTTGGCACACACACACAGAGAAATGGCAGAATTCGAACCCCCAACCCTAGAGGTGTGAGGCAGCAGTGCTACCCACTGTGCTCCCCTTAGTTAATTTTGCAAATATTTCATGCATCTATTGGTAATTCATCCTGTTTTGGAGTTTATAATATGAAATGCCTAATGTGTGTGGCATGGTAGTTCAGTGCATTGTGTTTTTTGGATTCAGATCCATCTGTGTGTGGGGGGAATTGGTATGTTTTCCCTGTGTAGAAAAGTTTGCCTGGGTACTTTAATTTCCTCCTATAATTCAAAGACTTGCACTTGGGTGAACTGGTATGTCTAAATGGTGTATGTGTGCACGCCTACCTTGCAATGGCTTGGCATCCCATCCTGGGTGTACCTCTGCTTCACACACTGCTACATTGGATTGACCCCAGGCCCCCATTGTGAACCTGAATAAGCAATTGTACAATGCTTGGACATCCATCCATCCATTCATCCATGTTTCCTTCTAACTGTGTGGCTGAGGGGCCTGGAGCCTTAATGGATGCACAAACTAAAATATTGAATAAAAGCCTTTGTGTCTCTTTCTGCTAGTTTTTTTTTTTTCCACGTGTAAGACAGGAGCCATCTGAAGGTTGGCGATGAATGACTTATGAATATGGTAATTAGTGTTGCTCCGCCCTCATCTGAGGTTGGCCAGGTGCTCCTAGCTGCTTGTGTCGCCACCCTCAGCATCCAGCTGTGATCTCCCAACAGTTTACACCTCTGATTGAAATTCCCACTGGCAAATCTGTATCCACCATAAATCCAGGATAACAGACAGCGTGGGGCTGCCTTCCTCCACCCGTTTCCTGGTTGGAGTCTCCTCCCCCTTCCTTGTCCAGTGCTTTAAGGCACTTTTGCCGTTGACAGTTGGACAGAGGCCTGAAATATAGCTTTAACTAGTAGCCAGGTTTCTTGTTTCCTGTGGTGAATGTCTTGCTAACAACTAGTAGCATTAATTCTCTTAATTTCCTGAAATTCTCCCCTATTTAGAGTAGCTTCAAAGATTCTTGTACTCAGCACAGTGGAATTCTTACTAGCTTGTACATTTATTCTTTTATTACTGCTTTTCTTTTTGCTCTCCGCTGTCGCAGGCACAGTGGGTTTTGCGAATGCAAAAGTCGGTGTTCCTGTGTATGCGTTTGACACTAACTGGAAACGGAACCTCAGAAAACGACTGTGTCCCACCCTCTGTTTAACACATTAGCTGACCCCAGTGGTGATCGTAGCATGAGAGGAGAACATCCTGAACGTGGCTGTGATGTTGGTCCATCATCTCACTATCTTGTTCTAAATTGCTTGATTTAATACGGCACTATTAACCATAAATGCATAGATGTTGCAAGCAAACATAACTCTTCCCTATTTGACCTCCTTGGGACTTTGTATAGCTGTAAGACCTGGATTTATCTCTTTCCTTGTGCTCCAGAATTTGAGGATTGATGTGAGGAAATGTATGGATGAAACTGCATCTTTTGATGTGAAATGCAACACCTGAATGTTAGGTAAGCAACTTTTGGTAATGACTAAATATTAATAATGTTATATTCCTGGCAGATTCTCTGCCAACGTGATATGAGATGACACAGGGTAGACTCCCTTGCACGTTTTCCAGATTTTCAGCCAATATGTACTTTTAAAGTGGGTAAGTTTATGGCATGGGAAATTGTACAAGCATCACCGTTATAGATTGTGTGTAACCTTTGACAAATACTTGAGATTGTGTGGTCACCATCCCTCTATCCTTGGAGGGTTTGTCACATGGCCCTTCTGTCTGTCTACCTACTCACTCTCCTTTCTCACTTGACCTTTACAATCCCATTGTAGTTGTGTATACATGTTTATGACTTGAGTGGTTTTCTCCTGTAAACATACCCAGACCTTGATTTCTGACCCAGCGCTTCTTCAGCCCTTTGTGCTTGTACCTTGCGACTGCGATGTAAGTGCTTTTTTATAACCCCCTACTCGGAGCCCGTAACATCAGTTATTTGTTATTTACACTTTTTTTTTTTTTTTTTGGTGCGGCTAAATGAATTCCAACGAAGAGGAGTGATGGCGAATCCTGATAAGCCTTCTTTTTAAAAGATGTGTAAGAGCGGCTCAGTCTCCGTGCTGCTTTGATCTGGTCTCTACATTTGCATCCGGCTTCCCCATGGGCCACACAGTACGTGTCACGGAGGCCCAGGGAGTCGGAGCAAACTGGAACAGGCAGGTCCGATTTGTCGCTAATGGGAGAGATGATACCGCTGCTTAAGGCAGTGCAGACGATAACTGCAAATTGATCCAAATGATGCAAATCACTCTCTGCTTCAACGTCTGCTAAGGATCACATCCCGCGGCCTAGAGGTGACAAGGATTGAAGTCATTTCATGCGGTTCGGGTAAGATTAGAGCAGAATTTTAATTGGCTGTTTGTGTGTGGGGGTTTTTTTTTTTTTTTTTTTTTTTTTTGAAGATATACCATCCTTTTATGAGAGGAAGTTTTTTTTTTCGCGATGTTTCTCGTGTGTTTGGTGATGTTATCTCTGCAGGAGGCCTGCAGGTGAGATACCGTCATTTAACTTAGGGTTTATGGGATGTTTCCAGTGTAGAACATAAGCAGTGCACCGGCTTCCTTTCAGGTTTGTTGCCTTGATTCTTGCATTATTTTATAAAAATTTAATATTTAAGCTGTTGGGATACTTTGGCTGGATTTTGAACAGAGAAAAAGTAAAACTAATAACACTGAAAATATGTAAAGTCCAGTGTAATTCATCTGATTGAATTAACCCGACTAGCAGATATGTCGGTGGTATCTGTCTTCTCATTTTGGTCTCAGTTCACCGATACACAGAGGCTCCCCAGAAGTTCTGTTGTATTTTGCCCTTACCTCACATAAACCACCTTAGCTTCATCTGCTCCTCCTTCCCCTCAGGACTACAAAACATCTCACCTTTAACAGAAGTTATTCCCGAACACCCCATTTATCATCTGCTGACAAACTGGCCCTGATGTCACCCAGCTCGCTGGTTGCAGTGTCTTCCACTTCAGCCTCAGTAATGCACCACTGGAACCACTTTGGTAGAGGGTCTCGCACAATCTGCCCCACTTGTCTCGGGTGTGGCTGTCGACACTGACAGCCCGCAGTGTAATGGAAGTTGTCCGCCCTTCCTCATGAGGGGATCCGTTGCCTCTTTTCCAGGTTTTTTTTTTTTTTTTTTTAAGCAGAAAACATGCTTGCCATTGAAAATATCTCTTCTGGGTGTGAGTGAGGAAAAAGCTAAATTGCTCACTATGGATTTTTCCCATAAAGCATCAAGTAAATCAGCAGCACCATGGAACTGAAGAGGTACTCCAGGGGCGTTCTGCTAATGATGAAACGCTATCGCCAGGCTTGATTGGCTGGTTCAGGATACTCTAACCCACCATGGGTTTTGAGGTCTCATTTGTCTCTTTGCTACTTTCTGCTAAGACCTGGTCTTCCAGTAAAAAAAAAAAAAAAAAATGGCCTCATAATATAAAGTGCATCTGAACAAATTCTATTCTTTTAATAATTGTAACCTTTCACGTCTACAAAATTCTTATTTTATCTCATTATGTCCTTGTTACTCACGATATTCCAGAATATTTACCTTTTGGTAGAGGTGCAGATATTCAGACGAGATGTTTTCCTAACGTGGATTTAATCAAAGCCAAATCAAACTTAAATGATGTGTTACAGGACCAAATACATCATCTGAAGCTGATTTACCGTAGCTAAACAATGACTCATTTAGACCATTCCAGTTCTGCTTTAGAGTCATGACATGTATACTAAGTCCAGAGGACTTCTACTCGGGCTTTCTTATGGAAATGCAACCTTTTTAAGTGTTGTTACATGGCTCACTTCTTTTGTGCCTACATGGTGTAATTCCTGTTTGCCGTTGGTGCAAATTCTGTAACCTCTGCTGTGTTTTCTACAGCTGGCATTTTGAACAAAGCCAGTAGTCACCATAAGGAGCCACACGTAGATTCGTATTTAAGGACACAGATGTTTGACAGAGATCACTTTGAACTATGGATATAACCTCACTTAAATTTGTACAAATTTGCAAAAGAGGTGGATTAGGTCAGGCATCCTTCCCCTCCCCCCCCAATAACTGCTCACTCTGCTGGACCGTGGTGAGTCTGTCCCAGGAAGCACGGGATCACCCTGCAGCGAGGGCACATTCTGACTCATGTAGGGCAATTTAGACACACCATCACACTTAAGCGCATATTTTCACACTGAGACTGGGAAACCCACAACCCTGGTGGGGTGAGGCTACAAGACTGCCCACAAATACTTTGCACCACTCTTGTGTACTGCAATTTGAATGGAAGAATCTGATCACAAAAAAATTTAAATGGGTTAATTTTGAATAAACCTAATTAATCATTAGTGTGTTTATTCCTATTTTTGAAATGTCATTGTGTAAATGTTCTTTAGTTGAATAGGAATTTTTTGGCAGAATTTAAACGACTTAAAGAATGTTTTTAACCTGAAAGTGAATGAAGAGGAAGATGTACTATATTCAGTTGAATGTGGTTCTAAATGTCGTTTCATTTGTTTACTTAATCCTACTGTAATTGCTACCTTGACAGAGTACTGTTGTCCATTTGTTATTAGGAGCAATTTCCTCCAGGCATGGTGGAAATTCACGTCATCAGTTACAGAGTTGGGCTCCGGTCCCAGGGTCGGCAACAGCCTTGGTGTTACCCACTCTGACTTGATTGTGCTGTTATGAGTGGCACAGCATTATGTGAAGTATACGCGCTTTCAAAACAGCCGTGTGAAAATGAATGCTGTGCTCTAGTAGGTAAGGAGACCGAAAGCACTGTGTTCAATGTGTAGTTTATAGTGGCTGGTTTTGGGGTGGGGTAGGGCAGACCAAATAAGATGGCAGGTCCTGACCGCGAAAGATTTTGGCAAAAAAAGTAAATTAAAATGGTGTTATAGGGCCTCTGACTTAAGCAAAGTGAATGAGAGCAAAAGAGAGAGAACTAGGAAATGACACGTACCCACAACATATCGTCTTTGTTGCCAACTCACACCACTCTACTCAAGAATATTACCACAGAATCCACGCCGCTGGCACTGCCTATCCCTAAGGCGGTTATCTATCCAATCAGGGCCAACTTGGCTTTTTTTTGAAGGAGGCATTAGTGGGCACAGGGCTGGTGCTCAGTCTCCATGGAAACAGGAGACCACTGAAAAGAAGTTGCATGCAATTAATTTACCTTGCACAATACTGTGGCTCCTCATGTTTGTTTATGTACTATAATGTTAGCCTCAGGAGACCTTGGGTCTGAGTTGACACTGGACCAGCAGCAAGGATATTTCTTGCAAGAATGATGAAAAGAAAAATGAATATAGATTTTTATTGTACAAGCACATGTATAGTACTGTACAAGTTCTTCCAGGTTTCTTATTCCTTTTCTTGCTCTGTGAGATCTGTTTTGGGTGAAAGTGGACCTTGGGGTCAGCCATTTATCCATCACCCCTGGGGCTTTGCTCAAGGGCCCAGCAGTAACAGGGCTACTCTACTGCTCACGCGATTCCAACCATTGACCATGCAGCCCTGAGCACAGAGTTCTAACCCTTGGATTCAAGTGCACATTGGGATGTCTTCTGAAAGCATGATGATGTGTAGGGTCAGGGGCAGAGAGCTGCAGAAGGCTATCCATCATGTGTCGCTGGTTGATGGAGGAGGAAAGGGTCACTGAGAAATCCATTCAGGAGATGCGTAGACTTGCCAGCAATACGCTGTAGTATGGAGGCTCATTGATTTTAGAGCCAACAACACCCATGATGTTAAACCGAATGGACAAGCCATGTGTACAGTCTAAAGCTTTACAAAGCCCACCTTATATTCTGAACAATGATCCAGACTACCAAGATTATACATGTGAGAAATGTACACCTTATCTGTTTTGTAAACTTTCTGTTAACACTTCATGCGTAAATTTTTCAAATACTATTTTGGACATTTTAGCCTGGATGAATCCCCCCCCCTTAAATACATAGTGTGTGTGTGTGTGTGTGTGTGTGTGTGTGTGTGTGTGTGTGTGTGTGTGTATAAATTTTTCAGCAAACAGTCCACAAGTTCTTAAAAATTATATGTATGTCATCTATGTACCCTGGACTGGGTTGGGGGTGGGTGTTGGAGCTTATTGCAGACCTACAGCAGGGGGCCCTACTGGAGGAGCGGTTAGTCCACTGTACTAAGGTAAAGTACATTTTATAGGCAAAATGAACAGTATTCTTTCAAAGTGTTTGCTGCTACTTGCAGTGCTTTCCTGATTACTGAGATCATCAGACATTTAATAAAAATCCAGGAATTTTAATCCATGGACAAATATGATTTGCATCAAAGAATGGCTTTGTAAAAGTTTTCATTTTCTTCTTTCCGATTAAACCTGCCTTCAGTAATGTCTGAAGTTTTCCCACATTGTTCGCCATTGTGTTGGGGATGAGCTCTGACACTTTATAGGGTACCTCTCCACTATGTGACTTCTCAAATCTTATAAAATTATGAAAAGACTGGGTGGATTACACTTAATGACTGATCTGTGCCGATTGTTGATGTGTTAGGGATCACACACCACACAACTCCAGTTGATTTGCTCCCGACTCCAGTCATGAAATTCAAACATATTTGAAATACTGTGACTCATCGGAACCGCCATCGGCAGGCCACAGACTGGAGTCAGTATCCATCATAGATTACAAGATTGTCAGTGCCGACTAATCAACTCTGATCCTCCAGGAATCGGCAGACTAGGACTGACTGGTGCCGACTCCCTACGATGGGAACCGGAGCTAAAATTGGGGGGAATATCATGTAGAGTTAACCCATCCATAGTGAGGGAATAATCTGAACCAGCAGGCATGATAAGGCTAAACCCTTAAACTTCTCTAAATTCCCTCTGATAATTACGTGATGTTTTATGTTGGGCCCACTGTTTACTAGTAGGGCCTATACCCAATGCAATGGCTACCAGTGCGGGTCCTCAGGGATGCTGTGAACGTCCTATCCTGCTTTGAGGATGCTACACATTTTGTGAAAGGGTCTTCAATTGCCTAAGCCTGCGACATTATTCCATATATAACAGAAATTTCCAACAGTCTGGGGTATTGTACAGTGCAATAACAGGTTTTTAGGCAGCAATTGGCACAACAAGAATGTGTCCAGTTATGTATCTTGGTCACATATAAAGTAAAGTAATATACAGCCATTCAGAAGATCGTTTTATTGTGGAAAAAGATGATCTGACTACCAGGTTACAAAGACAGCTGAGATTGTAGGGCTGCCTACATTCACCTGGTAATTGGTGGGTAATTTTGTTGTCAGTGTTGTTGAAACTGATCATGTGATACCTTTCAAAAATAGTATACGGGGGTGTAGCCATATAACCCAAATTTACAAAAAATCAAGAATATACTGCAAATATAGCTTTGCTAATGTAAACCAGAGCTGTTGTATAGAAGACTTACTGAATTACCTTTACCTAACCTGCAGTGATAGAAGAATGCCAGCTAATTAACACACTAGGTTCCTCTGTACCGAACCAGTAATTAGTCAGGAGTGGGAGCCCAGCCATTGTGGTGACAGCTTGAACGTCAGCCTTGGCTGGCTTGAGCCACTGGCAAAGCATACATTACGTTTCTTGTAAGAGTCAGGCGGAACTCCTCTCGTTCATACCGTATCAGCGAGGAGGACCTCATTAACCAGCATGTACTAAATCTCAAAGAGAAATGGCACATCCAGGCTAAAGCCAGGTACCATCTGTAGCTGGAGAGCACATTTCCAGATATGGACAACCTGTATCTGATCAGACGAGGTGTCCTCTGCATTAACACATCTATTTAAAGAACAAAGTGTCTATTGAAATGTTGCCCAAGTGAAATAGTCATTACATTTGGTAGTCCTCCGAATGATCGTACATAAAGCATCGATCTTCCAACTCCTTATGCTAACAGGGGTCATCTGGAGCCTATCACAGGCAGCACTCGACACAAGGCTTGGGGACATCCTGGATGGGATAGCGGTCCTTTACAGAGCACAGGCACATGTCGTCTGGCATTTAGAGACACAACTTAACCTTGCTGCACCGTTTTGGACTGTAGGAGGAAGCCCACATGTATCAGGTAAGGGTTGACAGAGTAAACGATTTGAACCCCCCCCCCTCACCCTGGAGGTATGTGGCATCAGTTCTACCCAGGAGTCTACCATGCTATCCTTTTGCCTTCAAGCAACTTCTAATAAATAAATATATAATATCGAAGTCAACTGAAAATGGTCTTTTGAATTGTTACAAAACCTGTTTTGAGTAGATACAAATTTCAAGAACTAAGTATGTGCAAGTACTTTTGAAGCATATTTCTATTACATTGCAATATTCAAGCGTTTTCCAGTGGCATTTGAATTTTTTTTTTGTGATGTGTATATTTACATTTGTTTGTATGACTGATGATTTTGGTCAAAGTAAAATACTAGTTAGGCCGATAATACATAAGTCATACATCTGTTAAGGAGTCAACTCGCGTCAAAGCATGCTAGGCTACAAGCTTCCAGGGTGTATTTCAGTTTATATTCAATTTATGCAGACATGATTGGCCTAGATGCCAAAGATATGGCGTAGATAGCATCTTTTTGTTCTCTGTCCGTTTTGCTGAATTTAGAATGGTAGCAGCTGACGGAGAGGCACCGTACGTAACCCTGCTCTGACGTATCTGCTTCTACCTTAGCTGGGAATCTGCATAAGATGAAGCTAGCTAATTCTGAAGGAGCTGAAGGGGTTAATCCCAGCATGGCTGCAGCTTCTGTGTCAGTAAAGTGATGTTCCCCCAGGGCCAGCGGCCTGGGATTTGCTTTCATCTTTGTGTTCAATTTCATCAGCCGGGGTGAGGAGATTGTCTCCTTTTAATGTTTTTAATGAAGTGCTCCAGACGAGGTGGAAAGTGTCAGTAGATGTAATGGCAGATCTCTTCCATGTGCCTATAAAGAACTACATCAGTTCAAGTCTATAATTAACTATATACTTTTCTTCAGTCTTTCTAAGTTTGAATGCATTGAATGGTTACACTACATACCTCGCTTTTCGGTGATGTCAAAACAGGACGTTTTATTTGTTGGAGGCAGGTAATTTCAGGACTAACATTCTTGTGTTGAATAGGACTTATTGGGAAGAAAAATGTTATGACTGCAATTTATTTTGAATTTTTAGGTTTTAAGATCTTTAAATTCTACTTTTCCCCATTTGAGAACACGACTTTAAAACTTGTGGTTCGTCGGTAATTTATTCCTTCCTTCAGTTAATCAAGTCTGAATATTCAAGAGTCTAACCGTCCTCTGCTCGCACCCTTTTTGTTTTATACACTACGGGCACCTTCGAGCCACAACCTTTAAAGAGTGTGCGTCAGCTGAATTCTGCTGGCAGCTTCCTCAGACGTAGATGCAAAGTGATGGGAGGGGACCAAGCTAGCAAAATACAGTCTGGTTTGCATTTTTTGGATGACGTACTGAAGCAGGGCATCTTTATCGAGGCAACCCCTGGATATGGGGCTCAGAGATTTACGCAAGGAGATCACCCAGCCCCCTACCATTCACGTTCAGTATCATTTTTATTCAGCATTCCTTCTGATTGATCTTGCAGTACAACCTTGACAAATGGCTCCCGCATCAATGACATGGAGAGGAAAATTAATTTTTGACTGAAGACGGGTTAGCAAACAAAAACTATGTGCTCTGTCATTGTGATGGATTTCAAATAATTTTGCATGCAAGGTTTTTCCAGGCTAAATGTTCTGTGTTCCAGAATCTAGTCAAAGTTGGGTTTCTTAGGGAGCCACATATTGGAAGAACGTCTTCAGATTCCAGAGTGTAAACAAAAATAAGACTCATGTTGGGTTTATTGGGGTATACTCAAAGCAGCATGTAATGTGAGCCCATCCCAGGGGCCCATTCAAGAAAGCAGGTGTAATATATTTTCTAGTCAAACCTGAATTCTGATTGGAGACATTCAGGGAGATTTGAAGAATCAACAAATCCTGAAGTTGGGCTTTCAGTTGTCTCTAATCAGAATTCAGGTTTAACTATATGATCTGTTAAACCTGCTTGCTGGAATGGACCCCAGTTTGTACACATTTGTTTTGTGCTTGACACCTGAGTAAAGTGTATTGTAATTGTCTTTTTGTAAGACCTCCTTTTTTCAGTGCAAGGTCACAGTGAACTTGGAGCTAGTCCAGGACAGCACAAGGCAGGCCATGTGTCACTGAGCAATGGTATTATAATAGAAAAAAAGAAAATATTTTATGGCAAAGATGAACTGAAGTCATTTACATGTATTTAACTGCCTTCAACTAAAATGGTATATTTCCTTGTTTTATCCATTCACCATTTATGCTCTCAATGTGTGCAATTAACTTTTTTTTTTTACACAACAAATGCATTTTTTGCCCTCTTGAAAGTTCCTGCTATGTGTGATGACCGTAGCATGTTCACGGCAGAGCTTACATCCTGTGTTAAATTCATGATGCAGACTCTGTTGCATAACATTTTAGGTACTAAATAGCACTAATGATGTTAAGCAGCTCATTTTAGAAGAGTGAATCTTTTGTGCATTACTGTCTTTCTCTGTACGGGCAAAAGTTTGTGGACACCTGCCTGTGCATTATCCCTTTCCCAAACCAAGGGTATAAATAGGATGCTGGTCCTTCCTGTATGCCTATAATACCTGCTGCTCTTCTGGGAAGGCTTTTCATTAGATGTTGGAACTTTGTTGGGCAGATTTACTGTCATTGAGCAATAACATACTTGCTGTGGTTCACAACTGAACTCTTGGCACTTCTAGATTTTTCCACTTAACAATCACCAGAGCAGAAATTTGACACACTAGCTTGTTGGAAAGGTGCCATTCTATGTGATGGTGCCATGCTGAAAGTTGCTAACCTCTTCAGTGAGACACGTTGCATTCAGTGTTCATTGCTGGAGATCATATGACTGTGTGCTTAATCATACACCCATGTCAGCAATGAATGTGGCTTAAATAGTCAATTTCACCCAGGCGTAATTCTGTATGAACGTTTTCCAACTGAACATACTTGTCCTTTTGTATTTTAATGCTTGAACCTGGCTAACATTAGACTCTTTGATCCCTGTGTTGTAGCTAAAAATACACAAACTAAGCAAATATCCACCGATTTTCAAATTGCAATATTATCTTTTTTCTTTTTCAAACCACCTGCTTAGTCTGAACACCCAGATTTAGTAAAGCGCTCTTCAAAATTGAGATTTTCACTCATAAGAAATCGGCAACAAAAATTCACATCTGTCGAGTGAGGGGGACGGTGATCGGATGTCACTGCTTCTTTTCAGAGTCTTCCTCAGAGCATTTCAGTGTACTCCACGTTTGCATTTTGCAGATGTATCTTGGAGAAACACAGCACTTTGGTGACATAAAATCACCATCTGTGAATGGAGTACTTTTAAATTTCGTTTTGAAAACTGACAGGGTTTTTTTTTTTTTTTTTTTTATATATATTTTCAAGTTTCACAGCTGTCGGTGGTACATGCTGTGTACACTTCAGGTGTATGCTAAGGGTCGCGTACCTAGACTTGATCTTCCCATGAACCAGTTGCTGGTAAGGGTGAAATAAAAAAAAATGCATTTCATGTCCAGGAAATGGGTCATGCACCTGATATCTCCAAATGCATACATTACCATAATTTTTTTGACAAATATGACTGCAAGTAAAAATGCTGATACCAGCAGTTTTAACGAGAATAATATTAATCACAAGTGTTTTGCGTTGATTAATTGTACTTAATGATGTCAGCAGCTCCGAGAGAGGTTCAGTGTCTTTTTCTCAAAATCATGTTGACTCCTTACCATCCCCATTATGAGAACGGTGAATAATTTTAGTACCAAAGAATTATCGCTTTGCTCTGTGTTTCCATGATGCTGTAAGATTGAAGTTGATGACAATGTGATTCTTTGCACATGAATAGATACAGTGTAATCAGGACTTTGAAAGAGTAAGATTTATATTTTGGGGTCCCATGGGCTAAACCTGTAGAATCACTAGCAAATATTGGTATATTTAGGATTTTTTTTCCTCTGGGGTTTTTAGACTTTGAAGATAGATGCAGTATTTAATTTAGGGATGGCTTGATTCCACTTCTCAGATATTGAAACTGATAACACAGCTTTAAATATCGGCCAATGGCAATCTGATTGTCCTTTTGTTTTGACTTTGCTGTGTATGAGTTCTACTGAGATGTGTTGTTTGGCCTGTTCTGCCCACCTCCTTTCTCCTTTTTTTGTATGGTGACTGAGTGGCTGTAGCTTATTGTAAAATTGTCAGGAGTAGCACAAGTTCAGAATATGGAGACTGCAACTGTTTATGAAGTAAACCTTTCACATTTATCGTGTACAGTGTTCTTTCTGTTAATCAGAGTACACCTCACACTTAACGTTTAAGCCATTAGCATGTCATATGTAATATGCCGGGGGAAAAAAAAAAAAAATGCTCTCACTTTGAAACAAATACTCTAATTCGATCCTAAAGGAGATGTCCCCAAACTGGGGATGAACATGTAACATTAGCTTACACGCTAACATTACATACATCCTCAGTTTTCAGTATGTGCTGCGAGATGTAAACCCTTGCCAAAGGTTGCCGTTGTTGTCCCCAGCCCCCCGCACAATTTTCTCGTCAACTGTCGATGTCTAATTGGGGGGTCGGGGCAGATTATTTTATCAGCAAAGCGGGAGCATGACAAAAAATATTTTGGGATCCAGTACTCTAAAAAAACGAAATGCTGGTTGCAGGGGCGTCATTTGTGATTTATGGTTGGGGAGTTAAGCCTTTACTATGGAGATGATCAGAAGCTCCCCCAATATAACGTACATTTATTTGGGGGGGGGTAAAGAGCATTTTAGGGGGGCTAAAGCACCCCCTAAACTAGGCCTAATGACACCCCTGACTGGTTGTACAATGGGAAGCGAGACTTGCCAATCTATAATATCAGATTACAGCTTTACCTTTTTCCCAAAAAACCGATCCAGTGTTTGTGGTCAGTATCAGGACCGATACTGATTCTGAATATTGGATCAGCACTTCCATAATTTTTTGTATATGTCCCATAGAAAAGCAGATGTAAAAATTGCTAGACATGTAGTGGCTTCTGTTTTTTTCTTGCTTTGCCTCTAATTCACAGTTTCAGTTTTGTGATCAAACAACGTGCATGTGGTTAAAAATGTTTGTCCGATTATGGAGGGCACTGTATTTTTCATCATACTTAAATGTTTTCAAGTAACTTTCTGTTTACAGTGTGTCAGTTCTGTGAAAGCTCTGCACACTTTTATTATTTGTACAAAATGCATTACAGGTGCAACTATCGTCAGTTACCGATGGGTTTATTTTTATTCCAATTAAGTTTTAGAGAGAGAAAAAAAAACTGAATCCATGCATTTTCACCTTAAATCTGACATAAAAGAATAGATATTGGATTGCGATTTGGGGTATAATTCTTCTGAATATGCCCTTGTTCTTCAGGTATGTATGCATAGGAAACAGAAGTCCCAGTAGACAGTCCTACCTATAAAATGAAGGAATAATTTAAATACATGCGTTATTAATTTTTAATTGAGCAGGATTTAAACTTTGTTAACCCTTCTCCTTCTGTTGAGAAATCTGTCTGTCCATCTACCCATCTGTCCGTTTTCCAAACACTTAGAGTGCTGGGTTGGGAGGGTGTGGTGCAGCTAAAGCGAAAGGTAGGACATCAACCCTGTTTCAAATCCACCTTCCCTTCACCTGCTTCACATCCAGTCATTTCGGCTGCAGGGTCGTCTTGGGCATCGCACTGCAGGAGGTTGTACCTGCATGTAGGGTATTCAAGTCAGCAATTTATAGTGCTTTCCTTTGTCTGTCTTTGGTAGACGTTTTCCAACGCATCACTCGCGGGATTAAGCAGGTGAAATTGCCATGGTGATGGTGGAAATTCGTTACTTCATTTGAACCTAACAAGGAAGCATAGTAGCGAAATCATGTATCTGGCTTGTAGACAGCCTTGGGCTGCCATTGTGTTAAGAATGACTTGGTGTCACATCTTGGCTTTTAATAAAAGGCACCTCCAGTGCCTATGATCTTTCTGAATTCTTTGTTTTTAACAAGGCATGCCTCTAGAGAAAAGGCAAAACTAGGGTCTGCACTATTAGAATCATCAATTTAAAATTAATACCTTTTCCTAAGATTTTCAGTACGCATACTTTAAAGTTGTCTTATTGTGTCTGGCCTACTGTTCAAGCTGACTGTATGTTTAATAATGTAGCTTCATCACTGAGCTGAGGATGCTGGGATGGATTGAAATGTTTTTTTTTTTTTTTAATAGCAGGATGCTTTTTACAGATCTATAAGTATATGCTTTTCAAAACAATTAATTAATGTCAATATATTTGGGATAATACCTCTGTTCCCAGCTCCCAGATGGTAATGTGTAATGCCTGCTTGCACCTTTGATAATTTTACTCATTAGTTGTTTGTTTTAATAATTCATATTCACACTGTAAATGATGCCTTTCCACTGTCAATTCGGAAAGCCGTATTTTGCATTCTGTCATGTGGACAAGGCAGAGCTGCTAGTTTGACAGCCAAAGTCAAAAAGTCTTCATTAATCAAGAGTTTTAATTGCTGTACATTTATGTTAAATAACTTTGCTTCTCTTTCCTTACCCAGCTATTTTGTTAAAAGCAAGTACATTTGTGCTGTTGTTCGTACAGTTATTTGTAGGATAGCTGAGGGTTTTTAAGTTTATTACACTGGAGCCTCAGATCAACATTCAGATGTGCCTTTGTTTAGAATGTACAGTAACCTGCTGGCTTACAGCCGTGACCTGATTAATGTATTTAATATCAACCCTGCATATTACAGACACAAAGATCCAGTTGGAAGAAGTGGCCAGCTTGTGTTTAGCAACAGAGGCGATGGTTCTGGTCTGTTTATTCTCACCGTAGGGACCCTGAAATTGGCAGAGCAGTTTCCAATGAGGACCCTGCCTCAGACTGAGCTGTATTTAACAGGACACCTATTTATTTCATTTTTTGCTCAAGGCAATGTCAACAAGGGACTAATTGAGATTATTTCACAGGAATTTCTGTACATGGTCAGGAAAAAAAAAAAATGCCCGTAAATACCATTATCTCCCACACTGTCACTGCATGTCATCTGTCTTGATGTACCCTATTCAAAGTGAATAATTTCAGCTAGCATCCCCCGTTCTGTTTACGGTTTGTGTTTATTACCCGTTTGATTTTTTTGTCCGTGTCACTCTAATGTAAACCTGCAATTTCCTTCAGAATGAATATGGTATCTTGTCTGTCTGTCTGTCTGTCTTTAGTTTGTTGGAACCCCAGCGTTCATGCTGTTTTCCGTCTTTCTTTATCTCTTCGTATTTCGCGTTTTCAGCTGATCGCAGAGGTCTGTTTTATATCACAAGAAGTGATCAATTTTATCAGTCAGTGTTGGCGAGTGCAATCTGGAAGCTCATTTTCCTGTATGGACTGTTGGTTTTAGTGAGCATATGCCATTTGTGTGACATGGCAGGTCGTTCAGGTTTGTGGAAAAAGGCGAAGTCTCTGGAACAGTCCACCTTGCCTGGCCTCCACGGCGTGGTCAACCGCGCGCTAATGGGACCATGAAGTTTGCTTGACAGCCCTAAGAACTGGGAATACATTCATTCATAGCAATTCACACATCAGATGTTCTAGTGCACTTGTGAATTTTATATAGGTCCAATGTTTGCACAAGTGACTTGCCTTTGGGGGTATTCAAAAAAATCAACAATAATAGCAAATAATTCATACTAATGCCTTAAATGCTGTAAAACACCCTTAAAATACCTGTACACAGTTATTACACTCTTACTCCATCCATCAAAAAAGAACACATTCTTTGGCTATTAAGATTCAACAGCATAAAGAAAGTGAACGCCCACCCATTCGTAAATCTGGAGGGCATTTTTGAATTTTGAAGTGCTTTTAATCCCTGTATAATTTAGTGCTGTCTTCAGCAGAGTTGATAGGATGGCCACTGTTTGAACCTCGCTTTGAGATGATGCACTGCGAAGATCTTAGGCCTGCCCGCCCCCCCCCCCCCCCCCTTTTTTTTCATTAATGGCCTAATGAAAGTTCAAAATGCCATTTCTATAGGGGTTAGATGAATCTTTCATACCCTCGGGGGTTTGCTCAGTTGAAAGTGGCTGTTCCTCAGAATCAATTAGTAATAGCAGTTATTGACCGCTTAAAAGAACGAAACATCAAGGAATGCAATTGTTTACATCTTATTGCTGCTATTATTTTTTTGTGTATAATATACTTGAGGAATATCAATAAATTCTGCCCAAATTATGTATGCACATGTATATTATTTTTGTTGGATTAATGTGGAATAAGAGCTGCCATGTTGCCTAACAAGAAGCAAATTCATGTATGTCCTACTGAAAAGTTGTCTGCAAATTAGCCTCAATAGAAACATCTTCAGAATTTTCTAAATAAATGGTGATGGCTCAAGGTGCAGCTCTGGGGAAGCTTGTCTGATGCCCAGTCGCTTTGTCTTTTCTTTCTAACCACCCGTGCCTTAGTGCGGACACTCGGTGTAAAGAATTTCTGATTAGCCCGGGACTTTCGCAGATATGGGCCTGGCCAAGCCCACATCGATCAGCCATCACGGAGCACTTCATCCTCTGAGGTGTCACTCACCCGCAGCTTCGTAGCTGTGAGTAAAAGGGTCATTTTTCTCCATTTCTTGTGTAATCAATTGGATCTGAATGAGTGACAGTGACACGGTAGATGGCGAGTGCAGATAGCAGTCAGCAGAAGGCATAAGGGGCTCCTCTCTCCCTCAGTGTTGGCGCACTGATCACAGCTTGTCAAGACTTGATGAGTTGAGATACTCAGGCGTCTGAGGAAGGCTGCCCACTTGCCCTTACTTCAAGGAGTCGGACTAAGGGAAGACGACACTGGCTTTTCCTTTGCGTCTGGCGTGGATCGAATGGAGACATGTCCAGGCCGGTGGGACTGGGGCGTGAAGCTCGGGGGGCTTGTTCACGTGACTGCTATTCAGAGTGGTGCTTTGAAGAATGCGTGGACTTTTTTTTTGATCACTCACGGAATTGAGTGCTTAATGTAGGGGTAAGACACTGAAACGCACTGTAGTTAGAAATCTTTGAAGTAGGGATGCATAATTGCATTTTCAGTAGTTTCTGCGGGCAAAAATCTGTGTGTGTGTGTGTGTGTGTGTGTGTGGTTTTTTTTTTTTTTTTTTTTTTTTAGGCCGTTCATCAGTTTCATGATTTTAATAACTGCATTGTGGCATCTTCACTCATCAGTTGAAACAATAATGAAAAGCCAACATTGTTTTGTACCTTGATAACAATTTGCGTACATGGCTGGAGGGAAATGAGTTTAGTTTTTGCGACTCGTCTGCAATAAATCAGAGACAAAGGCCCATCACGCTGTTATCACCCAGTGGTATTTGACCCTGCCCCCCTGCTAATCAGTATTCAATCTAATGTGTTTTATTGTTGTCGTCAGTCAGATCAATGCATGGTGCCCGCATTCATTATAGGCAGTAAACGGTAGCCAGTGGGAGGGTTTGGGTTAAGAAACTCTGAATGGGGAAGACATATGTGTGACGTAGCCCAGCCCTGTTATGAGCAAGATTAAATCTGGGATAGTATAGAGAGCCGGTGTTTTTCACCAGTCTACCAAGTGGTTGGCCACAATGAGAACCTACAAGTGATCTCGCAGCTACGTGCCTGATATTTTCCGACTCGGACATTTCCAAATTTATCTGCCTGCCCCGGTCATAACATGGTCGATTGTCTCACCCTATCCATTCTCTTTAGCACTGAGCCGTACTTAGCATGGCTTCCGATTGTCTTGGCACTGCTGGCTTCATAGCATCATAGAAGCTGTTTTATGTAGTGCTGGGAGAAGCTACTTATATGCTTACGCCATTCATAAAGCCATTTATCTTTCTTGCTATCATTTCTGTTTTTTCAGACAGAATATGGGCTTTCAGTGATATGGCTAAAAGGTACTTTGCTTTACTGTTTTTAGCAAGTTAATTTTGTTCATTCAGCTTATAGCACAGTTGCCTTGTTCCTAGCTTAATGTGCAAATTTAACTGCCTATTAAAAATATGTATTTATTACTATTAAACAAAGATTACCCTGTAGTTTACTCTTTAGAATATTGGAAGAAATGTGATTTAAGTGTAATACATGCACCGAGTCCCCAATTTACAGGGTACCCCTGTTTGCTAATGCAAATAGCTTGTTCCTCCAATGAGTGAATCGTGTAGCTTGAGCTGAGTGTATGCATCATACATGATACTTTTGATCTTGTCTGTACTGTTTCACTATAGGATGCGTAAAATGTCAGATCAAAGCGATATTGAATGTGGTACATGATTGTTGGAGCCAGATGTAGTGGACCTAGCATCTATGAAACAGCTGGGGATTAACTCGCACTACACTGTGTTACAGAGTTTACAGAGAAATGTGTGAGGAACATAAAGCATCCAGTCAGTGGCATTTCTGTGGCAGAAATCACCTTGTTAACGAGAGAAGTCAGAAGCGACATGCCAGACTAGCTAAAGCTAACAGGAAAAGGTCAAAGCCGCAAAAAGAATAGCTTAGTAAAAGAGTGGTGTGCAGAATGGCTTTTCAGAACGCAAAACTTGTGTACTCTTGAAGCATCTGTGTATGTATGGAGTATAGGGCGCCCCTCAGTGGTGGGGGCACACAACTGCATGTGCAACATGCCTGTGTAACACTCTAAGAATGGGTAAACTCCATGCTCAACAAGCAGAGACAGGATTCGAACCCTCAACCCTGGAGGTGTGAGACAAAAGTGATGCCCGCTGAGTTATTATAAAACCACAGGTATGTCGTATGTGAGCATAAATAGAAATGCATATTCATTGCCCTTCAATCATGAAATGTAAGTCTTCAGTTTGTCTAAGTATTAAAATTTACCTTTTTTGGTCAGTAAGTTAATGCAGTCAAATGTAAAACATCAAGTGAAAAATTTCACATTTGGAAGAAACATTTGAATACACTTTTAACTTGACTGAAATGCCAAAGTGCGTGTTTGTGTTTGGGGATTTTTTTTTTTTTTTAAAGGAAATTAAGACGCGCATATTAGGAAGTGAAATGGCAGCAGGGTGGTTGCTGAAAATTATACAATGTTTAAAAAAAAAAAAGCAGCAAATGAATAATGATAGAATGTAGGTGGCCTACAACAGAAATGGATTTGTTAGTATGTGAAGATGGCTACACATGATGACAGCCAAACAGTTTCGTTTTAAAATGTAAAGTTATCCTGGACAGTTGACTTCCCAAAAGCTTTAAGATTCGCCAATCTGTAGTGCTGTCCATACCGATCATTACCTTGAGATTTGTTCTTCCAGTTGGTTTGGAAGGGTACGTTTTCTCATGTGTCTTCAGCTCTGTCTTTTCAAGTTTGGACATCCTGGCAAAGTTTGCAGAAAGACAAGCAAGTGAGAATGATGCTTATTAAAGGGAAGGTCATAGGGAAGAAAGAACGGGAAGAATCCGCTGGGTTTATCTTCAGAGACAAACTGTAGTGCGAGGTTCAACATAAGAGAAATGTCTTAATGTCTCCCCTGTATCACATCTAATTTGGATTAGGAACATCTTCTGAACTAATTGTAGATTATGCATAACTGTTCCAAGATTCAAAGATGTGAAGAGCTAAAGAACAAGTGGCTTCACTTACCTCTCCTACCAGATTGATTGATAATATAAAAATAGGTCAGTGACGATGAAGTGAACTTGCACATAAACTATTTTAGTCTGTCCTCATCCTTACTTTGTCCTCTCTGCGTCTGCTTTTCTCCACATTGCATCAAAAGCTTCTTTTCAGATTTTTTGAGATGCTCCTTCAGAGTCATGTCATTATTGCACAAATCTATATAAATACTGAAATAACTACCTTAAAATGTTGGCTGAAAGTTATAGATAAAATTTAAAAGTTTAACCATCTCACACTAATCAGGCACGTGTCACACCAATGTTTCCTGTTATCCTGCACCTCCCCTGTTGCCTGGTTCCCCGCCCAGTTTTGCCTAGCTGGCCCTGATAGACCTCTGCTTCATCTTTCGTCTTGTCAGTGTTCTGAGCCAGTTTTTCTCGGACGCCGCCTCCCTGCAGTCCAGTTCCTGTATGCCTACCAGCACCTTGAAGTTTCACTGTAATCTTGGTTCCTCAAAGTCTCCCTGTAGCCATGGTCTGCCTGTCTGTTTTGTGTGCTCTGCTCTGTCATCCCAAGGCACGCCAACCCTGCTGTCATCTTTGTTGAGCCACATCTACTCTGGGTGCCCCTCCCTGAGCCACACCATTCCTCTTGCTGAGCTGTGTGGTTCCTGGCCAAACTGTTCCTCTTTTGGCTTGTCCCTCTGGACTATGATGACGCTGCCATAGTCCTGTCTGTCCCCGAGTTCCCTGTCCCTCTGATCTACGTCATCCTGGTCTAGTCCTGTCTGTACCTGAGTTCCCTGTCCCTCTGAGCTACGTTGCCCTGGTCTAGTCCTGTCTGTACCTGAGTTCCCTGTCCCTCTGAGCTACGTTGCCCTGGTCTAGTCCTGTCTGTACCTGAGTTCCCTGTCCCTCTGAGCTACGTTGCCCTGGTCTAGTCCTGTCTGTGGTGTCCCTTCCTTCTGTCCATGTTGCTACAGTCTGTTCAATATGTGAATAGCAGCTATGGCACAAAAGGTCTACTTATACGAATTACTAAGGATCCAGGGTGTCCAGACAATTGCTGTCTGTATTATTGCTCTACACACAGAATTTTACTCAAGTCCGAAAATTTTAATTATCTCCCCAAAGTTGCTTGTCCCAGAAATCTTCACCCAAAATTGGCCATTAGTGACCAAATGTGCTGTGGAAGCCTGTCAGCAGTGCAGTAACATCTTTGTATAATATGCCCTCTACCTGAGATCACCAGAAAGTCAGAGGAAAAGCTTGTTTGGAAAACTGAGGTGAAGGTGTTTGCTTAGATGTATTTCCTCGAGTGCTTCAGTTTTAGTAATCATTTCATGGAAATTAGTGTTCCTATGACTGAGTTGATTTGTTCATTTAGCAGTATAGAATACCAGAGAAGATAATGTCAAGTGCATTGAGTTGCATAGCTCAGTGACTTAAAGATGCCAAATGAGTCATGAATTTTAAGATACTTTTAAACATTTCATTTGCTCGGTGACGAAATTTTGGCTACTACAGTTATAGTTCGACCTCTATTGATGGTACCAGAGTAGGACCCCCCTCCCCCATTGCAACCCTGAATAGAATTAAATGGTTTGGAAGATGGATGGATGGATGGATCGTTTTCCCCCTCATATTATTGTTTTCAATGATCACTGTTCATCTTGGCATCTCAGTAGAATTTCAAACGTTCATCACTGTTAGCCAGTTTGCATAAGAAAGTGAAATGTTGGAGCCAGTTTCTTTTTTTTTTTTTTTTTTTTTTTTTTTTAAAAGATTCTAGACATTTTTTTCCTGCTTTATTTAAAAGTTGGCAGCTTTTTTCTTGTTTTATTTGAAGTATCTTAAGTCTTTAGGAGCTTTCTGAGAAAATAGCATTTTTAATGTTAGCAAAAGTTAACGTACATAAAGCCTGTGTGTGTGTGTGTGTGTGTGTGTGTGTGTGTGTGTGTGTGTGTGAGAGAGTTTGGCACCTCAGAGCAATTTGAAATGTCTTTCCAGACAAAGATTTTGAAGTTCTGAAAGGTGCTGTAATTGTCTGGTAATTTAAACCATTACCCTTTCCAGTAAAATGCAGGTTTAAAGGCTTTTACCTTTGGGGAAAAAAGACACACTTTCTCTTTTTTTGAAATCCGTTTAGCTGTGCAGTTTAATTACATGACTTCGGTTGAATTCACACCATTACTTAGGGGGAATCAGGTTGGATTTTAAACCGGGACATGATGGAATGAAAGATAAGTAACCTTATGTCAGAAAAATGTATTTATTTTTTTAACTTTAACTGACTTGTGCCAGCAGATGTAGCTTGGATAGGTGTCATTAGAATCCAAGGCAGCAAATTCTACTGTCCCAAAATGATACTGCGGAGTGGCAACCACAGTTGCTGGAGTTGCACACAATGTTTTGTCAATAAATATTGAGCACACTGCCATTTGTGCTGGCATGCTGCTGCCAGGGAGACAGTGGTTTAGGAGCAGAAGAGTGGAGATGTGTCTGGCAGAGAACCCTGATAAATGTTTGTGATGGCGGGCTTTCTCCCGCGCTCGGTGTTTCAGGATGGTGAGTGGAGATGCTTGGGGAAATTGACTTCACTTTGGTGGGGTGCCTGGGCACAGACAGTACTCCTAAAAAAAAAAAAACTAAACAAATCTGTTAGCAGCATTGTTTCACTAGACTAAGTGGTTTCTCAATTTCAGAAACCTTTTTTTTTTTCGGAGACCCATCAAAAAAGTTCCAAGTAGTGCAGCAAACTCTGAGTCTTGGACTGAGCTTATGATAGAGTGTATTTCTGTTACTTTTGGCTTTGTTGTTTGCAGCCGTTTGGTGTTCTTGTTTCTAAGTAATGTTTCTGCCTTTGCAAAAGCTGATCTCAAAAGTCAACATTTTTATGGAACGCCAAAATGCTCAAAATGAAATAAATATTTAAATAAATAATTGAATAAATATTTCAATAATTCATGAAATACATTTATTGAACTATTTCAAAATGATGCATTTAATTTCGTAATAATAATGTGGCTTCTACGCAAGATCTTTAAATTGTATTTCATAATAAAGTTCCGACTTTTCATAACAATGTATTTCCGAACGACGTCTTACTGAATGACATTTTTCATGATGTTTTTCTGAAGGGAGTTTTAGCGAATGACATTTTTCATAATGAAGTTGCGCTCTGTCTATCACTTTGAGGGGGGCGGGACCAAACTTGTGATTTGCTAATCCTTTGCGATCCATTTTTTGGCCTAGCAGATACAGGAAGTAGTTTGACATATCCAGAGAAGCTATGCAGAATGTAAGGGAGGTTAGCAGATAGATACGCAGATTAGCTGAGCAAACACAAAGAGGTACTTTAAACCAAGAGGACCTCTTAATGGAGATTGAGAGTGTAATTGAAGCGCTCGGTAGAATAAGTGTGCATAGTGACACAGAAATTGACGAAGTCATAACCATGTTGCGGGATTTAGAACACAGGCTTCATGCGGACACAGCAACCACTTCAGTTCGCAGAGGTCGCCCACTCTGTACCATCCCACTACATGGTCTCCATGCCCTCCTGATGTCTGGGCTGACATCACAGCAGATTGCTGGGCTATTTGGAGTTGGTCCCGCAGAACTGTATATTTGCTCAGAAAAAAAAAAAACCCTAATTAGGATATAAACAGTAACACAAAAACTGGTCGTTTCATCTGCCATTCAAAATGTTACTGATATTTGCTCAGATGGCTATAAGAACATGGCTTTGGTTCCCAAGCCTCTCCCTAAGAGCACCCCAGCCATCCATGTATCTATTAAACTTCACCACGAGCTCACTTAACTAGAGAACTTAATTAGTTCATTCATTTGACGAGGTGCTGATTAACCAAACTAGGTGTCCTTGTATTTGCCTTCAACAAATTCATGAGTACACTGAACGGTAGCTGTAAGTTCTATGGTGACTTGAGGAGATGTTTTGAAATATGCCAACTGACACAGTTTAATGGACATAATTTCATGGTTTTACATGAACACACATAATTTAGACAGTTTTCTTTCCCTGCCTAAGACAGTACTGCACAATATGACATAAGACATGATTAAATTGTGAAAAAGAATTTCAGCTATGGTTAGCATCATCTTCATAAATTAATAATCTGGTGACCCATCACCAGCGAGTTTGAAAGCCTGGAATACCCAGCCACTGTTGGGAATGGGGCGGATTTAAAAGGGAAAGCTTTTTGCTTCTGGAAAACTGAAGATGGTCGTAAATCTCACTACAGTTAGCCGTGTGGGTGTGTTACGGTGGCGATGTGCCATGATACACGGACAGGGCACATCCTTGGCGGGTAGTCAGGATGTGTGAACCTTAAAGGCCACTGCTGGGTGGATGGTGTTTCACCAGCTCTGAGACAAAACATGTCTGTTGGGATTGGGATAAATGCCAGATGCTGTTCAACTTGTAGGCCATCAATTGACATAATTTTGTCAAATTAATCACACTGATAGTGAGTAATTTTATGTGTTCATGTATTTATTGGCATTATAATTGTTGTCATGAATGCCAAATACCAACTAAGCAATTTTGGACAATGGATTATTACTAATTGCCCTCTGTTGTTGTGATATTTTTCATCAGTAGACAGTGAGAGTCACCAGGGTGGTGGCACAACTTTGGCTATGTGGTGGTGCTGGGTGGGGAGGGGTGACATATGCACAGCTGGACAGACGACATGAGATGCCCGCTAGGTCAGCAAGACCCCAAAGGGTAGAGCAGGTACTTAGCACTCTGGAGGGTCAACAGGTGGCACTATGGGGGGCCCTCCACTTGCCTCTGATAAACCAACAGGTCATGAAAGACCAATGAGCTGGGGGGAAAGGAGTTTAAGCCACAGTGATCTTTCAAAATTCATTGGCTTGTAATGCCCCAGTTCAAGTGTGGGAAATTCAGTCATTTGACATTCTCCTGATTGGCATCTGAAGCAGCATATTGTTTTCTAAAAGCTGATTAAATTAAATTACAGTTACCTGGACTGCTGGTGGTAAAGTATTTGTTTGTGGTGGTCTAGGTTTCGTTTCAGCTGATTCTGAGTAAGTAACGTGCTAGTATGCCACCCGTGAAGTGAACACTTAGGGCTTTTGTACCAGCGTAAAGTGTGACGCAAAGTGATTTTACTAGTTTCATACCAACGCATTACTCATTTTCACGCCAAGCGCGCACATTTTCAAAATAAATGATTTTGCGCGTTTCCTGTGCATAGGAGTGGTGCTCTTTAAATGAGGTGTGGCTGGGTGCATAGTCGGTGCGTTGCTATTTTAAGGCAGTGAAATGACGTTGCACTTTTGACCAACATAAACCACGTCTAAAGTCAGTGGCGTATTATTCAAGGATATTTAAGAGGTGCGTTTTAGAAATGGACATAGGTACGCGTTCGAAGTACACTAATGGTTTTTTTTATTTCATATACATTTTATTATAGAGTACAACTACAATGATTCATTTTGAGACAAATTTCTCTCCATATTCCCATGCCTGCTTCACCTCGATAGGCTTAGGTGGACCAGTGGTGCTCCTGTAAATAATTTGCTCCCTCCTTTTCACTTGGTGCATGAGCACGTCCATTTCCTGCCCGAAAACTGATCTGGTTTGCCAGGTAAACACACCATTATAATAGCAATCCACCATAGCTCAAGCGCCCCTGCCTTTTACAGATGAGGTGACGTGCCATTCTGACTGGTTTATTGCATGTTACGCCCAAAAGACACCTCTGAATAATTGAGAGTTAGGACAACCTTTTTGCGCCTTGCGCTGGTGCAAAGTCTGTTTTTTCCGCTATCAAAACAGCAAAATGGATTTGAACACGCCCATAAATGTTACTTGCGCCTTGTGCTTTTTGCTTTGTATTAGATCATCAAAATAGAGCCCTTAGTGTGTATGTGATTCCTTTCCCTTTTGTGTGAAAATTCAGGACTTTCTGGTTCTTAGGTCATATTAGTAAGGTTCTGTTGTTTCAGCAGTGTGTTTTTGCAATCATTACTGTCAACACAGAAAGAATGATCTTTTGGGACAAATTTAATCAAAAATGCTGTGCTGCTCTACACCAAAGCTCTATTAAACTTTACTGAATTTCTGCCAGAAAATACAAAAGAGATTGATTGGAACGTGTAATTAAGGTTATTTTCATGTACTCCTTTCTTTTTAATTTAAACACAAATTGCAGTCTGTGATTGTCGTGTGAGCAGAGATGTGCTTCACTGGTAGTATTTGGCAGTTCCCGAGTAGGGAGAAAAAAAAAAGTGGAGCCCTTAAAAGTTGTTATATCTTAAAGCGTATCTTAAAACGGGGAGGTGGGTGTGCTCCCCCTTGTACTATGTTAGCAGTCTTTGTGGAGGAGACTCTCAGAATGCAGAAGAAGCCTCTGTTTTATCAGTAATACCGCTGGACACCTCTTGCTTTCGTTGTTCATCAGCTATTGGGTGGGTACCTGCAGGGCTGCTGGTGGAAATGAATGACTCATGCTACCATGTAAACCTGTGGCATGTCTCTGCGTCCCACAAAGGTAAAAGAAACACGCAGTCGTGAGCCTATATGGATCAAAAGAGGTGCATTCGAGCCTTTGACTCTATGATTGGGCTACCGTGTGTTGAGGAAGGGACCACTGAGGAAGTGGAATGGTTGGTCAGTCCTGATTGGTTGAGGAAGCAAAGAGGGATGGCTGAGATCATGGTCCTGATGGGATCATTTCAGTGTCATCCCAGCGGAAGACAAATTGTTGAAAAATTACAGTTTACGGGTACTTTTAACTACAAGGTAACAGATTCGTGTCCCAGGAATTAATGGAACAATAACAGAATGACATTATCTAACTCATCATTCGGCATCTTCACTTAGATGCACACCTTTCATAAAAGGTCCATAACTGCTCAGGTGTTTGATCATCTTAGATGCGTGCACACACACACACACACACACACACACACACACACACACACACACACACACACACACACACTTAGTCTTTTGCTGCTGTTTGAACTAGCTGCAGATGAAGTTCAAAGCCCTGGTTTTACAAGGAACAAAAAATTTAGTATCTGCAATGTATCATCTTCCTGCATTGGCTTTTTTACAGCCTACCTATAGAAGTCAGTACTGCAGCGGTGGCCTTTTTAATACGTCCCTTCACATAACTATTCCTTTCCGGCAACAAGATTGTATCATACATTTTCGTCTATATTAAATTCCGTAAGCACACCTAAGAATCCAATATTTTGTTTTCTTATGTCTGTTGTACTTAATGGCAGATTTATTTGGGTAAGAGTGTCCGCTAAATGAATTAACGAGTCTGTTGATAAGTGCTTTAGCTTGGAGCCCACATTCTGTCACAAAACTACAAATAAACAATTCTATTCACAGTGACACTTCTTAACAAGAGCAGCAACATATGCTGGTTTTCACACAGCCTAACTTCTTAAAAGCTTTATTTTTTCATGAATTATCTGTTGAATTATCACTGGCCAATATAAACCAGGCACTAAATTTAATTTATAGTGTGATCTGTAACACATGATTAAATTTCTCTGGTAGGTAGGCCTTTGTGTGTTGAAGTGTCTGTAGGATTGTTATACATACACAAGGGAAAATAGTTTCAATTTTTCCATTCCTCTTTCAACTGCGTATGCTGATCAGGGTCATAGGCTCTGCCCCCAAACCCCCTGTCTCAGGCAGTGCAGGGCACAAGGCTAGAGTTCACCCTGGATGGGATGTTGATCAATTTTCATCCATCCATCCATCCATCTATGTTGGCATAGCTTCGGCTACACGGTGGTGGTAGTGGTGCTGGTGGGGTGGGGAGGTGACATGCACAGCTGGACAGATGTCATGAGATGTGAGCAGGGTGATGCTGAGGGTGGGGGGGCTCTCCACTTGCCCATGAAGCACCCAGACATCTTGCGATATAAAAAGGGGGGGGTAATGTATTTAACCTACAGTGATCCTTCAAAAATCATTGGCTTGTACTTTCTTAAATAAACTATGTAGGGAGACTCAGCCATGCTTACATTTCTACGGTAGTTAGGTCTTTATGTATTGAAGTGTCTGTAGGATTGTTAATAAAGATACAAAACTGAAAAATATAGCTTAAATTTTTCTATCCCTCTATTCTTTCAGTTGCTTATCCTGATCTGGGTTTGGACCCTATCTCAGGCAGCACAGGGCACAAGCCTAGGGTACACCCTGGTTGGGATGTTTATTGATTTTTGTCATAGATACTAATTAATAACTTAACCTGTAATTGCTTCATTATCTACACATTTTAATAAATTACAGTAATTGGTTTGCTTTCACTTTTTCAACAGTCCTGTACTTAGCATTTATATAAAGACAAATGCTAAAATATACACTTCCTTCCTGTAATACTGGTGAAATTTAACCTCTTTGAATTTGGTTTGGTAAAGCTTTTTCTGAGTCAGTCAAATATGCTGGAGACAAAGGCTTGTAACGCGGTTGTAAGGTTGTTCCCAATCCATCATTTCTTAGTACAAAAGTTAGGTGTCTCATAGCTTTTCAGTATAATGAATGCAACGACCTTGGCTGTGGAAGTCAACAAACGGAGTGTGCATTATGCAGACTCAATTCATTACCAGACCTTTCAGGGTTTTGCGGCCTCCTAAATTTCTGAATAGTGAGGCGTCTTAGTCAGAATTTTTGGACTTTGCAGTCTCGGTACACAGCCGGGCCCCCGCGTTTGATGCAGTGCTGCACAAAGCTCGCTGCCCACATGCATCAACACTGAAGATCTTTGCGACGCAGCTTTCTGAAGATGGCTGACCAGCCTGTTCATTATTGTCAGCCTTTTATGAATGAATAATGCTCTTTTCACTTATTATGCCAGTATATGATAGCATTACTCAAGCCAAGAATAAATGGTGCCTATATTGTATATAGGAAGTGCTTTGAAATGTATCTAATAAAACCTGGAATCTCTTGCCGGAAACATTGTCTGGCGTATTATTGCGATACATAGTTTCATCTGAGTTTGAGCTTGGAGAGTAATGCAGATGCCCCAAGCAATAATACATCGCAGTGGAAGTACATTTTATCACCTTTTTGTTAGGTGACCCTCTATTCTGTCAGACATTTATCTCTGCACTGTGAGTAGTGCCAATTATGGGAACACTCCGCTTGTGTTCTTGTCTGATACCCTGAGGTTCACACACAGTGGGAAAGAGACGGCCAACCTCTGGTCAGTGGCAATGTTGGTTTTGTTCACTAGGAAGCTGTTGCAGTGTTAGGTTTTCTGCTTGCCAAGCCTGACAGGTCTAGTAATGTACATCTTCTTGATGGCACAAGTGACAATAATATACCAGCAAAGAACTGGATGAGCTGAACAGTTCAGATCATAGGAGAGTAGCTGCTGTTGTACCGTCGGTCTTGAGTTGTTTCGTCTTGCCGGGTGAGTAGTGTCACTTTCCTTTGCATCTGTTTGTTTCATTCGCATTTCCCTTTGCAAAATGGTAAAGCGTGTTTGTGACCAAGCAAATGAAGGGGTTTCTTTCACCACCTGCTTGAAATGCAAAGCAATAAATAAAGTACAGTTGCTCTTGGGTTTCAATTCTGATCTATAAGGAAAATAATAGAAAAGCCATCCAAAATTTCAGTGGCCTCTGCTTTGGCTGCCCGCATGTCGTTTCCGAAAGCTCCTCTCGCAGTTTCACCATTCTAGTGATTTTGCTTAGAAAGCATAACGAGCTCTGGTACAACTCTGTGATGGTGACCTTTTTGTCTTCTGAATAATTTAGTTTATTATTTACCTTGTGTGTGCAATGATGTGTGTCTGGTGCCTGGGTGGCTTCCAGAAATTGGCCTTCATTATAGCATGTGCATGCCTTGCTTTTTTTTTTTTTTTTTTTTTTTAAAACCACACTCATCAGACATCAAAAATGATTACTGCATTGAGCAAATATTGTATAAAACATTTCCGAGACACTTGGAATTGATTCGTCAGATGATTGCAGAGATGGTTTTTCCCTCCAAAAGCCTTGTTCCTTATCAAGTGATATTGCCGTTGCATGGTCCATTCACCAAGATGATGTGTCATTAACCAAGTCACATAAAGTGCTCAGAGATGAACTACATGACATTTGTTTCCATATTTGTTTGCTTGGGGTTTGTTTATCACAGGCCAAGTGAGCTGAAGTTGGTCGATTTTTATTATCTCTGTGCCAAATGAATTCATCAAAATTTGGAGATCAACAACAAGGTCATAAGAAAATCTTATTTTTAATTGCACATATTAAAATATTTGTTTCCTAGGCAACTAGATGGGTTTTTTTTTTCTTGCAATGTCTATAACTGCTAATCCTTTAATAATTCCACTAAGTTCGAAAATCCCCTGCAGAGTTACCCCAATACAATCCATAGACTTAACAACACCTCCATCACTGAAGGAAATTTATAACAGCAGTGCAGTTTTGTTAGCATTTAAGACTGAGTGCAGAAAATGTCAGAAGACCATATTTAAAAAATCATTATAGGAAAAGAAAATGAGGTCAAATTTGAATAGAACATATTTACATTCATATACAAGATACACCATATAAAGCTTTATGTTCACAGGGAACACAGAGGAAAATATTGTGCCATCAGCAGACAATGCGTAAGATGTATATTCACAAGGACAAGTCTAATCGTGCTGGTTGTCTTGTGCTTACAAGTCGTATAAGTTAAAGGCATCTTAGAATTACAGCACAATATCAAAATAATAATGAAAAAACACGTCCAGCCTGCATTGCCTATATCATGATAAATTTAAAGAATTTTAGTAATGTAGGTTAATGTGAGAAATGAGAATGTTATCAGACTTCATTTAAAAACTAATAATTGAAATAAAAAAAAAGAAGTTTGATCAGGACTAGAAGTAGACAGCATTGTTGAGTCTGTGACAAAGTCACGAAACATGGCGACGCACGGCCATGCGGCATCACACGCCAGGAGAACGGGAGGCACTGGTAAATCGGAGCGGGCGAAAAACCACTGAACGATCAGAGTGAAGTTGATGTTGAAGGAATCCAGGAGGGGAGGGCGACGTGGAGGTAAAGACCATGAACTCCCACAGCAGAATGTTCTGGTATTTGTGCAATGCTTAAAAACAGCAGGAATGCTCTTAGAACTCTGCTAGAAGAGGGTGTACTGGTGCGCCCCCTGCAGGTCAATACCAGGGGCAACTAGAATCACGGCATTTTTATCTGGGAGGAAAAACAACTGTTTTCCCTCTGAAGTCAGGCTTTCAGCAGCATTAATGATGATCATAGTATGAAATCCTCAGTGTCATTTTCACCCCCATTTCTTTTGGGAAGTGTCTTTTGTCTATGTATTTTGACATAGTGTGTCGATTCAGTGGACCTCTTCCTTTTTCAAAATCCAGCGACTACCTTTGCACTAAATATGGGACTTTGAGTTGAGTAGCTCCGGGCATCTCTTCTACCAAAGACATTCTTGCAAGACATCGATGAGAAAGCAAAAAATTAATAAAAAAATAAAATCATGGTTTGGTCATATTAGACCAACTATATCTTTAGACTTGGAAATAAATTTGCATATTAAAATAATTCTGTTACAAATCCTTTATTTATATATATTAAAAAAAACCATTATGGACTTTTTTTTTTTTTATCATCAACTATGGTATGGTGCTGCAGAATATGAACATGAAATAAACAAATCTGTTATGGGAGTAGAGTACACTGTACTAGTTCGTGTACAGAGGTGAGATACCACAGCATCAATCGTATCAGTGAGGTTTTCTATTCGGTTGTTTTTACTAATATGTGCTCATAATGACAGTGAATACAAGATTTTTAGGTAAAGGACATGGATTATGTATTAGAGTGTCAGTTTAACCTAATGGGTACAATGGCATTATGAATCCTGCAGTGAACCCACATGCGTGGATAATGTATGGGAGAATCACAGTCTGTGAGAATGTGTTTGAGATGGAGCCTTGCAATAACTCACTTAGCTATAAAGCGTATTAATAAGGATACTCGGTTAAACATGGTTTTACCTGTTAACAGTTCTGTTGAATTCAGTTTGTTTTTCGAACATGGTTGCTGACATTCTACAGTCGTTCGAGTCACAAGAAAATTCACTAATGAAACAGTCACTACATATTCATATCCTTCCAATCAAATTGAGTCTTGACATATGGTTGTGTGGTCTTCTGTATACTTCAGTATGCATTTTGATGTCCTTGATATGACCTTTGGCTGTTCCTGTGGTACCTTGGGTATCGTTTCCTCAACTGTACAGCCCCTGCTACATTCCCTACTTTTTCCTGTGGAGAAATGGCACTTTTTTATCTTTAAATATCGATGGCACAGACTTGTATTTCTTTAGGCTTTGTTAGTGTGTCACTAGTCTCGTTTCTATTTTGGTAAAATCCAGCAAAAATCATTTTTATCATATCCGTATTGTAATCCCCTTTATGTGAATATCCTTAATTGATTCTTGATTGTATTGTCTCTGCTCTATATGATATTGAAATAATATAATGCTATGGTTCTTGCATTATATAGAAACCAGACAGTACAGACAAAGAACAGATGAACAGAACTGGGTGTTCTTCAAAGGTCAAATGCAAACACCAACTTCACAGACACAAGGGAAATGTGCCTCACCCACTTTATTTACATTTTTAAAACATTTATATTTTGCATATGTTACAGAAAGTTTTAAAATTGAAGCTTCAGATTCTGATGGATCAACTAACAAATAGTGGAATAACTAACATCAAAAATGCTTTTCATATATAAAAGAGAGGATGATCCCAATGTTCTGGTTCTGTTAGAAACCAGACAGTACAGACAAAGAACAGATGAACCGAACTGGGTGTTCTTCAAAGATTCTCAGTTCTGTGGAGGAGCTTTGATCCACCAGCCTGCTCTCATAGTAGGCCCTCAGGTGTTTGCCAGAAAGCTGGAGTTCTCTCTCTTGCCACTTCAGAACCAGTAAATCCATCAGTGAGATGATGGTATGTACCCAGGACCTCACTAGGAACTCTGAGGTTTCCTGTTTGAAAGCTGCCCTGGTGTCTCTATGGCGGAACATCTTTAGTGAAGCTCTTTTGCATGTTAATACATTGTTTGTTTGTTTGTTCACTTATTTTTTTGGTGGAATCTTGGTGTCACTCCTACTTAAGTACTAGATCTGTTTTAATCATAGCATGTGTTTTTGTAGAATAAGAATAGGTTGTCATTGCATACTATCGGGAAGAGTTGAATTTGGAATACGAGTAAAAGTGTTAATTAAAATAAGTACTGATTTCAGTTTGTCACTTTCAGATGAATTTGAAGAGAACATGAGAGAGACACTTCAAAATTATTTCATCCATCCTTTTTCCAAACTGAGTATCTTATGCAGGGTTGCCTAGAGGCTATCGCAGGCAGCTTAAGGCAAATAGCAGGTGATGCCAACCCATCACTGGGCACAGTCATATACTGTAGGCAATTTAGAGACACCTACAGCACATGTGTTTGGATTGCAGGAGGAAATCCATGAAGCACGGGAAGAGCATGCAAACTCCACACACATAGCAGAGGTGGGATTCAAGCCCCAACCCTGGACATGTGAACCACAGAGCCACCTTGCCCCAATATGTAACGTAATATTTTTATACCAATTCTCTGCTATGTGCTGAGAAAAATACTGATTTCTGTTAACAGCTTGTAAACAAGGCCACTGAAACGA
This sequence comes from Gymnarchus niloticus, assembly GCA_009936485.2. NCBI lineage: Eukaryota > Metazoa > Chordata > Actinopteri > Osteoglossiformes > Gymnarchidae > Gymnarchus > Gymnarchus niloticus. Next base: position 10,869,490 of record JAACJT020000028.1, on the reverse strand, counting down.
CAAAAACAAGTGAATAATTTAGTAGAATGTCAAAGGTTACAGAAATACACCATGGTTTGAGAACTGATTAATGGTAAAATATGATGGTGTATTGATTATTCTAATTATAAAATTAAACGTCTTCTCATCAGAGCTTGAGTATTTATTAAATTTAGCTTTTGAAATTCATTTGTACTGTTTAGGAACCAAAAAGTAGCTAATATGCAGAAATAAAGCCGTAAATAAAGCATTACTTAGTTTTGAATGAAAGAACCTTCAAAATTCTGGGCTGAATTTAAAAAGTTCAAATTTGCTTAGTTTAAAACGGCTTAATTATTAATATTTCTTTTTGTCATGGTACTGCTATACATGCGAAGCTTAGAAGCAATACATCCATCTTGGAAACTCAGTGAAGTATTAATTAGTGAACTCCATTAAAAGATGCTTGTGTGTTCTGTCTGCTCGCCAAACAGTAAGTCCCAAGGTTGTGACTGAGTCAGCATATTAATTTACGCCTCATTAATTTCTTCCCTACTGTTATATTGATGAGCTTCATTTTATAAGTTCTCTAATGTCTGCCTTAAGCTATGTTGTTTCTTGGGTTTTTTTTTTACATTTTTTCTTTCCCCCAATTCTATTTCTTCCTTTCACTCAACTTTCCCGCTAAGACGTCACAGCAGACGTGCTGAAACAAATGAAGCATCGTTAGAAAAAAGTCATCATGACAAAACGCTCCTCCATTTTATTTCTGTTGACTCATAAGGGATTTATATACTATGACTTTTGAGATGCATGTCATGACGCATGGCTCAAATCACAACAATCCAGCTTACTAAAGCAGCTCTGCTCTGATTCACCCAGAGGAGGATGGGCCTCCCCCTTGAGTCTGGTTCTTCTCACGGATTCTTCCTCGTTGTCGCTGTTGCCTTGACTTAATATCTGGGGACCTTGGGCCCAGAAATATGTATCACACTTTGTGACAATGCTCTTTGTTAAAAGCACTATATAAATAATAATATGGAAAAAAATGTATTGGGAGTAATTTAGTGTTTAATGGCTGAAAAGCTACCTTTTGAAGGACCATTTACACCATACAAGTGAAAAATCAGACTTCACTTAACATGCATCCAAGCATATGAAAACTTGCATTAAATTTAATTCAAATGTTTAACATTTCTTCATATTATGCTAATGTATTATGGTTTTAATAGAAGGTATTATATACTATTTTACAGTGGAAAAATGACAAATATCTTCAGCAGTGATGTAAAAGGCAGCTGTAGTTTTTTTTTTTGATATATTTAACAGAAACACGTAAGCAACCCCTAAAAAAAAAAAGCTCCAAATTAACTTTTATGTGCACCTCTCTGACAACTGAAGCATTTCAGAAAATTTGTCTAATAGTAATATATATGGATAATTATAGAATGGAGTTAACAGCTACTTAATTAACAGAGGGAGCGAATGAAAGTGGTGTCAATGATAGCTGCATTGCTGTATGTTTTGGTAAACTACCTTGTCTGATTAAGACTCACCATAGATTGTATTGCTTAGCTGCAATAAACTGACACTTAACCATATTACAGTTCGTTTGTTTTCCTTAAATCACTGAAAATGCAGCAGAATGTCATCCGTAGGCTTGCTGGGCGTTACAAATCCGGTACACACTCTCACCGTTAAGTAACTACGCGCTAATGGACTGCTAATTGTTTCATTAGCAAATTTACTGTGCTAATGTTCACTCCTCTTTTGTGCTCCTCTTCAATAACATCTCCAGTTAAGTACAATCAATTTCACAAGGAATAAAGAAATTATTTTTTACTGTTAAAACCTGCATGAGGTTACCTGAAGGTCCCCTCTTAAAGAAGGTTCCTCTACTGGACAATACCTCTGGAAGCTCTGATTTGCCATGATGAATACCACACAATATTTGTTACAGGTACTTCACTTTGCCTTTGGTTAAAGTCTACTAACTGGAGAGGATTTCTCATGCTAGCACTTTCTGATCACTGTAGCTCGTGGATGAAATAATTTGAAAGGCTTATGTATGGAATGCCCAAGTTCAGTTTCCAAGATTTGGGGTCTGTCAGCCTTCTGCCATGTTGGAATTCACATTACCGGTATTTACATATGAGTAAAATCTTCATTCTGATCATAAAACTTGAAAAAGGAGTACTGAGCGACACAGAGGTCCGTCGTTACGTTATAAGGAGGGAGCAAGATTTTGACCGAGTGAAGTAGATGTGTCTGCAGAGGAAAGGGGGGGGGGGGGGGGGAACGGAAATTTTCTCCAAGCTCTTTGTTGAAACACACACTTAATGTAGCTTATTCTCTGGCTGCTCGTTAGCCTAGCATGATATACGATTATTTGAAGGAAGACGACGACAATGAATAAAAAAAAAAATGACTCGTTGATGAGCACATCACAACTGTGAACACTGATAGAGGATTTCACAGTTATACCGAAGGTACTTGATACGTACACAATTAATTTTCCAAAATCTGGCTTTTGACATTTAAATTAAGCTTTCTTGACCAAGGTAATCTGTTTTCATCAGTCAAAGGAGCTTAAGAAAAACATTAAACATGAGAAATTTGAACAAGCCACATTCAAATAATACTCTTTATTGATGACTTATTTAATGAAATCACTAGTACTTGAGTGCCGTATGGGTTATTTTAAATGCTTTAGTTAAATTCAAATGCATTTTGTTTGCATATGATTTTCAGTGCAATGTGTCTCATTCACAAATAAAACCTGCTGTTGAAAATGCTTGATATAATTTAATTAGGTACACAGTGGGAGATCAGAATAAAAAAAAAAACCGAAGTGAATGTGAATGCTGCCTTTGGCTATCTATATTAACTTGTCTAAAGTAAAACAGGTCCACGTTGTGAAAGTAAGGCACTTTTAATATTAGCAACTGGCAACAAGTAGCCACATGTATAAACTCCAACCAGTCAATGCAACCTGGGGGTTAGTCTTGCTGACCCCCACACACACAAACATGGTGACATTTAAACACGGTCTACATAGGAACACATGGTATGCTACAGCACAAAACCACACACAATACAACCATATACACACCCCAGTGCAGCCTGGGGCGCACCCTAAGACCGGCGCTGGTCCGGGCCGCTGCAGTACCCTCCTTAGACCAGAGTTTGAAAATTCAACTCCAGAATGTACGAATGCAGACCAGGATTTTGTTTAACAAACCAGTTGAGTACTCTATGACTCGGTGATTCTTTATACTCAACAGGTTGGTTGAAAAAAAATCTTGGTCTAGATTTGTACTTTCTGGACCTGAATTTCCCAGCTCTGCCCTATACCCCTGTCAGCATCACTCTTCTCTTTCCCTTGCAGTTACTACTTGTACCTTCCCTCCATTTATTGCACCTTAGGGCCTGGGTAGGTTTGCTATGAGGATTTGCATGCTGAGATACAACTTCTTTTCTGCCATTTTTACCCTTGCATACAGCTTTGATAGATTTCAGCAAATCTACCTTTCTTAGGTGTGGTTACACTAGTAAGCTTTCTTGAAAAGACTTTGGAGATTGGATTGGTGTCTGTGGGCCATTTGTTTGCATTTGTCCTTCCTTCTTGACCTTCCTAATATGTAAATAAGGTTCCTGTGTGTCTGTGTCTTTTCCTTAGGAACATCGGTTACATAATTAGGCTTCCTTTTGATTATGCATATAAGTATATACTCATCAGGTGCCACATTTGCATTAGCCACCTGTTTAATGCCTATGATATGTGATGTGCTCATCAAGGTGGAATGCATTTAGACATTAATTATGACATTAAGTATACTTTTTAAATAAATTGTTTCTCCAGTTAGTTCTGTGACTGACCTTAGGAGAAAACTATCTTTCTATCTTCTTAGCAAGGTAGAATTAATGTGTTCAGTTCACCGAATTCATTGTAAAAACCTAGGTCAGGAAAAGTGGGGGGAAGATGATGATGATTATGCATGATTACAAAGATTAAAAGAAAATCCATAACCATATGGTACTATTTGATGGAAGACAGAATGTTGATTTGAAAACAGTTGTTTCATCTTGTAGTTAATAGAGATTTGTTTTTCAGCATAATTTTTTACAGGTGAAAGGTTTGTTTTAAATTATGACATTAACCTAAGGCTTTTTTGTTGGACCAATGTATCGTTGGTGAATTTCTGACATAATTGCAATGGTATCTGTATTGGCTGTTGATGAATTGAAACTTGTATTGGCTGTGCACCAAGTCTGTTTTGTGTGTGTACTTAGGGTTTGCTTTGATGGGTACACCTGCTTGTTAATGCAAACAACCTGGTCACGCAAACAGCAAATCATGAGTGGAAATAAATACACGGAGCTCCCAGATGAGGTCAAGGTACACTTCCTGTTTGGTTAAGATGTGTGATGTAAGTGATTTAGACCGTGGTGTGATTGTTCATATGTTGGTTCCCGCATTTTCGAAACAGCCACCATTCTGGGATTTTCATGCCCTACATGTTTCGAAGTTTACACAGAATGTTATGATACAAAAAAAACTTCCAGTTGGGGTAGTTCTGTGGGCAAAAAAAACATCTTGTTAACTTAATGAGAGAGGTCAGAGGAGAATGGCTGGAGTAGATAAAGCTAGCAGAAAGGCCACAAGAGCAAAAATAACTCTGTCCAAGAGTGGTTTTTATTGCCTTACCTGAATGCACAGCACATTAACCCTTGAAGCGGTTCTGGAGACAAAAGCAAGGTCTTACCTGGTACTTTACAGGGTGCCTGATAGATTTCCCACTGTGCGCGTGCGTGCGTGCGTGCGTGCGTGCGTACCATGTTTATATTACGTTGTGGGGATAAGATGTCCCCAGGAGGTAAAAATTTCAGGATTTTTATTACCTCCTGGGGACATTTTGTGTCTCCACAAGGGAAAACTCAATTTTGTAAAAATCTGTGAATGTGATCAAAAGACCAAAAAGGCCAAAAGTCTTGTATTTATTTGGGTTAGTTATGGTTAAGGTTAGGGCTGGGTAAGGGTTAGGGTGGTCATAGTTAGGATTAGGGTTAGGTCCAAAGAAATGATTGGAAGGTCCCTACAAGGTTAGAAATACGTGTGTGTGTGTGTGTGTGTGTGTGTGTGTGTGTGTGTGTGTATATTGATATAAGTAAACAATGCCACTCCTGATCTGAGTTATGACTAAAGTTGGCTTTTTATGTTCTGTGGGTTCTGAGGTTCTTTGTGTGAAGCTCTGTGAAATGTATCATAACCCAGTTGGCGTCACTGTAACATCCAGCCGTTGTTGCCAGCTATATCTTCAGCGCTGACTAATGAGCTCATTTAGCAATCTCTGTGGGGTGACTTGATTACCTGGAAATAATTCTGTATAAAGACAATGCTAAAGTCCCAGTGAATGTGCCAATAATTCAGTCTGCACGTGAGCGAGGTCCATGAGTAACGATACCCCACAGCTCTTCCCGCAAATTGCTTTTACCAACTCCATGGTTTGTACCTTTTTGGATATCAGGGATGTGCATTGATTGCTCTGGGTTTGATGCCTCCGGCTACAGAGCATAGGACATTTCATGGTAACAAGTCAAGGTAAAGAACAAGCAGCTCCCTTATCTCTCGGCAAACAGTAAGCTGTCACAAAGAACAAAGTTAATGCTGCTGACACAAGGTTTTCAATGTTTTCACCTATTCTTATATTTTATGAATTTGGGAGTTAAAAAGTTTGTGAACATGCACTGAATTGACGAACAGTTAAATAGGTTGTTAGGAATACATTATGCTTATAGTGATGGTGGTACCCTTGAAAGTAATTTTAGACGGTCAAAGCTGGTTACGTGTACCATGCAGATTATCTGCTGTCTGTTTTGGCAGCAGTCTCTATCCTTTGAGAGTCAAGATACATGTACACCTGTTCGCTGGATGCTAGGCTAAAGGTTACGTGTTCTCTGAGTTCCAGTGGTGTTTCTAGACGATTCAAAATAGGGCAGCCAGGCTGGGGATAGTTATTCTGTTGTAGGGGCACATGCACCAGTGTGCCGAAACATTTTGACCAACCCCTAGTAGAACAGCTGGCTTTTCCCAGCAGCCAGATGGTGCACCTATAAAGGTACACATGAGGAAGTGGAAATAAAAAGACAGGCGCGTGCTGTCTAGAAGCACTTGTGCTGAACGCTCCAGGCTACCAGTCCATCCCGGTGAACCTGGTCCACCCTTTCATGATGACTGTCTACGCTGATGGCACAAGTTGGTTCCAGCAGGATAATTCCACTGGCCATGTTGCTAGGAGTTTGTGTGAATGATTTGAGAAGGATGACAGTGACTTCAGTTTACTATCCTACCACTGTCTTCACCAAATTCAGTTCAATTTTATTTATATTGTGCCTTTAAGAAGAAGCAGTGTCACAAAACGCTTTACATAGTCCTGGGCCTAAGATCCCTAGACAGTAAGCCAAAGAAGATATGACAATACAAGACTAATATGATCGAACTTCTGAGTTCCAGTTAGCATTCTTGCTGCAGCTGGAGTCTGTGTAAAAACCCAGAGTTACATCCAGTAAACAGAGCATTACAATAATCCAAGCTGGAACTGATAAATGCATGAGTTAGCTTTTCAGCACCATTGAAGGACAACATTTAACGAACCTTGGCTATATTCCTCAGATGGAGAAAATCTGTTCTAGTGATATTCCTAATGTGAGCATCAATGGACAGGTCTGGGTCTACTAAGACACCAAGATTTCTGACCAATGTGCCTGGTTTAAGTGAGCATCCATTAAATTTTACATAAATCTGTTCTCGAAGCACTCTAGGACCAAGCAGCATTGCTTCTGTTTTATTTTGATTTAGGAGTAAGAAATTTCTGGCTATCCAGCTCCCAATATCTAATAGACAATCTTCAATGTTTGACAGATGAAGCAATTCACCAGGTTCAGCTGATATGTATAGTTGTGTGTGATCACCATAGGAGTGGAAATCAATGCCATATTTTCTAATTATGTCACCAAGTGGCAGCATATACAGGGTGAACAGCATCGGGCCCAACACCGATCCTTGTGGAACACCATATCTAACTCTAATCAGAATCAGGATTCATTGTTGACATGAAAAACTGGTAGTGGTCAGTGAGATAGGACTGTAGCCAGGACAAAGCCTGCCCTGTAATACCAACTAGAGATTCTAGTCAGTCTAAGAGAATGTCACTGTTAATGTCAAATGCTGCACTAAGATCTAAGAGCACCACCAAAGAAAGAAAACCACGATGAGAGGCCATGAGTAGGTCATTTGTTACTTTCTCTAATGCAGTTTCAGTACTGTGATGTCTAAACCCAGACTGAAATACTTCACTTATGCTATTTCTCTGTAGGAATGAGTACAATTGTTTTGCTACTATTTTCTCCAAGATTTTGGAGTAAATGGGAAGGTTTCAGATGGGCCTATAATTTGCTAAGTCACTAGGATCAATCGTAGGTTTCATAAGAGCAGGCTTGACAACAGCTACTTTTAGTGATTTTCGTACATATCCAAGACTTAGTGATCAGTTAATCAAGTTTAGTAAGTTATTACTAATAGATGGAGCCTTCTCTTTAACAAGCCTTGTAGGAATATGATCCAACATGGAGCTAGTTGTATGTCAATCCTATTCAGCATCTCTGGGATTACCTTGACCGACAGGTTTGGCATTTGGAACCACTGAGGACTTTTGATGCTCTACAGGAAGCTCTGGTGTCAGCATGATGCAGCATCCCTGTGGAAACCTTTAGATGCCTCATTGAGTCAATGCCTTGGCTTGTAGCTGCAGTATCGGAAGCACGAGGGGGGCTTTTTTTTTTACTTTCATAAGATGAAATCGCTGTCATACTTTGCCAGTCATTTATGCACACACTCCTTGTAACATGGCAGGGGCAATTATTCTGCTGGAACTAACCCATGGCATCAGGGCAGATGGTCATCATGAAGGGGTGGACCAGGTTCCCCAGGATGGACAAGTGGCCTGGAGTGTTCAGCACAACTGCTTCTGATGTAGGAGTACATAAAACAGGTGTGGTGGGAAACAAAATGTTTTGTGATAACTTTCTGAAGTCTGTTTATGCCAAAAATGATCCAAATCAGATCAAGATCTACAAAGTTATGGCGAAAATAACCAGTTTTTTTTTTAATCACAGTGATATACTGCATATAAAGTAGCATCGTTATTTTCCTACCAATCAAATAATGAGTTAATATAATGAACTAAGGTAGGGGAGGCCAGTGAGGGGTTTAGGACGATTAATTAGGGGGCTACTGGCCGCCCCCTAGAACCACCCCCACTGGGCTCACAAGGCACATGTTCAGTGGATCATGTATTGCAGAAACTCCTATGTTTCCCATAGTTAATACCGAATAAAGATGTTGCCTGCTTTGACAAGCCACATCTCCCTTGGTGTGTTTTAGTTTTTCATACTTGTACACAAAGTACAGTGGCTGCTCTGTGCTGTAAAACATATAATAATAAGTTGAATTTCCACTTAATGAGGATCCAGCCATTTGCTGTGTAATGTCCTTATTCAGCATGACAATAAATCTAAATACGAAGGCCTTTTCAAATTCTCTGTCAGCCATAAATTAAGTTGATTCTCAAAGCTTCACTAAACCAGCAATAATGTTTCAAGAGAATGTTTGCAGAGACAATTTTAATTATTCTTATCATTAAAAAAGCAGCCAAAGATGCTCAACAGATGGCATACGAGTAAACGTGCTAAGTACATATGACAATAAACTTGACCCATATACGAAATGTACACCTAAAGTGATGCTTCCTGGAATGGGCTTAAATCTGATAACCACCTGGGTTACCATTATTTATGGGGCAGCATCTGCCTCTGTCAGTTGGGTATCTGTGCTCGTGACTGGAAAGTTGTGTCATTGTAGCACAAGAGGAGTTACCGCTGCTTTGGGTTCTGGGGAGTTATGGGGAGAAAGAGGGCATGACGTTCAGCTGGAAGAGTGTGGAGCGAGTCTTGGTTGCTGAAAAGCAGGCTGTTTAAAGGAAGGGCAATAAAACCTGTTTAAAATGACACCAGAATCTGGAGTCCTGACTGCTGGTGCTGCAGTATCAAATCCAGTGGTAAAAGTGGCCATTTCATTGTTCAGATCTTGAGCAAGACCCTTAATCCAAAAACTTCTTCAGTGGTGCCTGATAAATGGCTGACCCTGAGTTATGACCCCAAGCTTGACCGTTACCTGAGTGAATGTCATGGAGAATCAATTGAGAGATGTGGAAAAACAAACCAAGTTCCTATGTACTTGTACAAATGGGAAATGACTTCTTTAACTTTTGTGATTTGTTTTTTTTTTTTTTTTTAAAAATTGTAATTTCCCCTATTCCTAAATATCCTCTACATTTGAAAATTTTTCACACTAATTTTGTTTGAAGATCTGAAACAATAAGACAAGGACAACCTAAGTAAACAATCATTTCTTTTATTGAAGAAAAACACTTCAGTCAATACTTATTGGCCATGTGTGAAGAGTGATTGGCCTCCGCTATTCAATCAACCCATTAACCAAATTTAACTGATAATTGGGCTCAGTTTGAGAAGAGACACCCAGACTTGATCACTGCCAACCCTGTTTAATCTAAAAATCACTTAAATTGAATCTTTTCAGCAATGTGAAGCAGGCTAAAAGGTTTCAATGAGCAGCATTCTGTGTGGCAATCAGAATAAATTCCAGAAGAAATGAGAAGTTATTGAAATTGATCAGTCTGGGAAGGCTTACAAAGCAGGTCTAAAACACTTGGACTCCAGTAAACTTCAGTGAGAGCCATAATCTCTAAATTAAGAAAACTTGGGGCAGGGGTGAATCTTTCTAGGAGTGGCTGGCCTACAAAAATTCATCCAAGTGTCCATCGACAACTCATCCAGGAAGCAGTCACAAAAGAAACAAGACTGACATCTAATGAACTGCACACCTCACTTGCCTCAGATAAGATTCTTCCATTGGAAAAAATCTGGGCAAGATTGGTATTCATGGGAGAGTTGCAACGTGAAAACCACTGCTAACCCAAAGGAAAGTAAAGACTGGTCTCATATTTGCCAAAAATAACATTGATGATCCCCAAGCCTTTTGTGGTCATGTTCTGTGTACTGGTGAGTGAAAAGTACGTTTTGGAAGTCATGGATCTCGAAACATTGGGTGTAATCGTGATAGAGCATTCCACAATAAGGACATCATATCAACAGTCAAGCATGGTGGTGGTATTGTGATGGTGTTGGAATGCTTTGCTGCTTCAGGGTTTGGGTGACTTGCCATAATTTAAAGAACCATGAATTCTGCTCTCTCTATCTGAAAATCCTGAAGGAGGATGTCTGTGATCTGAAGTTCATGCACAATTAGGTGATACAACTAGTCAATGATTAAAAGAACGTGAGCAAGTCCACCTCTGAGAACCACAAAAACGAAAGGGAGGTCATGGTCAAAGTCCTCACATGAACCCCTTTGAGATGCTGTGGCAGCACCTTTAACAGACGGTCCATGCTTGAAAACCTTCCATTGTGCCTGATTTAAAGCTTCTTTGTCTTGTATTACATTCTGTATGACTATCTGAAACTATTTAGTGTAACACAAATGCTGTATTGCTATTTGAACCAAAGTATAGTTAACGCAACATACATACCCAGTAACTTGCAAAAACATGTTTTCACTGTCGATTTACTTTGGGGGGAAACTAAACTAGACAGGCAAAGCATGTTTCTTTATATGATCAGAATAGTTTAATTACTGTTGGCATGAATTGGTTTTGCTGGAACAATTGAGGCTAATTTTCTTTTTTAAGATTACAGCAACGTGGACTCTCCTGCTATCAGAACAAGCTACCCTAGGGTTCTGTACCCTTCTGTGCTGTACTCTGCTGCTGATTACTTTTTAAGCGACTTGCTTGCTTATTTAGGGCGATGACGTGTTTCTGATGGTACTGTGGTTTTCTACTTTAACATGTCAGCCTGTGAAGTTTCACGAGTTCTCACCATTATGACCTGGTGGTTTTTTCAGTACTGAAAATGAACTCTTCATTGTGGTTCAGACAGAATAGCCACGAAGAGGCCGACGTGCCAGGCTCTGCGTATTGCTCCAGCAGCATGGAATCAGCCTAGGAGCAATACTCCGGAATGGCTTGTGTATTCTCACAAGGACACTTTGTTTAAAAAACTTTGAGAGAGGGCTCGTGTCTGATAGAGTTCACACTCCAATAGCCACAGGCAGTGCTTCTTTATGTGGGTATATGTACTGTACATATTCATTTATAATATTTATATATACGTCTCAAACATTAAGCATTACAAAGCACCTGAATCTCAAAAGACCAAGGTTCTTCAAGTTGACACCTTCTCTTCTAAAAAAAAAAATAAAAATAAAACTGTCAATAATAAAAAAAAAAAAACTCAATTTTCTGCCGTTCCTCAAGCTGTTCTTCAAAGTCAACTGAAAACATTTTGAAAATTGCATATGACAGAAAGCCACATTACCATGAAAAAAAGTGCCTGAATAAAACATGTTTGCTGAAAATCATTCTCTGCAGCCCTGTATAGTATTGACACTGAATATTACCTAATCTTTGTCCAAAGAAGAATTTTAGAATTATTTTAAAAAATAAAAAAAAAAAAAAAAAAGGAAAGTCTTTTGATTTGCAGCTGGATTTGCCTATAGATGCTGATGATGTGCTGGCAGCTTCCATTTGATGGTTAGGGACATACTTGGTCATATTTGAGTATGAGCCACCCTGAATTATCCCTCTTTGTCCACCAGAGAGTTGATGCTAATAATTATTTTATTTGTGTTGACTTAAAATGGAGGGGAGGAAACTTGTTTTCACCCCCAAAAGACTGCATTGCACTACCTCTATATAACACAAATACTGGGGAAAGTGCAGTTTGTCAGTATAATACAATGCTGAAACAAGCCTTTCACCTTATATCAGAATCCTATACATTTCTGTCTAAATGGGAGTACATCACCAGTCACTGAACAGATCAAATCCTTACTGGACAGATTTGGTGGAATCCGTTTTCTCTCGCTTTGTTGTACTTTGATCTTTTTTTGCAGCCATTCGCAGAGGACACTACATGGGGGCTGGCAATTACAGTTAAATGAAAAGACTGATGTGTTCTACGAAAACTGCCTGTCCAGCCCCCGCACGCGCCCGACTTCCGGGGCCCAGCCCCCGCCCCGGTGCCCCCCGGTCCTACTCACTCGCCGACCACGAA
>JAACJT020000028.1:10837089-10857180 GCA_009936485.2 Gymnarchus niloticus | reverse complement strand
CCATACCTCCCCATACCTCTCCACCTAATATGCTGTCAGCCTTGTCAGTGACACCCATTCCCCCATTCCTACCCCCTATCTCTACATTCCATGTAGCCTTTGGCCACTGCTGGGCACGGAAGCATCTTGTGTGACGAGATGTACGGAGTTTTGAAATCTCCCACTATTTTTACGCATGCTGGTGAGGAGAAGCAGGCAGAATGAAACCAGCCAGGCCGCTATCCCAGGTTCACCGTCGTTCCCGCTCAGCAAGTTAGTGGAAACGTGGCTCAAAGATGCCGCCGCAGAGGATTTTCGGAGATGGAATCATTCAGTTCAGCTGCATGATAGTCGGTGTGACTGACAGTCTCAGATTAGTTTTTCCGGAGTGTTTGAATGCCAGATTTTCAATGATAACAGTTGGAAATGTAGCCAAAGACGGCAACACAAAATACAGGAAGCAAACTGAAGAGACGTCTGTGGCTGTTGGACCACTGACTAATTTTCACATGGGCCTTCCGACGCAAAAGAATTCCATGAATTTTCAATGAAATGCTGAGTGTTAGTTCCAGAAGAACAGCAAAATAATTTAACCAGCAGACTAGCAGTTGGAGTACGAGGCGTCAAATTGACATGGTGGAAGCAGGTGTGTTTAAGCATGGTCGATGTGTTTAAAACCTATACATTCAAAAATGACAATAACCATACAGTATACAGTAAATTTGTACTGTTCTCCTGTCATATTTAATCCTTTTATCTGTGATTTTCTGCAATGCATGCTCTTTTTCTCTAAGCAGTTTGTGGTATTATTCTATTGATTGCATCAGAGCACAAACATTTGTGTGTCCACAGTCCACTGTATAGTTTTAATGCTGTTTGTGTACTCATTTAAAAATAATAATTCACTCATTTATGACCTGAGTAAGGGATTGATTTCTGTTAAATCCTTAATTAGATTTCTCTTAAAAAATTAATGCAGAGGATAATTATGAGACTAATCTAAGAAGTACATTAAATCAGCTAACTTCTATTTGCTGTTGGTGTTTGTGTTTTATTGAAGACACTGCTGTCGTGGCTATCTTCAGTATTCATGATCAATTAAGCCTAAATTTTTGATTGTTATTTACACAGCCACGCCGCTGTTTAATTCATTCAGTCTCCAACATATTTTCCCTTAATAACTTAGAAAGTTGAAATTTAACTGCATCCTTTTAGTATATCGCACAGACACGTGTTAACACCGTGCCACCAGGCAAAGCGATCGCATCATGTCCTCCTTTGAATGACAAGGTCAGGATATGCATCGATCAAAAGATTACGCATTAGCATTTTCATTAGTAAGTTTGGTGTTTGTCCAATATGCAGATGAACCTTCATCCTGTCACAGGAGGAGCAGACACGTCCAGTAAATTAGACATTCAGCGATTTTAACATTTAAGCACATCCACTAAATTATCCATGAATCCCGTATGCATCTGGACATATTGTTAAAACAAAAAAATGCGACCTTGCTTGTGGACAAAGTGTCCGTGGAGGACCGTGTTTATTCTGGTAAGTATTCTACCCTACTTCCTTAGCCTAATTGGTGAAATTAGGCGTTAATTCTATGTACTATTTATACCTTATTTATATGGGACAGAAACCGTTGCAGATATCCGGCGCCCTACTACCATTTGCACCTTATTGGTTTGTTATCAATGAGACGTGCATGCGTCCGCCGAAATCGGTATTATATTAGGAATCCTCTAACCTGAGGAGCGATAAAGAAATATATCCAGAACTCCCGTGAGAGTCCATGTAAGTCGCTTCCTTGGGTATTAGCCCCATTTTTTTGATCTGAGGACAGATTTAGTTCTAAGAAGAGGAAAATCTCAACGAGATGCCAAGCTACAGAAAACAAATTTCCCAAGTGGTCTAAACAAGGTTTAGGAAGGATTCCCCTGAGCAGACACTCGAGATTAAATCGTGTGCCGCACTTCTTTTCCGTATCGGATTCCAACTCCACGGAGGGTTGCACATCTTTATTATATTACCCCCTTGCTGCCATTTTTACACCCCCGATCAGTGGCTCATGTAACTTCAGAGGACCCCTGTGGCCACAATTAAACAGTCCATGAGGCACAGCGGTGAGTTGACAAGGAATTGCTCCACAATTCATATGAGCCCTGTGTTGCCTGTTAGTGTGTATGTGCGTTTGCACTTCATCACATGAACCTAATATGGAAGATCTCGGATGACGTGAACAAAGCACATAGATTAGAACTCCTGTTTGGCTGAAGTTCACCCTGGCTGAGCGGTTTCCCACGCAACAGAACCAACTTGACAGGAGCAGCCAGGGTGGCTGGGGTTAGATTCACTGGTATGAATCTAATAATATGGAACGGGCTACTCTCTGTTGTAGCCGGTCTTATTTTCTTTGAAACCTCTTTCATTATTTTGGGACTTTCAGGGAAGTTTACAGATCTTTTTTATTACCACCGGCTTTCAGTGGGCCAGATTCTTTAGAATGTATTCAAATATATTCAGGCTCATAAATGGGAGTAAATGAAAGGTTGCAGGTCAAGCAAGCTGGTGAGCATCCGCATCCTTGGAGCCGAGCAAAGGGCTCTCAGCCACACTCCGCGCTACTCTCAGCTGTGATTCCCCATACAACCCAAGCTCTGTGGATGCTATAGTGAGAAGTCCTCCTAAAAGCACTCCACCAAAAATATGGTCCTTATGTAGCTACCAAAACCATTCATTTCCCTCATTTCAGTGCTTTAAATTAGGAATGCTTACCCAATTACAGTCTTTTAATTCAGCTGAATTCCTGAACTCCGACCTCCGCTTTGCATACAAGTGCCGGTGTGGAATTTTGATGCAGAAATACAGTTTATATCTGCAGCTCATTTTCCAGCAAGTTATGCTTTATTGAGTACTATTGAAAGCAATGATCTCCACACAATGTATTAAACTCCGATTAAAAACATCATACTAGAATCTTTCAGAGTGCCCTGGTGTTCCGCCCTGGGTATGCTTAAAGATTACATGTGATTAAGCAGAATTTTATACAAATGCTTTTTTTCCATTGCATCAAAAGTTCAAGAATGCATTTGTATTCTGTTAAATGTAGTTGCATTGCTTAAGCGTTCAACATGGATGGATGGATGGATGGATGGATGGATGGATGGATGGATGATCGATTTCTGGAAGGTGAGGATGTTCAGTTAATCAGTATGTGAAAATGACTCATTTTTGTGAAAATTAACTTTTCTGATGATTCATATTATGTTTTTACTGCTTCCAGCTGTCGTTTGCCTTTCTTATGAGAAACACGGAATACATTTTTTTTTTTTTTTCTTCTGGCTAATTTATTTTTTATTCTTATGAATTATTTATCCTAAAATTCATACCAACATTATAAACAGCATCATTTTTTATATAAATCTCGTATCTTAAAAATACGGTGTCATTGAGGCTTATGAGAAGTGACCGAGATGGATCTGGTGATATGTGATTTTCGGTTGTCAGGAGAACAAGCAGCATCTGATAATAATCTGGATGTATGGTACCCAGAGACAAGGTAAAAATACAGACAGACTTTCCTGCAACCCTGCAGGCATTGATTTTGCAGACCAAACTGCCTCTTCTGTGAAAATTTTAAAGCCAGTTTCTCTCCAGAAAAAGGATCGTTTCCACCAAACGAGCACATCTCACCTTTACATTATAGTGATTGTTGTCATTCTTGAGTATTAGGATGTAACCATCTGTCTGACTGCATCGTTGTTTTCCCTGGGAGAAAACACATTCAGAGACAGCTGTTTGATTTGAAACAGTTTATACAGTTTTAGTTTGGATTCAATTTTGTCTGATGTCACCACCCTTGTTCTTTGCATTTATGCTCATAAAAAAAGAAATAAATTCTTGAAATGGTTCCTTTTCCCCCAAACACAACATTTGAAGTCCCTTTGTCAAATGCATGTATGTTCTGATGGAGTTATCCTTTTCAAGGGGTACGTAATAGATCTCAGCTGATATGAATGAATAGACTTAAAGATGAAAAACACCCCGAGGCAAATCCACAGAAGAGGTGATAACGTCTAGTCTTTCTCACACAGAGGGACCTGCTTTGTACAGTTACACTAACTGCATTCTTAAGGATGTTGTGGCTGTCAGTCAAGGAGAACGTGTTTATTCCAGTTGTGTTTGTTTACATGCTTTCGTTTTTTTTATGACTGCTACTTCTCATGGGTGATTGTAGAATTATGGTTTGGACTCCCATGATGTTCAGTATTCTAAAGTGAGGTTAAAGAAAAAATTACGTTTCTGTCTTTCCGGTTGTGGATTTCTCTTAGAACACAGTTATTCATTGAAGACTAACAACTGGGGTCTTGCATACACATGGGCTAACCACAGTTATGGCCATTTTGAGAAAACTGCTTCTTTTCTTTTGCATTATGTCACTGAAACTGAAAAATAAACCAAGATTGTGGGTAAGCCCACTTAGACCATCACAGTGTGTCTGCAGTTTGAGGTTAAAATTTTGTGACATAAGCTGAAGTTTGTATAATTGGTAATAAAAAGGTAAACCCAATGGACCAAATGCTAAAATCAACAGTTTAGTCATATTTGGTGAATGAATTAAAACCATAACATTTAACTAACCATATATGTGATATTTATATGTAATATTTACATTTACTGCGATGAGGCGTGAGAATTAGATTTAAAACATCTTTTTAGGAACATGGTTTTTCTGAGAAATTACATAGATGTCCTGGATGCACTTTGGGTGTTTGTATACCTTTCTGGAGTCAATAAATATATATATGTATATATATATATATATATATACACACACACCGTATATAGAAGACATTCAATGTGCGACTGTAAGACCTGGAATAAGTAGCTGGCTAACACAAATACAACAAAATGTAAAACGGCATATGATGCTCCAGTATTTAATGAATCACGTGTCATTTGCCTTTTTTTGCATTTTCTTTACGGAATACCGTTGCTACACAAGGTCCGTCCGGCCCCTGCTTTCTCAGAAGGTTTCAGGTGGATCACCCTAGACGTTCTCCTCTTGGTTTAGGAGGAAGGTAAAAAGAGGCTTTGAGAAGCTGAGCAGGTTATTTCCCTCCTCCCCTGCGTTAGCCAGCTTTGTGATGTCAATTCATTTCCTTTCACTGTCGGTGCCAGCTATAGTCATCTTGAGAATGTACCTGTACATATATCTGATAGTATTTTCATTTGAAAAATGATAATTAAAAAAAAATGTCAGCAAAGACATCACACATTGATTACATGGTCAGTATACTTTAATCGGTCGCAGAAAAGTAGACTTACGAGAAAACTATAATTCAGTTGTACAAGTGTCCATTTACAAACATTCTGCAACTTGTTGGTGTAGAGGAAATATTAATACATTAAATAAATGTAGGTGTTCTACAGCCTACTTTACATATTATTATAGGAAAGAATTACAAGGACAAGCAGCAGGAAGGAAGGAACAGTTTCATGCCAAATATATAAATATCTGCTGCTTGTACCAGGGCAAGACTGATTTTAGAGAGTCTCAACAGGACAAATAATGTGGAGATTTTGTTGGGTTCTGTTTCTTCTTGATAAATATCGCATTTCTTTGTTAATAAGTCATCTTTTCTTATATTGTTTGAGAAGTATCATCTCCAGCTAAAAATGATCAATGCGTGGTCTAGCAGAACGTTTCATTACATATCCAGTGTATTTAAGCACTACTCCAAGCAGTGACGTTTCACATGACCCACGTCGAAAAGCACTGGTCATCAAAAAATGGTGACTCGTTTATTTGTTAAACCAACAAAACCTCATGAAACTACTGGCAGCAACATTAAACCAGATGAAAATAACAGTCTTTTTGACATTTAAACTGAGACAATGTCATTCATCTGTCTACTAGCCACTTAGCCTAGTGCAAGTTTTCATTTCTTTCTCGATATGTATTAGCATTTCCAGGGCTTCCTCCAGCAGTTTTGTAAGGACATTTTCAGTAGCAATTGTGTAATATACTCATTAATATAAACATGTTAACCATTTTTTTTTTTTTAAGAATTTTTTCGAAGAAAACAGAAAAGCTTTCAAGTCTTTCCACTTCGAAGAAACAAAAAAATGATTCACACCAGAAAAAATATAAAAATGTCAGCCCGTGGTCCTCAAAAATGACCCGACCTGATTTTAGTTCCTCGTCTTTTTTTTGGTTTTTCCTGGGGGGGGAACATGCCAGCTTCCATGAGGCTGATGAGCCCCCGGAAGACATGAGAGCAGTAAAAACAGGAGGAGTTGGGTGAGATGTACACGTAACGTAGGGTCCCTGAGCCGCATGCATTGTTTACGGCTCTAAATGTGGATGATATGTTAAAACAAACCCCAGACTCCATCCTGGAAGTGTGTTCTCAAAAGCTATCGCTTGGAGAATACGACAAACTACACTTTTCTGTTGTAATTTTCTAACTTTTATCACATTTCTTTGTAAGATAGAAATGTTGATAAATCCTCCAATGAATCGGAATGACAATGGTATCTTAATGTCACTCAGTAACAGAAATGGTTTCCTCAGGAGATTAGTAATCTTGTGTGTATTCTGAAAAGGCGATGATGTAGGCAGTGAAAGATTGTGTTGATTTTTATTGTAGTGTTTCTATCATTAAGACCACCTTTTGATCTAAAGCACTATGCATGGCTTACAAATCTACATATGAATAAACCAGTTATGTACATCATAAATTCAGAATTTTACCAAACACAGTCGCCTAAATCATGACGCTGCTGTGAAATTGGCTCCAGTTGGGCAGGGAAACAAAACCACACAAAACAGATAGTATGGTATGCAGGTGTGAGGAGTCGGCGGAGGGGACAGGGGATGGTACTGAAGACAGAACAAACGTAAAAGAAAACTGCTGTCAGGGTCAGAAAAGCTTTGGGTCTCTGGGGGAAATAATTGATCTTTCATATTGTTTACTATTAGCCGAAAAAAATCAAGGTATATAAATTTCAGGAGATAGCCGACAGGTATAGCTAATTAACCCCCAAAACTCCAGTAACCTGACATTTCCTCTTGAGATGACTACAGGACACCACCTACCTTTTGGTGCAGCAGCTTTCATAAGCACGTTTGTCCCAAGTTGCAAAATAGAGTCATTATTAAAGCAATGTGGAAGGAATTTTAACACAATTCCTCCCCTTCAGCAATGCAACATGTGTGCGTACGCTTGTAAATACAAATTCTACCATTGTAGTCCAGCTGTCATGAGACTACCCAGGTGGCATAATTCCAAGATATACTACAGAATGTTTAGTGCTGCTTTGTAATTAGTTGCTTTCTGGCTAATGGTGCCTTCAAGGTGTTCTCATAAGCAGGCTACACTTCTAAAAATCACTCTTGCTGGAGGAGGTCTTTCCACAGAGGTGTTCTCAGCAGATGGCTTTTTTGAACCAGAAAGTCCCTTGTCATCACATTGTGGGTTTTTAAGCAGCATATTTAACCTCAAATGCTTATTGGTTATTCTCGCATTTTACCTGGTGCTGCGAGTGGGGTAATTATATGAGATCGTAGACATTATCTTAGCTAGGCCTGAAGGAAAATTTAATCTGTGCATTTTTCCTTTTCTAAAGGGACAGCATACCCATCATTGGCAAATTATTATCTCTCTCAAATGCATTTGGAATGGAAACAGCCTCAAGCTAGACAAAAATTGAAGAATCAATCAGTCTTTTTGTACTTAAAACGCTTCATCGCTTGGTGTCCTCAGTGCCAAAACGTCTTTTAAGTGTTGTGAGAAGGAATGGCAACATTACAAAGTGATAAATGCTTTACCCTCCCAACTTCTTTTAAAATCTGTTGCAGGCCTGAAATGCGGGAATGGATGTATATTAATAAATGAAATGAAGTTGACCAGACAAAACATGGAATATCTTAGGTTCATGCCGTCTGCAATGAAATAAAAGTCAAAGCAAATTTAAGAATCACTGCATTTTTTTTATTTTCATTTTCCGTACCATCACAACTTTTTTTTTTTGTGGTTGTAAAATATGCTATTCATTTGCAGTTATTCTGTGCACTGCACCATTTCTCAGATTTCTGAACTTTCCAGAAAATTTCATTTGATTATCAATTTAGTAATTATTTCACTGTACCTAGAGTTTTTATATATCTGCATTTTTTTAAATATATATATTTTTCCCCTTCAGCTACATTTTGCTTCAGCATGTATTGTTTTATTTATGACACCTTTGCTTTTTTATGGATTAGTTTTAGTCATAATCATCATTGCAGGTTTCTTTAAGGCTCTGCCATGATAACTTGTTGATATGGTGCAGAGGTCAAGCTGCATAACGACTGATAGGTTTTAAAATAAAACCTGCTGTTCCGAAACGCACATAGTCATGGAAATAAAGTCTACAAATAATGAATGAACCCTCAGCAGTCCCTTGAGTAGTGTCAGAGTGGGTGGAAACTTCAGCGTTGGGTGGTATTCAAAGGAATCTTCCAGAAATGGAAAGATACCTTCAGGACTCATAGCGAGATCAGATCACTCTTTCTGGGTGAAGGTAACCTTACAGCCAACTGTTGTGATAATGATAGTGGTTCACTGAAGTGTTCGGGAAGATTTGCTCCTGGAAAGATCTTCGAACTAGAAGCACCCAAGAGACAGGTCTGCGTGTAAACACATACCTCTGACAGGAAATGTATAGTTTTTATTTTTTCGTAACGATGTAGCTGGCTGTACTTGTTAATGATAATTGTAGTTTTTGAGGTAAGGTTTTTTTCAGGGAAAATTTTCCCATTTCTCAGATTGATGGTCCATAATACATAAACTCAGTGGTAACTTTATTAGGTACACCTGGCTAGTACTGGGGAGAAGCCACTTTTGCCTCACGAACTGCTTCAAGGATAGGTCATTTGTCTGCTCAGGGAAGCCATTCCGCACCCCACTGTTGTACCGATCTGTTAGCTTTGCTCTTGTGGCCTTTCTGCTAGCTTTATCTACTCTGGCAATTTTCCTCTGACCTCTCTCATTAAAAGAAGGCATTTTTGGAAACAGGACTGCCTCTGACTGGATGTGATTTTGTTTATTCCGGGTAAACTTTAGATACCGTAGTGTGTGAAAATCCCAGGAGGAAGACTGTTTCTGAGATGCTAGAACCGCCGTGTAAAGCACAATCGCATTACCTTCAAAATTGCCTTGACCAGGTGTCATGTAACCTTTCTGTTTGCCGACCGGTAAGTGAACCTCCTGAGCCCGACTCAATACTGTAACGTATTCAGATGCAGACACATGATCTGATGTTTGGAGAGGCAGGCTGCTTGCATTAACAAGCAGATATGCCTAATGACATAGCCACTGAGGGCATTTTGATAATACAGCCATTGTTGGTTTTTTCCCAGACTGAAGTCTGTTATTGCCTCTAGGCTATCCTCAGAGCTCTAATTTTGAGTAAGAATACTCTGTATTGCTTGGTTCTATTGCCATGCCTAATTATTGCTATTTGTCAGTAATCCACATCCATCTTATAACCATTTATCCTGCTCAGGGATGCAGGTATAATCTAATTCATATTACTTATATATTTAATAATCACATCATTTAAAAACTTTTGTTCACATTCATATTGTCACACATTGAACCAGCACTACATCTGGCATGCACTCCCAGCATGCACCAGTGTTGTATATAGTTGTAGATTGTTTTTTTTTTTTTATGTCATTATTGTTGTAGTCGCGTTAACATGAACTTTAGTGGTTTAAAGTGTTCTGTTTATGTGGAAAAAAATGTGTGTGACACATGCACCCTGATTGTGAAGTGTGTTACGAATATTTCTTCCTTACTCCAGGTTTGTCAGTTTTTGTACTCTCCCAGTGCTGTGGGTTGTTGCTTGTTGGGCAAAATATTGTTTTTGTTGGTCGCTAATTTATTAAACGAGCCAAGTGAGCGCTCCTCCATGCCAGCATCATGAAGCCGTCCACGCTCGCTACAGTACTTACACTGGCAGTTTTAGAGGCAAGCAATAAGCTGTGTAAATTTCCTTTACGCTTCTAAGTTGGATAATGTCATCTATCACGATACATGCAAATCGAATGAAATATGCAAAGGATAAATTGCTATAAAAGTGATTGAATTAATATTTTGATATCAAGGAAAGTTTGATTTGATGTTTTTAAGGTAAAATGCTAAATAATTTCACTGTTAAGGTTTACTTCATGGGAAAATGCCAACACTAAGTAAATGTCGTAGAATGTGTGTGGCATCATGCCACATGTTCCAATCCCACTCTGTGTGTGTGTGTGTGTGTGTGTGTGTGTGTGTGTGTGTGTGTGAAGATTACATTTGCCCAGTTTTTTCAGTGTCCAAAGACATGCAATTATGAGAAAAGACCCGTCCTTATTTTTATCTCTCTTGTACCTTATTACATGCAAACATACATGTATGAACACATATGACACCCTGTAGGCTATGTATTGGTATCACATGTTGTACATTTCAAGGAACACATCTTCTCATACCCTCCCATAAAGTTTCCGCCTGATCCACCAGTGTTGGTGTAAAACCAACCCAGCTGCAGTACACTGAACAGGTTAATAAGTTAGGCTTTCATGTGGTACAAATGAATTCTTGTGGTTCCTGACTAATAAACATTTGATGGCCAGCTGATTTGCATCCTGGGACAGCCCAGTAGACCCCAATGATCAGGATTCTTCGGTGCCGTCAGCCATCAGTGTATCGTTCATGTTGTAGGCAGGCGTAATAAATCAAGGCTTCCAGAAATCAAAGGCCACATATTCATTCACTTCACAGAGAACGATTAATTTTTAATTGCCTCTGGTCCAGTGCAGTGATAGACAATGATGAGAGTTCAGTTATACATTGGAACTTTTGTTTTTATTTTATTGTATGTTGTCTAAGCAGGCATTTCTGAAATTAATGCCAAGATTTATTGCATGAATGGTAAAGTATAAATAAAAAATGGCGGTGGAAGATGGTCAATTTGTAATTTTATATCTGAACATTCTCAAAGTTTGACAAATTTATGGCAAGTATCATTAAGTTCTGTGTAAAGTATAACCCCGCTGGTATTAATCAACATGTCTTTAACTTTGGCACTCTCCACTCCAGTTTTTGGTGACTCAGCATCAGTAGACACTTATTTTTAGACCAAACACGCATATCTAAATGAATCAATCAGAACCAAACTTTCAGCCATTTAAACATGGCTATCAGTTAAGAGGTAGCAGTCTTACATAAAGAAAATTTACTCATCTAATGGAAATATCCAAGTTGCTCCCAGAAGTCAGATAAAGTCTAAAAATGGTAATCATACACACACCAAGTGAAGGCCACAAAGGAGAGTTTATCTTTACTGTGTAATATGCAACTGGTCCCTCCAATGTGGAACTGTCAGTGCTGGGGGTCCAGCAGGAGACAGGGCAGAGGGGCCCACATGAGAAGTGTAAAGTGGGGCTTCAATTGGGAACCTGGGGCAGCGTGACTCGGCACAGAGTTGGGGGAGTGTGAGAGCAGATAGGTAATGAAGTAATAAGGGAACACAGGTATAGGTCTGTAGCATTGAAACAACAGCATGTCATGTATATACTTGATCCTGCTCTTAGCATTTGTAGTGAAACCACTTTCTGAATGTAACAAAAAAAAATCTGTGATGATAAATTCTCTGATTAATGAAAAATTTATTTTCTGTTAAGTTACACGATAAATCTTAGTAGTAGTTAGATTCTATGTCGAATGATTAAACATCCCTGGAATAGCCTTGTTTATGAATTACTAGATTCACTCGACACTCAGGATTAGTAATGAAAGAGACTTGATGATCTTAAAGAATATTGAATTTGCCTAGAAGTTACTGTTGCCAAGGCAAAATCTGGCATTGTGTTGTGAAACATTTAATGTCTGAAATCTTGAAAGGATCACATAGGTGATTAAAGTTATGTAGCTTCAGAGATCTTTCCAAATAATGTGTGCTTTGATTTCTGAAATATCAAGAATATTTTCTAAAAGGTACTTCCTTTTTATATATATACACCATGTTTGCGTATGTATACAAAAATTAATATAAGCTAAATTTCTAATCGAGAATGAATCATCGTATATTTTCATTGGCCTTTTCACCCCTGTACAGATCTCTAATGCATTTTCTGACAGGTTACCATATATGTTAATAAATTCTGCAGTGTAACTCTTTTGTATGTGGAATCATATTGAAAAGGATGTGGCAATTTTGAGCAAATTGCATACAAATGGAAATCACGAACATTAAGATCGGGATTTCAAAAAAGCGTTTTCTTGTTTGACCTTATTTTAACCATAGAAATTGTAATTAAACAACCCAGTTCAAGCAACAATGAGATGTTTATTACCAAAAAGTGCAATGCAAACAGTATATCCAAAGGACATAAATCATCTAAAGAACAACGCAAACCACCTGCCACCAAAACTTAATGGTTGGCGAGAGAGTAGTAAACAGTACATGTAGTCTTGTTAGTCATGTGTTTGTTCTTCTCTCTTTGAGTTTGAGTTTGCCCGGACTGGGAAGAGTCTTAGTTTGTCAGCATCCCTACTGCGTACAGCTGCTTGCTGTTATTTCCATCCACTACCTGCTTTTGTGAAAACCTGTCTCATTCCACCATGCTAATGAGTTATATCCAGAGAGTCCTTCCCTGGTGATGGTTCATGTTTGTTTGTTTGTTTGTTTGTTTGTTTGTTTGATCAATCTGACTACATATTTGACAGAATAATATAAATTGGGGGGAATTCTGTAAAGGTGTTTTATTCAGTAGCAAAGTGACTCAGATGAAATGTCAGGTATAATTCATTGTATGTTGGAAGTCTACCCACCCTCTAAAACTTATTAGTAGTCTCTGTTGCATTTACAGTCAGACATTGCATCAGATTATCATGCTTGGATTTACACATAGTACTTGGCAGCATTTAAGCCAGGTTGAATAAATAAATAATTAAGCAGGACACTCTGTTTGGAAAAGTGTGTGCCCTCTCGATAATAGCTTTTGTTAATAGGCCCAGGTATGACCAATTGCTTTCCAGATTACACAAAAAACTAATTTGCCTCCAGCTGGCTTCAATTGTAATTATTGTGATTATTGTAAAATAAAGGCGGCTGCTGCAGGAAGCCACGTAGGGAAGGTGCATTTCAAAGCAGAGACTCAACAAGGAATAGTGAGACCCCTTTTTTTTATTTTCCTCTTCCTGGAAGGACTTAGGAATTCTGGAAAGGCATAGATCAGGAGATGGATTAACAAGACGTAAGGCTTTAGGTGTTCCTGGGAATTCTGTCAAAGTACACATTAAGAAGAGGAAGCCATGTGACATCACCCAGACCTTGACTAAAGTGTTTCACAAGCTCTACACAAATTGACTTTGGGAGACTGAACATAGAGTAAGACCCCCACTCAAAGAAACTCACAAGGAGGCTTATGGTACTGTAAACATTCTTTGGGGTTATATTATGAAAGTATAAGGGATGCTGTATGGTGCTGGCTGTCAGCTGCCTTCTGCCAGTAAAACAACTTCCCTGATTTCAGTTATCCTTCAACATGGCAGTCATCCAGCTCATCAGTGGAGTAGCTAATAAAGAAAGGGTAAATACCCTTGAGTGGCTTAGACAGATCTGGGACTTCAATGCAGTTGAGAACTTGTGGGCTGAATTGAAAAGGGTGGTCCAGTAGTGTGCCTGTAATGAAGGCTGACCAAATAAGACATTTAATGAATATGCGTGAGGGGGATGTTATGTGATGTTTTCATCATAACTTTCAGTTTTCAGAAATTTAAAGCCGTTGTTTTTCATGTTGAGGTTATATATTTAACATGCAAATAGAAACAGAAGTTTTTTGTTTTTTTTTTAAAGACTGACTATACTTTTTATATGTCCTTCTCCGGTGCTGGAGATAATCGCCATGCAGAAAAGGACCTTTTCTTTGTATGACTTGGTCTGTAGTAATAATAGAGCCTAATTATGTTTTCACAATGTCCATGACCACAGCTCTCTTTCTGAAGTTTTAATCATGGCAACCATTTCTTCTAAGTTTTTACTCCTTTAATCATGACTATATATGAGAGGCCTTAAACTAAGATAAACCTTTAGACTTTTAACCTTTCTTTTCTTCAGACTGATTTGCGATGTTCTATTCATTGGTAACATTGTGGAGATAAGATCTTTCAGTATAACTTTATACTTGTAGTACAAATGAGATGAAATAATTGCAGTTTAGGCTTTGTCTAAGATGTTACCCAGGGCTCAGGCATTTAGGCCAATGGGAGGTAGAGAAGATACTGCTTGCATGCTGGCATCAGTTAGCCTATAGGGTGGCATCTAATGATGCCAGGGCGTTTGTAACAGAATGGCTGCAGTAGTGGGTCAGATTCATGAGAGCCTAGCAAGGACTACTCTGCTCCCTTCCTGATTGGCGGAGCTGTTCAGACCGCTTAGCCCACATGAAAGTGATGGAGGAAGTCTTGTCTTCGAAACACAGCACTTCTGAACGCTTGGTATAAGTGGCAAAGGCTTCCATGATGACTGGCTCCACAGTAGAAATTTATCAGGCTGAGTGTAATGAAATGCCTCTTGTTTTTCCTTAAAATTCCCCAGCTTTATTAGTCAATAGTTTCCTGTTAGCCATTTCACAACCAAGGTTGACCTTATCACGGAGTGGATGTTTCACTTGTGTTTGTTTGGCCTTGAGCAGAACTGAATAGCTGTAAGGACAAAAATGTGAGAGAAATCGATCACTGAAATCTGTCAACGTATTGAATTCAGGGTGACCAAGTCCCGGTGCTGTTTGTGGACTCCTTATTCTAATTAGGGATGAGCCAATCCGATATTCAATATCAGTCTCTACACTGACAAAAAAAAAAAACGATCAGTTATCAGAAAAATAGCTATAATCTGATATGATACATGGGCAAGCCTCGCTTCGCATATTGCCAAACCGCCATTTCATTTAGTAATTATTGCTTTAGGGAATTGGAGTATAAATTTGTAATTGGCTGGTATTTAAGGTTGTATTATTGATGTCAGTATTGGAAATGGAAAAAGTGATCTCAAGCCACCTCTAATTCTAATGGTTGCTGTTCACTGAAAAGTGAGTAAATAAAACATCCTGTTTGGTTTTCAAGTAAAGAGGCATTAAAGTTCTGTGCAAAATGAAAGCAGGGAAATAAGTTTCAATGCCATGGCAGAGACTTTTACACTGTCTTTAATGGACTGTTTTGTATGGCTTTGGAATTTATTTTTCAAGTGACATTTAGGATAATTGAATAAACCTGCAGATCAAAAGCCCTTTTAATTTAAATGTTCCCAGTTGAGTTAGAATGCATGTTCAATAAGGAGAGTCCATTTAGTGATACCTTCCTGAATGGGTAAGTATAATTTCAAAAGGCGTGGAACAAACTAAAAAAAAAACTCTGTACTCGATGTTGTGGTGGAGTACCCAGTTTAATAATTTAAAGACCTTTTGTGATGAAAAATGTTGCATTCAGTGGATGATTCCGGAATCGCGTTACTGTACAAATGAGTCATCCATTCATAGACCTAAGTGTTAACTACAGTTTTTTTTTTTTTTTTGTCATGTGCAACAAGCAAGTGCATCTGCGTACGATAATCCTGTACGTTGTCTGGCTTGGTCTCCTGGGTACCTTCAGCTTTGTACAATTGGAACATTCTGTAACTGGCATCGTTCCACCAGAGACGAGAGTCCAAACGTAAACTGCGTAGTGTATCCTGACTGCAGTGAAAACCCTTTCTGCATTAGAATCAGCAAAGAGTAACTTCTTTTTTTTTGTTTTATGTTAAAGTAGCACATTTAGCTGCTTATTGCATCTGACACACTACGTATGCACATTTGCTGTTTGGAGGAATTGTTCGAGTCCTAACTTTGGCCAAAACTTTCATTTCATCTGGGGGGAAAAAATACTTTTACAGGGGCCAAATAAAGACCCATGACGACATAGCATGGAGCAGTACAACGAGTTCTGTTGATTGCTTGTACCAATCTCCATCTTTTTGAGGGCTTGTGTGCCTCTCCTGCTATCTCACATTTTGCTGATGCTCTGGGACACGGGCCCCATCTGCCTCACTGTCACTGGGCAGGCGTAAGACACCTAGATCTCTCAAATTATTTAAGGAAGTTACCAACCGCTGGACTTTCTCTCTCGGTGTTAGCGCACGTTACAGTTACTATTCTTTTTTTAAAAATCTGACCTTTTCATAATTTTCTTCATATGAATCTGAATATTTTCTTGAATATGAATGAATGTACTTGGTTAATCTGCTGCAAGGTTACGGATAGAACTTGTGCACAAGAGAACAAGTATAATCCATTTCAAATGCTCTCACCAGGTACAAAACCTAGTATTGAAATTCAGTACGGTCGACTCACAAACGTATTTCATGTTTGACATTAAGCCTCGGACTGCAAATATGCAGCACGGTAACGATGGTGAATGTGGTTCAGCCTCAGGCAGGTCAGTGCGTATCACACATAAACAACACTAATTCCTTCCCAGGCACCTCCATTTGAGAGAGAACTTGTGTGGGCTGCAGCTTCTATTAACCTGTACAGGGCCAGCCGGTGAGCAGCACTCACTCCAAGTTCATCAGCTGTGTCTGTTGGGAACACAGGGGTTGGTGGTTAATAGGAGGAGCTGAGTAATTACATTCATCTCTGGCTCTAGTTTAGAAGGTGTGAGACGATTTACGCATGCTCCTGAGAATACATTGTGCGACCAGCCACTTCATTTACATGGTTCCTTAAGAAAGCATCTTTTCTTGCTCTTTAAATATGGCACCGATGAAAAGTACATTTACTTCTGAGATGGATAAAAATGACAGTTGGCATGTTCTCGTATTGATTGTAGTATTTATATTTTACGGTAACATTTGGTTGACGTAAAGGGGGTGTGGGAAGTAACTTGTAAAAAAGGGTATGATGGACCTGTTGTCTGATAGTTTATCCACACCAATCCAGATGGTGCAATTTCGTTATGTCTCAAAACCCAACGAAGCTTCACTTTTACTCTGATGCACCCAGTGTCTGATAGTGTGTGCACACCATTCCAGATGTTATAGATGCATTATGTCTCAAATAAATCAAACTTCACATTTAATCTGACATACCTAGTGTGTTATAGTGCTTTCTGTCCAAAATCAATGAAAATTTGTCTGGAGTGATATGACTACACATTGAATTTTTAAATTGTTTTCAGTCTAATTATTCATTTGCTTTTTTTATCCACAGTGCATACGTATAATACTGCGTATAATCTTGATCGTTAAGTCTGCGTTGATTGTTTGTTTATTTTTATTAAATTCCCATATTTTCTGTGTCATCTGTCACAGAATGCAGAATATGTTCTTGATGATAAGCGTTTGGGATATGATTCACCACAGCGTACGCGGCTGATTTGGCTCATGTCAAATGCTCTTCAGCACCTCTTGATTGGACTGACTCCCACAGGAGAAACCGGGCCTTTTAACTGCTGAACTATTTCCCTTAAGCATCATTTAATGCACTGTCAGTCAAAACACTTAAGAGGTTTGGTCGAATAGCTTTAAAAAGGTAGTGTGGTCCCCCCCACCACAAAAGGATACTTTAGACACTGTCGCAACTTTGAGTCAGCAGATAGCACTGTGGTCTCATACAATTAGGATTGAGGCTCTGTTGTCTTCATTATTCTGTGCCTCTCATTCCTGGTCCAGGTACAGTACTTGTTTTGGCTGGTTCATTATAGTGCCATGGATAGGTTCTCTCCTTCTCCAGTGACCGTGACATTCAAAGAAATCCACTTTTGTCAGAATCAAACTGACTGAAACGTGAGAGTGTAAACCTCCTCAGGACAGCTATACACCAAGCACCATGAGCCCACAGCAGTCCATAGACTCGGTGGGATTGTGAGCAGCAATATGAGCCTCTAAACAAGCAGAAATGATTAGCAGTGAAGGTTACTGATGTTCTGTTGAGGTCAGCTGCATGTTCACAGCCACCCCTCATTTGAGTTAGATATCTTATGATAGTGATCTGTGAGGAGCTTGATGGTTTTTTTTAATTTATTGCAACAAAACCATACTGTAGCTAAGACTTGGGGAAGATGCTGAAAAGAACAATGAATATTTTAGCATCTTAAGAAGTTGCACTAAAACTACAGGGTGGGCTTGTCGTCATTTGACTAACTATTCACTATCAGGCCTTTCCCTGTAATGGAGTGAGTGCCAAAACATGTCTCACTGTTCCTTAAGCAAAACATATCGCAAATTTATATTATTTTAGAATAATTTGTGGGCTATTATTTGTGTTTTTGCCATACCGATTATTGGGCTTTGAGGGTGATTCTTTTGCATGTTTAACTGACCAGTGTGACGTTAATAATTTAGCCTTTTCTTTTAACCCTCTTTTTTTCTGTTCAGATGATTGACATAAATTCAAAAGCTGGTAAAATGAGACACAGTCAAATGCATTAATGTGCAGAGGTCATCAGATTGATTGGTTCCCATACAGTATTTTGTCACATTTTTAAAATAAACTGAAATTGAAAATCTGGTCTTCACAATTTATTGGTTTGATTTGCAACATACTAAAGCAGAGCTCCAAAATTAAAGTTCAGCATTTTTGTTGAGATTTTCACAAACGACCCGGACAAAAGTTACTGATGTGCTTCAGAAGCATTCAGTTACATTTTGATGTACGTGTGATTCTCATTCTCCTACAAAATTTTGCGTTACTTCCAAGTAGCCACAGTTAAGCTCCACGGTACCTCTGAGAACACAGAAGAGAAAAATGATGTCTGAGCATGCTAGAAATATCGTAATCAACAAAAATGGACAATTGGATATGTGGATAATGCCAAAAAAAAATAAAAAATTGTTGTTATGCAGGACTCTGCAGCTGAAAGAGAGTCTGAGTGAACTTTAGAGAAATCCCCTTAAATAAGCTGAAGTCTTGCTGGGAATTGTCCTGTGGATGAATCAAACAAAATCATAGCTTGTTCGACATAGGGCAGTGCAAATCAGTGCTTTGTTTACTGACAACCAGATAAAGCCTTCAAAGAATGGAGTGCTTCCCCACAGTCAAATGTAAAATAATGCTGTTGGGTTACTGTAATTGTACTGGAGATCTTGAATGGGTCAATGGAATTAGAAAAGTCAAAGATTATCAAGGGTTTATGGAGTGGCCAGTGATGAAACCCAATCTGAATCCCCCTCTAAACCTACAGCAGAACCAAAAAAACAGCAGTTGGTCAAAGAAACCCTTTTGAACGTTGAAGAATTAGAGCCACTTGGAGCTGAAGCACCAGAAAAATTATCCCACGAGAACTTTGGCAAGCCAAACCATGGCTACAAGAAATGTTTAGAGGCAGTTTCTTTGTAAAACATTTCTTTAGCATTATTTAAAAATATATTCACCTGTACTTTCTGAAGTTGTAAATCACATTTTTGAAGCTTCACGTGTTCTTTGGAATTTGAGAAAAATTGCTAGGCAGCCAGCCTAATTCAACTCATCCATACTGGAGTTTTGTATGCTGTACCCGTGATTCTGAGGGTTTTCTTCTACAGTCCAAAGCCACGTGTTTAGCCAGATTAGTGAATCTGAATTTCCCTTAGTGTGTGATTATGTTTCCCCTGTGATAGGCTGGTATCTCATCTATGCTTATTCTGCCTTTCCTGCAATAGGCTCCAGACCACTGTACCAATGGTTGTTTTCATCACAATCGTATTTTAAATTGCCATCTGAAAACATGACAAATTGTTTTTCTTTTGTTTCATTTGTTTGCATGACAATTAAAACAGAACCATGTAATTTTATTTCATTTTCTGAGTGTCACAATCGGTTTGAAAGTCTGTGCATGGGCCAAGGTATGAGCAAGATGGTAGCCTAGTCAAGACGGTGACCTCCCTTATCAGCACCTGTCTAATTAGGCTGAAGTTCTAATCATTTTTGGGTTAAAACATTGCTCATAAATAAGTAATGCACTGCTGCCTTACGCTGCCAGGGTTGGAGGTTTGAATCCTGCTTCTGCTCTGTGTGAAGTTTGCATGTTCTCCCCGTGCCTCACAGGTTCTCCGCCTCCC
>JAACJT020000028.1:10812560-10825214 GCA_009936485.2 Gymnarchus niloticus | reverse complement strand
TCATCCCTGTGGATAATGGCTTCACTGGAAAATCATGACAGCTGTGTGTTCCATCGGTGCATTAGAACTCTAGAACCACCCCTCATGTTAAAGTGGCAGAGTATCTAATTAGGGGCATCTAGAACCCCCCCTCGTATTAAAGTGGCAGACTGTCCAATTAGGGACATCTAGATGCCCCCTCCTTTTAAAGAGGCAGAGAGTCTAATTAGGGGCATCTAGAACTCCCGCCATGTTAATGTGGCAGAGTGTCTAATTGGGGGCATCTAGAACCCCCCCTCTTGTTAAAGTGGCAGAGTGTCTAATTAGGGATGTTTGTGAGCAAGGGTGTGATCTAGAAAGATGAGAAGGTCAAGTCTTGGCAGAGCAGGGAGCCGTTTGTCCCAGGCAACCGGAGAAGAGGGGTGTGGGCAAAAGAGGAGGCCAGCAGTGAAGTGATGAGTGTGGGAAGCCACGTGAGTGCGGCACTGGCACCTGGTGTAGTGTGAGATCTACAGAATGACCATGAGCTTAGACCAATAAGAAGCATGGCTGAAGCTCCCATCCCTATCATGTTATTGTCAATTTGTCTTTCTCAAGTGCAGATAAATTACCCCAATGGACAGAAGTCATATTTTACATTTATGGAATGCTTGCATGTTAAACGTCCATATGTACTGTATGCGATTTAAGGAGCAACTAAATGTATATTCATGTAAGGATCCCAGCTGAGTTCGCATTAGATGAGACACAGGTTCATTACTGAGTATTTATTTAAATGTAAATGTTTCATATTTGCTATGCAAGGTTTCGTTATTGCTCATTTCATATTTACATGATGATTTTTAAAAGCTATCACCATCTAATTCCCTGTTGAGATGCTTATTTATTTACATATTGCTGTGGGGCCAGCATGGTGACTCATTATAGATATCGTTAATAGATTTTTTTTCTGTTCTTCACCATCACATCATTTGCTTAATGTGCTGTCTTGTGCGTGCACATATTGCTTTACTGTAAATTATGAAATCAAATAGTGGTCAGCATTAGTTTTAAAAAGCAAAATATCCATCATCACGTAATTCATTAGTGTAGACATTGATGTTTATGTCAAAGCATCTATCACCTTCTGCACCCTCTTCAAATCAAAGTATCTTTTTTTCATCCAAAGCAAAGTTGATCTCATTTTAGACCAAAGTATGCTGTGCCATGAAGTAATTTGCCCAGTCTGATATAAATTATAAATTGTCAGTGATTCCCCGCTCTCTGAGAAAGGGTAGCTAAAGATCTATAAACACTGGTGCTCTGGATTTTACAGTGGTGAAATATGTCATTTTGCTTGCAGAATACAAAAAAGCTGCAAGGCTTTTTTTATAACTTGAGAAAATTAAGTTTGGTCATCCATGCCAACGGTAATAGAAAAAGGAACCTATAAAGTATGGTACCAAAGGGAGAACTGGGTTGATTATTTTATTTCAAAAAAGGACAGTCTGATCGGTACGTGACCTTTTCAGATTGTCTCAGACTTCAATTTTATATATCTTTTTGCATGGGAGACACCCCACTGGAGCTGAGTATTAAGCTTTGGGCCTGCCTGCTGTCTAAAGCCTTGTCAATTTCCTGAAAAGTTCAAACAAATGTGAGCACAATCATTTATGTGATAAAATACTCACATTTGTTGGTAAGTTAATAGTAGAAGAGGCTGGCCAAGATGCTTCAAAAAAATCAGTATGTTAGAGCTGAGGAAAGTTTTTGTTGACATTTTCCGTTTTTTTTATTCCCACTCTTAGTTCTTATCTGCTGCTTGGGAGATACGGTATCTAGTTGCAGACATGAAATTACACATGGAGCATAGCTGCACAGTAGTTTCTGCTGTGACCTGCTTCTGCCCACCCAGCTGCCTTCCAGCATCCTCCTCCTGCTCTGTTTATCTCCCACCGACATCTGCCTCAGTGGCAGGTAGCAATGGAGTTGCAGTCCATCCACTCCGCTCACTCTCCCCTCCCCCTCCCTCGACATCTCAATCTATTGTCCTGCTTGCCACGGCACGTAGTTCAACTTCTCTTTCTCTCCCTTGCCTACCTTCTTCTGCGTAGCCCTGCTCAATGACCTCTGGCATGTTGTTCTTTCTCAAGTTTTATCTCCATTCTGCATTCAATGACCAAAGAGCTAGTAAGACCCCCTTCCAGATGCTATTACCTGCCTCCCCGTCTTCTCAAGGTTAGATTTAGAAGCATTGATTTTTCAATGATATTTCTTGTTTATCAGGTTTATCTGCTACCTGCTAGTAATGGCCTTTTAATTGGGTTAGGTATTGGATCGTTCTCTTATTTCGTATTACTTGCGTCTATTCCCTCGCTCTGTGCAAGATAGCTATCAGAAATTTCGACGCTGCTCTTTTCAAATTGGCTTATTTACAAAAGCAGTGATGGGGGTGGAAAAAAAGCAATTAACTCGGAAACAATTTCTTAAAAAATGCTTTGTGGTTCGTTCTGTTAATCCGTAGCTAGACAGGCAGCGCTCAGGGATTTTTAAAAAAGCAGGATTTTTTTTCTGTTTCCCAACAGGTAATGCACATTCAGCCAAAATAATGGCAAAAAAAATGTTCGAGTATTTATGCTTGATGGAGGAGAGTGTCCCTCGTGAGTCACTGAGATTGAAAATGTGATTGAGACTAATAACAGCTCGGAGTCCCCCTTTACAATCCAAGGCAAAATCTTTGGTATCAACCTGCAGCTGAAATTCTGCAAATGCTTCAGACAGTTCTTAGTGTAATTTTCATACCAGTTTTTTTTTTTTTTTTTACATGCCTTCTTTTGTAGTCAGAATATGCCACCTAAGATCACACATGCTGCAGTGAAGAGATATCTTTTGTTATGTACCAAAGGGAGCAGCGCGTTTTAATGACGCTGAAGATGAAAATGCCCACCCACACACACACACACACACCCACCCAACCACTTAGTCACCAGGAGGAGCACTTTGGGATAAACTGAGCCACAGCTGCTAAAAAACGCTACCGTAGTGATGCGCACTTTGTAATTCTGTCTGTCGTCAAGGTGCTGGTGGCTGGTCTCCTCTGGACAGTGACCATTACCAGTGGCTGCAAGCGGACCTGGGCGGCAGGAAACAAGTGACAGCCATCGCCACACAAGGCAGATACAGCAGCTCTGATTGGACGACGCGTTACAGGCTGCTGTACAGCGACACGGGGAGGAACTGGAGACCCTACCACCAAGATGGAAACATCTGGGTAAGGAGGACAATATACGTTATGGAGGACACCAAGGATGCCATGGAGGCGTTCTTCTAAACTGGCTTCATTAACAGCACCATGTTAAATAGATGTGATATCACAGGTCTGTCAGGGGATTTGGGGCAGAAATAAGTGTACAATACTTGTATTTCTGCCAGTGAGTTTGTACATTTTTTTGGATTTAGGTCATTCATCAGTTAGTAACATTGCGAGTTAAAACTCAGTCTTACTTCTGCATGCTTATGCTTTTGCATGCACCCCCTCTACTTTGCACCAGAAAAAGACATGTTCAGGTAAATTGATGACTAAAACCTCTCTTGACTTGTGTGTGGGAATGTCCAGTCTCATTCCCTCTTTTTCATTGAACTGACTCAAAGCTTTGATGTTGCAAACTGGAAGAGGAGAGATTGAAAATGTATGCTGATGATGCTTTCCTGGATCTCGTTTTTAATTTGAACCCACCTTTGAAACGCTAGTGCTCTGTCTCTCTCCTAGCATTATGTCCTGAGTTAGCATGAGGTCCAGTTGTGAATTGATGCGACAAAGAAGGGGTCCAACTGATGTGTCCCTCCATCTGATGTTGAAGGCTAGCACACTCACACACAATGGGCAATTTCATAGTGTAGCCAATTAGAACACACATCTTTGGGCTGCGAGAGGAAACCGGAGTACCCTGAGGGAACCAGCGAGACACGGGGAGAACATGCAAGCTCCACACACGTAGATCAGAGCAGATTCGAACCTCCAACCCTGGTAGTGTAATGCAGTAGTGCTAACCACTGAGCCACCATGCCCCCCAAAGTTAAAATGCGAGCTAACATGAAGTAATTTAAAAATATTTTAGACAGCGTTTCAAATCCAAATGAATGTTATAACCTATGATTATCAGGTGATATGCTAACAATTAAAATTATGTTTAATTGGGAACACGTGCTCTAAATTAGAATTACGTGAGTTAACACCTGCATGCAATGTGCAGTTGATGAGCTATAAGTGGTACAGTGGCTTTATTTTGCACATAAGCACATATCTTTTGATACGTGTGCTCTCATTATGTGCTGCAGGTCTTTCTTACCCTGCTGTTAATCTAGAATGAACAAGGCTTCATCGTGGCCGGTCGTTTTGGTCTTTCTCGTTGCGGCTGGAGATGATGTATTAGTTTCTGATACGGAAACCAGTTGCACGTGCCAGTTAGTCTGGGCTTGTTCTGGCACTTCCTGCTTCAGCATCTTAATCCAGTTCTCATTCCTGTTGATTGGGGACAGACATTTCCATCCAGGCCTAGAAATGTATAAAAATAAAGCATGGTTATTAATAT
The DNA here is from genome assembly GCA_009936485.2 of Gymnarchus niloticus. Taxonomy (NCBI): domain Eukaryota; kingdom Metazoa; phylum Chordata; class Actinopteri; order Osteoglossiformes; family Gymnarchidae; genus Gymnarchus; species Gymnarchus niloticus. The sequence continues at coordinate 10,820,664 of JAACJT020000028.1, read as the reverse complement.
TATTTTTTTAAATACTTGAATAAAACTGTGAAAAGCTTTTATATATATGCAAACTTTTAAGAAGGCCTTGGCCTAATCGCCAGGAGTGGATGAAGCATCCAGATTCCAGGGGGGCACGTTAATTATGTGTCAGTCGTTAGAATTCTCTACAGGGTCCTACTGCCTGCTTGGATGTGGACTAAGGCAGACTCCCACTTGACTCCCAGTTCTTCTCTACCTCCAGCAGTGCCCATCTCCTATCTCAGTGATGACAGGACATTGAATAGCATTGCGCTTCTCAGACAGAGGCCAGGGTCTATGGCAAATATTTCTCTCCGGTCATCATGCTTCACAAAATCCCTGTCAATAGATTCTTCATAAATTATTTTTCTTGGTAAAACATCCAACCGGACTTGAAGTCTTTCGAGCTCAGATTGTAATCTACGGAACATCGGTGGCTTTCACGGAATGTAACCTGCGCACCAGCTTGAGGTCAAAGCCTCCGTCTGTTTTAAAAAGCACATTGCATGGACTTTCATTCATCCTGTGTTCATCACTTTAATAAGCACTAATGAGTGGGCGGAATATACCGACCCCATAGACTTTAGATAATGTCTTTGTTTGTGTAAAACAGCAAAACGTTTTCCTCTGGTACTACCTGATTCTTAGGAATATAATAGAACTGCTTATATTACACAGCTGGAAGGAGAATTATTGGTGTGCAACCAATATAAAATTATTTTTAAAGTCGTACAATAAGCACACAGAAGGCAGGCCGTCCACTCTTAGAGATTTGTTTCATGAAAGATCCTTTCATTTGTACTTTGAAAAAAAAATATTTTAGTGAGTTTTAATATGCATGGATGGAAGCTCTGAAATCATCTCTGATTCTGTTCTCCAAAGATTTTCCCTGTTTTTTACCTGCATAATTAAATCCTCATTTTGATTACGCTTCAGGTATTTGGCTTTCAATGATGGCCATACATTACAATTAGGTTTTGGTCGCAGTGTTGTCTCCAGGTTTCAGAGATATACAAAAATTTGTGCCATTTGGGGGAATATATTTTATATTTATGAACAATTCTGTCAAGTAGGAGTGATCTAGCAGACCAACCGGGAGTCCCCTTTGTCCCATTATTTATTTATGTCACTTATATTTTACTATTGTTGGATTAATTGATGGCTTCTGGCCAGTGAGGAAGTATTCATTAAAGACTGCACTTTTGAAGGAAATAATAATTTAAGCCCCCCCCCCAAAAAAAAAGAAAAAAACCTGGGTGCACAGAGACACTCACACGACCTGGTTTAAATTTAATCTAACAAAATACTGCACTGTATCCAGACGACTTCTGTAGGTCCAAAGGTCATTGACAAATGGACAACATAAATGTTCATTCTCTGATAGATCACTGACTTTTTCTAGATAGTACTGCCCCTGTGCCATGGTTCAAACTAAATGCTAATTTTTTTTTTTTTTTTTTAGGATTTGGTGACTGTGCACCGTGCTATTTAAACATGGCCTTTTCCCAAACGTGCTGTGTGAGATAAAGGCTTACGGCAACATAACATAGATATAAGCATATTCCACTGCTCTCTGAATGATCTTAGGAGTCTTAGGTCCAGTTTATTATGGGGATGCACTTAACAGCAAGATCACCATTTCCAATATAGTTTTGCTATCACCTCCTTGAAATCAAAAGAAGCCAATTTTTCAAGACCATCTTAATTGCGAAACTCCTGGTGCAGGATTTCATGTCGTTTCAGGCACTGTTGGATTGCTAATTTTGACTGAGTGCAGTGTGATTGTAACTCTTGTCGGAGGTTTGTCTTGGGCACAGCTTTTCACACATTTTTCAATTCCATTTGTTGAGCTAGCATTGACTTGTCTCTTTATGATCTTTAAGGGAAAGGTCCTGTTAGTTATACGAAGGCACTGACAGCTGTCCGTTCAACCATCTTCTAACTGCCTGTCCTTGTCAGGGTCACAGGTGTGACCTGGACACTGTGCCAAGCAACACAGAGCACAACACTGAGTCACACCATGGCTGCGATACCTACCCAGAAAATAATCACTCACTGAAAGTAATTATTCGCATAATCTCATGGAAACACATATATCTCAATATTGAGTGTTTATAAATTACCAAAATGCTTTATAAGAATGTTAGAGGTACTTCATTAATTGCAATTTGAAGCTGCTACGCCAAAAAAGGGGGTGAAACAACTGACATCAACACATACTAATCTTTGTGCGTCCACGGATTTCCATTGTCACATATGGATTAATAGCAGAGAGATTCCGAAAGACGCCCTGAGCAGGAGTTCATTTCAGGGTGTGTACACACACCATGTAAAGAAGTCGAGCTACTAGATCAGGTACACAGCACGCCGTTGCACAGTGGGAGGAGAGCGTAGCACACAGGGAGACGTGGATTCCACAAACACACGTCCAAGCGAGGGAATCGAACCCCTAACTCATGAGGTCACAATGCTGCCACATATATTTGCCTAAATCTGTAACATATTTCAAAATATGCAAATTTATATTAACTTTAATACGTTTGCTTTAGGCTGTATTATAAAAATAATAATAATAGTACATTTTATTTAAAAGGCGCCTTTCAAGACACTCAAGGTCACCAAACAACAGCAACATTACCAAACACAATAACACCAATATAGTAATAGACAGCCTGAAATCAAGATTTTACATATTGACTTTAGAAATGCCACATTGCGTGTACCATGTGACTATTCACAATTTAGCTGTATAGTTGTATTTTGTATAGTAAGAGCCTGTTGCAGGGAAAAAGTCAAACTTCTAGCTTGAAGTGCCTCTGGGTTTGCAGTTTCAGGAGCTGCATAAGACCATATTATGAGATCTCTAATGACTTTCAGTTAATCCATTAAATCCTGAGGCTCCGGCAGACATCATGGTCCTTGGTGACCTGAATGTTCAACCCCTGCCCTGACCCCCTGAAATCATTTCCGTGCTGGAAGTGCAACAATTACTTGCTACTTCTCTCTTATTTAAGTGCACTTACCAACAGCCCAGTGGTTAAAAACAGAGATAAAGCTTCTGAAGATGTGGATTGTCTATTAAATGAAGAGCGTTATGTTTAGAATTCTGAAGATGGAGATGTCCAAGTTTTATTACCAAATCATGGTAATGACTATCTGTAGGGGAAGATCTTCGTTTACCTTCCTGACAAATCTGTTGAATTTTTCTTTATTTTTTGCTTTCAGTTCATGATCCATAATCACATTTAGCTTAGACAGAGCCAATTCTTTTTACAGACCCGATCAAACACAGAGTGCATCATTTTAATATGTATGTTTGAAATGATACCTACCAATGAAACTTTAACTCAAGAAGCGAAAAGCGTTTCGAACGGAGACTCCGGTATCATTGAGTATTACTTTACGTTTATTTATTCAGCCGACACTTTTGTCCAAAGCGACGTGTAGTTAGCACGACTAACACCTCGCAAGTGTGCAGCTGTTGAGGCGCTAATGGCTGAGCCATGCACCAATAAGAGACCATTAACACGTGGTAGCACGGAAGCGAGAGCTATACAAAACATTGTTAGAAACCTAGCCAAATCGCTATGTCTAATGAACTCTCAGTAAATGTAAACTATATATTAGAGGACCCACAACCCTTGAATGATCACTGTTAATTAACAGCAGCCTTGAGCTGACAACAACAGTCGTCTAATTAGACAAAAGGTTCTTTTTATCACATTGCCTGCACGTAATACATCATTAAGTTCTTATTAATTACTCCTGACAACATCTTACAAGTTGGACCTAATGATTAACATTTTAAATGACAATGTGTGATACAGTATATAATTAATGCACGCACAAAGGTTGACTTAGAGTTCAAGTTGACTTAGATAATACGGATTGTTTCTCTCATTACAGTGATTACCCAACCAGTTGATTAATCAGCTGGGAAAAAAAAGCTTTTGATAAATGTTTTATACATGATCACAATAAAATATCTGTGAATAAAAATATGTAAATCATAGCTGAAATATGAAAGTGAAAAATGTCACTGTATTCTTTAAGAAATAATTCATTGATTTTTTTTTTTATATTCCAACTAGAGATTTACTGTAAGTTCTTATGTAAAAGGCATCATTAATAGTACTCCCTTAGGAGATTGTAAATACCATTTAAGACACCTCTGCAAGCTGGTTGATGTTGAGGTTTACATTAAAGTGGAGTTGAGTCAAAGATTTTTCTTGTGAACTCAGCCAATTGACAAAGCTGAACAGTTTCAAAAATCACTAAAAGTGTGATTTGAATCTCCATAGTAAATAACTTTTACTGAGCTCCTGTATACAGGGATGGATGTAGCATACCTATTAAGTGCCTAATAAGTTTTCCTGATCATTCCATACAGATCAGATGCACTGTATTCCCCCCCCCCCCCCACATTAGCTAAAAATTTCCTTTAATGCATGGAAATTCTAGCACATTTTCCTTTATAAGACGGGCAATTTCTGCCCTGTGACTGAAAAAAACTAAACATATTTCAATATTTCCTGATATTGCTATTTTTTTTTAACATTAGCTGAAGTTTTAGGAACAAAAATCCCAGCAAACTATTCTAAAGATTTGTATTGCGATGGGGCCTGGAGGTTTACTGCACAAGCAAAACTCTTTTATAGCAGACGTTGCCGGGAGAAAGCTAAGACAGAGACTGATTTATTATTGCAGAAATCAAACCTGTTCATACAGGAAGGCAAGTTGATGGAAAACCAGATGAACTCGTATATAAGGATAATGTGCATTTAAAAGCTACAGGACAGCAGGTTCATAAAACCCAAAGACCAAAACCAAACATAAACTGGGGTTACAGCTGAAATTAAAAAAAAAAATTGTATATTCACAAATCTTGATTGTTCATCCTTGCCAAAAAATCTGATCCCAGAACCTCTACATTTGGATGGATAGATAGATAGATAGATAGATAGATAGATAGATAGATAGATAGATAGATAGATAGGAGAAATGCACTCCTGGATTATATTTACATATTGAATTAAATTGTGTATTTAAGCACACTGAAATAATAGACATGTTGAAAGTTCTGTATAATCTGTGAATTGTTGTTTTCATCTGACATAAGTATAAATAAAATGCTGTACTCTAGTAATATGGGCATCTCTGTAGAAGCGAACTGTCAGATTTAACTAAAGGTGCCTCTTGGCATTTCCTAGGCCACCCTAAAAAGGTCTAAGGTGAACAGCAGAGATGGAGCCCTACTTCATGATGCCTGTATCTGTGCAGTCGTTCTTCAAAAACAGAGCTATCGGTAATAAAGCAGGTGCCAGTGCCCATTTCAAAACTTACCTCCACATCAGATATTCCATGTGTTGAGCAATGGATAATTAACAAAAAATATTTTTTTTCATGCATGCTTTTTATTCCAGTTAGCTGGAAAGAAAGATGATGGCTTTCACGTTTCTAAATTAACAGCCAGAATGAAGAGTAAAGAGCAAATTCCATTCTTCATGTGGTGCAAAGCTCCAACATGAGATAAAACGGCACCTCAGAAACTCACTAGAAAGTTCTTACGGCAGCGGACTGAGGTCACCAGAAAGTGCCGTGAAGTCGGACTGAGCCTTTGGATTTTAAAGGAGTGGGGAGGTTCTACGACTACATCAATGTCAGAAGATTAAAGACGTACACAGAAGCATCAGCCAGGCATGCATCAGCACCATAAACATGCACACAGACATTCATCAAGAACAGATCAGCCTCAGACCAAGACTGTTGTAAGTGACATTAAAAATTAAACATGGCAGCTTTCATTTTGCTCCTTCTTTGATCAGTTTTGGTCGTTATGCATTTATAAATACTACTTTCTTGCTAAGCAAGTCTTCTTTAATAATACCGCCACGTTAAGGACATGACTCTTCATTTTGTTACATCATTTCCTGGTATCGTAATGCCATTGCTGAAAATAAAGCAAGCAGAGGGAAATTAGCATTTTCTACTTTTGAAGGTGCATAAATTATTCTGTAATAATGCATGGACCATTTGAATTTTGTACCCCTACATGTTTCAAAGCGCAAGGATATCGTATAAATTGTTTAGCAATGTTTACACAATGGTTACACAGCGCATTACCAGCTGTACTGTTGTGAAACTGGCTTCAGTCATTAGGAATGCATTCTTTTTATGCAGAATTTGAGAGCTTGCTAACAGGAGAGGCTGAAAACGTGTACTTTTATTTATTTGGTATATTAAAAAAACTAATTTAAGCCTTACTTTTGCTTTTTTGCATATGTTTTGATTTCTTAAAATAATGTAATTCCTTTTCAAGTACAAAGAACCAGTGCTTAGAGAGAGACAGTTCTGTTATTTCTTTTTTTTTTTTTATCACTTAAGCTGTGGTCTTTGTGCTTACATATCAAGGAAGCAGAAGACAAACCATTTTATGCAGTAGTGCCCAATTACATTGGGTCCAACATTAATTAGGACTGCTGGGATGTAGTATTGATCATTCTGTTTACAAGAGAGAAGTTAACATTTCTCAAGGCAATTTCACATTTTGCAGAGATAAATAGTTTGGATTATCATCTTTCAGGCATTATATCAAAATAAATCGAAATTTGGGGCTTTTTTGTTGCATTACACAAATGTTTCAGATGCTGTTCTCCTGTAAATTTGGTAAATCTGTTCCACTTTTAGTGAGCCATTGATCAGGAAATGTAAAAACAATTATACATATTGATGCTCGGATTGCATAGAAATATACGACTGTTATGTACCTGGATAAACCCTTCTCAAATCCATCTTAATTTGTGATTATGTTAATGGGACTGATAGCTCCATTACTGAGGTGCCACAGCCTTTTAAATAATGGATTCCCGATTCTTAATTGGCATTTGGAACTTATTATAACAAGCATGTATTGTTACAGGTGGGAAGGAATCAGGAATGCAAAATTACATCATTAAAACATTTTTCTAGATTTCACTCTACATTTTATTTATCTGTTAACTATGTTTTTCTTCTTTTAAATGTGTTTTCATTAGTTGTGACTTCTAATTTTCCTTTTACAAATTATAATTCCTTTCTAATCATTGAAAACCACAAAGCAATTTTACTAAATAAAAATTTGTATTACTTTATTGGCTGATTTTTGATAATGGCTCGGGTTTAATGTACCTAAAACTGCATGAAATATTTGGGGTGAAAATCAATAATAACAAATAGGTTCATATGGAAGATTCAAGGTCCCACTTGTGTAATGCGTAAACGCATAATGAGCTGTCATTTATGTAAATAAGTATGCATGCTGAGAATTAATTTATTACTCAAGTTATTTTTCATAATTATAAGCCAGAATCACATTTAAATGGCTATTGTGTCTATTTGAATAATTTATCTATTCAAATGCATATCTTTAACCTATTATGTAGATTGGACCTCTTTATTTATTTTTTGATTTATACAAATAAATATTTTTATATAAATATTTATTCAGCAAGCCTAAATTTATTTGTTTTACAGTCTTATTCTTTTTAGAATTTCTGCATATTTCTTTAAACAGTTTGTCCTGAATGAAAGGTGCTACATAAAATACAGCTTATTCCTATGGTTACTGAATAAAAAAAACACCTTTTCTGCACGTCTGTCCTCCACTGATGTACTACTACATGGAGTAATTGGGTCATTAAATCTGAGAACAATGAGGTCGACTACCAAACAAGTCTTCAAGCCATCCACCTCAGCAGTAGCAGTTGTTATTACTATGGTTCTTTTTAAAGAAAGCAAACATGACCTTTTACACCCTGTCCAGTGTGATGCTGGTGTCTCACTGAAATTCAGGTTATTGGGTAGTACCCCACATGTTAAACTGACTCTAGTAACATAATATGCATTTTATAGATGACATAAACACAAGGCCTAATGAGAGGGCATTAGTGTACTTGAATAGCAGTTAGCTTTATTGTTTTGTAAACCTTGTGGTTTTGTTAGGTTCATGCTGCTGTAGTGGTCCACCGTAACATCTCTGGAGACCTCAGAGGTTCATGCTGCTGTAGTGGTCCACCGTAACATCTCTGGAGACCTCAGAGGTTCATGCTGCTGTAGTGGTCCACCG
>JAACJT020000028.1:10762367-10812460 GCA_009936485.2 Gymnarchus niloticus | reverse complement strand
TAACATCTCTGGAGACCTCAGAAGTTCGTGCTGCTGTAGTGGTCCACCGTAACATCTCTGGATTCAAATAACATCATCAGTGTTTCCAGTCATATGTAATGAATGCTAGTGATTAGACAAATGAGTGCCATCATTGATTGGTTAGTTCAGCATACTCCCACCCACTGCGGGTTTTGAAGCCTAATTTAATGCCATCATTGATTGGATAGTTCAGGATACTCCCACCCAAAACATTATTGTGAAGTTTTCACACTGGTGATGGGTATCATTGTTCTGCTGAAAGGCATCTGCCCCAGTGTAGCAGACTGATGTTATGTTTACATTGTCTTTCTTGTTCAGAAAATGTGAGGCACTGTAGCACAGTTGGTAGCGATGTTGTCTCACATCTCCACAGCTAGGGGATATAAACTGGCCTGTACATGATCTGCATGTTCTCCGTGTTACACAGGTGCTCTGGTTTCCTGCCAGCCAAAGACATGCAGTTAGCCTCATTCTGTTCTCTTGCGATCAAAAGGATATCCTGGGCAATTCAGAGCTAACTAGAGTTAGAATATAGGCTGGTCAATTACAGTGAGTGTTTCCTTAGGTTAGAGAAAAAATGGCATAAATTATTCCTGTGTGTTGTTATTTCAACAAGTATAGTAAATTTGCTAAAAAAAAAAAAAAACTACCGAGGCCAAAAACAGAACCTCAGAATAGCATGGAAATGTGTTTTAACAACTATACAGATAAAAGTTAGATTAATGCAAAAAGAATGAAGTACTGTGGGTTGATTTGTCTAATTGACTATGAAACTTATAAGGAAAATGTTATATGTTACATACAAAAATAATAAACAAAGGTCTTTACGTCTATTATTTCAAGATTTAATAACGAATAGATGGAGTAATTTTGTTGGAGTAATTTTTCTGACCAAAATAAATTATTTAGCGAATATATTAATTGCATTTTTAAAAGGTCAGTTGGATTATTATGGACTGTTAACTGAAGGAAGAACGTTTCCAAGGTGATTACGGCACCTTGCCAATCATAATTAATGGATTATTTAATTACTCCTTTAAAAAGTACTAGGAAAGGACTTTCGGAGGGATACTATCTTCTAATGCGGCTTTCATGCTGGACACGTATTTTGTAACAGTGGGTGGACTCGAGAGGTGAGGATATTACTGCCCACTTCAGAATGCAGTGTTTGTACAGGAGAGGCACACCTGCAGGACAGAGCGGCCATTTTGTTTTTGCGGGCAGGGGCAAAGATGGCTTTAGCAGAAGCAGTGGGGAGGATTCAGAACAATGAAACAGAAACTGAGAAACCAAAAGTTCAGAAGAAATTTAACTGTGGGCTGGGTTTGGAGGCCAACAAATATTGTCAGCAGGCTCTGCAAAAGAATAAATTACTTTAAATGATATCATTTAACATTCATTTGCTATGACTGGAAAGTTCATGAAAACGAACTGAAGCACAAGATCCTGATTTCTCTTCACCAGATGCAATGCATTTTTAAACAGCGAGCATTTCATAAATTAATGTTCAAAGAAAGCCGTGTCGTTCATCATTTAGTTACTTTTAATGGGAAATGTTTGTCTGTTCTTCAAAAGCTTTGGTAAAATTGGGTTGGCAGTAGTACACCAATATCAAGTTTTTCTTTTTAATAAAAATTGCACTTTTGACTGAAGCATAGAATATTACTGGATAAAGAAGAATTGAATTTTACTGGCAAAAACTCTGTATCTCTATGAGAATATCTTTGCAGTCATAAGGGCACACAGCCATATTCCAACATAATAGTTTTTCAGCCTGATCCAATGATTCCTATGTAAGATATCAGTAATTTTTGTGCTTTGAAAAATACATTATTTTTGTTCTAGACAGTCAAGTTTTGGGTGAGCCTGTAAATCAAATGAATTTGTCACGCACAGCTGGAACGTTAGAGATGAGTTTTGTATACATATGTGGGGCATCTTACTAATATTTACTATATATGACATAGGGAACTAAATGTCATAGATACTTTGCCTTTCATCAAAAGATTAGGTTTGTGCACGTTTTATATGAAATACACATACGCCAAAGCACACATCTTAGTTTTAATACTTAAAAGGGAGTTGCTTAACTTAGTGTGTCTTTCTGTTAATTCCCCAGGTTGTTAGCGGCCCACGCTGTGCACTTAGCAAAGTGACACGCTGGGGCTGATTATATGGTGGTGGTTTTGTAAGGTCACCTCTCAAGCTGGCCACCTTCATTTCCTTCACTTCAACATTATTTTATACATTTCCTTTAAAGCTAAATAAAGAATCGTCAACTTACAGCTTTGCCCAAGACATGCATTGCTCATATAATTCTCTCATTGCTGAAAAGTATACTAAATTATCATTTTCAAATGCATTTATTTTACTTCAGAAATAAGCAAATACACATAGTTGCCCTACATGCTACAAGCTAATTATGTTTTTAATCATTTCATGTTGATATATCACAAATTAAGAACTTCACTTGAATTTAACCATGTATATTGGAGGACTTTCCTGTTAATTACCTCTGCTCATCTCTTTCATATTTAAATTCTCTTACTTGTGGAGCAAAGGTTAATTTTTAAGAGACTTTTGATAGGTTGGGTAAAAAAAAAACACATGGGAAGATGTGCAAGGATTTTTGGTTTGAGTTAAACTTTTCAAAGCAAGGTTATCATAGGCGTATTCTATTAAAAAACTGCACTTTTTTATTTGAATGTAACCTGACTTCATTTTTAGTTGAAAGGTGTGACAAAAATCTGGAAGTTACATTTAGTTTCTTTAGGTTACTGTTACTGACTTATAATTGCACTTCATCAGACTGTTAATTTTGGTCCTGTCTCGTTCCCGTGGAGTTTTGAAGCTGCAGCACATCATGCCGTTTAGCTGACATGTTGGCGATAGGGTCTACAACTTGCTCAAGTGGTATAAGCTAGTGATGGGAAATAAAAAGGCTTCAAAACTCATGGTGGGTGGGAGTATCCTGAACTAACCAATCAATGATGATGTTAAATGAGCCTTCAAAACCAACAGTGAGTGGGAGTATCCTGAACTAACCAATCAATGATGGTGTTAAAGGAGGCTTCAGAACCCACAGTAGGTGGTAATGTCCTGAACTAACCAATGAATGATGGTGTTAAATGCAGCATCAAAATACCCAGTGGGTGGGAATGTCTTGAATTAACCAATCAGTGATGGTGTTAAATGAGGCATCAAAACCCCCAGTGGGTGGGAGTATCCTGAAGTAAGAAACAACTAACCAATCAATGCTGGTGTTAAGTGAGGCTTCAAAACCAGTGGTGGGTGGGAGTGTCCTGAACTAACCAATCAGTGCTGGTGTTAAATGAAGCTTCAAAACCAGTGGTGGGTGGGTGTACCACAAACTAACAATCAATGCTGGTGCTCAAGGACGCCTCAAAACCCATAGTGAGTAGCGCCAGCATTGATTAATTAGTTCAGGATATGCCCACCCACTACAGGTTTTGAAGCCTCATTTGTCCCAACAGTAGCATAGGCAATGTTCTTGCCTCATCTGTCACTAATGGCTTCAGGGTACCTGGAAGCAAAAGAGAAAGACCTGGAGGCTCTCAGCTGAAGGCTCATTGTCCCTTAAGTGCATGACCAGTTTCTCTTTACTTTCTGACAGTGAAATATATTTCTGTGAATCTCTATTTCATTTCACAGCCCCCCTAACAATCTGCAATGGCCAATTAATCCCATCATGTTTCTCCCCCTCAGCGCATGGTACTCACCAATGTGGGACGGGTGAAGACACACATCACCTCAGACGTGCTTACTGTCAACCGTGGGCTTCCTTCGACTCTGAGACATACTCACTTAGAGGACAGCACTGCTCCCTACTTTCCACTACCAGTAGAGGACAAATGTTGCTCTAAAGCTGTAGGAAGCACAGGAGCTCGACCATCTAACGTAGCTGTCAAAACAAAAACCAGCTTTGGTTGTCTTGCTCTCCTATCTGCAGAATATCAAACCTGGTTTTCCACTCTAAGAAACACCTTTCATAGGTCATTGGGGAAACCATTTTAATTAAGGTTACTCACAATTAAGAAATAGAACTGTAATTGTATATGGTTGCAAATACTTTTAAAGTGTTTGTGCAATTGGACATATTTCATATAGATGTTAGCAAAGGAATCTAATGTTGTCAAAAAAAGTAACAGAGGGTGTGCAAAAGTCTTTCTAGAATTAATACATATTTACGTTTATGGTGTTTTTGTAGGAATTTCTTCAAATCAAATAGTCCCATTTCATTTTGCTTTCTTGAGCTATTTCACTGTTTAAAACAGATTCTGGCAAATTTTACCAAGCATAAAATAAGCTTTTTTGAGAGACGAAGATTTAAAACTGCATAAAGCTATATAATTTAGATTTTAAAGTTTTAGCCATTTATGAATAGCTTGGTATGTTGATTTCAGTAAAATGGAGCTGGTCAGTTTTGTTGGTACTTTCCTGATTTTTTTTTTTTTTTCCTCATTCATGGATAAAACAGGATTTTGAAATACTGCTTTCTTTGCCAGATGTAAAGTCGCTGTGTTGCAATATTACATCTTTATGGGCTTGGAAAACAACTGGATGGATGGATGGATGGATGGATGGATGATAAGAAATGTTCAAATTAAATAACAGTTAACATTCGAATAGCATGGAAAACAGCAGGAGGGGGGTAAGGCATAAAGAAACCTGAAATTTCAGTAGAAGTACTGTTTCAGTGATGGATGGGTGGTTGGATGGAAAAAATTCCATTTAAACAAATTTTTCAGAAAGGTTCTTTGACGTGGTAGCTTTGAGTATTGTGTATTGTTATTGCCTCAAATTTTAATTAACAACCTCAGAGGGGATAAACACTGGGCTGTAAGGTGTTATTTTTTGAATTGCAAATTGATTGCACTTCTGTAGATTACGGGGTGCAGTTTCACGCACTATGTTGTTTTGTTTGCTGTACACATCTTTGAGCCATTAAAGTTAAAGAACTGTGTTTGGTCCCTGGAGCCTTGTCGCAAAAGTAGATGCTGAGGCATTAATTATACTGCAGGACACCAATAAATGTGCCGCTTGTGATAGTTACAGCTGGCTTAATTCATGAATCCAAGGACGGCAGTTAATGAAAAAAAGCCTCTATCACTTGGCCTTTGTGCTATAAATTGTGAGGGTGCTTGATTAAGCAACACTCCAGATGGCTCAGCTCTCGAAGGCAGCTTCACATGTGGCCAACTAATTACACACTCGCTGACTGTTTAGTGTTTTTGCTGGAACAGGAATTAACTGCAACAATCGAGTCATTTATGATTCGAGGTTGTCGATAGTGAATCAGCGCTTTCCAGATTTGAGCGGTGACCTGTGTGATATTCTTTAGGTGATGAGAACACAAGGAGGAGTTTTATGTTCTCTGACCAAGAGAATCCTCAGAAAAAGCCTTTAATGAACCCATTTTTTAATACAATATGGAAAAATAAACCATGGTACATGAAATGTATTTATTACAGGTTTATATTGCTTATACAAAGAGAAATACACCATTGAACTTCTCTTTTTTCCCATCAGCTGTCTAATTTTACAGCAACTTAGCCGGATGTAGAGCCATCTATCATGGTAGTTGTTCCCACTAGGAAGTCTCGAGATATACGATAAAGTCAGTTGCAATGTGGCTTTCTTTCCGCCATTCCATTAATCCACAATATTTTGGCCTTGTAATGCTTCACATCTCATCTGTAATCCCTCACACTATGTCCTACCGTAGGAAGTAGCCTCCACTGAATGAGAAGGCCTCCGGGTCTTTAAGACGTTTGGAGATTGTCAGGTTATACAGGCTGAGAAGCCGACAGCTGCTTAATCTTCCTGCTTAATCCAGATACCTAATCCAGTTGACCTGGATTTCACCAGAGGGATGTGTTTTCCTGGTCTCCTTTAAACTGTCTGATACTTCTTAGATTGGGGCCCTCAAGGCATGTCCCAGTGATTATAATTATGTTCCATTCCTTGTCGAAGGAGGTTACTGTCCTCGTATTCATGTTCAGGTATTTCAATAATTCAGAATTATCCTTACATATACCGTATATTTGGTAGTTATAGTGTATATATCATTGGCACGGTAGCATCTTTTGAGGTATCCTGAGGTGTCCTGAAATATTTGAAGTAGTCTTTCACTGTACGAAAAAGATTTTTCCTTCTTTTTATAACTACGATCCCTCTCACACTTTCGTATAATTATTGGGAAAACGCGACAGTCGTGCGTTGAGGCAGCGTGTACACCTTGGTCAGCAAAAACCAACAGGGCAGAATGAGGTCAATTGCGTGAAATGATGTGTCACATATTGTCATTTCGCAGGCATTCGCAGGGAACTCGAACACGGAGAGCGTGGTCCGTCATGACTTACAGCACGCCGTTGTGGCTCGATACGTGCGAATCATTCCTTTGGACTGGAGCGGAGAGGGCAGGATAGGATTGAGGATAGATATCTACGGCTGTCCCTACTGTAAGTATGCAGATGTTTATCATTTTACACATTACTGGAAACATACGGTCCTCGCAGTAGTGCACTGCTCTGTTTCTGCAATAGGCATTCGCCCTGTAAGATATAACATTAATTCCTAATATTTTATTGCTTGTTTCATACGTGCCTGTTTACGTGGTAACTTATAAAATGTATTTATTGCATGAGCAGTCACGAAGCTGTATGCACATGATGTACATTTTAATGTTGCTGAACGTTGCTTCATCTAATGGTGACATTTATCACAATTTTCCAGTATACCGCCTATCACTACATCATTAAGATTTTGAAAGGAAACGACAAATGTGTAATTCAGCACTTCTCTCTTCCAAGGGCACAGTGACCATATAGAACGATTCTATTATATTTTTCCAGCTAGTGTTGCAGTAATTTTTCATGCAAATGTAGATTTTGTCAGGTATCTATCATTTCAAATTGAATCATCCTATTAATTATATCAAGTATGTGGGGGAAAAAAAGAACTTTAACAATAAGCTGTCAGACTGCTGTTTTACCAGTAGACCCTATTTCATTACTTTCACTCAATTAGGCTGACATAACACATTTTGATGATAACTTGTAGTTTAATATAATTAATTTTGTAAAGTGACATCTAATCTTCACCAATTTGAGCAATTTTCTTATTCTTCTCTAATACGTATATATTTGATGTCAAGTACAGAGTTTTAGTTACTTTCATTTGCAGATTCTGGGCATATAGCACAGATTTTTACCCAGTTTCTGGATTGATGATTTCCATGTAGCTAAACTTACTGTCAGGTCAATCATAAAAGGTCAGAGGTGAGCATCTTTAATGATTGCATCTTGATTGCATTTTGTTGATCGTGACATCGATAGAGATGGGCAGTGGGCAAATAATGCATTAAAAAGTATCAGTGATATTTTCATATGTACATGTGTATATATTTATTTTTAAAGAGTGTGTTTTAGGAGCTTGTCAATATGATGACAGCCAACGGGAAATATTCAAGGGTTCAGCAAACCTAAATAAATATAGTGCACGTGGTCTTTGAAGGAAAGAAAGTAAAGACTAACGTGACACTAATACTGATACCATATGCGGGTCATGGCTTCCAGATGAAGCATGGAATGTGAATGAATGTAGCCTCTTAACCTTGTGGCTAGGCGCCCTTGACGCGGCTAAAGAACTGTTGCCATTGGGGAAGGGCAGCATGGGGAGGGTGAGGCACAATGTGCCACAATCGCTTGAATCCAACATGTGGTCACATATTACTGGGGGCAATTGCTTCTCAGCAGGATGCGTGATTGGAATGGAACTGGTGCCCTGATCAGTTCAAGCCGCTAGTCCATGAACAGCAATGTTCCACTTGCTACTTCTTCGTGAGACCTTGAGTAATGGGAACGATGTTTGTGTTGTGGCCTATTGTGATTGTTGCCTGAAAAACATATAGAGTAGACTGACTGATGTTGTGAGATATGAATACGTCGTGTTAATCTCATTAGCTGAGCTTTCTGGGCCACGCATACATTTCTTTGTAGCAATATGACTGTTTATCCTATGCAGTTTTTACCCATTTATACGGATGGATATTTTGCAGTTTAGGGTAAATGCCTTCAGATTTTAATCCTGTGACCTTAATCTCTGTGATTGTTACACTCACCACGCCAGTGGCACATTCTGATAATAATAAAAAGAAATCTTCATTCAAAATTATATCTGAGCAAAAAAGAACACAATCGTACGTCACAATCATTCGGTGCTTGAAACAGGTCATTATAAACACTAAAATTAGTATACTTCATATACGTGAAAGTGCTGATGGTTACATGTCCTGTAAAAGCACTGCCATTTCCTAATTTAGAATTGCTTACTAGAGCCACACCTCGCTGTTGTGGCATTGACTCCATTGCGCTTACAGTAGCCACTTACAATAGTTGAATCGATTTCTGTATATAACATAAATCTCAAGTAATTGCACATGTATGAAAAAATCATCCACTTGAGATTTAAATTTCAAAACTGGGTCTTGGTGGTAATAATCAACTGGGGTTTCATTTGGATTGAACGCGAGAAGCGTTGTGTGAAATAAAGAAAAACATTTTTGAATTATTTTAGATACATCAATAAAAGCATAATTTCAGTACATATTAATTAGGTTAGCTTATCAATATTTCACTCAGTAATGAAAGAAACACTGATAGATCATGTCCTTGAATGATCTTGCAATTTTGTACAAAACATTCACTTACCTCTCCTCTATGCAGAGAAAAGATGTGTGATTGTGTGTGGTACATTGATTACATTGTGTGTCATTAGCAATTTGGTTGCTTCTCTTTTCCCCCCCCAATGGTAAATCTGTTGACTTTCCCTACAGAATATATTAAGTTCTTGAAAGCCACATTCATCCATCCTCCATAGATCCATACTGAGTACTGGATGATGGTGAGCTTGGAAGCACAATCCACAGGGCAGGGAATGCCCTGGATGGGATGCCAATCTTTTGCAGAGCACACACTGATACTCACACAATGGGAAATTTAGAGTCAAAAGTACATATAACTGCATGTTTTTGGACCATGGAAATCAGAGTAACCAGGGGAAATCAGTGTGAACATGGGGAAGTATGCAAACTCCACACACAAAGAGTTGATGGTAGGAATCAAATCTTCAACGGAGATGAGAGGCTACAATGCTACCCACTGAGCCAAGACCATAGTTCATCTGCATCAATTAGTGAATTTCTGATGTGGTGTTGAGAGACATGGTGGTTTCTTAAGGGAAAGTACTGTCACAAACTCCTGTTTACTCGTTGGACCACAGACTTCTTGTACAAGTCATTAAATCTTCAGAAGTTCTCTGATGATTCTGCAACAGCAGGATGGTTGAATATAGGAAGAGATGGATTTTTAGTGGTGTGACATGAACCACCAGTGTCAGTGAGACACTATGGATGGAGCATTTTAGATAGAGCAGGAAACAAATGACCACTGTAATGGTCCAAGGAGAAAACACAGAACTGGTATTGTGCTATAAGCACATTGGCTCTGCTACCTTATGACTGACCTTGATGACACGGAGCGAGTCTACAAGAAAGTACTGTGTCATTCAGTGCATGCAGAAGACTACTACACACTTTGCCTGTCTCTCGTAACCAAGATCATATTTTTCAGTGATCTTTGCCGAAGACCTAATACCAAGGTTGAGGACACTAGTAAACTAAGGAAAGCTACTGTAGCTCTGTCATAGAAGCTGTGTTGGTGGATGGAAGACTGATGACCAAAATGCAATCCCAGGAAAGCTGCTGTAGCTCTGTCATAGAAGCTGTGTGGGTGGATGGAAGACTGATGACCAAAATGTAATCCCTTCTGAGTACATTTTCCTCTCAGAAGTGAGATGGTACCGTAGCTTCCACAGGCTCCTCCATTTCAGATGTTTCTTTGTGCCTGCTGCTCTTCATTTTCAAAGCTTTTGGTCTCCATGTCCCACCACTGTACTGTTCCATCTACACTCCATTAGGCACCTTCTATGTGTCCAAGCATGTTTCTACCTCACTTGTACAACCTGCATTATACTGTATACTTTTGTTATTTTTAAAGACTTATTTATGCAATCGTGTGCGAGTTTGTGTTTGAGATCTTGGAGTTATGCCACCCATTCACTTTCAAAATGTTTATCCTACTGAGGGTCTTGCGGGGCTTGGAGCCTATCCCAAACAGCACAAAGCATAAGGCTGGGGTACACACTGGATGGAATGCCAGTCCATCACAAGACCCATAAACATCAATAATGATACTCAATGGGCAATTTAGAGATGCCAATTAGCCTAAAATTTCCTCACTGGACAATCAATTATTTCTGTAGCTGGGCTTACCTCCGAGTGCCTGTTTGGCTTTATACATTCCTTATCCACAGTCGATGTGTTTCTGTTATAACAAATAAACATATCTCAATATGGCAACTAATTGTGCTGCCTGGGACTGGTAGGTGAGTCATAATTTGCTCCACTGAGAAATTAACATGACTATTTATATTTTAATTAAGAATGGATAGACAGAAATCAATAACCTTTTTAGGTGAGGGAGCATTCCGTGCCCACACCTGCACAGTACGATGTGTCAGTCTCCATAAGTCACCAACAACGACCACAAATCATTCCTCATGAAAGCATTTGTTCAGAAATACAAGGAAATGACTACCACTCTCGACTTGGGGGGAGGACCATAATCATGTTTGCAGTCACAGGCGGGTGTGACCCTCATCACATGCACTCTGTAATGATAGTCATTTCAGTTTAACAATGGATTGCTTCTTGGCCTTGTATACTGTTAACAGGGTAGTTCTACCTTGTATATAAATGACCATTTCCTGCACATTTTGTGACCAACCAAGAAGATGATTGCTAAGAGAAAACATCAAGGCATGAGAAAATCATTTAAATTTCAAACTCTGAGGACAAGTCCCTTTAGCAGGGGACCTCAGAATTTGCCTTCCATTGTGTGAAAACTTAGATGATTTTGTTAACCCGGAAGGGTATGGTGTAATAAGCTCCTGTGGTTTATCGCAAGAACCCAGCTGCAATGTATCTGTCAACTCGAACCACTGTTCCATAAACAGTGGTTCAGCTTCTGGTCCAACTTAAATGGGAATGATACGTGATGCTCACCAGAGCCTTATCTCATTTCTCCTTTTTAGGGGCAGACGTGATAAACTTTGACGGCCAGGGAGTGATCTCGTACCGTTTTAAAATGAAGAAGATGAAGATCCTGAAGGACGTCATTGCCCTGAAGTTTAAGACCTCAGAGAGCGAGGGGGTGATCCTGCATGGGGAGGGACAGCAGGGTGACTACATCACCCTGGAGTTGAAGAAAGCTAGGCTGGTCCTTCAGATAAACCTAGGTAGCTCTGCAGGGGGTGCTTATTAAGATGTCTGTTAACGGTCTCATATGGCCAATAGTTATAAATGAATGGTCATTCTGAAGCAGGTCAGATCACACTTTGTTTTTCCGTAAACCTCAGGCAGCAACCAGTATGGCTCCATACTGGGGCACACGTCTGTAACCAGTGGAAGCCTCCTGGATGACCATCACTGGCACTCTGTGGTCATTGAACGATACAGGAGGAATGTCAACTTCACCTTGGACAGACAGACACAGCACTTCCGCACTAATGGAGAGTTTGACCACCTTGACCTGGACTATGAGGTAAGAAATACCATCCATGAGATTCTGCAATTTACTCAGCAGGTACAAAAAAGTTTTGAAATGATAAAAGGTGTAATTTTTCTGTATATATATCCAGTTTTCCATTTGAATTAAGTATAAAACTAAAATCTGAGGGTTACACAGGATATGTATTATCCTCTAAAACTGGTAAATACCATAATAATATCTCATCTCTCTGAATTACTATTCGTTTGTATTTACTCTGCTTTGCAGTCTAGCAGTCTGGTAAGCCAGGGGAGGTCTGTTTGCTTTCTACGTAAATGCTCTTTTTTATCAACTGTCAATTGTTGAAGTGCTCAGTTCTAGTGGGCCTTTGCCTCTTCCATTCCACCTCTCCTCCCTGCTTTCCATGAGAGAAAATGATCTCAGAGTACACAGCAATTACCCCTCTGCTCTTGCTGGATCTCGAGAGTCAAGCCAGGCCACTTCACAAGAAAGCAAAGAGGGTCATGATACAATATACTCATTAAAAAAAACTTTCAAAAAAGAAAAACAGAAACCAAAAGTCAGTCTTCTTTGTGTGATTTGCATGCATGTAACCTTTCTTAGTTTTAGCCATGAAACGGATCTGATCTTTGCCTAGACAGTCAAATAGTGGAACAGAAAGTCGGCCTTTATAATCGGTCAGAAGATGCAGGGCCAACAGCAGCACGCTAGAATGACTCGGCTTTTTTGAATTATGTCACCGCCATTGAAATGATATTCCCTCAACCAAAGGGTTTCTTTCACTCCAGACTTCCAGAGTGAACACTTGGTAGGCGACTGAGGTGCCACGTCGAGCACACTGCCGTAATTCAGACCACGCCAGTGCCGGACGGCGCATTCATTCCTGCGCCGTGCGAAGCACAGCATTTGATTGGCTCTGCTGACGTCGTCCTGCAGATTATAGTTGCCTCCAGACCAGAAGCTGTCACACTGCCTGGATTTATTAATGGTTTTAAGGCTAATACAGGCAAAAAGGCCTCTTCTTGTCCATTACCCCATAAACAACTTGTATGGAACAAGGCCTCCAATTCCCCACATTCTTTATTATTCACTGCAACGCACATTTTGTGTCTGCATTTATTCGTCCACCTGCCCCCCATGCCTCGATATTTTGTAGCCGCAAAATGTGCTGATTAACAGGGAGCATTGATTAGTGCACAAGTTAGCAGGTTAAAGCACTATTACATTCCTTTGGGGTCCAAGGTTTGAGAACTGTGATTAAATGCAAATCGCCGATTCAATAAAACGGTTCTCTTCCATAAAACAGCCATGCAGGCCTCACCATGCGTCTTAATCCTGCTCGATGAAATCTGACAGCTGCCACGGCATGTTACACTTGGTGCAGCAGTACGCAGCAATGAGATATTATTTCATTCAGTCACATACAGTAGTGCCACAAATGGGCTTTGCCAGACTTTTCCTCGTGTGCCGCCCAGTCAGCTCTTCCTGGAAACTTTGCTGTCCGATAGCGGAAGACCAACAAATGATGAGATTACGAAAGCGATTAGGTATACGAGTTGAAAAGCACCGTGTTCCCATATGTAGTCAAAGCAATATAGAACAAATAGGAGGAATTCTGTACGATAAATAGTAAAATGTAGCACCTGCTAGGAATGCCAGTACTACCTGCATCCTTCACAAAATGCAGGAGGACTTTCACAGAGCAGAACAGTGTGCCAAGCAAGGCATGTACATACAACCAGAAAATGTATTCAGTGCATGTAGAAGAGGCACACTTTCTGATTCAGGGAGAATCCTGCACTTCTATTGGTCTACTCAGACTTTTTGATACGGCCATAACAGACTCCAGAGCCATACCTGACAGACCCACTGGCTAACAGGGCCTAACGATCCATGTGAGGTCATTAAACTCACCAAGATTTTGGACATATGGCACTTTCAGAGCTAGGATACCATTGCGGCCCCTAAATTGGGCAGTCTTGCTTGTTTTTCTGATCACCTCCAGCAAGTAAGGTTGTTTTTAACAGTGATGTGAGCAGCATAGTTGAACAAGAGAATACAACACTCTTCATTCTTATCTCTTCGATGCAAAGATTACAGCCCCTAATATTTAAAAGCAGACCTAAGTGTCTCAGATAAGATTTAAATGATGTTTTCTGTGGTTTTTAATTGCATGAATGGTAATGCCTGTTGAAGATTAAACTATTATACACCTTCTGTTATTAAACAAGTGAACATTTTAAGCATTAAATACATTTATATTTCATCATTTCATCATGTTAAGCAGCAATGCTGCTCATTACACTAACCTGTTTCCCGACTTTATCAGTAGCAGAATTTTGCTGCCCTCCTAACATCAATGAGTTGGCTCTTGTTCTCTGGTTCCTTCTGCTGCTTCTCGGCTGTCGACGTCATCTCGCATTTATTGCGACTTTGCAGCTGAGCTTCGGGGGCATGCCATCCTCGGGAAAACCAATCAGCGGGAGCAGGAAGAACTTCAGGGGCTGTATGGAGAGCATCAGCTACAACGGAGACAACATCACTGACTTGGCAAGGAGGAAGAAGCTCGACACGTCCAGCTTGGTCAGCCTCCATCATTGTCTAACCATGAGCCACCCACTTCCATGTAGCTTGTCAGAGTCATATTTAAATTAGTCATTAATTCACATGCTGTGTTTATTTTAAATTTTTTTCATTCATTTTCTTGTTTCTATTTCCGATAGTTTAGCTGGAAGAACAATGAGAAGCTGGTAAAAAAAAAAGGTTAAAATTTACAAAAATAGCCCTAAATCAAAACATCAGGAGATTAATTTAAAGGCTTCCTTTTGCAATATCATTTATATGATTACACTTTATGTATAGCTGTCTATTAATCATCATAAGACAATAATTAATAACTTAGCAGGTTCAAATGAAAAAAGGTCTTGTCTGTGGTGGGGAGATGTATGGAGTGTAGAAGGAGAAAACTTCCAGGAGAAGGACCCTAAAAGGTATCAACAGTGAAGTCTTAAAGGAGTACAGTTGGTGTTGCCAGACTCCTAACTCTGGAAAAGGAGTCGGCTATCAAAGTACCAGGAGAAAAAAAATTGACTGTCCTCTGCTGGCAAATTGACAGGTTTGCTGTGTAGGCAAACAAACGTCATTATTTATGGAGGTTGCGATTACTTTCAAATTCAGTCAATCACCGTGGTGCAGCAGGCTGTGAGTAAGGTATATGTAATTCAATGTCATTGTTGTAATACCATTGATGAGATGCATTATGACTGAATGTGTACCCCAGTAATCCTGTCCTCCTGCCCTCCGCATCCTGCTCTGTCACACACCAAGACCAAAATGAAATGACAATGTAAATATGTGTGGGCATTGACTACCCCTGATTAACGTCCAGTATTCATCTGTTGCTAAAGTATGTTCATCAGCCAATCTCTCCCTATAAAAAGAATCAAAAATTTAACTATTCCAGTACAGGGTCATGGATGGGCTGGAGCCTGTCCCAGGCACAACACATTCTAGCGGCAGGGAATTTTTCCATTGTTTAAGATGGATTCCTGGTACCTGAACTGGTCCTTATATTGAAATTGCGACTGTACACCAGCTCACTAATCAGTCTACAGGTCAATACTGTAGAGTGCAGACCAACACGGTAGTCCAAGACAAGATTCAAATGCATTTCAATTGCTTTGAACTTGTGTATGTAATAAAGTATGCATAAAAGAGATAATGCAACTGAAAATGTATTATTATTATTATTATTATTGGTTTATATAAAGTATGTATATTATGAAACACTTGTAATTAAAAAATTGTTTCTGGCCAGTGTGCTAAATACACTGTAAATAGCTTTGCAAATGATTCCATTAGCTGTGTTTGTGGCCAAGGCCCAGCAGTAATGCTATGAATACGTGTGATATGATCCATTTGCACGTGTTTTTATCTTTCTAAAAGATTTTTAATGTTTAGAGAATGGCAAGAAATTGTTGTTGAGGCTATCTCCAGTGCACTACAGCATTGTTCATCTCCGCCCCCCCAGACACACACACACTTTCTGTCTTTCATAAAACCCCCGTTTCAATTGTAGGACCTAGCAGATCTTGTGCACTTTGCTCTGCCACTGCTGAAGGAGGGGGAAAAGGGTTAAAAAGTGTGGCAAACTAATTAACCTACCATTTTACTGGATTTTGTGCTGCTTTGCGTTTTTGCTTCATCTGTGTTCACGCTGTGTTAGCACATGGCGAAACTTATTCTTTGTCAGAAAAAGACACAGGAAGTACTGATGTTTATTTACTTGTTGCATTATTTTTGGAGACCCAAGTAATCTGTAAAGTTCAAACTAATGCAGAGTTGGCCAGCGTCTAGTAACTGGAGATTAGGCATAATAAGAAATTAGCAGAGGCAATAGCTTTGATTAAAATTCCAAACAGATTATATTGTGCATGTGATTAATTGCTGTGAATTGAGGCTGCCACTAATTTGCACTTCACTGCCGCTATTAGTCTTGATAAAGATTAGCATTCTCCTCTGTTTGTGACTTCCTGGCAAGGCTAGAAATATTTCCTTTTTTTTTTTTGAAGATTAACTAAAAAAAAAAAATACGGGCATTAGCACTCAAATGAAAATGCAAAGATGTTGTTAAGTACATCTGCTCATTAAAAGCAATGAAAGTTGTCTGGGATTATTAACGATGCTCAATGATAGATCCATTTTAATGGAATGTCCAGATAATATATTTTGATTTTCACTATAAAAAGGCTATCAATTCCACAATGTCATGCAGCTCAAAGGATGCTACAGCAAAAAAAAAAATAATGTATTTATAATATTACCATGCATTAATTGGTTAAAAAAGAAACAATTTTCCAAAAGGAGAAGCATTTTAAACAATGTATAAGTTATATCATAGTTATGTCCTATTTTTCCCAAGGTTTACAAAAAAATCTTTTTGATTATATGTAAACTATTTTACTGCATAGTTGCTGAAAAGAGCTTTCTGATTATTTATAGTATTTTTCCAGGGGGATTTTAAAAACAGAGATAAACCGAAAATCGAGATAATTCTTTGATCCCATCACAGATGGTAATTGAGTAGGAACATAATGTCTGACATAATGCCTGCAAGTTTTTTTTTAAATCAAACACGTCTGTGTATAAATATCACCCAGAAATAATGAACTATAAGGGGTTTTTTTAAAAAACCATAAAGACATCCATGTATAAATATCACCCAGCAATAACGATCTATGATTTTTTTTTTAACCATAAAGATCCCTATGTATAAATATCACCCAGCAATAACGATCTATGATTTTTTTTTTTAACCATAAAGATCCTTATGTATAAATATCATCCAGCAATAACGATCTGAGTTTTTTAACCGTAAAGATACCTGCATATAAATATCACCCAGGAATATTCCTGGCTCTTTCTCACTCTGTGTTCTGGGCCGGTGCAGCGTAACCTGAGCTTCTCCTGCACGGAGTCCCACACGTCCCCCGTGTTCTTCAACGCTACCAGCTACCTGCAACTCCATGGCAGGAGTGGCCACGACACGGTGTCCGTCAGCTTCCAGTTCCGCACCTGGAACCCCAGCGGGCTGCTGCTGTTCGGCACGCTGGCCGACGGTGCGGTGGAAGTGGGCCTGAACGACGGCAGGGTCGGCGTCAGCATCAACGTGACGCAGAAGAAGGGTGCGCGTATAGACATATCATCAGGTAAGATCTGCCTGCATGTCTGCGTGAATTGTTACGCATTCGTAGCTAGCCTTTCGTTCCTACGTAAAATATATGCAGCCAAAGTGAAATCATGTGGAAGTCTCAAGGTTAACAATTAGCAGATTAAAATAAACCAATTATGTTAGATTAGACTGTGATAAACATAGCAGTGGGTATAATTTAAACAGCGAGGCAGAAGTCTAAAGTGTCAAAAGTTTCTGAGGATCCCTGAAGTGATTATTCTGCCGTGGCTGAGAAAGCGTCTTTGGGCTAGTGTGTTTTGTGCCTTTACTGTATGTTTTATACTCTTGGTATTCATCTTGAAAAACAGATTGTTTTGCTTATTTTAACACATTTCTGTTATGAGCTTTCATTGACCAATTTATGAACCAGTATTGACTAGTGACATTTGTTTCCTGATGATTTCTAAACTAGGCCTAGATGTAAGGTGGTAATATGGCAATAAGGACAATATTTATTAGTGATGGGACGAATGTGGCTTCAATACCCATGGTGGCTGCGACACTCCTACCCACCACAGGTTTTGAAGCCTCATTTAGTGCCACCATTGATTAGTTCAGGATACTCCCACCCACTGCCAGTTTTGAAGCCTCATTTAGTACCAGCTTTGATCGGTTAATTCAGGATACTCCTACCCACCACAGGTTTTGAGGCCTCATTAAACACCAGCATTGATTAGTTAGTGCAGGATACTCCCACCCACTGCTGGTCTTGAGCTTCATTTAGTGCCAGCATTGATTGGTTTGATCAGGATACTCCTACCCGCCATAGGTTTTGAAGCCTCATTTAACACCAGCATTGATTGGTTAGTTCAGGATGCTCCCAACCACCGCCAATTTCGAAGCCTTATTTAGTACCAGTATTGATTGGTTTGATCAGCATATGCCTACCCGCCACCGGTTTTGAAGCCTCATTTGTCCCATCACTAATATTTTTACTTGTATATGCAAAAGGTAATGGTTAAGAACATGTTATTTTTATATGCCTACTATTTTATTGCATTCATTGCCATGACTCACATTTGCTTACCAAGATGACACATTCCTAGCCCATCGCAATAAAGAATTTTTACAGAGATGCATGTAACTTGTAAATGACTGTACTCTACACTAATGATTCTAATGATGCTAATAGAGTGTAGTCACCTCAATAACAATGTCACCTTTTGACTCTTTCACCCAGTCCATCCAGCAACCCATCCTGTGCAATTATATTCCTGAAATGACACTTTCAAGGATTTACCACCATAAAATTTAAAAGACACCCTTGTGAGTAAAACTCAAATAAAAATATATGTTAGTAATGTTCCATTGAAGTAAGGGGACACTTTCTGGATTGCAGGGCTAGTCACCTGTGGTTCTGGTGAACTCACAAGCTGATATAGTGCTCACAACACACTCCTTCATTTGTGTATGTGCCCCTTTCAGTACTCTGTCTTGTAAAGTAAGTATAAAGCAAATTAATCATACTGATGCACACTTTTCAATTTCAGAAACAGTTCTGATGGACACAGGCATTCCTAAGACCACACTGTGAGGGGAAAAGGGTTCACAAGAGCCGCACACAGTTCAATTACAGAAACAGTTTTGATGGACAAAGCCATTCCTAAGACCACACTGTGAGGGGGAAAGGGTTCACAAGAGGTGAGCACAGTTCAATTACAGAAACAATTCTGATGGGCACAGTCATACCTAAGATTACACTGTAAGGAGGACAAGGTTCACAAGAGGTGAGCACAGTTCAATTACAGAAGCAGTTCTGATAGACACAGTCATACCTAAGACCACACTGTGCGGGGGAAAGGGTTCACAAGAGGTGAGCACAGTTCAATTACAGAAATAGTTCTGATAGACACAGTCATACCTAAGATTACACTGTAAGGAGGACAAGGTTCACAAGAGGTGAGCACAGCTCAATTACAGAAGCAGTTCTGATAGACACAGTCATACCTAAGACCACACTGTGCGAGGGAAAGGGTTCACAAGAGTTAAAATTCTGTTAAAAATATTTCTAAGAAATAACCTAAGGCTCTCTAGGTTAATTTTAATAACATCCATACATTACATTGGTTTTTCATGGACAGTTAAATTTTTTGAAAAATTACATAAAGTTGATTCCCACCTATGACTGTTCAGACTTTGACTGATATAAGAAATGATTTTAACATCACAGCATCATCACCTCTTTAACCAAGAGTGGCACCATTTACATTGAACGAGCTTTTAAGTCAAGAGTAAGTATAGTGATCAGGGGACAAATGAGCCTGCATTTCCTAATGGTCTGTACTTAATTATGACTCCTCAGGGGATTCATGTTTAATTGCTATATCCTCTGCTTTAATGTTTTCATTATTTCACCAGTTCACATTATTCCTCTATCCACTGAAATGGATCTCAGCTTGAAATTGTCTGCCAGAAAGTCTAAAACAGTGATGATGAGAGTTTCTTTTTTTTTCCAGAAATCTCCCAAATTTGTCAAGTTAAATTTGTTACATCTCTTAATATTGCATATCTGCAAGTAGAGATGGGACAAATGAGGCTTCAAAACCTGTGGTGGGTGGGAGTATTCTGAATTAACCAATCAATATTGACAATAGCCAGCACCGAATAATCCAACCCCTCAAAGGTTTTGAAGCCTCATTTGGCTCATCACAATCTGCAAGTGCCTACTGTATTGTCTGGTTTCCTGTGGTAGCTTCTTGAATCTTTAGTGACATGTCAGAACAACAAAATCAGATCTAGTGCTTGAGGAGCTGATCTTGTTATGAAAAGTTGATTCTACATACTGGTTTTTCTGACAAGCATATAATTTGTTATAATTGGAGGCAGCAAGGCTGTCTCCATGGAAATTTGGCATGCGGCATGTCAATCACTGAAAGTTTCTTTAAGGGATATGTTTACAATGATATCTGGTTCAAGTCACTGGAAAAGCAGCATTGTTAGCAAGAGATCCATTCGCTACGAAAAGTTCAAGAAGCTTTCTTCGTCTTCACGTCAGTTAAAAGTATTGGAGAATACAATGAATTAAAAAAGGTAATATCTGTTGTGCTTTTTTTAAGATAATGGTACTTTCTGGTTTGCTTGTGGACCTGAACCCAGTGCCGAAACACTCCAAAACCAAAAAACCACGGTGCTGCTTTGGAAGACGGTTTGATATCCCTAAATACCACCACCAGGAGGAAGAACTTCAATGGCTGCATTATTGTGCTGTTGCCTGTTCAGTTACATACACAATTTGATGGGCTACAGGATGATTGCCAGTGATTTTCCACTTGAAAAACATATCCCTCAAAATATCCCAATGACACTTGTATGACTCACGGCAATCGCACAATTGGCAGTGTTAACGCTGCAATTTTGAAAGAAACAAAAACTTCAGAGGAGGTTGGTGTGTTCCAAAGTGAAGCCCCCATATGTCTTCCAGACATCCGATTTTGCAGCAAATGGTAGGGAGAGGAGTGCCCAGAGTGCCCCTTTTCAATGGTCTCTCATACATTGATGCTGCACATCTGAATGGACTGATATTTTATCCATAAATTTATGAGGTCCACCCATGAAATTTTCTACGTCCTGCTTGCTTTGTCCTAAATATTTGGTCCTCAGGGTCATCATAGTTCTTTGCCATCCTTGGGGCAGACAACGTAATGATAAAGAAGGGGTGGGGGGGGAGAGACTCAGCCATTATGTTCAAAATGACATTGTTTTGGTTATGCCGTTGCTCTTGTTTATCAAAGCCCGGTATTGACCTGAATTACTGTTTTATTTTGTAAGCGTTTACTGGAATTGTTTGAGAAGTTAGTTTGAGAAAGTGGTTGTTCAATGGCCAAGGTGCAAAAAATGAGTGAATAAGATATTTATGAAGACCAAGAAAACAGCACCCATTAGGCTGAGTTATACAAACATGATTGTGAAACTTGCTGTTAGGTCACACATTTATGTAAATCCCATGTAAATTTATGTAAACGTGACTCTGTCCTGTGGCAAAAAGCACTACATTTGCCTGTAGTGGTGTTTGCATTTGGTACTTGTGTTTGTTTTATTACTTCTTGTATTTTACATGCAGGAGTCAAATTGCGACTAATAGTATGTATTCTTAAAGTTATACATTTCCTGGTTATTATTCCATAAAGTATAACAGTAAGCATCAATGAATAGCACAGAAGTAATGACGGTGATAGATTGCTGAAGAGATGGTGAGACTAGTCAATTATCAACACATTTTTATTTTTTTCCATTTAAAATTTTGAAAGGTTTCTCATCTGCCATTATCCATTTAGATTTTCATATGCTAATGAAATAGCTTCTGATGGCTTTTTTGGACTTCTAGTCAAAATTATTTTTGTTTCCTGCTTTTGGTGTGTCGGCGTTTTTGGCAGTTGATACAGGACATGCGAATAGCTTGATAACCAGAGACTTGCAAACTTGTTAAATATTCTTGTTAAATTTTTAACAAAAACACAAATTAATTATTTACATTTCTCTCAAGAAAAGGTTTTGAATGTTTAAAAAAAAGTGTTGAAGTAAGAATTAGTATGCCAGTTTTAAATTGTGTCTCTAAGGAACATATAGGAAGCAATGCAATTATAAACATTACCCAAACACAAAATATATGGTTTAATTATTACATATGATCTCATAAACATTTACCTTATTTTGTATCATCCACTTTACAGTGTGTACCTTACGTTCAGTAAAATTCCTTCTCTCCTATTATTTAGGTGCCAAGACAATCCATTTTAGGAATCTCAGTGAAAACTTTTATGTGGTACAGGCTGCTTTCATTAACATGTCAGAGAACTGCAAATAGGAATGGAGGTCATGACTAGAAGACCGAAATGTAAAAAAAAGAAAAAAAAAACTCTGATATTCATGTATGCATTCCCAAAAATGTGCCCATGCTTCTAATGCTAGTGGCATTAAAAATTCTGTCAAATGTAAATGCAAGAATTCTAAATTTCATGCTGTGTTATGCAGGTGTTTTGTGTCTCAGAAGCAAAGAACATACTGCTGTACAATTAAGGCCACAGCTAGTCCTTAAGATAAGAAACGTTTATTACACTTTGCAAGCATAAAACATTTATAACACAATTTAAACCAGGTTTGAGTCTTTTAGCTTTTTTTTTTAGTCTTTTAACTCTCAAAATGCTCACTATTCCTTTGAACTAAACTCAAATGCACGGGTCAGTTTTTCATTTTAAAGTTTTTTTTTTGCAGCAGCAGGATAAATGTTATCTATCAAATTGACCTAAATTGTCCAGTTTCAAAGTACCGACCACCAGCACGAGTACCATTCTGCACGTCCCTTAGTGAATCCCCTCCTGTTCCTAGTATTCCCGCCCCATCTTCCCTAGGGGCATTAGCATATGGGTATTTAATTCTCAGGAGTAGGCAGCCTAACTGCTTGAGTTCCTTGCGAGCTTATCCTGAGCCAAGACAAAGGCACTGGACCCTAGTAGGCAAAAAGCCCAAATCCTCTTTCCTGTAGGTCATGCTCAGTTTTTCTCTTGTCTCGTCTTGGACACTCAGTCTCAGACCTGTGTGTAATTCATACTAAGAAGAGCGGAAAGTAATTTAAAAATAGCCTATTTTAAAAGAAAAAAAAACATCCACAGGAAAGCTTTTAGAACAAAATCTTTATACCGAAGTGGCTATATGATGACAGCAAGAAGGGTGCGCTTGCATGGGAACTAATGTGTGTTTCCTTTTAGTAAACTTTAATGGTTTGTTCAGACTGGAGTCTGGAGAGCTGAGAGATAGTGGGAATATAAATTGTTCTTAGTCCTCAGAAACGTAAAATGAAGTCTTACCGTAAATTACAGCCTGTACAGCTTGGCTGCCATTTGGTTTTAAAGGTTTTAAGGTTTTAAAATCCCTGATAAAGTCATGAATTTTGACACACAGAATTTCTGACAGCACTTCTGTGCCAGTGTTTGTGATTTTACACCATATTTGCAGCAAGTAATCATTGATAAACTCTTAGTTAGCACGCAAATAACGTGTTGCAATTTTTGCTGGATTTCTGTCTTATCATGTTTTCATAAAACATTTTAAGATACGTATATGGCTTAGCATTGGTGAAAACCACACATCCTACCACAATGTGTGTCTCACAAAAGTGTTTCCTAAAAGTAAACAAAAATTAAATGAAAAAGATCACATGTGAGAGTGACAATTTGTGATAGCATTTCTACCGTTTTGCCTTAAAGTTTAATCTGAACTATCATACATTGTGTTGTTCAGGGTTCCGGGTCCTATACTTTTTTGTCAAAGAATAAATAAATAAATAAACTTAAGCAATGTTTATTTATTAATTTGCTTGTTTGTTGTTTCGGGGATGTGGGGGCTCAGTGGTTAGCATTGCTGCTTCAAACCTCCATGGTTTGGGTTCAAATCCTGCCTCTGCTCCATCTGCATGTTTTTTGCGTGTTCTTCCTATGTGTTGTGGGTTTCCGCCAGGTACCCCAGTTTCCTCACGCAGTCCAAAGACGTGTGATGCAGGCTTCTGAATTGCTCATAGGGTTTTACTGGGCCATGTGATGGCTTGGCACCCCATCCATTGTGTACCCTAGCCTTGTGCCCTATGATCCACCACCCCCCCCCCGTTTACATTGGTTAATAAGCAGTTTGGAAAATGGATGGATGTTTGATGTTTCTTTCCATTTGGTCGCATATTAGAAATTTCCACTGCTGCAAAATATATGTCTGAAATTGTGTGGGCTCAAATATAGCTTCAGGGAACTCAAGAATATGTTGTTTTTAGGGTCCATAACAAATTTGATGTCAACTGGATTTACTATATCCCTGTACTGTGGTGTTATGTATGAAGAGTGCAAGACAGAAATATATGCAAGAATTTTATATTAAATGTAAAGGATAGAAAAAAATACATTTCAAAATGTTGTAGAATTATGAAATAATGGACAAAATTCAGTACATTACATGTAATAAAAAATACTCTAGACATGTATATGACTGAATCCGTGCCCATAAATACAAGAGTGTTTATTCTCAG
The DNA here is from genome assembly GCA_009936485.2 of Gymnarchus niloticus. NCBI lineage: Eukaryota > Metazoa > Chordata > Actinopteri > Osteoglossiformes > Gymnarchidae > Gymnarchus > Gymnarchus niloticus. The sequence goes on along the minus strand of JAACJT020000028.1, from coordinate 10,788,048 downwards.
TTTTCATATGCTAGTGGCAGAGCTTTTGAAGGCTTTAATGTAGTGATGGGACAAATGAGGCTTCAAAACCCATGGTGGGTGGGAGTATCCTGAAATAACCAATCAGTGCTGTACTAAAAGAGGCTTCAGAACACATGGTGGCTGGGAGTATCAGTATCTCGAACAATCAATTAATGTTAACACAAAATGAGGCTTCAAAACCTGTGGTGGGTGGGAGTATCCTGAAATAACCAATCAATTTTCGTGCCAAATGAGGCTTTAAAACAAGTGATGAATGGGAGAATCCCGAAATAACCAATCAAAGCTGGCGCTAAATGAGGCTTCAAAACAAGTGGTGGATGGGAGTATCCCAAACTACTTCAATGGATTTCAAATAAAAAACTGTCTTTGCTTCCCACTTTTGGTGTGTTGCCATTTTAACAGTTGATAATGGAAATGCTAACTGCTTGATAACTTAAACACTGGAATATTTGTTAAATTTCTTTGTTAAATTAAAACAAAAACATGCCTTAATTATTTTGAGTTTCCTTAAGACATTAACTCCTTTTGTCTTGGTATTAGGATTTCTGCAGCAATTTTAAATGATGTGTGTTTTGAGTATGCAAAGGGTTGCAGTTAGAGCCATTACTTGGATTATGTTATGCTATGTAACAAAATTTTTACTTTTTCTTGTTCCTGGGCAGAAAGTGTTATTTCCCAATTGCTTATTGCTTATGAATGGAAAAGAACTATTTTTCTCTTCAAATTTTGCTTTTGTAACCTGGGTAATTGGAGGCTGATACATGGGAGTGAATTACATCACATTTCATTATCCAGGTCACAAAAGCAAAGTTTGACGGGAATAATTGCCATTTTCTGTACTGTTACAACATAAGCAATTAAGAAATAACATACTATCCAGGAACAAAAATTGTGTTGCATAGTGTTATAAATGCAGGAACTGTTTATTATAAAAGAGAACTAAAACTAGAATGATTGTGATTTAACATCCTATTTCCTTGTTAAATCTAAAAGATAGTGCTGAAAGAAAAACTTTTGAACAAAGTACTTAATCACAACAGGTAACAAAACACAGCAGTTGGCATAGTTGGACCTCATTAATGATTTCTTGCAGTTGTAATAACTTTAAGACAAATTGCCTACATGTTTAATGTGCATTTGTTAAAAAATGCACGTTTAATGTGACTACATTTCTGAGCCTAAGTGCTGGTTACTCAGTCTTCTGCCTTGCTATATTTCACCCGTAGGATTCCCATAATCATGTGTGTAACTGATTTGTTTGAGTATCTAGACTGATCTGAAAAAATGGAGAAATTCAAAACTAAGTGTTTAGCAGTTTAATGGTTTTATCCATAAAGCTTGGTCTGCTTCTGTTTTAAGACAGCTGCTGTAGTCAGAGTTGGACAAACGAGATTCACAAAGGTCTGTTTGGAGGTATGAGCTACACAGCAGTGAGGCGACTGTAGGTAGTCTACATATGGAACTGGCTTTGTGATCAAAAAATTCCTGGATCTGGTGCCGGATGGGGAACCTCTTTTGTGCCCTTGAGCTAGCCCAGATTTTAGGGAATACCCAGCTGTGTGAAATTCCAGGTTATGTGTATGGTTGTCCCTAATGATGTACACTGTGCACCATCAGTGTGTGTGGTATAGCTGACATGCTAGTACGCGGTTGCTACGAGGCATCCAGCTCATCCTAGAGCACCGAGTGGGGGAGACCTCAGACAGGATACCAGTCCATAGCAAGACATGTTCGCAAGCCAAGGGCGATTTTTAGTGAGAAGTTCACCTAAACGTGATTTTGTGCTGTGGGTGGTACCAGAGGGCCTGGAGAGTGCCCAGGTGATGACCACAGCTGGAAGACTCAATACACAGCCAGGGGCAAGCATTGAATCCGTGACTCCTGGGGTGTGTGGTCATAATACTTCCCACTGAGCCACTGTTCCTCTCCTGCATATACCCATGCTAAACATATAACTCACCATAAAATTAAAGTAGACTGTGGCATTGATTCCTCCTCTTGCTCACTGCAAAAATAATAATGCAACATAATAATGATTACAATTCCCATTGGAAAGTATGATGCTATATTAAAAATCCAAAAGTACCCCTGTAAGGTTCCACCCTCTTCTGAGATGCCAAGGCATTGGGCCAGTTTATCGGTGGGAAGTCTCAAAGTCATGTGGAGTCCTTCCCACATCAGAGAATGAATTCAAAAAGAATTAGAGCCGTTAGTCATGTTACAGGCTTCACCGTGTCACATGTTATTGAACGCCCAGTGGTCATTAATCACATTCCTCCGTCTCCATGATCTTCAGTGGCGGCCATGCTGGAATTCTTCTTGACAATTAAACAGCTGCTAAAGGACCTTCATTATGATGTCATCGTTGCTAGGCTAACAGGATCCTACACTGAATACGAATTGGATATGTTGAAACATCTAGGCCGATTTATGATGTACATCTCATTCATGTCACGCAATACTGAATTGCTGTTGTGATGCGTGTCGCGATGAGATGAGATGAGATCAGATCAGATGAGATGAGATCAGATCAGATGAGAAGCACCCGGACTCGATACTGTATAAATAGGTCTGTCAGGCCAAGATGCTTGTTTTTAGATGTTTATTGCAAAAGATTGTCATGACCAGTCATAACAGGTAACACCCTCTTTTTGACTGTAACTCCAGACATTTATTGCAAATAGCCAGTTCAGCTGTATTCCTTTCTATGTTCTTATATGGTGAAAAGTTTAAAGCTATCCTTTTTTTTAAAAAAAAAAAAAAGAATGGTGAAAAATAACATGCCAAGAGGTGTGAAACTGAAAAAGAGAATCTTGCCAAGTATCCTTTAAATGTTTTTCCCTCTTTTTTTTCCCGAAATGATGTCCAGAGGCCCATTCATGTTTTGAACAGATAATATTTATGGAGTTTCTCTACATGTATAATACAGATCACCAGATGAAAGGTGAAAGAGGTTGTCAGATATGTGCTGAATACGAATGACAAAAACTCCTGGGTACTTTAGCAAGGACGTGGTTGCCTAGGGAAAAATTGAGACGTAAAATGAAAACAAGCTATTATTGGATTATACAAGATATTCAACTTAACTTTTTTAATTAAAGCATTCCTGTTTATGCATTACACCTTTGGCTCAAGAAATTATAGTTACTCATACTAAAAAAAATATTTTCACAAAAACTCTTTTCTTAGTTTTTCAAGTAAAATGCATACATTTAAGTTCTTGTTTGTCTATTTCATGACATGAAACAAAATGAAGATGGTATTTATGCTTCACTTCAACCAAGCCAAACACTATATTTAAAAAAAATGTTATTTTTTCAAAGGGAATTACTAAACACAGGTGTACATATAATGATAAGTCTAGGTGTGTAATTTGAAAAATACTGGGAATTTGTATGGTTTTCTAAAAACTTTTAGTTGAATAACTCTACTGGAAGTTTATGCTTTGTTTGTTTTAAACAGGCATTCCTAGCTGCAATTTTTTTCTTCATTAATGTGCAAATCCATCCATCTTCCACAGACACTTATCTAGTAAGCCTACTGTGAGCCTGGAGCCTGTCTCAGAAAGCACAGGACAGAAGGCAGGGGACACCCTGGATGGGATGCCAGTCCTAGGAAGGACCAGTATGGCGACACCAGCTCTCATGACTATATGTTTTTTCGGTTGCTGGAGGACGCCTTTGTGACACAGGGAGAACATGCACACCCAGACCGGGGCACAGGGAACGAACGTTGCTAGTTGTTCTGGCTCCACCTCCCTCATACATCGCTGTGCACTTCGCCCTGTTCATTTTGTGAGCTATAACGGTTTTCGATATATCATTAAAAAGCATTTTCCAGACAAGGAGACAAGGCATTTTTCCAGGAGGAACGTTCAATTTATATTTTATTTGTCCACGTGGAGTGGCAGACACAACTTGGCGTGTAGAATGGAGTTAGTGGTAGTAACAACAAAGGCTCATGAGTTGCAGAGAGGAGCTCACAGAATGACCAGATCTTGGGATTGTCTCCTGCACACTGTAAACTAATTATGTCTCAGATGCTAACTAAAAGATGATGGGAAATGAGATGCCTTCCTACTATGTTGGACTTCACTGAGCATGGACAACACGAATGATTTTATAATGTGTCCCTTTGGATGCAACTGTTCTCACTGATGACCAACATCTATTCTATTAACCACAGCCCTTTAGCACTAACGGTATGTGTAATATACTGTAAATATATTATGTTTCCTCTGTCATGACTGCTGATTCAGTACAGGGTAGAGGTGAGGCTAGAACCTTAGGAAACAGTGGACACAAGGTAGGGGACACTCTGGATGGACTCCCAGTCCATTACACACATACTGGGGCCAACTTATAATTAGCAGCTCACTTTAGCACGTTTTTGGACAGTGTGAAGAAACATCAACCCACACAAACATGGGAAAAACCTGCAAAAACCACACAAACACACACACACATGAACGCAAACACGGAGGCTTGGTTTGAACCCAAACTCCATATGACTATTAGGCTACAGACCAAGCCATTGGCCTAGCCACCTTTAATGCTGAATGTTAAGTATTATATATTCTTTAAGTATAGTCAATCCTTTGAGCACATCCTGAGTGGGCTATATTTACATAGAGAGTTATTGCAGATTAGTTGTTTATTGGCAAATGCACTGTCAAATGCCACGGGGTGATAAAATCAGGTCCTCTCCTCAGAACTTTTTTATGGGCCTCCTTCATATTATTGATTTGCACATTACTGACACTTTTAACACATTTATCTAAGTGTTCTCTCGTTCTTATACATCATAGTCATAGCTGACATATGATATCCTTGAGATAACCTCTTCGGAGCACAGTGTTTGATTGCTGGTGCAACAGATAAATGGCAGTTCTACAAATAGTGCGTTCTTGTGATGATGGTGATGATCATCATCATAACCATTCATTCATTCATTCATTCAAATGTTCATCTTTGATCAGTTTGCCAGAACATCTTTGGGGCCACTCGAAAATCTTTCTCCATGGCCTCTCCAGTCACCCCCCATGCACGAGCTTTCATCTCTGCAACTGCCTTGGCTGCAGCTTTTCTGGCCTGATGGGACTTCTCAACTGTCTCAGTAGACCCCCATGCAAACACTGCCCTGAAGGCCTCCGTCCTCAGCTTGACAGCTTTGCTCATCACTGGTGTCCAACAGCATGGCCTATGTTCCCACTATGACTAACACTGACTGCCTTCTTGCCACAGCTCTTTGCAGCCGCTGTAATGATTGGATCTTTGAACACGGTCTTTTCAGATTAAATGCTCCCAACCTCCAAGAAGGCTGACTACTCAGAGTTGTTTTCGTTGCAGTGCCTTTAATAATTTTCTGGCTTATTGGTTAATCAGCAATACATATAAGACATCACAAGGTGCTTTTAAACTTTTTTTTACATTAATAATACAATAATGTATTCGTGAAATAATTGCTGGAGTGCTGTGCTTTTGGAGAAATGCATTAACGTTTCTTTTGAAGTAACGTGACCATGAGTTAGGCCAGTTAAACCATGCGAAAGATCAACTGAAATCAGTAGAACGTGAATATGATCTAAACCGAGCACCTCTTGCTTTGGAAAGTGTGTAATGCAAGACAAGGCTTTTGTGAATAATGATCCCCACTGGGGAAATTCCGTTACATGTTTAAGGAGTGAAGTTTAACTGCAGGAGGACATTACGGAGACGATATGTTGGAGAATTGTACGCCCCTCTAATCATACTGGATAGAGAACATCTGCTTTCAGAAATTACATTATTTGTCATGATTTTGTACTAGAGTGGCTACCGTCTTCAGTGCCCTCAAAATGGGCAATAAGACCAGAGCTTTTCTCTCTGACTGTTTGGCAGGGTCAGGACTGCATGACGGACAGTGGCACGATGTCAACTTCCTGGCCAAGGAGAACTTCGTAATGTTGACAATCGATGGTGACGAGGCTTCAGCAGTGAGGACCACCACCCCTATTCAGATCAAGACAGGAGGCTTGTACTACTTTGGAGGTACAGTTTTCTTCATTGCATGTCATTCTTTCCAAACGTTCACAGTTGAATATTTGTGTGCTTTATTTTTTAATATATATGTTTATACATGTTCATTTGGTATGTCCTGTATTGTGAGAAAAATGCCTTTTATGTAGGAATGCTGTAAACTTTAGCATTGTGTTCTGTTTGTGTAACACAAAGATAATGTCGTGTAATAAACAATGGACAGGAAACAGAATTGTGTGGCCCAGGGATGAGATGGTGGCATTGAGTTTATTGGCACGTTTCCACCACTTGGGACTGGCTCGACTCAGATCGACTCTACTCACTTGTTTGCATTTCCATTTGGCAAAACTGAGGATAGTACCTGGTACCTGGTCCCATTTTTAGTACCACCTTTACCGCGGTTCCAATCGAGCCAAGTGGGTACCATGATGGTCAGATGAAAAAGCTGCAGGCTGCTGAATTGATCAGAGAGAATCAACAGCACTGCATCATCAACACACGACGGGGTATACTGGGCAAAGCAGTTTAGCAAGCCATTTTGGACTCGACTGACCATCTATTGTTTTTAACTTTAACCAATATGGACGCCCGCAAAACCACGCCGTGGTCAACTACTATTACATATTAAAATGGGTATGCTGTGTATGTGTGTTTCAGATCTTTCACTATTTGCAAAGTCACCACCGCGGACCGTCTGTTTGGGCATTTGACCCAGTAGACCCACTGTTTTTCAGCGGTGTTTTGTTTTGCTGCACTCAGCCTCTTCTGAAATAAAAGTTTTCTCCTTGCTGTGACAAATAGCCACATACCGAGAATCAAATACAGAGTCCCTTCCGTATCATCCTTTGTTCTTTCCTGTTTGTCGCATTGATGACGTTACGGGAATTGTGTGTAGCATCATGAGAACCAGCTTTCTGCAATGTAAACGGAACACCAAGCGAGTAGAGTTGAGTTGAGCCAGTACCATGCAGTGGAAACGCACCATATGTGTTGTATAGGGCTACCGAAATGGGCAGGGAGGGGTCTGACACAACAGGACTAGCAAGCATGAACAAAGGAAAAAGCAAAAACTATAAAGGAGAAAAAATGATTGAGCTCGGGGAGGACGTGGGGGAAATATCATGAAGTGGAGGGGATCGGGAAGTGAAGAATAAAACAGGCATGATTCTTAAATGTGGTTCAGAAAATAAGGAAGAGGTGGACTGACTAAACACCCCAGCCTCAAACACCTGATTTCCCGCTGGGAAATGGCCATGAGCCCAAGCGACACGTGTTTCGCTCATTCTCCATTCAGAATATACTTTATACAGGAGTCGCTTTATTCAAATGTGCTATACTTTTGTGACATTTTACACACCATCATCACTACGGCACACTCAGCCATCATTATGGGCAAAAAATCCTTTGTAAGTGCGTGGAGTATTTCCATTGTGAGAAATGCTGTCTGCTATTTTATTGAACTCTCATAGGGTTAGTTTTTGTATAAAAAGACACAGAAGTAACCTCCCTTTGCAATGTAAAATATAAAGTGAAAGTTCTGATCAGACAGTCGGGAAGTGTGTTTTTTTTTTCTAGGATGTTAACATCTCTCCTCGAGTTGCTGAAATCAGTGCCGCAAAGCTAATATGGCGAATGTTCCAGAATTCTTCTCAAAGGTCGATCTCATTAGTGGAGCCATCATTACAAAAACAGAGTCTAACTATGACTGAATGAAAAGCTAGCTCAGGAAGCGTACATTATACAGTTCAAGCTGTCTACTAATAGATTGCTACAGCTTAACACAATCAGCCTTCTCGCCTCCAAATTCATAGCGAAAGCATCGCTGATGCCTTTATCAGACTCGCTCATCTCGTAAAGAGCTAAACGGGAGGAGAGAACAGGCAGGCTCGCTGTCTGTCCACTGCCCCGACAGCACGGTGACAGCTGAAACGTGGAAAATGAGATCAAAAGGCTCCCTTGTTCATGATGGATGGGCTGTACGAAAACATAATTATTAATCATAGGATTTCCATCACTCTTATTTCCAGCTACAAGAGTCCATGAAGGGCTGTATAATTTGTTTACAGCAGCTTTCTACCAATTTCAGATGTACTTTTACAGGTAGCAGTTAGTCTCCTGTATGGTGGCTTTTTTTGTCAGGACGATTCACCTTTTGGAAAAGCACCACACATCACTTTCATCTTGAAACATACAGTGCTAACCTCCATCTTATTCACAGCGTTAATTTGCTAAAATGGTGCACGTACCTTCAGAGAAATCTCAGAGTGTCTATGGTGCCCGGGTTCAAAGTTTGATTTATTCCGCCAGGAAGAAATGTACCCGGGTCACAGGAACAAAGGCAGCCTTGCTGTCCCAGCCAGGTGATTAGCTTGGAATGATCAGAAGTTTGATCTCAGGCATGGATGACTGCACATCTGATGTGGATCCGTAATGATATGAACTCCTGCCAAGCGAGCGCCGGAGACAGTCACAGAGGCGTGTGACAAATCACCTTCAGGCCAAAGTATGTGGCTTCAGTGGCGAACGATATAGTGCCTGTTACAAGGGCAACGGTTCTCAGTGACCACACATGAACCTCTACCCCACATCACATTTGTTTAACATTGATCTGACTTATAATTACAGATATGGAATATAAAACACACACCATGTCACACGCTTACATACAAAACCCAAACTACCAGGTTTGATAAGTATGAAAACGTATTGTTTCCTGATTTAGTGTCTCCTGTTAGTATTTATAACAATAAAATAAAAAAGAGAATAATACTATAAATATTTGTATTTTTTTTTTTTTTTTGCATGTCCATATGATGAAAATAGCACAAGACAGAGTGTTTGTGCTAGGCACAGTGTAAGCTTTTGAAGATTAATGACCCTGTGTGTTTTTGCAGCGCCATTGCCGAGAATCTGTGAAGGTTGAGTAAACGTATCCTTCCGTTGCGTAGCAGCCATTACTTTCATTATGGCACACTGCTGAGATTCGTGTGTTTTTGAGAGCCTGAACAGGTGAACAACGGGAAGAATCTATTGAAAATATGTCTGCAGATACAACTGCTTTGCAGGCTGGCGTTTCCTTCTTATTGTTAATGGAGTTCAGCAGAGCCTCCAAATGTCTCATACAATAGGACACTTTATTAAATAATAAAAAAACAGCTGATTAAAATTTGGGAGGTTCTAGTGTGGCTGAGTTAGTAACAATACATGCCCATAAAGGGTGTACAGCCATTGATCCAATATGTACAGTAAATATGCAGGAAGGATACAAGGCAATGTTGACAGAGGAAGACTCAGGAGCAAATCTCTATAGTTATTAACTATTTCAAGGCTTTGACATACACAGGAGTCCCTGGAAATAAAATGCAGAGTTGGGGAATCACAGGGTTATAGTAAAGGATGACATCTAGAAAACCTCCTCCAGGGTGAGACTTGAAAAAAGTCTCAAAGATTTGGAGTGTTTATGGGAGCTAGAAAGCCTGCACGTGTGACTGGGGATACCCGAGTTACATGACTCTGCAGTTTCTCAGGTGCAGTGCAAAGAGGAAAGAAGTATCACAAGATGAAAAGGACAGCTGAATGAAGGAACCTTTGCAAGAATACTCTCGTGACAGGCTACAGAAGTGTTAGAAACTAGATACAGGCTGATGCTACCTTTACGAGCTGGGCATAAAATCTACTCTACCCTTACCAGCTGTCATGATATGCCATTGTTTTTAATTGTTGTTGACTCTCGGCTTTGACTGAGATGAACATATTTCCTACCCAACCAAGACTTAGAGCAGAGTTTCCAGGTTAGACGTCGTGTCTAGGGTCTCGTTGGCTGTTGCTGCTCGACACATTTGAGACTTGACTGCATGCAGACAGCGGCAGGTCCGTGACACTGATTTATAAGCTGCATTGCTAATATGTTAGCAACTGCATATTGGCTTATCCCCACCCACTTCAATGTGTCCATGCTTCACAAAGCAAATTAAATTCAGCTCAAATCAAATAAATCAACTGAAATGACATTAGAGCAATAAAATTACTAGAAATAAAAGGAAATTGCGTAAACAGTATCATTATCCAAGGTAACACTTAGTGGACAGAGCATTTGATTTCCGTTTTGCAGTCATTCAATTAAAGCAATTGCATAGCAACAAAATGACTGATGAATGGAAATGTAACGCAGAAAAGAGTGTTTTTCTCATGGAGAGCAGTTTTATGAAAAAAGATTTAAGAAAGGATTGGTTTCAGATTATTTCCAATTGTTTCACTTTAGTTTGTTGTTTTCGTTATTGAAATGTTAAATAGAATAATATTGAATAATAATGAATATTCGCAGTTGAGTACTACGTTAGTTACATTTAGCTTGTTCTTTTGATAATTTGATAAGAAGGTGTGTGTTTCATGTCTGTCCTTTTAAGCCTTTGTGATTTTCTGTCCAAAACATTATGATATTCTGTATAGACAATGTAGTTTCACTCTATGATTAAACTAGCTTTTGTAATTGGACTACCTCAGAAGACTGAAGATTCTCATCGCTTGATTCAATGTTCCCCTCTTTCATCGATCCTTTCTGAAATACCAGTAAAGATATTGAGTAAAGTTTATTTTTCATTATTGTTTATTATGAGCAGGGAGTAATGTAGTAATAACATATCTCCAGGTGATAAGTCAATGTAATTTATGTGGAAAGCCACAAAAAACAATTTGGTCAAAGAAAACTTCCCTGAAAACTTCCAGTTCTGCCATAGGCTCATCTCACCCTCTGTTGTCTTGATACAAATTTCTAATGATATAAAGATCCGTCGGAACAAATGGAATATTGTCACCTCCATTTTATCTCAGGAGAGGCATTATCATGAACTGCTGAAGCATAAACGAGATGTGTGTGTTTCACCTCCAATTTGTGAGATGCCTCAAAGTTCCGTGCTACGTCACAAGTCAATGAGGCAACAGCAACACGAGAAATGTGAGGACTGTGGACTCGGTGTTATGTGATTCGTTGACACGAACACTAGGTTGTCACTGGCTTTGTGTTCTATGCTGTTCTAGTATGAGAGTTGCTGGTGCCTTGAAAACACAGCGACAGTCATAGCCTGAGAAAGCGAGAGAGATTAGCTGTCCTTTTTGCTCCCATAATGCACTTAAAATCAAATGTTACGCAAGGCCACCAGAATGTCAGAAGCAGGAATGTCACTGTATCTGCCCACTGTTATTTATGTGACTGCACATCAAAAGTTTCAAAGTGTGCTTTTACTAGTCAAGTTCCACTATGCTGCAGTCCATAAATGCTACATTTATTCTGGCTATTGTTAAAATACATGGTGTTGTTTCCCTCCAAAATTGGGTCAGAAACACTATTGTCTGTGATTTTGCTTTTGTCGGCATGCCCAGTCCCTCAAAATCGAGTTTTGCCCCACGGTGATGGAACATGAATCCGTATCTCCGTGGAACGAATGGGCAACGTGTGCAATTTGAATCTATGAAAGGTGAAGACTGAGTTTATATGCAGCAACATTAATAAATATATTTATTAATGTATTTTTTTTTTTTTCTTGAAAGGTGCAAATTTAGGAGGAGGTAATGTGCAGATTACAGCATATGTATGGGAAACTGTAGGTTTGTTACATCACTTTAAGCATTCATGAAGCGAAACGTGTCCCCGTCTTCAAAGCTGCCTTCTTATTAACTTGGATGCTACACTTTTTTAAGTCCCCCCCCCCCCCAAGTGGCACACCATCCCTTTCTTCATTAATCTTGATGCTCATTACATCCTCCCTGCCATAGCCTGTGCCTTTCCCTGAACTCCCAGAGTAGTGCTCATACATTGGGCCCTGCTCACCTTGTAGTCAAGATCTGCATGCACATTTATCGTAAGTGAACCCGCCTTTAGCTAATAGCAGAGACTGTGATTCTTCTTCACTTTAATTCCCTTTTTTTTTATTTTTTGCCTCCACAACCCAAAATACATTCTAATTTAAATTTGGAATGAGATCAATAGTAAGTCATTCTCTCATTTGACCATCCAAAGGAATAGATCTGTATGAAACCTTTTCTTCTTTAAAGTTGAAAATAACTAAAACATTTAGACATCTGTGCTTTTGTTATTGATGAAACTAAACTTTTTACCAGAAGAAAACTTTCCCATGGGAATTACTTGAATTTAGCTCATGAATTATTCATGAATAATAGGTGTCCATTTATCTGGTAGCCTGTTCTCTCATGGCGCTGCGCTGCATATGAGCAAGCAGGTACTGTAGATACACACGGAGACCAGGATTCTGCCCAAAAAGGCACTGAACGGTAGACAGGCTGAGAAGAGGTTCCAGAAGAGCCGTGTGGTCCAAAGCTACGAATCTCAGTGGCCTCCAGCAGTCTCCCAGCGTGCCCCGTTAATGGTCACTCACAGTCCCGGTCCCATCTCAGATATACTGTAGCTCTCAGCAATGGGAGCTGCGGAGGCACTGCTCTACATATGTACCCAGTAACCCCTACCACTGCGAGCTGCAGATGTGCTCGTCTGCAGACGTACGTCTCCCGGGCTTGCTAGCAGGACACCGATTTCTGCTGGGGCACGTCTCCTCCTGGCCCTCTGGAGCTGAAGGAGACAGATATTCGGCCAGGTGCCATGAGCTATCGGCGGATGGTAGGACTTAAGGAACCCTTCTACGCCTCCTTAATTGATGAGGAGCTTGTCGCGTACGCAGTACAGATGGTGCTCAGAGCTCGATGAGAGCCTTCATTTCACATATATTGGTCAAATTTGAGTGAGTGTTGGAGTAACATATCTGTACATATTTATATAGCCTTAATCATATTGTCATTCTCAGGGCTTCATAGCCTGCGGTTACTTCTAAAGGTTTGAAATATGCGCTTCAAACTATAGATAACATCTGTTTTAAACAGAAAGATTTTGTGCACTTTATTGTTAACATCGTAATTTAATTGGAATTTTAGTGAACATGTTAGGCTTTGAGAACCACTTTTTGTTCTCAAATTGAAAGTCCAACAGAAGTGGTATTGATCATAGTTTTGACACAGGAATTTTGGAAACAAAAGATGACAGAGCTAAGAAATACCATAAATCATGATTATTTAGGGTAGTAATTTAATAGCATCGACTTTTGACGTCTCCTGCCTATATTTCACATTTTCCTGTTTGAAGAATTATTTTTGAAGTGGTTGAGTTGTAAATTCTACCACTTACACGCCTTGATGTTCTAGCGGTTGCCTTTGCAGGCGTGGTGCTTGTGTGTTTGACACACTTGCGTAACTACTCTTATGAACTCAGCGTGACTCTTTAAGTGCGTAATTCACCCCGGGGATTTTTTTGGCAGATTGTGCAAGGTGCATGATCTGAGATGTCTTCACTGAGGCCCCCTGGAAAAATGAAAAGCATTGACATACTGCAGTTGGATGATAATCAGCTGCCAGGTGACATGAATTAGAAACAACTTCCTGTTTACTCTTCATCACCAACCTACTCTTTATTCCCTACTAGCAGAACTATTTCCTTGATAACCCAAACTAGTTTCCTAGCAGCCTCTCTTACGGCAATGTAAACATGCCATCTCTCTGTTAAGAGGATGTTAAATTGCTTTTTGACACATATGCGCATAAACACAGAATGGTTCAAGGATTATATATACCGTAGGGTAGATGGGAGCCTAATGGTTCATTATAAACTGCTACTTTTCAGATTTTGATCACAGAATTTTGATCTTTAACTGATCTAATTATTAACGTTAGCTGTAAACTGTGTGGTGACCATCATTTTACTTTTGCTCAAAGTTCCATCACCGTTATACAACAGAAAATAGTTGTCGATTCACCATTGCTGAAAAGTTTGTTAGGGGTTTACTGCTAGGTGATTATGACTGGCTTGTGTGTTTGTCACATGTCACATACCTTTCAGAGAAATCTTCCACTTATGAAGCATTACTGTCTCAACTGCATGCAAGCAAAAAAAGGTTGTGTTTTGAATACAATGAAGTAACCAGCTTTCAAATGTGAATTTCTCCTGGCAACCAAAATTAATTATGGTGGTGACTGTAATGTAAAGAAAAACACATAAAACCTATTTCTATACAAAGCAGCAAATAAATCCTTTCATTACAATGTACTGTGCATTCATTGTTTAAATAATGCTGGAGTTACACCATGAAACATGCACTGTGTGAATTCGATAAATCCATGTTCATATATAAAAGCAAACATTGTACTGTATGAAATACTTTTTGTAAATAAATATAAATATGAAGCATGAATCTATAACCAAATATAAACTAAAATATTACCATGTGATTTTAGCATTCACATACAACTGATAGATATAATTTTTAAATGCCTTTTCAGTTAACAGCCGGATAATAATAATAATCAATTCTTTATTAATCCCCGTAGGAAAATTCACAGTTTTCATGCTTTCCCATCTTGCTCTCCAAGGTGAAAGCCGAGGGTCAGTGAACAGTCAGCCAGTGTCCAGCACCCCTGGAGCAATTCAGGTTAAGGGTCTTACTCAAGAGCTCAAAGATGATATAAACATTTGCTGACTGCAGGTCTTGAATCTGCAACCTTTTGATCACAGGTACAGACACCTTGCTTGCAGAGCTGCTACACCACCATCCATGGCTATTGCAGTATATGGGTTAACCATCAGCCGTCCAGTTTAACAGGCATGGCAAATCTCCTCAAGCTAATTAGTGTACCCGGATAATTAAAATCTGCCATTTACCAGCATCCCACACAGGGTTACGGCTGTCTTACACCTTACCTAATTACTGGATTATCTTATTATTTAGTCTGCTATTTAAAGATAAACCTAAATAGCATCCTTAGTGTTGTTAGAAGGATCTCATAGCTTATGGCGCCAAACGATGTGGTGACAGCTTCAGGAGAGATGGGAAGTAGGAGAGGAATGAAACATGAGCCAAACGACAGCTCTCAGAGTTGAGGGGCTGGGTGGAGGTGAAACCTGTGAATGAGACATTGCTGGAGATGGGGAGAGCCCTCAGACAGAGATAGTACCTGCCTTCTCTTACAAGTACAATGCAAAATCATCTGCAGTAAGAGTGTAGGTGGGTGGGGATGATGGAGGGCTAAGAGCAGGGAAGGTGCAGAACAATTTGAATGGGTTATTAGCTACAGGCTGCACTGACAGAAGACTAGAGGGCAATGAATGGGATGATGTCAATGAGGCTTTTGATAGGCTACCAAGTGGGTTCTGATTTTGGATTTGGGCCATGCCTGCTTACCTCTGTCAGGGCAAATTGTACTGAGAAGCCAAGGGATGGGGAGAGGATGTTCTAATCTAAAAGACAGAGGACAGAATGAATTGAGGAGGGTTGATGGCGAGTGCGGGGGAACTTGGCAGCTGAGTCGGCAGGTAAGTTAGGAATAACGGGCAATGGCTGAAAGAGGAGACAGTGTTAGAACAAGAAAGAAATTTCTCTCTCCCTAGTGCTTTGTTCCTTGTTAGTACGAGGTCTGCTTGTAAGCGGATGTGACAAAGACGGTCTCCAAGCAGTGCATCGAGCTGCCTAAAACAAACACACTCACTCTCAAACACGCACAACAGGCAATTTAGAGCAAGCAGTTAGCCCAGATTGCATGTTTTTGGACGGAAACTCGTGGAGGGCGATGAGAACATGCGTACACAACTCCATACGCAAAGGGAAGATGCAGAATTTGAACCTCCAACCCGGGAGAAGCCAGGCAGCAGTGCTGAGCACTGAGCCACCACATCCCCCTCAAGATGAAGGAGGCACTGAGACGAGGGAGTGGTCAGAGATTTGCAAGTGGAGGTTATGGTGAAAATCATAGCAGGCGTATGCCAGAATCTTGTACAGAGGATGACGTGGAACACAAAGGTGTCAGATGCCTGCAAGGGGGGAAAAGTTGGCAGACAATATTAGAAAGGCATTCGGAAAAATTAATGATGAACGATGTATGGAGATGGAATTGAAGTATGGCCACTGAGGAGGCAGAGAAGAGAACCTGGTGGGCAATAGACAAATGGATAGATGGGTCAGTTGGCATAGTGATTACTGTGAGAGAGAGAGGCAATCAACAGCCTGGAACCACCAGAATATTTTTGAGATACCTAAAGGTGGACTGATGTAACCAGTACCATTTTGCATGAGGCCAGTGGGCTTATCTGTATGGTATGTATGAACATCCCTCTACTGTCTTGAAAGTGGCCATCTTGAGTTCAACTCAGTAATGGAAAGGTGGTGGTGGTGGTGGGGGAGGGTCATGTGACCATTCAAACAAAATTTAAAAAAACCTTCAATGGTGTGGACATTTTTCATATCTTTATTGTTTATGAAGTTTGAACCATCACACTGCAAACATTAAGCAACCACGCTGAGAGTAATCATATGCATGGATTGAGACCGTATAGCTGAAAGTGTTCAATGTGACATTCATTTTGAGTAAGGCACAGCTGCAGATGCCTAGCTCACCCTAAAGGGTCCAGTGATGTGGAAGAATGTGTAACTGATTGCAAGAGTCATCAGAGTAGTGGTGATGTGGGAAGTTCAGGGAAGTACAAGCAAGAGAACCCCCACTCTGTTTACCTTACCGACGCTTGCTCAGAAGGTGATACTTCTTCGTGTTTAGCAGAATTTTGACATCCAAATCAACCAAAAACATAGTCTCACATCAACAGACTAGAAAATTTATGCAATGTGTGAATCACTAAGCAAAACCACAACAAAAACAGGGGAAAAAAGAGTCACAGAAACAGAGGCACATTCACTGTCATCCCAATGTTTATACTTGGATTTTTATGTCAGTTATGTATGATTTTGCAGTGAAATGTCGGCCTTTGTTATCTCACTTAGTACAGCTGGAGTTTCAGTGGAATTTGTAATGTTGAGGAGGTCTTTAATCTAAACACTGATGGTCAGTTAATTTACAGCTTGCAGTATATGAGCAGCATTTAGAAAGAGTGACGGATGTTATTACAATAGAAGAGAACATGGAAAACCAGCCAATCAGAATAAAGTTGCAAACACGCTGACAGTAAAGTTGACATGACATAAAAGAATTATCTATCTGTCTGCCTGCCTGCCTGCCTGTCTGTCTCTTTATATGTTTGTCTGTCTATCAATCTATCTGTATGTCTACTGTATCTGTCTGTCAGTCTGTCTATTATATATCTATGCACTGTACCTGTCTATGTCTGTCTGTCTGTTTATTGATCTGTCTGACTGTCTGTCTGTCTGTCTATCTATCTTTTCTGTTCTTGCCCTCTGCAGGTTACTTCCAGCGGACCAGCTCACCACCAGCTCAAAGCTCTTTCCAAGGCTGCATGCAACTCATCCACGTGGATGACCACCTGGCTGACCTGCACGCGGTTGAGCAAGGCATGCTAGGAACCTTCGAGAACGTCAGCCTGGACATGTGTGCCATCATAGACAGGTAAGGAGGCCCGCTTCAGGTTAAATGAGCCAATTGGCTGACCAACCCGTTTCATGTGGGCCATCCAAGTTGAGCAAAGTAGGCTTAACAGGCTCATCGCTGTGGACAGGTATCAGAAGTGCTCTGCAATTTATGTCCCTTCTCACTTAAATGATCCTCCTGGGTACTCATATACAACATTCCATTACCAAGAAAAACAGAATCCTACTGAAGCTTCAGTGTGGTGTTGCAGAAGGTTTTCTGGGCTGTGAAAAATATTCACAAAGCAGCTTCCTTCTCATGGGTGGCAGATTAATTATCCTGCTTCCGATACGCATGTGTGACTGCTTGTGATTGTCAGTAGTTGACCCATGCATTGATACACAACGTGCACTGAAAAAAGGGCTTCCCAGCATGCTACAGTTTTGCTTGAACAAAATCCTTAGGATGAATTTGTGCTCTATACAGGCACACTATTTACGTGAAATACAAAAACAAGGAATGTGTACCTTCTGGTCAGAACTGACTGGGAAACAGCAAATAATGAATGCAGACACAGTTCAAAAATATTGCCGTGTCTAAATTTCCTCATGAATAATTGAATAGGTTCATTTTCCTGTTTTCTTTGAATTGCTTCAATGGAGACCTTATTCTGTCAGTTTTTTTCTTCCTTTTTAAAAATGAAGCTATTATTAAATCCCAGGTCAAAAAACAGGCTAGTTTAAGTTCATTGTTATCTTTCAACAGACAGAGGCTGTTAGAATCATGTTTGAACAACAGAAGTTCATTCATCCATGATTACACCATCAGAAGCTAGTTTCCTCAACACAAACCAAGAAAAGGGGCATATAGCAGCTTGTATTTAATTATACTTAATTGGATGTTTTAAGTAATTCAATAACTGTTTAATTTGTCCTGTTGCGTTCAATTACATTTTACAATGTTTTAATGTCTATTGAAGTTTTGCTTGAATGGTAATAACCCACTTCACATTTGGGAGATGGTTCGTTGGTGCTGCTAATTTGCTTCATGCCCCTTGGTACATTATTTTCACGAAGGTAAAGGATGCATTAAAATTTCAGTTACTGCTGATGGAAACGACTTCCTCATTTCAGCACTGGATAACAGCCGACCTTTATTTAGTTGGATATGAACTTGCCTTTCAGCTCAGTTATTTTGCATTGAAGATTTTTGACTAAACCATCATCGCATTTCATTTATAGCGTTGTACGATGTGTTTTGAGAGTCAGTGAAATGACCCTGGGAGATGTAAATTTTATTAAACCGATCCCAGATTTGAGATATGCTTTATGGGTGACAGGGAAAGGACAGCAAGTTGCGAGCCAGTTGCAGGGGCTGCAGGTACTTTTATTTTGAAAAGGCATCGCTCCAGCTGTCATTCTAATTATTCAGTTATGTCAGACAGTACAACGTGAGTGGCTCAAAAGCTGGCTCTTCAGTCTGGAGAATAGTGTTTTGGTGTCAGATGAGATTTCACTAGTATCCCTGTGACCCTGTGATGCCTCGTCCTAAATGTGAACCATTCCCAGGTACAGCATGCAGAAGTAGTGACCAGGAGATCCTTGTTGGAGGGAACATTGCAGGTATCATTCTTCTGCAGAGAGGAGGGCTGCACACAGCATCGTATTAGAGCACTGTTAAAATACCCTAATGGGTGTACTGTGGTCCTGTAAGTCACTCAGAAATGGGCCACTCCTTCATTTCTGCATGCCGTCATGTAGTCTGCAGTGCGACACACGCTATTAACCGTCACTGCTAAAAAATCAGTCTGTTTGCCCATCTGTATTTTTATCTTGCAGTGATCTAAACCCAGTCCTGGAACAGACAGGGTATAAGTTGGGCTACAGCCAGGACAGGATGCCAGTCTGTTTAGCCACTGTCAGGTTCCTTGATCAGCAACAGTGACATGTAACAAGCAATGACGTGAATTTAATCTCTCTTCAGATGGCCAGATGGCTTGTGGACCATTGCATGGTTTTGTGTTAAGGGTACTGATTCTGATATGTAGAAACTAAACAGACTCCACCATTAAAGCTGATATCATTGGAATTGGGGTACTGCTGCAAAGTTTTGGGTAATGCAGAAACTATCTCTGAGAGAGATCCAAGGATATAGCTTTATCACTGTATGACACTGTGACTTCTGCACATTTATAGGTCCAGTAAACACACCAGGTAGTGATGGGACAAATGAGACTTTAGACCAAGGTGGGGGGGTGGGAGTATCCTGAACAAACCAATCAATGCTGGTGCTAAATGAGCCTTCAAAACCCATGGAGGGTGGGAGTATCCTAAAGTAACCAATCAATGCTGGTGCTAAATGAGCCTTCAAAACCTGTGGAGGTCGGGAATATCCTGAGCTAACCAATCAATGCTGGTGTTAAATGAGCCTTCAAAACCCATGGAAGGTGGGAGTTTCTCAAACTACCAATCAGTGCTGGCTAACATCACCATTGATTGGATATTTGGGATACTCCCAGCCTTCCTGGGTTTTGAAACCTCATTTTGTCCAATCACAAACTCCAGGTCAAATCAAGATGATTTTAGATTGTAGGAGTGCTCGTGGGATTTGGTGGTTTGGGCTCTAAGGCCAAACAGGTCATCTCCACTGGGTTAACTAACCCAGGTGTCGTTATTACTGATCCTGAAGGAACATGGTGTGTGCATAATTTCACTCTACCTGAGCCTTTACGTATTTGAATTAACTAGGAATTCTGCTTATTAATTAAGATTAACTACTTTCCCTAGCTCTGGATGCTGAGGCTCTGCATAGGTTTCCACATGCATTGTGTGGAAAATCAGCACTATGCACACTTACAGCAGTTATAGAGGACCAAGAATGAAGGGGGCCTATTCGTGATGCCAACAGCATACCGAATCCAGTAAATCCACTTAAAATATTTGTGCAGTAACTGACCTGTGTTATTTGATCAGAGGTGATCATGTTTCCAATCTGGAAAGAAGTGGGTTTCCTGCTTTCATTAACACCGCAAATATTAAACCTGGATTTGTCCTGCAATGTGCTGGATTCCGTGCATCTTTTTCAGTGCAAATGGGCACAATCAGGGCACAATCTCTAATTGCACTGATAGTGTGGGTATTGGCTGCAGCTCTTCGAGTCACTGGTCTCTCCATCAGATTATCTGAAATGTTGCAAAAAGCCATTTTGACCTTGCTAGGTAGGCACTCTCTCACGGCAAAGTAAAGCATCCAAAAATATGTTAAATTGCATTAAAATGCTGATGCCACTAATACCGCTGACTCCTATTAGCTGATTGCTGCCACTCTAAATATAGTACTTGCATTTAGCACCATTCACAGTAATTTTAATGAATGCAGATGAAATGAAGACATGATAGGTTCTGTGATTTTTAACAACAGGCTCCTTGTTAACAACTGAGATGGAAAAAAGACAAAGGTTTGTAACCGTACCTTGAAGCCTCACGGAGGCTGACATAAGATTGATATTTATATGTGGTAGTGATGAGACAAATGAGGCTTCCAAACCTGCGGTGTGTGGGAGTACCCTGAACTAATCAATCAGTGCCGGAGCTAAGTGAGGCTTCAAAACCCATGGTGGGTAGGAGTATCCTGAACTAACCAGTCAAAGCTGAAGCTAAATGAGACTTCAAAACTCCTCCTTCAGCTGCTGTTTCAATTTAATTGTTTCAAAGTTTCATAGCTTTTTTTCATCTTTTGCATTATATGACTGCATTAGTAGGAGACCAGCATCATTTGCTATGGGAGCCACTTTTTATCCATTGCATCAGCCAAGATTCAGGTCAGTGCACCAAGTTAAGCCTCATCCCAGATTCCAGATTAAAAAAGCATGACTTGGACACAGGAATTACATTTCATATTAATGTATTCACATACCATTTCATATTTAGTTTTTACAGGTGTGCATTTACTTTGGTATCTGAGTCTTCTAATTTGTTTGCTGCATTACATGTAACAAGCGAGTTGGACTCAGTTATGCCAAATTATATGATGGGCTTGCATAATATAAGACTAGCTTTCCCATCCATTGCTAAAGGTAAACCAGATGTTGTAGATTAGCCACTACAATTGACGATTTACTCCACACATAGACACATACTGTACTGTACTGTACTACACTACAATGGAGATACGGTTGAGTGAAATCACCGGAAGTCTGAGATTCGCATCTGATTTGAACAGTTTTGGGAGAGGGGCCTTATGAGGTAGTCATATATGAGAGGAGATGGTACAGATTCTCACACAGACATGAGTTAGTATGTTATTGCTGGCACCCCTGCAAGTCTAATCTTTCATGGACATTTTAAGCTAACATCATCACTCTTTACATTTTTCCCAATAGCGGCATTATATTTGTCAATTTCCATTATCTAGCTTGTGCAGGAAGTATCAACGGGCTGGACATGCAGGGTCCGCCCAGCTGGACCCTCCAAATTCCAACAGAAGCTTCCTCCTCCTCTGTGGTGGCCAGACTCATTCAGGACGCAGAGGTGTTCCTGCTCTCCGTCAGGTTCCTTCACTGGCCAAGTAGGAGGGTGACGGGCTGCTTTCTGTCCTAGCAGGATACTCTGGACCTACAGTCTGACAGCCAAAAATAGTTTGGCTGGGTTCTTGGAGGCTCAGTGCAGAATTAAATTAGTCACATGCCATCATACATAATTTTAACATATAATGAAGTTGCTGAAAATACCGTGATATAAAACAAAAGAAGTCACAGTCCTGCTTGAATCAATGACATCCATTTAAAAATCAATGTGTTATCTTATCAATGGAAAA
Organism: Gymnarchus niloticus; assembly: GCA_009936485.2. Lineage (NCBI taxonomy): Eukaryota > Metazoa > Chordata > Actinopteri > Osteoglossiformes > Gymnarchidae > Gymnarchus > Gymnarchus niloticus. The sequence continues at coordinate 10,765,826 of JAACJT020000028.1, read as the reverse complement.
TTTCATTTAGGGCAAAGAAATAGCATTTTTAAAGTCAAAATGCACTTCTGTGAGAACTTTCTTTAACTGCTTCAGAAAAGTCAGAGTATGACTGGAAGGAGGATTGAGTTTCTGAAGAGAAGCTGAAGTTATCGTGATTAATATTTGACAAATATTTTTCTCAAATCTGGCCCCTCCTACACGCTCTCTGCACCGAAAGACATCACATGTCCAGAATCTTCATGGTAAACATTTGTGCATTAACTCTGCCAGTCATGGCAGAGATGGCCAGAGAGGCAATCCAAGATAAGGCTATCATTGACATCTCCTGGTGAAACATGGAAGCATGAGCTAGGAGACCATTGAATAAGGGCTTGCTGAAATTTTGAATTCGCAGAGGACAAATTGCTAATTTCATGTTGCATTTTGGCTTATTACTGTGATTGTTATGCAGAAGATATAGCATAACTGTTTAACCTGCACTAAAGAAACAAGCTGTGCATGTACTATTAATGTCTTGGAGAAAAATTATCATTTCATAATTTTATGATTGATTCCTGGGTATTAAGTAATTGCAACTGCTAATTTTATTTTCTTTTTGAATGCATATTATTTAATTATCATTTAATTCACAAGGGAAACTCTGGGCAAAATAAAGTGTTATTATTAGTAATGGGACAAATGAGCCTTCAAAACCCATGTTGAGTGGGGGTATCCTGAACTAACCAATCAATGCTGGCACTAAATGAGCCTTCAAAACCCATGTTGAGTGGGGGTATCCTGAACTAACCAATCAATGCTGGCACTAAATGAGGCTTCAAAACCCATGTTAAGTGGGGGTATCCTGAACTAACCAATCAATGCTGGCACTAAATGAGGCTTCAAAACCCATGTTGAGTGGGGGTATCCTGAACTAACCAATCAATGCTGGCACTAAATAAGGCTTCAAAACCCATGGTGGGTGGAAGTATCTCAAACTACCAATCAATGTTGGCTATCGCCAGCCATATATTGGTAATTCGGGATACTCCCACCCACCATGGGTTTTGATGCATCTTTTGTCCCATCACTAATTGTTATTAGGCTAAGCAGTCCATCCACCTTGTCTTTGTTTTTACATTTTGCTTTTCTGAGGTGTGCGGTCAGGTTAGATGTCTCTGGCAAAAGTACCGTTGGGCTCTTAAGCAGGGTCCTTAACCCCAAAAGTCCTCTGGGGATGCCTGATAAATGGCTGACCCTGAGTTCCGACCCCAAGCTTGACTGTACCTGAGTGTATCTCATGGAGAACCAATTGGGATATGTAAAAAACAAACCAGATTCCTATGTGCTTGTGCAAATGGCAAATAAAGACTTTGATGAAAAAAAGAACAAAACATTTCTTTAAAATGCAGTACTGTGCAAAATTCTTAGGCAAGCAACGAAAATGTTTAAGGTCATTTATCTGAGCAGGAAGTGTATATTTGTTCAGAAAAAAATCATGATTTAACATTTCATTTGTTAACTTTTTGGGAATGTGTTGCAGGACTGAAACGCAGGAATGGATGTACTATATATTAACAAATAAAATGAAGTTGACCAGACAAAACATGAAATATCTCGGGTTCATACTGTCTGCAATCGAATAAAAGTCAAAATAAATTTAAGAATCACTGTTTTTTATTTTATTTATTGTTTTTTTTTTTTTGCATTTTCCATACCATCCCAACTTTTTCTGATTTGGGGTTATAAGATTTACATGGAGTGACTCACAGTAAGCATAAAGCTATAGTGATGGAGATCTTAATTTATATCAATTTATGGGTGTTTATTTTGACAGCATTGCTAATTTGTAGAAATTTAATTTCTTGTCAGGAACCATATTCTGTTCTATTTTTAATATATCAGCAGCGTTTAAACACTTGAAAACCACTATATTGTTGCATTTTCTGTCTCCATTGCATATTTTGTAGGAAAAGAAAAACAAATTGCTTTCCATCCCTATTGTGACATGCAAGAAGCAAAGCAAGTCGAAGAAATAATGTTAGTGTCTACCAATAGTGTTGGCAGGCAGCAAAGCAAGTAGTGTTATAGTGTAAGAGTATCATTCAGGCCAGCTGGTATATTTATCTCAAGAAAACAATGTGCATTTTGTATTAGCATTTCAGTAAGACCAAACTATGCTACCTGTCTAGTCATGTACTGGGTGCAGTAGTCAGAATATAATCAAATGATTTTTCAGGGTAGTCTTTGTGGTGATTTAGTATCTTTTTATAACCAGAGAAATAATAAAAAAAAATATGAAAAATCATTAATATGATCAAGCCCATAGGGATATGACTGAAATTAAAAATTTTCCTTCTGACTTTTTCGTTATATGCCTAACAAGTAATGAATTCAATCATGCAGAAATATTGAATAGTATGGCAGATGCCTTCAGGCAAGCACAGTGAGCCTAACAAAATGTAAAAATGAACGGAAAGTTTTTCTTCAAGACATTAACATAGATCTGACATGGAAAATATTTTAAATAATTTTTGGGATGGATTTAGGAAATACTATAAACAGGAAGCTTAAATCCCTGCCTCAGTCTCTGTGTTTCTTACTGCAACTTTTATGCAAAATGCATCAGACAAATGTCACCTGGATTTTCAGCGCCATCAGGATGTTTCGGATCCTCAGAAATTGTTCCACTAAAATTATTGTAGTATTGTACTATTCCGTTAAAGTTATTATTGTATTGTTATTCAATAAAAGAAAACAAAAAAGGAGGCATCAGACAAATGCCAGGCACCGATAGGCTTAATAAGTGAAATCCAGCTTTGCCATATAAAGTCATTCCTTTCACCAATATATTAAATGGCAACTGAAACTTATATGTGCCATGAAAAGACATCTTCACCCAGTGTAGTCTGGAGGGTCAGAGATTGTCAGCATTTCTTTTGTTTACTACAAGAAGTGATCAAACAGAGGACTGAGGGTGGAGTTAGCTGTACAGCAGATGCATTCCCTGACCGTATTTGCCCTTCTTGACTGTATCGTCTTAACATCGCATACTAAGCTTCTCCATTGGCTATCTTTAAGAGTTCCTTTACGATGTGTCACGCAGTGCCTCAGAGGCTCCTTCCTTTTTGCCGACGGTGTGCACAGCCGTTTGGTGAGACTGACATAGCCAATGGAACAGAGAAGTGACAGGTACTTTTAGCACAAGCGACTGGGAGATGAGGGCACTGGTGATTCATAGGCAGGTGTTACATGTGAAAGAAACTTAATTCCATTACTGGATTTAAATATATCGTTTGAACAATCTGAATAACTTGTCACATCAAATTCCACCATTTCTCAAGAAAATCTGCTAAAAACACATTGAATATGACTGCATTATTATTGATTTGAGGTTTGATTATTAACTTGTATAGATTCAAGGCTTCCCTCTACACTGTACCTTTACCAAGTTGTGTAACTACACTACTGTGTCTCCTTCCCTCTACACTGTACCTTTAC
>JAACJT020000028.1:10720290-10741260 GCA_009936485.2 Gymnarchus niloticus | reverse complement strand
TTCATTTATAAACACAGTCCAAGTGGATGCAGTATGTTTAAACCAGTAGGTAATCTCACCAAGGACCAATGTCAGGATACACCCACACTAACACATTTTCATTTATAAACACAGTCCAAGTGGATGCAGTATGTTTAAACCAGTAGGTAATCTCACCAAGGACCAATGTCAGGATACGCCCACACTAACACATTTTCGTTTATAAACACAGTGCCAGTGGATGCAGTATGTTTAAACCAGTAGGTAAACTCACCAAGGACCAATGTCAGGATACGCCCACACTAACACATTTTCGTTTACAAGCACAGTGCCAGTGGATGCAGTATGTTTAAACCAGTAGGTAAACTCACCAAGGACCAATGTCAGGATACGCCCACACTAACACATTTTCATTTACAAGCACAGTGCCAGTGGATGCAGTATGTTTAAACCAGTAGGTAATCTCACCAAGGACCAATGTCAGGATACGCCCACACTAACACATTTTCATTTATAAACACAGTCCAAGTGGATGCAGTATGTTTAAACCAGTAGGTAATCTCACCGAGAACCAATGTCAGGATACGTCCACATTAATACATTTTCATTTATAAACGTAGACTTTAGTCTTCTTTTTCACCTTTCATCCTACCTCGGCATTTTTAGGCACCAAAAATCGAGACCTTTGAAAAAGATCTCCAGAGTCGTATACTGTTGAAAACACTGGCTCAGTGTTGTGTTTAGGATGGGTGAACACTGAGAGTTTTGAAAAGACAGAATGTAATCACGCTCTGATTGGTTCATGCTTATTAGGTGGCCCTTCCCTGATTGGATCTTGCTCATTGCAACATCTCATTCCTTGATTTATCGCCGTTCATGGAAGAAAACCATACTTCAACATGGTGGATGTATAGGAGTTGCTTTCCATGGCATTTGTTGTGTTGCTTACCTGTATTCAGTTTGAATGGTGCATGTGGGGGGGCATGGTGTCTCGACCTCCAGGGTGGGGGGGTTCAAATCTCACTTCTGGCTCTGTGTGCGTGGAGTTTGCATGTTCTCTCCGTGCTTCACAGGTAACCTCTGGGTACTGTGGTTTCTTCCCACAGTCCAAGGACACGTGTCGCAGACTAACTGGCATATCTAAATCGTCCATGGTGTGAGAGGGTGTGCATGATTGTGCCCTGCAATGGGGTAGCACCTCATCCCGGGTATCCCCTGCCTTGTGCCCCAGGCTGCCTGGGGTAGGCTTCAGGCCCCCCACAACCCTGAATAGGATTAAGCGAATTGGAGAATGAATGCTTGCAAGCACAAAAGGCAAATAATTTCCTAGCTGCGACAGTTTTCCCCTGCTGCACGCATGCCCAGTGTAGGCGAATGGCTACATCACATGTGTTTTTGCGTATTTTAGTTTGAGTAGAGATGTAAACAATGTAAAAACACTACTGTGGGAAGAGATTGTTTTCCTTTCAAAATGACGTTTTTAAACTAAAACGTATTAGTGTGAACATAGCCTCATACTGGCTAAAACAGGCTGTTGACATTAGGGTAATGTCTAGATTTAAAAAAAAAAAATCTTATTTCAGAATTAGATTTGAAAAGTGGGGTTTCTGCTAGATTCACCCTTCGGAAACATTTTATGTTGTTTCAGTCATGTATGTTGTCTGTTCACACTACTGTAATACCTGCTGTTGAAGTTTGTTTTAGTTATGAGTAAGTCTCTTGTGTCCACGTATAGCATTGTTCTCTAGCTGAATTTTTATAAGTAAAGTAATAGTACCCGCGGTATAGCACTCTTCCTACAGCGATTCACCTTTCATTAACAAAGTGTTTTTGGGTGTATTGTTTTGTTCTGTTTATTCGTTCCATTTACGCATTTTTGCTCTAAAATGATTATGTTCGGAGTCTGAGTTAATGATCAGTTACGATAACCCATCCCAAGTTCAGAACTGAATTCATTTACAATGTGCTGCTTGGTTTTTGCATATAAAAATGCATCATTACCCGCAATAATGTTGCTGTATGTTTTATTGACAGTGTTGTGTGTCAAACCTTACAATATCTCAGGAAGTTATTAGGATGGTAAAATTCAGCACAGGCAGTCACAGAGAATGAAGCAAGCAGAAATTAGGCTGGTGAAAGAAATTGTTCGGTAAAGATCTTTCACCAAGACCCTAGCTGATGAGGATACCAGTGCCACTGTCTGGTAATTCATAAAAATACTGGCTGCTCTCCAGGAAGTGAGAATAAATGGTGTGATGAGTGGCATGAATAATGGGACCTCTGTAATTCCGTCGCTGAGCCCAAGGCCCATGAATGAGTCATGCTATAGATGATCATTTGCTTGACTTGAGCAAGACCCTACCGGGGTACACCATTTCGCCCCTCTGAGGCTCATGCACAGCCAGTTATCGTTGCGTTTTAAGAACCTTTGTTTCACCATGTGCTGGCTGACCAGGATTGCCTGGCCGGAACCGACTCTATCCTTCCAGCATATGTCTCACGCAGGCCACCCTACACCCAGCCCTAGAGTAATGGAGTGGACTGCAGGAGCCGCAGTTATTAAGGGAACAGCTCGCCACTGACAAACGTGGAGCCTGTTTTCCTGACAAGAAGTTAAAATTTGGCCCTGGTGACTGTATGGACCTTGCCCAAGAAGAATCCCTCACCCCAACCCCCAGCTGTGATACCATGGAAACTGTTTCCAAGAGGCCACTCTAGTTAATTGTACTGTGCAGCCAGAGCATCATGCTGTTGCTCGCCTTGTGCGCTCCAGATGGTTTAGGAGAACACAAGCTGCTTCATAATCAACATGGTCACCCATCTGTATGGCTGCTGGCAGAGGCCTGCATTGCTGTGACCTCACTGTGAATGAAGCGCCGTTGAATGATCCCTCCATTCCCAGCTTTGTTTCGTAATTAAACACAACAGATGTTGGGCACATTCAACGTAAATGTACAGCTAAACGGAAAGAGTTTTTGAATCAAATAAATCCAGTAGCCTATTTTTTAAGGAATAAATTTCATTTAAGCTACTGCAGGAAATGTGATTCTTAGCTTTGGCTTTATAATTAAATGGTTAGTGGATTTCAGGTTATTTGTAAATCTTTCCCTTGTCCTGTTGGGGGCTGAGCATTTTGTAATTTTCCTACCAGTTTTCAAAACAGTAGGAGTGATTTATATATATATATTTATATATAGAGCAGTTCATATAAAAGTTGGCTTCCTGTCTCATCGTAATATAAGTCTCAGTTATTTTCATTACACTCAGTCAATATACTTTTTCCCTATGGCAATAAAGCATCAATCTTGAGCTTATTTTAAGAGGTCTCAGTATTGTGTGTAATGCATGTGTTTCTATGAAGGTCAACAGGGTAATTAACAGGGTAATTAACAGGGTAATTTCTTTCAGGGCAATTAATAACACATTTCTTTTCTTGTCTTTTTGGCGAAACGTTGATGTTTTGTTTTAAATGTTTAATACTTGTATGTGAAATCAAAATTTTTTGAGTTCCATAGTTTTACTCATCTGAAATCTTTATTCCTTGACATTTAATTATTAATGGTCAAGCATTAGATTAGTGCCATTTTGAGCTGTAGAATAATGTGTGAAATTCATTAATTTTGTTTACCCCCACTTCTAGTTTTTTGAGTCTCTGCCAATGTGAACAATACTTCCCTCTTGAATGATCCCTTGTATTTCTTAAAATTGAACCATGTGAAATATTGACTGGAAAGATGTTCTGGTGAATTCAAATTTAGATGAAACACAAATGCGTCTTCCTTTTCCATTTTTCTGAGCACGACCAATAAAGACGAGTTCTTAATCCATTATTAGTGAGAGGTTATTATGTGTGCATTACGTTCTGACTGAATGCTATCACCAGACACCTTGCTGCAGTTCTTCAGACATGACAGTACTTATTTTTGCAGAAAATAAACATAGCTGCGTTGTGTGACATTCAATATTTAAGACTTGTAATCAGTGCATTCATTTTCAAGGTTCAAAGTCTAGTTTATTGTCATTCTTCATATTATAAGAAAGTGCCAGAGAGATAAAGGAATAAATCCCCTCTGGGGGTGACACTGCAATTAAGAACAGCAACAGACAAAATAAAAATAACAAACGATAAATGAATGGGACAAAATAATGATCATGCAATAACAGTTTTTTTCACTCCTGCATGTATGTGTCTATATTAATTTGCCATAACAGCAGTATGATTAAAGTATTATAGTGCTGTAAAGTGTACAAACATAGCATGGTCTATGTGTGATATCAAAGTTGAACGATCAGATCAGATGGAAATGAAGTATAGCAACCTTTTGGGAGGCTGAAGAGGGGCAGGCTCTCCTGATACACTGGTCAGTATTAATATCCTCATTTACAGTGAAGATGGTCTCAGTAATGACCTGGGCTATTTTCACCCCCTGTTTCAGGGCCTTCCTGTCCATGGCCGAACATTTCCCACACCATACAGAGACACTGATGCAAAATTTTGTCAGTTTTATCAAGTTTCATTGAAAAATTAAGTAAGACTGATTTTAGTTTTTGTCACTTGGCAAATACAGCCAGCCCTCCAATACTGACGTCAATAATACAACCTTAAATACCAGCCAATTACAAATTTATACTCCAATTCCGTAAAGCAATAATTACTAAATGAAATGGCGGTTTGGTAATATGCGAAGCGAGGCTTGCCCATGTATCGTATCAGATTATAGCTATTTTTCTGATAACTGATCATTTTTTTTTTGTCAGTGTAGAGACTGATATTGAATATCGGATTGGCTCATCCCTAATTAGAATAAGGAGTCCACAAACAGCACCGGGACTTGGTCACCCTGAATTCAATACGTTGACAGATTTCAGTGATCGATTTCTCAGGAATTCGGTATACACTCGTATCATTGATGTTTCCAAACAAATGCTACAACATGTGCGAATTGCAATTAACTTCTAAAATGTGTTTAGGCTCGCGAGTGTTTCTTTGTCTCACCCCGTTGTGTACTAAAAACTCAACATTTTTGTCCTTACAGCTAGTCAGTTCTGCTCAAGGCCAAACAAACACAAGTGAAACATCCACTCAGTGATAAGGTCTCTCTTCTGTCACTTTCAGCTTGTTAGACAGCCACCTGTTGCTGCTTCTTTTTGCTCTTCACTGACATTCCTGTTGCCTGTATTTAGTGTTGTAAAATCATGGTAGGCATCAGGTGTTGGTAAGAATGCCTTATCAACTGACTGGGTTTTCCAGCTTCCAAATGGCACGATAATTGTTGTGTTGTGAGTTCCTGCCTTTGGACAGAGTGTTTGCATGTATTTGTTTTTGTTTCATTTTACTTTTGTTTATTAGGAATGCTACAAGCTAGCTTATAGCTGATCCAAGTACATTGCTTATGGAAAGGTCTGTAAAAGGTCCTCTGGAAAAACAAGAAAGTACAGTGCATGCGAGATTCATGCCAACTTTCGTGTTTAATACAAGCAGAATACAGCAGCTATAAGGCTGAATTTATCATTTTGCACGAGGTTATAAAAAAAGACCAAAGAACATTTTGCAGCATTGTGTGCCAGCACTTGCTTTTGGCTCCAAACCAGCATTGGCCACACCACATCAGAAAAATGTCAAGTTCCTGGGGGGCAAGGAAGAACTTGTCATTTAGCAGCAGGCAGTGTATTGGTGAAGGCATGCAGAAAGGTTGCCTCCTCAAGTCTCAGGAAGAAACCAGCTGTTGTACCCTTGAACGAGGTACTTAACCTGAACTGCTTCAGCAATCATTGAGCTATATGTGAGTTGGTAAAAAATTGGGCCTTTACATAATGTTTCACCAGAGCATTTGTGTGTTTCCATGAGCAACTACAATGTCCAAAAATACATAGTGTAAATAGCTATCAGGAAATTGTTTCAGATGTATTTTTATATTAAATAATTATGACTAAACAGAAAATTTAAAAATAATGTCTTTATTTCTCAGTGTTGTGACTCATATCTTGGTCAATTAGCTGCAGTTGCTGACCAATCTTGTTGAAAAGTTGTATTTAATCCATGTCTGTGGTTTTATTGAAAGTTGTATTGTTTGAGTATGATATTTTGTGGTCAATGCAGCAATCAGCAGAAAACGATTCCTACTTAACCTGCTTGTGCTGTGAAATGAGGATGCTGTCAGTATACAAAGCAGGTACATCCCTACCAATCAGCTTAGGCCTCATACCGTTTTATAACTAGGTTATTGTATATCTGGCACGCAGTTATTTTTGACACCAAGATGTATTGTGTCATTATTTACACTTATGTAATGACTACCCACACGTGAGCCATCTGCTAAGGTCGCCTTGAGAATGATAGCAACAAGATGACTTGTATGTCTTGCTCTTGATACGATTGTATCATATTCGTGGGATGGACCTCTCACGCCTTGTCGCTCATGCGTGCAATGAGAGTTTGGAAATCAGTGATTCTGGTGGAGATCGAGCCCGGATATGCCAGCTGTGCCTTGAATGCGTTTTGTGATGTTGGATGGTTTTGGACATGCTGCTCACACTCCCTCGTACCCGTTGCCCGGTGCTTGAGTCATGTTGTTTTGCTTGTTTCTATGCCACCGTTGGAGGAGCAGACTCCCTTTTGCTTTCAGATTTAACAGTCCTCCCCCGCTTTACTTTCGCCGTAACTCTGCCTCAGTTCAGCTCATGACGGCTGGCTTGCTCTTTTGATATGACGTGTAATTTTCTTTGACCTCATTTCTCTGCTACTATCTCGTGGCATCAGCCCGGCTTGAGGGAAATTTTGGTGCTTTAACATGTCTGTGCCACATTACACACCAAAGAAATTCCGCCTTTAAGATCATCTATCTGCAATGAAGTTACGGTCCTTAAAAGAAACCTGCAATGCACTGGTATCCTGACCAAGGTGTAATTCCTGCTTTGTGACCTATGCTGCCAGGGATAGGCTCCAAGCTATCCTGTAACCGTGACCAGGATAAGCAGCTGGGAGATGAATGATGGAAGAGATGGGGTTAGCAGGTGGCAGCCAACTTGCACCAGCCTTTAATGGGAATCCTTTCCCCACCTAAAGTTCTAGGCTTCCATTCCACCCATAAGAGTGTTACTGCTCCCATGTAATGCTTGTATTTATTTGGGCTATTGACTGCTGGAATAAGCCTAGTTTCTACAGGTCATACTTACAGGTATTAGCATAGTGGCATTATGTGTTTGAATCTGGAAAAATAACAGATAATTTTTTGTAATAGTAGTAATAATAAATAGTTATTAGTAATACGGGAAACCTTTAACCTTAATCTCGGGCCATTGTGAAATTTCATCATGTAATTGCAGAGTTTGACTTGTATTTGCATAGCTGGATGCACCTGAGTTTCTCACTGAGGATGAATGAAGTTCTATCTGTCTCTCTGCCTGTTTGTCTAGGTACACAGCTGCCTATAATATTCAGGAAAACCACATTGTAGGGAATTTCAGTTTATTCAGGTGAGGAGTTTCTCTTTCTTTGAGTCATGGAAGTGCTCTTGGGATGGCTTAAGTACAGAATACATAGAAAAGATGTATGTCAAAAAACTCTGGAATGGTAAAACTATGGTCGCAGTCATTTAGGGTAAAAAATGGAACGCAGTGTTTTATACCGTTTAGACAATGAGGAGCAGGGAGGAAGAGCCTACCTGCATATCCTTGGTCACTTCAGTGTTCCACTCCAGACAGCTGGGTTATGTATCATTTATTAAAGTGACCTTTATACCAGCTAGCATGGAGAATCACATAACCTTGTATGTTATTGTTATAAAACCATGGAGGTTCTGAAGGTTAAGTGTTGAAGGTTGGTCTTATCACTTCTGAACTTGGTAGCCCTTTAAAAAAATATCACTGCAGTTAAAAGTGGATATTAATGGACTCCTTATGTGTGTTTTCCCAGAGACTTTTTCAGAGTTGCTACGTATCAGAAGCATACGGATGTATGTTCTCTATTTATTTCTTTGCTTTTTATTCAGTTGATGGTCTACAAATTAGCACATCAAATGTCTTATTGCCTATAGCTGCTCATTAACCACAAGGAAAGCAGCTGGACGGATGAAACCATCTGGAGAAGATTAATGCCTCTGAATCGGGCCACTTAACCTTTTTTCTCCTTGTGCGGCACACTCTGGTTGAATCCTCCCCTCCACACACTCTGAAACATCCCCACCGTGTCTCTGCTATCTTTCTAACCAAGAGTACTTGACAGCTTCCATTAACGCCTTCCGAGATATGTTGCTCTTAACGCATGTCAGATGTATGCAGTAAAGCAGCATGAACACAGCATCCCTATGCCCATTAAGGAGGCTGCCACATCTGCTTCCTGATATCGCGAATACATTGTGGGACATAATTTGTCCTTTTTAAAAAGCTGATGGAAATATCGCCGCCCTGGAGGGGCTAGGAGGTATATACATGAAAGGCTGTCTCCCTGGCTGCACTCCACCTGGAGATTTATATGAATGAGAGAGAGATGAGAGTGATTGAGCATGATGAACCACTAGGATGCATCCAGTAGCCCTATCTTAGTGCTGAGGAAGATGAGTGTGAGATTGTCACCTTCGAGATTCAGCTGTTTTTGTTGTTCACGATGGCCCACACAGATACCACCCCCCCCAAGGCGCAAGTGGACAGTGGTACCTGACCGATACTCAAAGGAGACCAACATGCCTGCCTCTCCTCCCTTGTCGCTGATGCAATTTAACTCAGTGTCAGGAAGTCGATTATGCAAAATGACTGTCCCAAGGCTCCTGAATAAAACGTGCTCTCCGTATTGGTTCTTTTACTGTTCGTAATCCACACACACAAAACAAAACAACATTTTAAAGAGAACTTGGAAACAAATAATTACTCAGATTTTCAGCATAACTCTGAAGTCCAACATTTAGATTAAACCCTTCAGTGAAGATTTGACATATTTTGTGCATATGAAAATAAGTTATTCCAAGCTAAAGATGTAGCCTGTTATTTGCTGGTTTATGTATTATTATTTTAAAAACACTTAAAAACAGATTATACTCTAGTAAAAAATATAAGTTGATATATGTTCATAACGTTTTTCAAAGTGAGCCTTTGATGCCATTCCCTTTAAGGCTCATTGAAAGCGAATGTTTTGTAAAGTTTTGTTCTTCTAAGAAGTGTGTCCATAACTGATTTATCCAATTTCTTTCAAAAGGCTGTGTTTGCGCTGAAGTCATTCCTGGAAAATTCTCCCCTATTTACTGCCATAAAGGGTTATATTATCCTCCTTTCTTCACTAAGTTTTAACAGCTTTCCCAGGTCATCCTGCACAAACTGTATGCCTGGAGCTTTCGAATGCTGCTCTTCAATATAGTAGTTAATCTGAGTTTCTCCCAGAAGATACGCTGCTGTATAAATGTATTTAACTGTAAGTCGCTTTACATTAAAAGGCTAAGCTTTAAAAAGTTACGTCAAAATAATATAGAATACGGTGGCCCTGAAGTGCCATGCACAAAGCTTTAAGAAAACGCAAAGCATTAAATGCAAAAAAAAAATTAAGGGAAGAAATTATTTAGGGTTCTCTCAATTTTTTGTATTTTCTTTTTTTTCCTCTGTTTTGTGTTTTTTTTTTATGCTTCCTTAAATCATTTTGTTTTATTAGAGGAAACCTTCCTTCACTCTGCTCCTAAATAAAATTAGCACATACGGAATATTTCCTACATACTTTAGCTAAATATTTTACAAACGTCATTGACTTGATTAGCCAAGACTATGATTACTGTACAAAAGGTGTCCTCCTGCTGGTATTTGCACTGTGTTGTCTCTGCACTGAAGCACGTCTTGCTGGATGGATTTTGTAAAAGCTGCATTATGTCCTTTAAAAGCTATTTATTGCTTGAATAAATATGTTGAATTGAATAATGACGACCCAACGTTAATGACAGTCGGCATACTCGGAGACTAAAGCGACGAGGCTTCAGGGCATGACCAATTTGTAATCCATGGGGCAAAGTTGTCCCACTTTGGCTGTAAGTGTCTCAGACCATCAGCAGGATGTTATGTTTGAGTCTGGATTTATGAATTTGTAGGATATGTCTGCTGTAGATGATGGCGTCCAGTGCACCACACTGCCAATTATAATTTTGTTGATAGAGGTACTTGTTTGTTAGCATTGTGCTTTGCTATGCTCATCCACAAAGATTAAGAGCAATCCTAGTATCTAGAAGTCGCACACACATGCACAAGCATTCGATTAGAGTCACAGTCGCACCTGAGACTGTGACTCAGAGACCCGAGTCTCCGAACACAAACACAGGATGACACACATTGAAACCCTGGAGAGAGAGACAGCGTAGGTCGGACTGGAGCTTTGGAATGGCACCACTACTCTCCGAGATGCCGTGCTACCCTGGCACTCAAATGTCAGTATAACATATTAATGTTTGAGGCTGATTCAACTGGGTTGCACCATTTAAGCAGAGTGTGGTGATAGAGGGCTTGTCAGATTAAGTACCTTCTAGCAAGGCCAGCTGAGCTGCTGGCTTGTCGTAGAAATGCCCCTAACATTATTATGAGTTGTGACCCAGTCACTCACAATATTATTTTTTGATACCTGGTTTGTTGTTGTCTTATAAATTCTCTACTTCATTTTCTTATGTGCTGAGATTCTTGACGTGGAAATAGAGACAAACAAATTGAGATAAACTATTTGCAAGCTTACAAAAACAGAGCCTGGATGATGTGATATTGTCATTAAGGTGCAGTGAAGGCCTGTTTAGTTCTGCAATACTGTGAAATGATTACCTCAGTTACTGAGCTCACACAACTCTATAAGTACTATTCTCCTGTCATAGCTATGGATGGCAGTTTGCCTGGCATATGTATCACTTCCTTTTTTAAATTCCAATTACAGTTGGAATTTAAATGAAGGCACTTGTTTTTCCACCTAAAAAGAATACCTGTCACTCACACAGATCCTCTTGATCCCAGAAAAATGTTTTCACGGTGTGACAAAGCTCAATAGAAGACCAAGTCTCCTGTTTTCAAAAGCTTTTAACTATTAATTTTAAAATTATTCTTTTGTGAAGGTGGGCATGAAAATTCTTTTTGTGTAACGGGGATAACGGTCTGCTAAGTTATGGCGTGTAATTTCACAGTAATCTTTAAAAAGGCTTCGTGAGTTTCAGTTTATAAAAATACTAAACTTTAAAAATGATGTACCTTAAAATTAATTGAAGACCAGAGCTGCACATTTTATTAAAAAATCACTTTACTCACAATAAAATGAGTCAACAGCACAATAAATTTGCATGTTGTAATTTAATAATTTAGTGGAATATAATGCGGACTTTGTTTTGATGGTTTGTTTTAGCTGTGTTCACCGATATATTGAAACACCCTAAAAAATGTACCACTTGATCTTAACAAGAGGAAAATAACAAACAGTAGCTGTTTTTGCATGGAGAATACATACAAGCATGAAAATAAAATGGAACTTTGGTCACGTACTGGCTATACCTGGATGTGGGGATGTGCATCAGGATCTGGAGATGTTTGCTTTGAGTGAGAGCGAGCAAAAGGCAGCTTTTCATTAGGGTTGGAAGTGAACACCTGTTGAGCTGCACACCACACTCCTGCCCACTATTACAGTCTTAAACTTAGTTATGATGAGTTCCCTCACTGAAAGTCAGACTGCGGAGGACTCAAAAGAGATCACTTTGGCCAGAATGGTGCTACTGCAGACACGTTCAGCAGAACCTCATTTAGGAGGATGAAGAGATGAAAAGAAGGAAAATGTAATGAGGTGGTCATTTCTGATGTGCCAGAAAATGGTGCTGAAGATGATTAATCTTGCACAAGGAAACGCAAACTTGTAAAACCTTGGAACAATCACAATAAATTAGGGCTGTAAAAGTTGATGCATTATTAACGCCAATATAAAACAGAACACTGAGCAGATTAGGGGACTGATAGGCAACAGCTCATCCTTCTCACCATCGCACGTAGAAAGAGCGTACGCAAAATGGCAGACAGCAGATGTGAAGGAGGGGGTGGTCACATTCACAGATTGGTAAGCAAATTCATTTGATGTTAGAAGACAAGTCAGATTATGAAGGATATAATAAGTAGATCACACTATTGACTGGTGGGTCCCAAAAATGAACAAATTAGCATTTAAAAGATAGACAGATAGACGGGCAGATGGACAGGTAAGCAGGCAGGCTGACAAGCAGGCAGATTGACAGACAGATGAACAGGTAAGCAGAGAGGCAGACAGACAGGTAAGCAGGTTGACTGACAAACAGATAGACAGGGAAGAAGGGAGGCAGGCAGGCAAACAGACCGACAGAGCGCTTTTATGGTAGGAATATTACATACTTGGTGAATTGCCAGACTGGCACAGTGGAAGTTGTGACAGCTGACTAAACTTTTTTCCTCTCTGAGCAAAGTAATTTACACCCTACCTTCCCCTCCTGCTCCCCTTCACCAACAGTCAGCTTCTGGTTTTCTTCTGAATGTCTACTTACACATTATAAAGTTATAGTCCTTTTCATAATAACATAGGAAAAATTACCACGACGGGAAAGATCTGTAAGTTATAGTTCTAATCTGTGTGTGTAATAACTATGCTCCAAAATTACTTTAACTGTCGTAATAAAACAACATCCATAATTGCTTCCCCACCCCCACCCCAAATTCTGTGGGTCAACAAATGTGTAACGTTGAAATTCTTAGGCCTTAGAATTTCTGAAATTAGCAACTTAGCAATCAAACACATGCCATTACCTATAGTTTTCTAGAAGTATACTGTAATATTAGCATTCAGAAAGTAAAACATACAGGCTAACTAGGTGAAGCCATGCCCCCCCAAAGAACATGATTGCTAATTATCAAAGCAGCTTATTCTGTTGATGAGAATGATGGTGCAGGTTGCAACAAGGGTAGTGCACAGTGAAGTGGAAGAAGTAATTAGAAGGAAGGTATATCTGGAATTTACAAATTATTGCTTAAAATAATATAGAAATATTTATGCTTGCATTACAGCAATCTAAATATTTATAAACTACACTTGTAGCCTTGAAAAGAATGCATCATATAGCATAGATTTTGGTCACGTAATCTCTGACAAATAACTAACACATACAACAGCTGTCTTAATACAGGAAGTAGTACACTACCCATCACTTAATATTCTTATTAAGAATCTCCTAAATCTCATATACTCGGCATTTTTTTCCCATTGTGAAATTTCTGAATTCCATATTATTAGCTTGAAAGTAACAGTTAAAATGATGACAAGCCCCTGTTTAGGAAGAGTTTCAGAGTGCTGCTTTTATAATCTACCAGTATCGTCTGTGTGTTGAAGAGTTAGGGAAATCTTTAACTTCAAAAAGGTTTTTAGTTATTAAAACTAGCTGATTTAGACTAGTTAGTTGTAATTCTAGATTTCTGTCTGTAATAACAGTAATGACTGTTATTTAATATATTTAACTTCTGTAAATTCAAATACTTACGTGGTTAAACTCTCCAGTAATAAATGTGTATTGATGGTGTATATATTTGGGTATAGTAAATCAAATGTGTAATACACCTGGTATTCTACACTAGGTAGTCCTACTTGAACTTGATGATGTTAAATTATGCATATTAACACATGGGATTCACGAAAGCCTAGATAATAGATGACCAACAGTTACTGTTTATGATGCTCCTATATGTCAGACTTTCTTGTTAGGATAATAAGAAGCTATTTCTTTGAAATATAATGGCTTTTACATGGGGTCTGTAAAAATGAGCAGAGTGCAAAAAGTAATTTTGCTTGCCCTTTGAGTGCGATGTCAGTCAAGGTCCAGAAGTAAACAATTTCAGGAAGAGCCGCTTAACAAACAGCCAGGAAGTAAACATCAGTCCTACTTCATCACTAGTCACATTACTCCATGACTCCAAAGTTCATTGCCTAGGTCCTTCAAGTTTACTAGAGAGGCATTTTTAGACATAAAGAAGATGCTCTGTCAGTCAATGGCAAGAGTTTGGCTTAACGTGATCAGTGGTTCTTGTCAAGATTACATCTCCAGTGACAGAAAGGACTTCCTTCTGAGGTAATGCGTAATGGAACCACAGCACTGGAAGGCTGTTCAAAAATGCAGATTTCTCTGGGTTGCTGGCCTTATCCATAAATCCTGCTATTCCACACGGCCCCTGGGATATAATCTTCTCAGCCCTTCTTTCCTTCCCAGTGCTGAGTTAGTACCTCAGGCACCAAAGTACTCCGCATACTTCCTTTCAATGAGAAATTTGGCTGAATACCGTTTACCATAAACCAAGACAATCGGGTCAGGGCACCCAGATATGGAGATACGTCCATGACATAAGAATTATGTCTGAGATTTTGGCTTATTACTGAAAGAATTGTATGTTTATTATGTTTATTCGTGATCTTGTGCTCTCAAGCTCTTGCCTTCTAGAACACGCATGAAATATCAGTATGTGTGAAAATGAATTGAAAAGCTATCCCGGCATGTCACACATTTCAAATCTGGGAAAATGTTTTAGATTGCAAGGGATGATGTATTTTAAATTCCAACTTAATCCTCTGTCTGACAAAACATCACTTACCACGGAGGGACGTTTATAGGCTTTAGAAGAACTCTTTGGCACATGTAACCCATTCCCAGAGTTATCTTCACGCATTTAACGAGTCCCTGCTCCATTACCTTCATTACTAAAGAGATGCCATTTTATGCTGTGAATGTATTAAGAGAATAGCAATTTTGGACTGAATGGCCATTATAAATGGGAATTGTCCCTTTACAGAAAACCTTCTGGTTGGTTGACATTGCAATGAAGCTATAATAGTGAACCTTAATAATGAGGAATAATATGAAACAGTTTTAATGAAAATTCCATCCATCTTCGAAGAGTTTATCCTAGTCAGGGTCACGGGTAAATGAAAAGGTGCTTCAGCTAAAATGTACATAAGTGAGTCAGCTACCAGCTAGCTAATTTGAACAGGAATATGAAGTGAGTTTCTCATTTCTCTCTGTAATATTCTCGCAATAATGGAAGTATAAATAAATAAATATTTTTTTTCTGAAAGTGGGCATCTCTTTGCAAATCCCATTATATCTTCTAAATTAAGATCTTTTAAAAATAAAATGCAGGTATGTGTTACACCTTGGAGGTGACATTAAAGCTAGTCTATCAGAAACATAAAAACATAGGGAACTGTGAAATCAACATATTCTTGACCTAGGTTGGCTGCTTCAAATAGCCAAAGTCAACACACAATGTTTCTTTTTTAACAGGACCCAGGAGGGCTTGTGCAATAGTGGGCACCAGCAATTCAAGTGTGGTTTCATAATCCAAAGAGGATTCTTGCACAAAGTGAGATGACTGTTGATGATGGTTTGTGCTCAAACGGCATGGGACAGCACATATGGTGAGAATTACCTCAATGACAAATGGAGAGGCTTCAGGAGAAACATGTGGAGACCCTGCCTCACCATTATGCTTGTCAGCTTGATGACCGGGAGGGTGTGCTGGATCGCCTCTGTGCTAGTTCTCTGATGACGTAAGATTCTGTGTGATATTGGGCTTTTTTGGTATGCTAATCCCCCGCTGCATGGCACCATTTGAAGGACTGGAAATCAAGGGCAATAACATGCTCCTCTAGCCTTCTTAGATCTAACAGATCGTCTTATCGAATATGGAAATAATCTTGTCATTAAGTACCTTATCTGATTATGGCTACAATTTCATTAAAGCTAGGACCCTCTAATATATTGCAGCTTTCTTTATCATCCTATTATCAATCCTTTGCTTTGCATAAAAAACTGTCCTTCATAAAATTATTAGGCACTTAAATTTCTTGAATTGATAAATATCTTCCATGTATTAACTTTCAGCTGAAAGTATGAAGCATTCTCCAGCATATGAATTTACAGCTGCCTATCAAACAAATATTGTATTTGGCTATTACTATTCTGTGGGAATGTCCAGTGCTATGCCTAGACTGCTGAAGCTGGTTGATAGAAGTCTGTTTGAAAAGCTAAATAAGAATCTCTGGACAGTATTCACCTACCTATTCTCAGAAGTTTTGTTTAGCTCAGGTGTAGAGCCGTTGTTCTGACAGTTTCTCTCCATCTCCTCTAATTAGATGCGACTTGCATCCCCCTGATCCTCAGCACGAGATGCTGGGGTTTGGACTTCCACCTCCAGTGGCCTTACAATATAAATATGTTCAATTATTGATGGTGAAGTTGTTCACTTGTTCTCCATGTCAGATTTTACTTATTCTTCCTTTTCGTTTTGGAAATATGCCAGACCAAATTTCAGAATTCAGTGAACTTGTATTTGTCATACTAGTCTTCAAAATCTGACATTACTTGCGCAGCAACTTTTATTGGTATTATAAATGATTTTGATTATATAGGGGCAGATTTTCACTGACTCTGCCCTAGGATTTGAACCTGCAACCTTCTAGTCTAGTATTAAAAGTACATCCATAGTAATGCTTCGTGGGCCCCCTGTAGTATCTCCACAGGGTGAAAACCACTGGTCTATTGAACCACTAACCTACCATCTTGTCTTGTCGCTTTTGAATGCTGTTTACTAAGTAATGCTCATGTGACCTTTGGTATCCTGTATGCCTATGGATTGTTTACATATGTTATTATGTCCTCTATAGTCCCCCTGAGTTCCTGCTTGACTGGTTCAGGACAATTATTAATTAATTGTTCAGTTTAATTATGTCCCAGTTTCACACCGCAAACATGGGTAAATATTTTTGAGCTAGAGACGATGCACTTCAAAGCCGTTCTTTAAATCTGGTGTGAAATCATTGAGGACATCTCTGTTATAGGAGGCAGTAGAAACACTGGGGAAATGAAATCTTTTTAAAATATGTTTTGGATTAGCGGAGACTCTGATACATATAACAGAATTGTGAGCAATTATAACAGTCGATGTGTGTCTACCTTTTTTAAATTGATTTTCACTATGTGGGATTTTTCTCTCAAGGAACAGTTGTTGTGGAACAAATTTGGCTTTCTCTGTGTCCTTTCTCCTTGCCTCAGCAACTTCCCATGGTGTTTATGGCAAAATAAAATTGATTTTAGTCCTCAGAAGTACCATCAGAAATGATGAAATAGCTGAGAAAACGTGTGTCCAAGGTATCCACATTCTAGTCCAGGGCTTAAATATTTCTTATGGATCTGGGTAAGTAATGGAAATTCTATCAGGACTTTTACAGGATCCTATGCAGAGATTTGCTTGTTAATTGATTCTCACGAGTGAATCCGAGACGTATCATGTGCCACGTTATGCAGTCTGACGGAGTTAACAGAAACCCATGCTCTGCCCGGCAGGAGGACTGTTACTCATTGTTAAGTCACCTTCACCCAAGAGCGACATTTCCTAATGTGTTTACCTCCAGCTAACTGTCCCGCTCTCCTTAATTATGAATGGTTATTTCAGTTCTGTTCCAGTGGCGGTGGAAACAATTGGGAGCGTCAACGGCGAGTTGAGGAATGGGTTCGTTTTAGCGGTGCTGTACGTGGTTGCCCTAGCTCTCCTGTCAGGATCACTCCCATCTCCTAAAAAGAAACGCATTAGCATTCTGGAGCCTGGTAGTGATTGAGATGATCCAAAATAATGATGTATGCAATTGTTTTTTTGTGAGCTCTTCATTATTGATGCACAATGGCATGTCAATGATGGCATTGTCATTATAGATTACATGAAATATGGATGCAGTTTAAAGCTGCACAATAAGGATTTATTATATCTATTCCAAATAAAAGCTCATGATAGCTAAATTAATCTTCTTGTTTAATTTTTTATTGTTTGAATTTAGTGGAAGCTCAACAGAGCGTAACAGCAGGCAGCTGGAATGGTTACTAAAGATCTGTTTGATATGCTCAAAACTCCCCAGAGATGCTAATTTGAAATCAGCATGTGTAGAGTTATGTTGCAGATTACTCATTGGCGATTAGTAATCCAGTGTGTGGCATCCAAAAAAAACCTGGAAGTCTCACTATAGATTACACTGAATACCGTGTGCAGGGTTATAAACCAGAAGTATATATCCTAGTGATGGGACGAATAAGGCTTCAAAAAACATGGTGGGTGGGGGTAGCACTAGTATTAATCGGATAGTTCAAGATACGCACACCAAGGGATTTGAAGCCTCATTTAGGTCCAGCATTGATATTTAGCTAAGGATACTCCCACCCACCATGGGTTTAGAAGCCTTGCTTCTCGCATCACTGGATTATATCCTGACAACATGAAGTCCCACTGAAAAGCTGTCTCCATGGCTGAAGGAAAGTCAAGCATTTGCTGCTGTTTTCGATACAAGGACAAGGCAGTGAGAATGTAATACGACAGCCAGGAGACCAGCAAGGAAATTTAGCGTCAAAAGAAAGACCCGCAGGAGTAATGCTGTCAGCAGAGCATTGATTTGTGGTCCTACATGTACCCAAGTGCCATCCAGAGATGAGCATTTCTATATAATTCTTCACACTGGCCGTCTTGTTTCCCTGCCAGGCCGTTTATCAAGCGTTGCTGCTCCCGATACCAGGGTCAAAGCTGGAGTCCCCAGAAAGTGAAAAGTTCAACTCAGATGAAGCAATACTGGGATTTCACGTAAAATATTTACCACAAATACCGATGTTTTTTTTTTTTTATTTGTTTCCACCTCCTACAAAAAGTGTAGGGAGGTCAAGTCATGGCCACTGGCCATTTCGAGAGCGAAGGTGAGGTACTGCAGTTGTTCATGCTGACCTACTCCACCTATCACTCATTCTCACAGGGTATAAATGAGTCCATTTGGCTTTTTTTCGTCACCATTAATCCTGAGAGTGTCATCACTATCTGAGGTCTGCTTCAGCATTGTTTTACACCGTTTACACCCCCAGTGTTTTTTTCCCATTTCTTGTTAACTTCAGCACTAATAATAAATGTTCATCTTATGTGTCATGGGTGGCAGGATGCTCTCACACCTCTGGGGTTGTGAGTTCGATTCCCACCCCCAAAGCCCTGTTGATGTCACCTTTGCATTCTTTGAGGGTTATGTGGGTTTCCTGCAGTATGGCAATCTGCATTTTGGTGAATTGCTGCCTCTAAGTACCCTGGCAGACTATAGGTACCTCCACCCCCTCCATTACCCAGTAGAGAATAAGCAATGGAAGTTGGATAAATGGGTTTGGACCCCATCCCAGCTCTGCCTCCTAAAAACAAACCAGCCCTTATCCTATGGGTCTTATTCTTTTGTCAATGCCTCCATGAATTCTCACAATGTCCTGTGTAAAAGTCGAAAGCAGTCTAATAAATTTATGTTTAGACTACGTGCAACTATGACTTTATTTCTGTCAAATTTTGTCCTTTTACATATGAAAGAACATTTTCTCAAGTAACCATAGAACTTAGTTACTGTCCAACATACACATGAATTTGTTGAATTTAACTGTGAGTAAACTTAGTTTGGCTAATCAGTACCTCATGAAATGAATTAACTAGATAAGTTAACTAGTTAAGTGAGTTGGTGGTGAAATTTAAATGCATGGAATGGGTGGGAGAGACTTGGAAACCAAAACCATGTTCTTGTAGCTATCCCATCAGGTAAATTATTACTTTTGTTGTGTTACTATTATTTTGTATTCATCCTAGTGTTAAACTGTGTTCATTTTTAGAGCAAATATACAGTTCTGCCCAGATAAATGGCCTTAAACATTTTCTTTGCTTTCCTAAGACTTTTGCCCCATACTGTATGTGAACATCAAACTTTATCCTGTCTGTATGATTAGTCTGCTACCTTGTTGACATAACAAAAATATATTCAAATTATGTCAATTATCCTTGAATTTATAGTTTTCAGAAAACTTTTTAGAGGATTCCCTGTCCTGTATGCAACGGTATGTCACAACCTTTTACCTTTGGCATTAAACCAGGAGCGGTTTTAGTGGCAGTTGGAGAATGACATATTATAACAAGCTGTTTGTCTATTATCCCGATGGAAAAGAAAGTTAATGATCCCCTATCAATTGCATCGCAAGTCACTCACCTTCCCATTTGCTTTCTCAAGCTAAAGAGACAAAACAGAGCACGTTTTATGTGGTTCGCCTATGCATCACGTAAGCATCTTGACAGAGATCAGTAAAGTCATACTAAGCTCAATGGATGTAGGTCAATACGTGCATCATTACAGTACTTCAGTTTATCACAGAAATTAATTTGGGAAAGTGACAGAACAGCCTACAGGGAAAGGTTTTAACAACTGTGGAGTCAGCAAGCATATTGGATGTGGTTGGCTGACGGGGTCATGTGCCCTGTGCTGACTCTCCACTGCACTTTGCTTAGTCCTACTCACGAAATAAAATGCATGACCTGTCTGTCAGGAATATGTGAAGGGAGAATTATTGTTTTCCAGGACTTGTACCTAAGGTGTCTGCATGGAGATCTACAGTAGTGCATTGTCCGGTCACCTGCTTAAAAGGACTAGAACGGATTCTCGAATGCATCCCGCAGTTTGTGCCATCATTGGCTCAGTGGGTGGAGCGGGGGAATGCTGCCCGATTTGAGCGGCACCCCCTCCGCACTGCCCGTTTAATGAGTTTCGATCAGCTAGACCCTCAGCACAGCAATCCGCCTGTGAAGAAATGCTTGGCCCACAAATTTAAGGCTGGTTGATGAACTGCTCTCTCTCTGTCTCTCCCTTATTCCTCTAACCCAGTCCCTCCCAGAGAGTCCTCAGAGAGAGTGAGCAGGCAACTTAACACTGGGGGGGCACAGTACTTCGCTCCCCATTACAGTTCTCAGAATCCTGCAATACAAGGCAAGGACTCTGAGCTACTGATGACAAAATGAAGCTGCCAGTCAAAGCACCATACATGGAGCCAAAATCTTAGACATTGTACAAGTGACAACAGGATGACCTCCAACCCTACCTTCATCCCCTCCATCTGATCACATCATGACTATCACCTCCATGCCTCCCCCCCCCCCCCCCCCCCCCCC
>JAACJT020000028.1:10640091-10720190 GCA_009936485.2 Gymnarchus niloticus | reverse complement strand
CCCCCCCCCCCCCCCCTTTTTTATTTATTTTTATTTTTTTTTTTTTTAAAGGGAATATATATTAGGAAGTGCCGTCGCAAGCCAAGAGACAATGTCATCCAGCCGGAACCAAAATCCACACGGACTGAAACAGATTGGGCTGGACCAGATCTGGGATGACCTCCGCAGAGGCATACAGCAGGTATACACCAGACAGAGCATGGCCAAGTCGCGCTACATGGAACTTTACACGTATCCTGTGTAGTGTCTGAATCACGTGGCCTTTAGACTGTCAAAGCCTCTCAGTTACCTTAAGAGCCTGTGCAACTTGTCTTTATGGTGTGTACCTTTTTTTTTTTTTTTCTCATCAATTTTTTTTTTTTATCGAAAGCACACTGATTTCTCTCTGAACTTTGGAGCACCATGAGAACTTGACTGATGATTCTGGTGGTCTTTGCATCTGGCAGTGAGTTGGTGAGGCAGGCTGATAGGAAATGAAGTATTTGAACTGTCTGGTTTTGACAAGTGGGAACAGATATTTTTAGAAAACTTTTTCTCTTGATAATGGCTTGCGTAATAATAATGCCATTATCTGGACCTGTTTTTAATGGCCAGCTGATTTTGACACTGATAAGATGGGTGCCCCAGAGATTTCAATTGCTTCAGCTCCTTAGTTTTGCTTGTATGTCTGAGAGTGTGCAGAGCTATTTTATGATAGAGAAGTGAATATAATATGAATTGTATTTGCTGGCAGCTGATTGTGTAGGTTCATACTTGTACCATCACAATTTATGAAATGCCTATTTTGTGTTAAGCATGCAGTAATGTAGGTATAAAGTGTGATGACTTTGAGTTGTGAATTGAAGTAGAACCCAGGGCCAGATATAGTCTTCTGTTTCATTGTGATGGTGCTGCACTCCCCCTACTGCCGACCTTAAGAATGATATACTGTGTTGCTATGGTTAAGTATTTCTGTTAAGAAAGTTTCCTGCTTTATAAACAGCAGTATCTCGTTTCACACTTTCCTTATTGATGTCTGTTTCATGTTATAATTAATCTTGTGAATGCATGTTCAGGTTCATCATGAGCCTGATCAAGATTAGTAGGTAGATGGGTGGAGGTCCAGATTCTTGGTGCCATTACAAATGTATGGCATCATCTACTTTATTAATAGAGCTGAAGTTGGTGCAATTCTCTGCTCTCATCCACAGCTGTACATTTATATATGGCATCCTGTGCCATGAGGCTTTCAACAAAATTCTGGGCTGCTGTCCCTGATCAGTTCTCTTAAGAGGTGTCTAGGTGTAAAAATTTCAGCCTATGGAGATAGCGGTGCCACAGCCAGGCACATGTCACATCTTATATGATGGTGGTACGTATGTATGAAGAATCCTTCATGGAATTGAGGCTGCCAGCAGAACAGCAGTCTGACTGCTGGGGTGACTTTGACGTGCATCCCAAAACTTCTGTATCAGTTTTCATTATGACCTTTATGTTCTAAGACAGATCAAGCTGCCACTGCTGAATCTGGGTGCTTGGTTGTCAACATGAGTCTGGGCAACAACATTTTGAGATGTGTAGATAGTTGTTCGTATTATGGAATGTAGGCCTAGTGCCAAAATTGGTTTTGGGGTTTATGGAATTTACTGTGTTAATAGCCTTTTGAAAGGTTTGTCGCTTTTTGCCAAGTGAAATGTATCAGTCTTGAGCACTACCGCGGTGTGCTCCTGCTGGAGTTGCTGCTTTACAAAATTTGGATCTGAACTGTTGAGCGTGTTACATTCTATCCGTGAACAAGAACTTGAGCTATGCTGCATCTGTGGAAGTGGACTCCTCCACTGTGGACCGGGTGCTTGGGAGATCTTTGTTCATGGTTGTGTTTACTCCTGTTTCATCCTTATGCTTAGGGTTCTACAGGAGGGTGATGGAATGGTGGTGACCAGCTTGGTTGGTCCAGGGTCATAGGGTGCTTTCTTCTTGTCCATGGGGCAATTTTAATAGCAAGGCTTTCTTCTAATGTTAAGGCAAAAAAAACAAAATTGTTTTAGTGGTACAGTTTACTGAACTTGACTGTGTAGAGACTAAAGAACCCAAATTCCTTATTTCAGGTATCATAAGGACTTCAGTCGTTCTGTTACATCCAGCTTGGACCCCAATCCCTAAGGACTACTTATCTAGTCTCTCTCTAGATGTTCGTTTCATCCTCTTGACATTCCAATTACTGTCCAGTTATGGAAATGTGGCCGCAAAATGACCATTTATAATCCCAAGGCGCAATATGGGCATGCAGTTAATCTACATTTTTAATAATTCCCAGACATTTTAACATGAAATTGAGGTGGTTGTTTGGAATAATCTGGCCTACCTAGGAATTACCTGCCTTCTGCCATTTCACGCGTTGTCATCCATTTTCAGTTAACCCAGTAGTAATCTCCTTTTTGTGTCGCTCACCGTGTTGAGGTCAGAGCCACTTTGCTTTTATCTTTAATCTCAATCTAAGCCTGTCTTCACAAGCCTCATCGCCTTCCGGACCCTCTACTGTATTTCCGTCTATGCATCACAGACAATCGCACCTACTGACTTCTGCCATCAGGACTTGGTTTAATATTCCATCTAGTCACACTGTGCCCATCTGGGGCTTGTAACTGCAGTCTTGTTCATAATTACAGGGTGGCTCATTCAGTTGTAGGAAGTGTTCCCAGATCCATCCTTTGAACCTGTGGTGCGTTCACTCGCCGGCTTTGAAGGCCCACTCAGGGTTGTTGAGAATTGCCCAGGTCAGATTAGATCACCCATAGAGAGCACCCCTCTCTCTGTCTTATGGCACAGGTGGTTCTGTTAAAACAATTGATGCTTCTGGCATGTAATTACATCATTCCTTTTAGTCTCCAAAAACAGCTGTTGGTACAGAAGCTGCTTCAATGACATGCTTGGCTTTTTGGATCTGAGTTGGATGGGTGGCCTTTAGTTACTCATTCTGGAAACATTTTTCCTCTCCTGTATTTTTGTGGATTATACTGAGGGAAATGACCGTTTATGCTGTTCTGTGACCCACTACAGAAAACTACACTCTCTGGTCCACTATTGGGTGGCATTTGTAGGTAACTATTACCACGGTCTTGGCCTCCGCAGGGTACAGTAGAATGTCTTCTCCCTGAGTTTCCTCTTGGATTTATTGTGGCTCTGTGTTAACTCTAACTTTGCTTGACATTGTCTTTAAAACAGGTAGACTTGTGTAATCTGCTTCATTATGTCTTAGAGATAAGGCGATAACTGCTGGAAATTCATTATCACATGTTCAGAATTCTGAAAATTCTGTATTTTCTGTGGCACCTTTCCCACCACGGTAGCCCCAAATTAATTAATTTTACAACAATTTGTGGAGACAGTGTAAATTAACGGTGAATAAAAGGTAAAAGCCGATGGAGGAATCAAACCTTCATAATTTACAGCTGAAAAAAAAGTTATGGTTTTTCACGCTAAGATGTGCGTAGTTTGCTGTTTGACTATTTAGTCTTCCCTGAATGTGGTGTCCAGATCTGTGTGTTGTCTGTTTTGCTGCCTTAACCAGTGGGCTAGACATGTCTATAACTACTGTACGAGCGTGCACCAGTCCAACCAGGCCCGCGGAGCCAGTGTACCAACATCTAAGCCTTCCAAGAAGGCACCCACATCAGGAGGGGCACAGTTCGTCGGTCTGGAGCTCTACAAACGGCTGAAGGAATTTCTGAAGAACTACTTGACAAACCTCCTCAAGGTAATCAGGGCCGCCTCGTTGTTTTGTCGGGAAGAGATCTTTTAACTGTAAGCTTCTCCCACTTTTGAGTTTCATTTCTCTTCTGGCTGTTTGATTTTTTTGTCCCCAGTGTATTTCTCTTTTACGTCCCGTGACTCATCCTGATGTGAACTTTTTAACAGGATGCATTTTGCTTGAGCCTTTTCCGCAGCTTAAATGCATCATGTCCTCATATTGTGAAATGCGCTCGTAGGGAGTTGCACAACATGGGGAGAAGGTCAGTCCACTGGCTGACATTCAGACAGTCCCTCTGTGATTTGATATAACCGTGTATTGCTATTGCTCCCTGCTGGACATTTTTTAGATCTCTCTCCCTTCAGGTCTTGTTCATTGAAACAAAACCGAGAGCATTATTACGTGCCTTTGGTTGAAGTGTATTTTATTTTTTTAAACTGGAAATGGTTCTTAAACACAGTCTTGTCAGTCAACCATTCCTCTTTTTTTAGAAACGTTAGACTGGCTCACCTTGAAAGTCTCAGCTTAATTTAAGCTCTTGTGCCAAAGTAGTGAATTGAACATTCTATAAATAACTGTTAATGAAGGATAAAACTATATTTGGCTTGTGTCAGTGAAGTTTTAACATGTAAATGAGCTTGGGACAGTTTTAAGTTGTTTAAAGGTGTGATTACGTCTTGTTTTGGAAGACCACTCAGTAGAGTAAACCTTTGTGTAGGAGGCTGAGAGAGACTGTTTTATGATGCTGACAGTTTGGGCCCAGCTTGGTATGCGTGCCGTTTGCATGCTGGATAAGGTGCCTGGGTAACGGCGACCTCCCGGGGCTGCAAAACTGCCCATTATGCAATCCCTTCTGAGGTCAGCTTCCATGGGCCCAAACTGGCATCTGCTGGGGCCTTCCTTGACCTGACAGTACTCACCCTTTTAGGGGTTTGAATGTGTAACGTTCTGATTCATCACACCACCATCTGGTACTTCCCAGGTTGCTGAATCAAAAGCGATTTGCACCCCCCCAAAAAAATGTAATAATGCATGCATGCATCTCTCTCAGGATGGGGAGGACCTGATGGACGAGAGCGTGCTGAAGTTCTACACACAGCAGTGGGAGGACTATCGCTTCTCCAGTAAAGTGTTAAATGGTATCTGTGCCTACCTCAATCGACACTGGGTCCGGCGTGAATGTGACGAAGGACGCAAAGGCATTTATGAAATCTATTCGGTACGAGACTAGTATGCTCCTCTCCCCAAAGAAATGTCTCTGTAAATGTCACTTTACCCAAAAGGCTTACTGTGTTTTCCCCCCACCCCTCCCCCCTTTCCACTTTCCAGTTGGCTCTGGTCACATGGAGAGAGTGCTTGTTTAGACCTTTAAATAAACAAGTGAGTATACAATTTTGACTTGTGAAGGCGAGTTCCTGCTTGGGTTAAGTATTTTGTAAGAAGGTAGACTTGTTACATCAGTGGGCTCGAAGTGGACAATTGTAGCTCTTATGTTATGCTAAAAGTCCAATTGAGGAGCTGCTGTTAACCTTTATAGGAAAGACTGATTTCACACACCCAGGTGTTTTAAGCATCTGTCTGACACCCCTCCTGCCCTCCACCAGGTGACAAATGCTGTCTTGAAGCTGATTGAAAAGGAGCGAAATGGGGAAACGATTAATACCAGGTTAATTAGTGGTGTTGTCCAGTCCTACGGTAAGTAGTAATGTGGACATGTGAGTCCATTAGCAACTTGTTTTCATCCTGTGCTATGATGCAACCAGCCGGGGGCGTACTGATATAAATAGGATGGCGAAGTAGAACAAGCTCTTCACATTTGCTTCATTCCATTCTAGCGAGTGGAAGGCTTTTCGCTGGTGGGAAGTAACAAAGCATTATTGATTTTAGCCCATGAAGGCTGACCACATGTTTTCTCTTCTAGTTGAACTGGGCCTGAATGAAGATGATGCCTTTGCTAAAGGACCCACATTATCTGTGTACAAAGAGTACTTTGAGACTCAGTTCTTGGCAGACACAGAGCGTTTCTACACAAGGGAAAGCACGGAATTCTTGCAGCAAAATCCTGTTACTGAGTATATGAAAAAGGTACGTCTGTAATGACACTGCGTGCGAGTCTGACTGCTTCATCTATGTTAAGGCAACAGCTAAACGCTACTTTTTTTGGAAAAGGATGCCACCTGATCTGTATGAGGTCTATCAACCTTTTTTGTGGTGGTTCTACCACACATCCTTCACGTCTGTTGGCTTAGGTGCGAATGCACAGCCTCCTGACTCTCATTGTGGGTTCGTACCCAGGCGGAGGCGCGGCTGTTGGAAGAACAGCGCCGAGTCCAGGTCTACCTCCATGAGAGCACGCAGGACGAGCTGGCGCGCAAGTGCGAGCAGGTGCTCATCGAGAAGCACCTCGAGATCTTCCACACCGAGTTCCAGAATCTGCTGGATGCCGACAAGAACGAAGGTGAGGGCCACGTCCTCCGCGGCTCGCTGGCGACCCCGTGGCTGTGGGTCGACCCACCCGTCACGTTATGGATCCTCCATGTGACCTGCAGATCTAGGCCGGATGTACAACCTCGTGTCCCGGATCACGGATGGCTTGGGAGAGCTGAAGAAGCTGCTGGAGACGCACATCCACAACCAGGGCCTAGCTGCCATCGAGAAGTGTGGAGAAACCGCCCTCAATGTAAGCTGCTGGGCCAGCTGTGAATTACGGGGATGGCTCTAGTGTAGCTTCCAGAATCGGCTGCTTTGTACTGACGTTACACCAGTGTTATGGGCATGCTCTGCAGCTTTGACCATTTTAATTAATCATTTATAATGGGCATATTCACTGGAAATTTAGAGGAATTTCGGTGTTTGAAAGCTGAGTCTTACACAGTGTAGAGATGTGACATTCTGGACTGCCTTGTCAAGGGTCTGTAATGAGCTGTCCTCCTCATTTTAAAAAGGTAAAAGTGGTTCAGTTGTCACGTGTTTTTTTTTTTTTTTTTTTTTTTGCCTCCAAAACCAACATGAAAATTGATCTGTATGAAGTCACTAAGCCTGGTGTTGGTAGATCAGTACATGCTTATCATTATACCTGTGCAACTTAAGGTCTCAGTAGTATAAATTTCTCTGAATGTCACTAATGGGTCTTGGGAATCTCAGCGGAAGATGCTGAAGGAAGCAAATATGGAGAATCCATGTTTAGTATGAAATAAAGAATTTTAGGAGGCTGAACCCAAGTAGATGATGTGCATCAAGTAGGCAGCATGTTTTCTCTGAACAATTATTTTATTGTTCAATTGACATCTCTGTTCCTGAAACAAGTGTTTAGCTTTAAATGTGAATATAACCAAACTGCTAGTCCTGCTTTGGAATTTGGTGTACGTCTTTGTGCTGTGCTCTAGTAAATGGCAGCAGAGATTCTGGCCAGGGAGAGGGATTAATCCTGCATGTTCTACCTGTCCACCAGTCTGATGATGTTCTCACCCTGTTAAAAAAGACAACATGGCAAGATTTAGCTAGCGTTGCCTGGCAACTAGATGTTTCTGGCATCACGTTAGTCAAGCTTTGCAGCTTCTCGTGGTGTTAACCATTAGGTGTCCGCTTTCAAGATGTCAGTGCTTATAATTGGCTGGTCTAACTTTTGTATTTGGATGACCTTTGCAAATGTTGCCGATGAACTGGGAAATTAAATTGTGCCTCTGTGACCCCCGCCCCTTCACATGGTGACTGAGATGATAATACAAAATTCTGTGTACCTGGAACCTACCCACAGGTGTCCTTTCAATTGCACAGGCCTAGCATGTCAGGCTGTGTTTAGCTTGCGTTCACTCCCTATAGAGAGGATCGTTCAAGGTCAGGTATACAAGCACAGGAGCTGATAAGTGTGTCTTGGGTCCCCCATTTAAAAACCCCCTTATCTTGGATAATTGACTTGCTGCTTAATATCAGGGCTTGTTGTGTGTTGGCCTGAATGTGGGGCCACTCCTGTTTCGCCTTTACACCAATTTCAGCACAACAGTTTAATTACTCCTGAGCACTCTGGGTAATTACGGCTTCATGCTCCGTGAAAGCTGGCTGTGCGTGCCGCTTGCAGAGACGCCGGTCCAGCTCTCCTGCTTCATGGCCACGTGTTCTCTCGGCGGTAAACCACAGAAGGTTCCTTCTGTTGCCACGCCTTGGCTTGGCTGGTTTTGCGGCTTCGGTGGTGGCTTCTCTTGGAAACACGCCAGGCCATAATAATTTTCTCTAGTCTGCGGATTCTCCCGTCTTCTCTTCATCGTCATGCCAGTCCTCTGTGTGTGGTTTGAGTTCCAATTATTTTATCTGAATGAACCTTGGGATCCTTTCCAGACCACCTCACCCCATTGAATTAAAATTGAAAGCATTAATTCTCTCATGAAACCTTCCGTTTGGCAGTTCTAATACAGCTGAGGTTCCCAGTTTAAACACCCAGTGTTTGTTAATCTGCTGCCCTGAATGGCAGATCTCACCACAGTGTATGACTGTGACAGCATGTGGCTCCACTACATATGCAGCCAGCTTCTTCTGTTACTCTTTCTTTTTCATGCCAAGCAGCTTCGTGAAGAGGAAGTAGGTTCTGCTCCACTGGTTCCACCTTGTTTGCCATGGCAAATGCTGCTGTTGTCATCCTGGACTCAATCTCACACTCTCCTCCCTTTTATCTTCTGCAGGATCCAAAAATGTACGTCCAGACCATCTTAGATGTGCATAAAAAGTACAATGCACTAGTCATGTCAGCCTTCAACAACGATGCTGGGTTTGTGGCAGCACTAGACAAGGTGGGTTTCGAAGGCTTAATCTGCGTGTGATGCATTACCTTTTACTTTGAATGGGTTCAGTTTGGCTGAGAGATGGTGTATCCATCCCTCTGCCTCCCTTCTCCATTCCGTAGGCGTGTGGCCGCTTCATCAACAACAACGCAATCACCAAGATGGCACAGTCTTCGAGTAAATCCCCAGAGCTCCTGGCCAGATACTGTGACTCTCTGCTGAAAAAGAGGTATCAGCCGTGTTCTGCTAATCTGTAACCAGAACCAGTTATGTTTACTCCTCTTCTCTGGGACTCTGTTACTCAAATCATGTGAGCTGGCAATACAAAACTTGGAACTGCTCAAAGTACCACTCAAATCCTACTTTAGCTGAATCAGGTGTATAAATCTGAGGAAAGGCTGGTGGGCCCCAAGGAGAGCTTTGCAAGTCCCGGATCCAAAGCACACTGTTCTGTGCCCCCCTACCCGTCTTCTCATACTCTGTGTTCTTAGCTTATCAAAGCAGCTTGCATTACCTGATATTGCTTAGTTGTACTTTTTATAAAAGCAACGAATGCACTCACAAATATGCTAACTATGCCACATTTACCTTTTTGATTATATCATCCATATGTGATGGCCATAAAAATGTCTGATCAGAGTATCCAGATGTTACTGCCTTAAACCTAAAATTATGAAACTTGTACATTAAGAAAAATCACATTTAAGGCAGTAAGCAGTGTATCTTATGTATGTGTGTCTCCACCCTTTACCCCCCCACCCCCCCAGTTCGAAGAACCCAGAGGAAGCTGAGCTGGAAGACACTCTGAACCAAGTGGTGAGTCTGGGCCTTCAGCTGCTGTCCCTCTGCAGCCTCTTCTCTCGGCCTCACATTGGTGATGATCTACCATCCACGTCGTATTTCTTTCTCTTCTAAGCAATGCTATTCTCTTTCAGATGGTGGTCTTCAAGTACATTGAAGACAAAGACGTGTTTCAGAAGTTCTACGCCAAGATGCTGGCAAAGCGGCTGGTCCATCAGAACAGTGCCAGCGATGACGCCGAGGCCAGCATGATCTCAAAGCTGAAGGTTAGACTGCTCCTGGCACAGAAGCCATAAGCACTTCAGACATGGTGATTCTGTGCCTCGCTGTGAGAGCAAGGCATGCAAGTGGCTGATTAATGGTTCAGGAACCCCGTTTGGGGCTTGTTGTCTGCGTGCAGCCAGGTTCCACTTCTGAATTTTCCTAAACGTGATTGTGCTAGCTGACTTGAGCCCCCAAGGTGTGTCATACACTAATCTGGGTTCAGTCACCTCTGTGCCAGTGAATGCTGTAGGGTCACCCTGATCGATTGAATGAGGTGGCTGGAGATTCCTCTCCACAACATGGCTCTACAGTGACCCCTGCTATTAGCCAGGTGCCTGCATGGCCCTGAATGGAAATGCCTGGATGTAGCTATAATCCCATTGTAGTGGGAATGGAGCAGGTGTTTGCAGCATCCGTGTCAGAGGTGTACCCTTGTATTCATGAACACTCCCAACTTAGCCAGGGTATTATGTGATTGGGGGAAGGTCACTGGGACGCGTCATAGCTGACTGATGCAGGGGTGTGTCCATCGAAGGCCATGGCAGATTAAATCCAGAATTGACAACAGCAAGTCTGTTTTCTCCTATATATTGTTCCACTGAGGAGCTTCGCCCACTCTCTTCTTAACCCCCCCTTTCCAGCAAGCATGCGGCTTTGAGTACACCTCCAAACTGCAGCGCATGTTCCAGGACATCGGGGTGAGCAAAGACCTGAACGAACAGTTCAAGAAGCACCTCTCCAACTCAGAGCCGCTGGACTGTAAGAGCCACACCGCCTATCTCACTACTTACCGTGGGTCATTGGGATCTCCGCGGTGGACACCTGTATGCCTCTCCCAGACGTCAATTGTAATTCTGGTAGATTCGGTCAGTTGCCTATCTGAGTGGGACAGAGCTTGTGGATTAATCACAGCGGGAGTCGAAGACTCCCAATTGTCTCTGGCTCCTGAATCAGGCAGAAGGCACCACACCTCTGCTGTATGTCTAGGTGTATACACAGCACTGACTCCCTTTGCATTCCTGAGTGGGGAAACTCCATGTTACGACCAGCAGAATGAGTGCTAACCACACATGATGGTTCACGTAAAATGCCTCTTAGTGGAGGTCAGATACGTCTTCTGCATATACAGAGAAATGCTTGGTGTGTTGCAGTGGACTTCAGCATCCAGGTTCTGAGTTCTGGCTCCTGGCCCTTCCAGCAGTCCTGCACATTCGCCCTGCCATCTGAGGTAGGAAATGCTACTTGTCTTTTAGAGCCACTTAATGGGTCTTCAAGTAAAAATATATAAGTTCTAAATAGCAATAAGCAAAGTGTGCCTGCACAGCTGCAGCGGTTAAAAATGCCAGTGTTTTAATCAGTGTTGTCTCATTATAACAGTGTGCCATGAGTTTGCCCTTTCTTAGCCATGTTCTTGGATGACTGAAGTACTGCTAGGGTCGGTCTGGTCTTTTGAACCCTCACACCTCTGTTTTTTGTTCCCTGTAGCTGGAGAGGAGTTACCAAAGATTCACATCCTTCTATGCCAGTAGACACAGTGGCCGCAAACTGACCTGGCTGTACCACTTATCCAAAGGGGAGCTCGTCACTAACTGCTTCAAGAACAGATACACACTACAGGTCGGCTAAGCGTTTGCCTGAAGCTATTTCACCAGTGAAAAATGGTTTTATTTTTCCTGCTTGGTATTTCTTGTTTAACCACAGCAAAAGGTACGTAGTTACAGTATTTATGCCTATTTAGCCAGTTTTTATGGTGCATTCTAAGGGGGTGGCATTGGTTTAACAATGGGTAGTACTGTTGTCTCCCATCTCGGGTTGTGGGTTTGACTCTGACCTCTGCTGGTGTTCTCCCACAGTCTATAGATGTGCATGTTTCTGTGCCTGCCATGCCACCCCCTTCAGTGTGTACCCCAGCCCTCTGGGATAGGCTCCATGACCCTGACAGTGATAAACTGTTAAAAGATGAATGGATGACCTGTTAGCATGGGGGGAGCCTTTTGAACTGCTGTGGCTCTTTGTTAAAAAGCCAGTCCCCCCACCTGAGCCCGTTAGCAAGTCACCGACACCTGGTGCACCTCCTCTCCCCAGGCCTCCACCTTCCAGATGGCCATTCTCCTGCAGTACAACACAGAGGACATGTACACCGTGCAGCAGCTGGCTGACAGCACGCAGATCAAGACGGTAAGGTGCTGGGTGGGTGGGGGAGTAGTCATGTGACTACACTGGGCTGTAGCAGTTTGGTGTAGGGGTGTGCTGTCAGATCTCACTGTGGTCTTTTTTTATGCATGTTTTTTTTTTTTTTTCCCCTCCTTTCTCTAAACAGCAAAGAATTCTGTTAGACTATGGAGTCTAAACTTGCTGAACTCTCTCTCTCCTCTTCCAGGACATATTAGTGCAGGTCTTGCAGATCTTATTAAAGTCAAAATTGTTGGTAAGTGCGTATCTTGAAATATGATTGGTTCTTGCACATTCTATTCCACCAGACATAAAAACAAGTCTGCCTTTTTTTGTTTTATATAATTGGTTGTCAGCCTTGTCTGTTTTACTAATTTGGATAGATGGATGATTAAACAGCTAAGAGCTGCTTTTCTAATTAAAGGAAGAATGCTGTTTGATCACACGCCGGTTGAAAGCAGACTCAGGCTTATCTTGTTGGTCTCTGGTGGTGCACTGTAACTTTGATTAAAGGGTGCAGAGAATGGCCCCTCTTCCTGTGATGCGCTGAGACCTGCGTGTTCAGGAGTCTTCCATCCTCCTTAGCAAACTTAGAGATGTAAAATCCAATTTGACTGAGGCGGGAGGGGACATCTAACCGTGCTGAGCAGGTAGACAGGCAGGGAATGTCCCCCCTGTTCTATACTGCTTCTCCTTTCACTGGGGTGAATCCCTGGTCAGTCACAGAGGAGTTCGCCCAGGTATGACAGAGGAACAGAGTGGCTTGAACAAACCCCAGACCTGTTCTTCAGTCCATAGCTTAAACATGGGTGTCACCTGGCCAGTCTCCACTCCCCTCAAGGGGGCTTGCACACAATGATCCTGCACACCGTGTCTTGTGTCAAACTTGCTGTATTAGCAAAACAAAATACTTCAGTATATACATAGCAGTTTCCAGAGATCTTATTTTTTCCTTTCAAGTAGAGTATTTGAAATACCTTGTGGTTTGCCTTCCTGCTGTTGTACATCTTATACAGCACACTTCCAATTTCCCGATAATATAAACAGCTGTTTACGTCTTGCCTTTCAGGTCCTAGAAGATGAGAATGCCAATGTCGATGAGGTTGACTTCAAGCCTGACACTTTAATAAAACTCTTTCTTGGATATAAGAAGTAAGTGGATCACCACATCCTTGTATTCCTGCACATTTTGAGCAACCAAGTGGTATTTTTACGTGAATGGAACCGTTCAGGAAAGGTGGGTTCTGCCCCTATGTGCAGTAAGAAGCTGCGAGTCAACATCAATGTGCCAATGAAGACGGAGCAGAAGCAGGAGCAAGAGACGACTCACAAGAACATTGAGGAGGACAGGAAGCTTCTCATTCAGGTGACGATATACTTGTTCTCTCAGTCCACCTCTGTACTAGCATTTTTATTTGTGGCAGTCTACTTGCATGCTATGTGACTCTGTACCCTTTCTACTTTAACGTGAAAATGCACTTTCTGTCACCTTTAACAGCCATACTCCCATACTGGTGTCTCACCTTGTATTTGTACATCTTTTTTTGTAATGTGTGTGATCCCAGGCTGCTATTGTCAGGATCATGAAGATGAGAAAAGTGTTGAAGCACCAGCAGCTGCTGGCAGAGGTATTGAACCAGTTGTCATCCCGCTTTAAACCCAGGGTACCAGTCATCAAGGTGAGTATCCCACACCTTTTCAGCCATGAGAGCAGCCTCTGTGTTTTAAATAGCCCAGCCTAGTAGTGACCACGCTTTCAGGCTTAACTATATTTTTCGGCATGTTAACAGCAGTTCACTGCATACATAACATTAACACTCCATGTTGGTGTGGCTCTCTGCTCTTGCAGTGATCAGGTCTTGTGATTTGGTTTCAGAAATGTATTGACATCCTGATAGAGAAGGAGTACCTGGAACGTGTTGATGGAGAGAAGGATACATACAGTTATTTGGCTTAGATGTTCTCCTATTGCCCCTCTACCCACTTTTTATTTTTCTTGAGTCTATGAATAATTACAAGGTCATTCCTTTTGACATTTAGTCAATGTTGTCAGGAATGTTCAAGCAGAACCTGGAACCAACAAGGAAGTGACATTCTCAATCTCTCAAGTCAGCTTGTTGGTGGCAGAGTAGCTACAGTTTTGGATGTCCCTTTAAAACCAAGACTGGGTCATCTTACATCCAAACTGCTCAGGATTGACAGACACGTTGCGACATGTAAATATGGACATGCTGTCTAACCCCCACCACCCCCCCCTTCCCATACCTAGCAGAATAAACATGAGATTCAAGAACCCCAGAACTATGGGGCTGCATGCTACTGCCTATCTGCATTTAAGCAAAAAGCCAGATGCTTAAGGAACCAGATATGAAAAGGCTGCTGGTGTTAGCGGTGGTTGTAATTGAAAACTTTTAACTAATTTATGAATGCAATTTGGGCAGCACTTTGAGAGCATAATGTGGGAATGGGCCCTGTGTAATTGGTACCTGCTATGAGAATATCATTTGTATAGTGTGATTCATTTTTTAAGTGTGATAAATAAAAATTAAAGGTTTCTTGTATACCTTGTAAAAGTCTTTTCTTGTGTAATAGTGTAGCAGCTCAAATATGATGGTTGCCCACAAGAGGGCAGTATGCCATAACTATTCAGTTTAAACAATCCTACATAAGTTGCAGCTTACGTTGAGTCGAACAGCTTGCTAGTGTGTTGTTTCAAAAGTGCGTTTCTCAAAACAACTTGTACAAACAGCACCACCCAATGGTACTGCAAAAGCTAGTAACTTAATCTTTAGTCTCTCAAAAGTCAATATTTGTCAATGAATGTCAGTGGCATCAGACTAAGCTAGTTAGAATGTTTAGCCATGTTAAGTGTGCTGTATTTTCTGATGTAAACAGGACAATGATTGAAAATGCATTTTACAATACAGTAAATACTGTGTAGAGATGCCAGTCTTGTGCAAGTGGAATACTATACTATGAAGTATTATAGTAAAGTTTCCATTGCTGGATTACATCTGTTCTCACTATGAAACATTTCAATTTAAAGACATTGTCCCCCCCACCATGTGGCTGCACCCTTCATCCAGCCTCAGCCTTTGTAAGGCCATGACTGAGAACATGGACCATGCCTATGTCCTTGACCACCCTACCTTTCCACTACACAGCCTTACTCTTCTTCCCGGCTGTTGATCCCCTTCATGAAATGGGCCTCTGAACTATTTTAAACTACTGGTTGCTCCTGGTGATTTCTCTGAAAATGAAGATTTGCCTGAGCACAATTCAGGACACATATGAAAGTATATAGAAAATGAGCTTGACAATTGGTTCAACCATTTTGCATCTAATGGCTGGCACAGACTTAATGCCTGAAACTAAGATTTGGGTGTAGGTTACTGGACCTTAAGACGTAGGTGTACACACTACCAGAGAAGGGAGCTTTAAAAAAAATTTGGTATATTTTCCCCTAGAAGTGTTACAAATGAAGTTCACAAGTTCTGTACTGAAACATTACAAGTCACATTGTTACTACTTTAAGTACAGCACTTCATAGCACAAAACCTTAACACAATTTTCTCCATTTTCATTTTTAATTTTCTGTAAACATTTAACTTCAGCACCATGGCATCAGAGGTAATGGGTGGATATCTAATTAGGATTCAATTAAAGTTGCTTTGACTGAAATACATTCTAGCACAAATGTTGCAATTTAAAAATTCTGAAATTCTTGAAGTTCCACACATGTAAAGCTAATTTTATATAAACCACAATAAATAGGGATAATTGTATATTAGCATCTGAACATTTGTTCAGTTTCTTTGGATTTGTTTACACACAGATTGACAACACAGACTTTGACCCTGCATTCTCAGTTGTCCAGTGCTATGCTAGAAACTGGTCTAAAATTGCAGCATGACAGGAATGATTTTCTTGCAGGGAACGTACACATGGCCATTTGTTCTTCCTAAGGTAAACATTCAGACGTTGTCTTCCTCCCTCCATACTTAGTGGCAGCACTGATACAGCCGACTGTGCTTAAGCACTCAAGGCAGTACCTCTGGTGCTTTGACTTGTGAGATGACAGCTTTTGGTTCGTTGAACTAAACCTCGGCCATCACTACACCGTGATGTATCAGTCATCTTACACAGCCTGTCTGCCACTTCAGTATGTTAAGTTAAACTGGCGGTAGTCCATACTGATTTTAGTTAAAAGCATCTGTCCAGTGAAGGTCATCTTTTAGATGTAGTAATTTCAGCAAACATTTAGTAAAGAACTATTTTACTTACTGTAAACTGCATGGATACTGGAGCCTGAAAGTCTGTCGGGAACATACAAAATTAAAAGTACTAAAATTATTAAAGTTTACCATTTGTAAACTGGTAAAATCCTGCAAAAATCCAGTATCAAAACATAAGGAATGCATGTGGGTTTAACTTCCTGAAGGATAAACTGTTCTGGCGGAGGTAGGTGGTGTTATGGGATCTCCATCTCTCTTTCAATACCCACATACTTGAGGGCATCTGCTTGACTGTACCTTGAATTACAGTAAAGGGGACATGTCAGAAGGCCAGCATTGAGGTCATTTCGAATACCACACATAGCCCACATCCCCCTTCCTCACTGATTGCTTTCCGTAACACTTCTGCTTAAGCAATTCATAAAATATTCTTACCTGTAATCAAAGAACAGCTCCTCGCCAGTATGTATGGCTCTCTTGGCAAATATACCTATTCGGTGATCTCCATTAACCATCATGACTGTGGCAGAGAGGACTCGATTAGTTAATCATTGGACAGTTCCATCCCATTAGCCGCCCATTTACTCGTCATGATCATCCTACCTTTTGCATAGCAGTTGGGATTTACAGAATGGTTGGCGAACCGGATCTTGTTGCCTTTCCGTGTTGCATCCACGACGAAATCTGAAAAGGAGGTGAAGGACTCTGTGTTACTCTGCTGAGAATGGCTGCTGTTGAGGAAGGGGAGGAGGGGGGAATGGGGTGATTACCGTTGTTTAAATTGAACAAGAAACTGCACATGTATTTGTCATACACCTTCCCACGACGGTCAGCCTCGTCCTGAGAGATGATCTGCGTGTTCAAGATGAATTTAGATGGTTTTAGGAAATACAGAACCAGGAACAAGACTACACATTTGCAACCCCCCCCCAGACTATCAAAGGCAATCAAATGATAGGTATTCAATGGTCTTTTCGGACTTATTCTTGCACAAATCTCTTTTTGAGCTTTTTGGAAAACAGCTCATCAATCACAGAGATCAACTGACCTCCCCACAGTATTCAGAGATGAACTCATTCTTCTGCACGGGCTCCTTGATGAAGATGCCCCAGCCGGCCACGTCAGATGGGGCTAGCAGCAAGTGCTGGAAGGAGATGGTGAGAAGAGGAATGAAACCCGATTGCCTGCAGGGTCTTTGAAAGGCAAAAGCAGATCCTTTGATGGTCAACGGGAAATGGACCTTCTTGGCACCCCTCTGGATGCTGCAGTTCTTGCAGGAAACATTCTTGCTGTCCCAGTGCTCAGCGGCACCGCAAGTCAGGCACAGATCTGGGTCGCACTCACGCACGGCCAGGTAGCAGGGGCACTGCTTGGTGTTGCACTGCGCCTTGCAGCGGCAGCCAGGGAAACGGTTCTGACCTGTGTCAAATGTGGAAACATGAGACTCTACCATCCAACTCTACCCCACTGAAGTAGGCTCACATTACATTTTACTGAGGGTGCACTTTAAGTTAGAGGAGTCTACAGCACAGACCGCCGAGTGTTGCTAAGTAGGTATAGAGGAGAACATGACTGCAAGCAGTGACTTCTCAGCTGCCCAGTACCCCTGTGGACCCACCGCAGACTCACATTCTGAGCTGCACTGGCAGAACTTCTCGCAGAAGTTCTGCGCAGTGACACAGGGGCACGAGCTGTCGCATGGCTGACGAGGGTGGTCACAAGGCTGGTAGTTGTATACATGGTTTGAGGAGCCATCTTGCAGAGGA
This sequence comes from Gymnarchus niloticus, assembly GCA_009936485.2. Lineage (NCBI taxonomy): Eukaryota > Metazoa > Chordata > Actinopteri > Osteoglossiformes > Gymnarchidae > Gymnarchus > Gymnarchus niloticus. Next base: position 10,702,447 of record JAACJT020000028.1, on the reverse strand, counting down.
ACAGATGCGAAAAACAGAAGTGATACCATACACATTTACTCACTTTTACTTATGTCCCTTTCAGAGTTTTCCCCCACACCACCATTACATTTTTCTAATGATCACTTTAACATTAGCCAACACAAAACACTTCATATGTTACATTAGAACTGGGCCCAAAAGGTAGTTTCAGGGCCTGGACAGGCTTGTTTCCCCACAAATAAGAGTGGTGCTTTTAACATCCCCACCCCGTTTAAGTTTAGCAGCAGTTCAGTACAGCACCCACAAAGCAAAACAGAGGTTAAAAATGATCAAACCTTTCTTCAGCTGGATTTTCCTACAATGTGTGGCCCACAACCTATGACAGAAATACAAGAAATAATGACAGGTAGAATAAGCAGGAACAGTGCATGACTAGCGGCTGCAGTGACTGTGAATACATGTGGCAGAAATTAGCTTCCTTCTCAGGGCTCAGGCTTAGAGATACAGGAAGGAGCTCAGTCATCCAGGAAGGGCTTAGAGTAGAACCACTACTCCTCCATGTCAAAATGAGCCAGCTGGGAGGGAGGGATGGTTAGAGGCTGACTATTCATAGTCCCACCATGAGAAAAAAAATACTCCAAACAATGGAGAGAGAACAAGTCTTGCCTGTGTTTCCTCTTCTTCTTTCTTGGAGGAGTGTCCACATCTTCTGTGGGAGCACGTGCGATGATACTGGACTCTTTGACCCTGAATTCATACACCTGAAAATGGCAGCAAGATGCATCAACACCAGAGACCCTAGGCTGCTGTGGCCCTAAACACAGTATACGGCCTGAACTGAAGATGGGTGTCCTAACTCAGTTTAACAATCACTTCCCTTTAAACTGCTTATGACAACCCAGGTGGAGAAATCTATTTACAATGATACGAAGAAAATTATAACGAGGGTTAAACCAGGCTAAGGCCCTTCGCTATTGCCCGGTACCACAAAGAGCCTCAAGCTGTATGCAGTTGTACAGCCTTCAGATCCCGATCTCCATGCCCGTGGTGCTGAGCCTCGCACCTGTCTGCAGTTCTTGGATCCAATGAGCCTGGCGATGGCACAGAAGTTGTCGTAATAGGTGCCGATGAGCACCCTGAAGAGGGAGGCCTCAGCGCCACTCCACTCCACCTGCTCCAGGGACTCAGAGGTCACCTTCAGCTTCACAGGAGTCTGGCAGCGAGAGTTGGCCTCTGCGATCCAGGGGGAGGAGACAGGCTTTCACTCAGATGTGAAACACTCAATGTCAAGCTCTCCAGCTGGTGTGGCTGGGGAGGTCTGCATACCAGAGGAGCTGGTGGTCTCGTCCTTCTTGTCCTCATCGTTGGTGTCGCCGCCGGCTGCCTCCCGGTCACTGTCCGTGTCCTTAGTCTCGGTGCTGACAGTGGGGGTGCTGGGTCGACTGTTGCTGTTGGTGCTGGCCCTGCCTCGACGGCGGCCAACCACCCGCTTGGACGGCGTCTTGGCCCGCTCTGCCACCAGGCTGGCCGGATACTCCCTCACGGCGCTGTCCTGCAACGGCAACCCCAGCCCATCGTCATGGCACTGGAACCAGCACTTCAGGGCCTGCGTTATCAGTATTTCCACACCGCTATTTTCAGCAGCCGTTAAGTCGATGACACGTTAAGCTTGCGAACGCTGACAGCTTCTGCAGATGAGGCGCCGGTTTAGGGTTCAATGTCCTGCTTATTGCCTTCTGTTTCGAAAAGGCTATTCGGGATCCCTAACATTTTACCCACCTGTCATGAAGACACCGGCTCTAAGTCAGAACACTGCTTTTTGCCTCCTTTATTCCTCTGTGGTGAAAACTACAGTTGCACAAATTGACATTTATGGCCAAGACTATTCACAGAGACCTGAACCTGTACGTAAATATACTTGTATATTCATGTTTAGTCAGTTTAGAAGGTAAAATACTGCACACACAGAAGTAAACAGAAACAGTGCTTTTCTTAACGAACAGTGCCTGGAATAATAAACATAATCACGTGATGGCTGTTGCTTTTGCTGGAACTTGTAGGCTGAGCTGTTTCAACAGGCCTTCATAAAGCAAGCACCTCAGAAGTCATTGAACATCAGCCTTAAGGATAAATCAAACCCAAAATCCTTCTGCTCGTACAAGGGCGGCGCAGGGGAAGTCTTTCCTTTTTAGTGAGAAAAAGGTGACCAAAAGCAGAAGCATGCCTGTACAAGTCAAATTTAGCACACGCCCTCCGTGTCCTCATGACAGAACATAGGAAACAATTACCTGTGTGAGATACATGTAGCAGTCGATGCCACACGGCTTACTGTCCACAAGGTTCTCCATGTTCTTACGCTTGTATGTGTTTGGAGTTGCATGGAAAGCTGGACAAAGAAGCAACAGTTTAAAGGGCCTGCTGCCGAGCTTTCGTGGAGCCACTGAATACACCATAACATCATTCAGAGCATTATATGAAGAAAGCACATGGATAACAGATGATGATAACGATGGCCTCAGAAGGGAGGCAGCCAGCTTGCCCTGGATCCCCAGAAGTCCTCCCCCCGGATTATGACAGGAGACCGTTTCCTTTCCTCCACTGTCATCTAAATGTTTCTGTACCACTCAGCCTTTCAGCACTGTAAAAAATACACTGCTGTTTGCCCCTACAATGTTACTGTTAAATCTCTGCTAATTGCTTTAGTAAAACAGCAGATGTTGACTCCATATAATACAGATCTTCTGTAAAGCCTGGAAACTGATATTATGTACTTATTGTAAACTCATGCATGATATGGTCTTAACTGTTTCCCTGTACATTACCAGCTACACGGTTAGTTTATTAGCACAGTAGTTACCTTGTTGTTCATTACGCCTGAACAAACTGCTTAAATCTCATCCCACACCATGTCACAGGCCATGTCTGATTGCATGGTTATAACCGCTCTGATTTGACATTGATGCACATGCTGTAAACATGTACTCTAAAGCTGTATGCAGCTCTGGACAAAAGCCGTCTGCTGTAGAAGAGTAAACATGACCATAAGGTTGGAAGGTGAAGCTTCAGCAGGTGAGCAGTACTTACGGTGAAGGAAGCAGTCGTACTTGAAGCAGCGGCGGCAGAAGAGCGTGTGGAAGGAGTGCAGGCTCTGCTCCCTCTGAACGGACCGGGCGTTGGGCCCGTCGATGTTGGGCGTGCACTCGGGGGGCAGCATCCCTGGAAGGCGCTGCTCTGTCAGCTCCTTGTACCTGCAGACGGAGAAGGGGCGTATGCATAGCGATGAAGGTTAGTCATGAGAGCACCACATCTGGAAATCATGTTTCATGTTTTTATTAACATCGCTACATTTGCAGATGGGGAAGCTGAGGTAGACCATGAATGAAATCTACATCTATAGGTCCTGACTAACCACCACCACACACACTCGACATGACAAAAATAATTTACTTCTCCTTGATCTCTTCTGGTGACCCCTTGTCTGGAAACACAGAAGAGACGGCCTCAAATATCTTATCTGGAGGGAATTTTTTAGAACATCCAGTGCTTCTGCCTATAAAACAATATGGAAAAATAAAAGTTGCTTAAGAATCGTGAATGTTTTGACTGAAAAAAGGCAGGTAAATACTGTTGAGACATTGATCAGGCATGCAGTGGAAGTCATACCATCAGAGCCAATCAGCTGTTCCTTCCTAGTATCATCATCATCCTTGCCATCGCAAAGGTCCATCTTCTCCAGCTTATACTCATGCTGGTCTTCCTCTTCATCTTCATCATCATTATCGCTACGCTGGTTGAGAGCATTGACCAGCTCTACAAAGATCTCATCATTGATGAAACCACATTCTTTACCACCAACAAAAAGGTGGGGTGGAGGGAGAGAGATGTTAACTGCATTATTTGACCTTCAGATGTTTAAGCCGTAAATCAGTAAAATGTCAGGATGTCTCACAGACCGTCACCTCGATCTCCATGGACTTTGCCATCATAGTTTTTAATGAGCTCTTCAATGAAGGTGCCATCCTGGTCCAGAATTTCATCCCCCATATAGGGAATATTATGTAAAACAGTCTCATCCTCAACCTGCCGAAATTTCAAACCAGTCTTCATTTTCCAGCTTCATCAAGTACTCTAGAATCATTATTGCCAAGTCGCTAAGGTGCCCAACTGTTAAAATAGTACACTTGTTTATAGCTGGTTAGCTACATTTTATATCAAACAACCTTTATTTTCAAGTTTATACGTTCCCATTTAACAAGTAAAAACAATCATAATTTAGATGCATTTTCTGAAAGGAATTCACAAGAAACACACACTAGACTTAATGTTCAACTTTTCTGTAAATCTGACCAAGAATCCAACTGTACAAATGTGAGAGACCTACAAGTAAGCTACACAAGACACTTAACATAAAGCAAACAAATAGGCAGACATTTAAAATCCATGCTGTAGACTATAAATGCATCACTTAATGCCAAACGAAGTGCAAGTGAACATCAAACAGCATGAGATAACTTTGCATTACCATGAAATTCTGCTGAAGGGGGGACCACGAGTACATCACAGGAACAGATGCCACAGCATTGAGAGTCCTGAGAGGTATAACTTGCCTGGAGAACTCTGAAAAGCCACTATCCACAGTGCACTGCAGAGCAAATGGGAAGACACACCATTATTATTTTCTATGTAGATAGCAGTAAATGAACACAGTTAAGAGACTTAACAGCTCATCTTACCGTTAATTATAATTAAATGCATTAAATGCAAAGTCGCATTCAGTGTCCTGAAAGGTGCCCACAAATAAAATGTATTATTAATTATGAATACATAAAATGTAAGGCATACACACGTTAATTAAATACAACTTCAATGTTCATTACAAAGTATGGTGAAATCAGAGCCTGAAGCTGCATCAGACCATCAACAAGTGTGTGCTTTCACAAAGCAATTCAATTTTTTTTTTTTTTTTTTTTTTTTTTTTTAAATCGGAAACTTGGGGGGGGGGGGGACATTTCTCACACCAAGAATTTTATCCTCTGCCTCCAAGGAAAAGAAGTCATTTAATGTGGATGCAGGTGTTCGTACTCCACAAACTGTTCTCACCAAAGCACATAAACATGATATTGGTTTAGCAGTTAACGACATAAGGATCAAAATCTAGCAAGTTATGGAAATCTCTAACTAAGTATTTTTGCAAGAAATACTAAATGGTGGATGGTTTCTTTAAGGCTGAACCAAGAAAGGATTCTAGCTATTTCATATTAATACATTTTTTTGGGAAGGGATTAAATCTAGCACTGTATCTTCAGCTGACAGTCACAAAACTGCACAGAGGCAGCCTTTAAAGCCAAGAGGGCAGTGTAGTCAGAAATCCATTGCCGTACATAAAGTCATACACCAATGTGCTCTATAAACATGAATAAGTCATCATATGTCATCAGAAAATTGATATTGCTTTGTTCATTAAGAGTTTTAAAAAAAAAATGCATTTACATGCCGTTATAGCCATATCCAAACTGCTTATCCTAGTCATGGTTGCAGAGGGCCTGCAGTATGTCCCAGGCAGCATGGGACATATCCTGGATGGGATGCCAGTCCATTGCAGGGTGAACACACACACACACACACACACACAAAATGATATACTACAGGCAATTTAGGGACACTGTTTAGCCTAACAGCATGTCTTTGGACTGCAGAAGGAAACCTGCAAGACACCCGGAGAACATGCAAACTCCACACACAGGTGAGGTGAGAGTCGAACCTCCAACCCTGGAGGTGTAAAGTGACGGTGCTACCAACTGTACCCCCATATACAAAGTGATCAAAACTACATCAGAAATGAGTTAAGAGCAGTTTAACCCTAAAGCCATGGCCAGACTGGGGGGGCAGAGGGAGCCGAGGTACTGTGAATGCCAACCTCTCTGGTACCACGCAGGGAGCTCACGGACGTCATGATGCGCACTGGCTGTATCTTCCGCATTTTCCACTCTTGGTTCAGGATATCGGTGCGCTGCAGGATCTTCTGTCGATTGGAGTTAAACATGGTCTGCAGGGAGGACACAATGTCAATGCATAGTCGGTTGATGTCTGCTCAACCAAGCCAGTGAAAAATCCAGTAATGGAAATGGCAACATTCAACTGTACAGAGTGGCACTGTGGGCTGGAAGCCGGCCAGCTCGCCCACCTTGATCTCATCGGCTCTCCGGAACCTCTTGAGCTGCCGGAGCCTCATGTACACAGACTTGACCCGTTTCCTCCAGCACACCGGGCCTTTTTCTGATTTCTTCCCAGTCAAGCCCATGGTCACCCTGCAAGGTAGGGTAGTAAGTGAAAAAATAAAACACTTGAACAAAACAACAATGAACGCTGGCTGTGGCAAAAAGCATAAACATCACTGGATAAGTACAATAATCAGCTGCTGCTTTCCCTTATTTTTCTGCTTTAAAGCTCTTGAATAACCTACAGAAAAACACCCAGGAATTTCAAACAGCCATTACATTTAAAGGCAAAAGGGCTGCTCTTTCTGCCTTTACTCACAAATGAATAACTCAAAACCATAAAATGCTGTTCAGTTAATCAAAAATGTACAAGAATTAAACACTTAACTCACTTGCTCCTCTACTAAAAGTCACAAGGACATACTCCCAGAAATCAACACTTGAGATTACCAACAGCAAATTACTTAAAACCAGGTTCATAAAAATTTACCGTTTCCTCATACTTAAAGCACTGTGACCACTGAACATCAAAAAAATATTTGCAATATTAAGTGCAATTTAATGCAAAAAAAAATACCAAAGATATTTTTCCATTTTGTACTGAAAGATAAACTTATGTTGAACTGGCAGACAAGTATGTCTACTTCTAAACACAATCTGCTTTCCTAGACACAACACTGAATGGCAGGCTCTAATTAAACACCAAACCTTACAGTTACAGGGTACAGTGACAAGCAGGAAGGCTTTAATGAACATGAACTTTAACAGGCCTACTAATAAAATCATTCACCACATCTTGTAATTCCTCACTATAAAAACACTGCATTTAATAAATGAATGTTGCACGGTGTAATACAAAACAAGGGTATTTGACTTGCAAGCAAAATGCTTTACAATGAATTCATTCATTCATTAAATAACAATTAGGACTATTGGCAGTGGAATGCGTCCTTAAGGAAAAGTGGCATAACAGGCATAGTATCCACTATCCAAGGATAGATCAGAAGCATATACAGTGCAAATGTGCAAAAATGAAAATGTGAATGTACAAATAATGAATTATCATTCAGAAGAGATCAAAAATAACAAACAAAATGTGAATTTTGTACTGCCACGCCACTCGAAGTAATGATTATACGTATACTCACAACCCCGGGTTATTAACCAAAAATTAGTTTGAAAGTATAGGCTAGCATTTTTTCTCTTTTGCATATTGATTGGCCACTAATGGGAGGGCTAAAAAAAATATATATTAGCTCAAAACCATTGATGTTGCTTTCAAAACACACCATTTCTGGTGATTAGGAACATCTGGGATAAGGAATGAAACGATTTATACACAATACACATCTCTTGCATAACCCACCAATTAACTGTCAGCACAGATGTAAACCCAGACACGAAAACAGATGGAGTAATCATTCTTAAGACTTCTTAGAAAACTACAATTGTAAACATCATGATGAAATGCAATCTGCCCATTTTTAAGCACCTTGCATGTTATGTCACAGAGGCAAGGTCGCTGACCTAACCGCTCAAGGAATGACGAAGGCATAACCTGGGCACATCTGACCTCTGTTCTTCACTGGCTAACAGAAGACCTTCCTGCAAACACACCTATACTGGGTACTGAGGCTGTCAGTGAAAAAGTATCAAGACCAAAGAAAATTTTTATTTACTGGTGATTCAAGAGTCAAGAGATGTTTAATGAGCATCATTACATCCCCCCTCAGCTTTGGAACTACTCTCATGCAGGTCATGAAATGGGATGCCCAAAAAAGGAATAGGACAGTGGTTGCAGGAGAAGTGAGATAGAGAACACAATGATTAATACATAAAAATGAGAAAAAATTTGACAGTATTTGAGAGGATGGTGACAAGTATGCATTCTGTGAACATACTTCTTTCCAAAAAAAAAAAAAAAAAAAAATTAAAACTTTCAGGATCATCAAAAGAGCTGTGCAACTACAGCAGATTTTAACCAAGGAAGTGAAAGAAATCAACATCCATTTCACAGCCTTAGCAAGAACCCAAAGTTCTGCAGCTGTCGTGACATTTTCCACTACAGCCTTTCAGCAAGATAAGCAAACATGTCAACACCGACAAAAAAGATGACACCGACGACGTCCAACCAGCTCCAAAAATTTACATGACATGGTTACTGGAAAGGCATGCACTTGCAGCATATAGTGAAGAACACTTTCAAATCTGAACCACTTTAAAACAAATGCATGCCCCATACTTAGTACTGGCATATCTAATTAGTAGATGACTCTACTGGTGCTGACACCTAGTACTGTGGATTGCATATTTGGTTTTTACAGCGATGCCCTGAGATTAATCAAGGCAATGCCCCACAGAGGGGCTCAGCAAAGCAGAGAACATTTGAAAATAAATAACGATCTTAGGACTACAATGAAGGAAAAAACTAACATTACCAAATGCAAAAATGTATTGAAAACCAAACATCCAAAACTGTATTTTGTATGCAAGCATCACAATTGACATTCAAAGCTTGAAAGACAGGTTATTTGACTTGTTTGACAGTGTGATCTTTTCAATGTCTAATTATTTCCAATGTTCTGTTCCTTCAGTTGTTTTAAAACAAGATGGTTATTATATGGTTTTTGTACGTTATTATCGTGCATAAAAAGCAAATTTTAAGCCCAACGGAAAACTATAATAGCGAATTTTCAGTATCTATAGAAAAACACACCGACAATGCAAAAAATAGTTATATTTTCACGCCTTCTTTGAAATACATTACAACAGTAACAACAAAGATTACCAGACAATGCAAGAGACGATTACACAAAATGATAACTGCGTTGGAATATACTTTTCACTTAGGGCAGAAATTATTTAAAACTGTACAAATTAGAGTTTGGGTGAAGACTGCGATCGGGAACACTAACATTTCAGACACCTTGAGTAAAATGTACATACAAGTGGCAGTTCATCTACTTAAATGAAAGATATTTGTGTTTCCTGGACACATACATGCCTCCTGTGAAATGACTTCAGAGTCACAACAATGGATCGGACAAGACGAAGATTGTAAGTGATCGCGGCAGGCTGACTGTCCGGTCTGATGTACATCGTGTCAGTCACGCAGCGCAGCGCTGACACGCTTATCCAAAGCAGGCTGCCAACTTCATCTCGGACCTGGTCTTCATTTGCATACACTTCGACTGACAGTAACACTGTATCGCGTACAGAGACGTGACAGAAAGGCACGGCAGTCCATCGAAACATTTCAAAAGACTAAGCTAAATACTAGACAATACGGCCATTTCCGACAAGGTTAACTAGACAACACAGGATAATTTCGTACAAAAATGACAGAAATACACCTCCACTATTTCCGCCAAAAACCACCCCGTTACACGTAATTCATCTACAGAGGTCTTGATAAGGGGAGAAGAGAAATTAAAAGAAAAACAGTCATCACTACAAACACTTGTACGGCCAGTTTGATTTAAAAAGACGGAAAAAATACCAGACGACATCAATTTTATCAGAGTTAGGAGCAGGACTATCAGGAGCGGAGAAGAACATGAAAGTGAGGAAATGAAATTAACTCATCACCAGGTAGCGCCCGTGCCAGGGTTATCTCACATCTGACCAGGTAATGGCAGCCTAACTAACTACTAACTATTAACCTGTTAGCTTCCAGTGGATCGGGCGCGTGAGCCCGGCTCACACGAGACAGCACGCGCGGGCGCGCGGGAGGGCGGAATTTCATACCTGTGACGGAGAGTCTCCCGTCCACATGAACCGGACCGAACCGGGACCGTACTGGGACAGTACCGGGACCGACACCTAATCAATCAGCAACCACCGGCACTTCAGAGTGAGCCAAGGGAGGGCAGCAGACTGCCGTCCGTGTCCCGCGCGTCCCTCAACTACAATACCGGCGAACTGATAAAGACACCCGGCTGAGCGCTTCTTCTGTCGCCGCCCGCCTTTCAACTAAACAGTCTGTGATTTTTTTTTTTTTTTTTTGTTTTCCACTTCCTTCAAGGTCCAAATCTCCAAATTATGCGGGTGTTTGTGTGGCTTTAAGCAACGTGCAATTTCAACGTTTCCGCTTCGGCAACTCTCTCGACTCGTTCTTTGCCCTCTTCCTCACTCAATATCCGCCTCGCACTTGGGAGGGGGCGGGGGGAGTGCAGACCTAACGAGCGCCAAATGCATCATCCAATCACAGAGGCCGACACTTCAGCTCCTCAGTGTCACGGTGTATGATAGGTTCGAGTCCCTTCCGGAGTTATCCAACCCCACGCGGCTCCACGTTGTGCTCACCGGTTTGTGAACATGTGGAGAATTAATGTCTTTGTTCTTATTTTGATATGAGTTAAGATTGTAGTAGAAAACGTGTGAGGTTGCTATTTTTATAAATTACTTAAGTAGTTGACATTTATTTTAATAGTGCCTTACCGGGTAAGACATTGATACAACCGCATTTCAATAATAACTAAGTTACCCAGTTAGGTTTGGCGATGCTATCTTATTTCGCCAAAAAATTTAATATTTGACTAAAATTAATTAGTATGTATCCTGTGTTAACGCAGAATAGAATACACTTTGAGTTAGAGATATAAAATAAGTTTTGCTTGTCGCTATGCGGCCAAGTAGAAATTGACAAGTCTGATTTTAGGCATATTAAGTGGTATAGTGAGAATCCGTTCAAACGCAAATAAGTGCTAAAATTGAAATGGCTTCTAAAAGGTGAAACTACAGTAGTCCATTCTGTCAGTCCTACAACACACGATTCACAACACCTAGAGTGACGTTTTAGATTTTTTTTTTTTTTTTTTAGAATTGAGTTGTCAGCAAGGTATGTATTATTCCTTAACAGAACTTAGTCTTTGTTTCATTTTCCCAATAAAATGTGAATGCCACGATCATTATATGTCAAGATATTTTGCCACTTAACTGATATTCTAGTCAAAATGATGTATAACTGGTTTTTAAAAACGTACTCTGGTTATGGAACCTACAGGAGGGACCCAAGACTTGAACTTAAAACCTCAATGCCAATTAATATACCGATTACCCCCATTTTTACCGTTCATTGTTTTCGGGAATTTCTCTGGTTTTCATTTGAAGTTACATAATGAATTTATGATTAAATATAATTATGCAGTTTGAAAATTTATTGTGGAGATAGTCAATATCGGCAATTCAATTAAAGTCAATATTATCCATAATTTAAATATACATGCATGCGAACTGTAATCAGCTTCGGCTGTCATGCGCATAAAAAATGACTGGTTAAAAATACTAATGCAACAAAACGAACACAACAGGTATTCAGTCTGAAATACACATTAACATATCAAGTGCGCTCCTCCCTGCATTTGCTTTTATTACACTCGGAAATAAGTCATTGGGAAACATTCAGATTAATTTAAAATGCGGATGTGCCACTGGAGATAATTCGCACTGTTGAATGTGAAAACGTATTAAGAAGAGAAATTTTGAAGTTTATCGGATTATATTATAGAAAAAAGAACTGTTTTAATGTTGAAAAGTAGTATTAACTGTTTGTTTTTTCTCTTATGTAAAACCAAGCTTGATAAAATGCATTAAACATTTTAATTTTAAAGATCATGTAAATTATACGCTTTGCAGTATTTTACCTAATATACTCGAAATTGTGTGTACAGTATATATGTAAAATTTCTGACTTTTATAACAAATACGAAACCATCGCCACCTAGTGGTTACTGCCGGCACTGCATCTACATTTATGAGCTGATTCATAAAAATGTTAAACCATGGGCTTTTTGAACCAACAAACACTGTTCCGGATTTTTAGCTTGATAAACAAATAACATAAGATTGCTCCATGACGCAGTACATAATATTATTTCTTTAACATGTTAATACATTTTTGATCAGTAAAGACAGCATGCGCCGAAAACCGCTAATTTATCGAAATGCAGAAATGACCTTTTTTCTTCGTTTTCCTCGTACTTTATTTGCTTCTTTTGTAACCGACTGATGAAATGATATAGCATCGTTAAATTAACATCCAGTGATTGGCTCTGTTCGTTGTATCCCATCATGCACCAGTAAACGACCTAGATGTATAAATAATAAAAATATTTCCGAAAACAAAGCCTATAAAACGCAGCTAAATAAATCGAAGTGACTCTGACGTGCACACGAAGACAATCTTATTGTCACTTCGATTTAGTTGCATTTTAAAACACCGTAATTAAATAACATACTGCACGGATGGGTTCATATATAGGCTTGACTGAAGGATCTCTCCTGACTGGTCCGATTGTAGTGGGTTCATGCAGTTGATCTTCTCAGTCAGTTAACTTCACTCCCTGTTTGTTTCCCCCTTCCCACTCACTACGCTATTTGACTAGTCTTTTGGTTTTAAAGTGTTTTTTTGAGTGCGTGGTAATAATAACAACAAAACGCCACTTGAAACAGCCACCTTCTGGGTTTACTAAAAGGACAAAATTGTCGCTGTGTTAAATACTTGACACAATAAAAATACAAGACGAACTTGTTTTTATTTTTGGTCAAGTGCCACGCTGCCCGTTAACGCCGGTGCACCTAAACCAGACGTGTCTCCCATGGTGCATTTCGAGGTCCTACTGCGTTGACTTTACTCGTAGCGATAAAAACGTATTTCTCTTTCAACAAAACCGCTGTTAAAACGATAAACGGGGAAGCTGAAGTCTACCTGCTGTGATATGCAGGTTTATAAAGGTGATATTTCAGTAACCGTGGTAGAGACACGCTGCGCATCTAGCAGCCTTATATAGAGGAGAGGCGGCTGTCTGTCTCGGTCGGTCCGAAGGTAGTGGGCTTTCACAATTGATTGCTACAGTCAGTTACAGAAATCCTCGTTTCTTCTCTCCCCTCGTCCACTGCTGACTTTGACCGGCTTTTTACTGTACAGTGCAGCTTAGATTTAAACACTTGATGGGCATTACTTCCAGTTTTAAAAAGTTGCTGAAGAACTTCATGAATATGTAGGTTTGTGGGAGGATAAAGCTGACAAATCGACCGGAGTGGAGGTCTGATGTGCTTCATTGCGTTACCAAGAACTCTTTTTGCGTCAGCTTTGTTATGATTAATTTAGGTCACACTAATACGTCTACAACACATCATTCTGAATCAGCTTAAGTACATGAAATTAAATCAGTGGAAGTGAATTCAAAATCTTTCTGCCGACTTTCTTCAAATGACAAAAACAAATCCCTATTCAAACAAATATTTAGCAAAAACATTACATTGTTTAATATCAATGCATTATTTTCCACATCCTCCGTACTACAAATGTTGATCAACTGAAACATTCATTAAATAAATAGAATACATTTTAAAGATTTCCATATAAATTGGCCTTTAGTCAAAATAGTTACACAAAATCACATTTTTAAAATCCAATAAAATTAGCTTGGAGGTATCAACACATTTTGGAAAATTCTTATATTTTAGGACATTTATGCCTCCATGAACAATGTCAAGATTTATTTTACAAAAATTGTTAAATAAAATGTCATACATTACTAAATCCCTTAATTATATAAGATTATATATTTTAAAAATAGTTGTGCCTGATTTATCATAAACAGGGATGCGGGAGGTTACGATTGTGAGGATACGACCCTATGCAATATACACAGATCCCAAATGGCAGGTCAGTAAAATGTTTATTACTTGCCTGATCTTTTAAAACATCCTCCATTGTCAGTGTGTTTATCTACAACATAAAAAATGACACATGGTAACACAAATATACTTCATATAAATCTTGACATCTGAAAATGTCTGATATTAAGTTATATATGGAAGGCATTTTTATGAAATCCCTGATATTTGAATTTTAAACCTTGAATTGTATGGTCATTAAGAGATGGATTGCACAACAACTTTCAACATTTAAAATCAGATGTAATCTTACATGTTAAAATAATTTCAGAGGCCCAAAATGAGTGATACTCGTCCAACCATCATTCTATGTTCCAGAATTATTTACCTAGTCAGGGTCACTGATCTACAGTATAAGCTATCACAAAATCCAGGAAGTACTGAACATAATGCAATCAAAAAGACATTAATGTTTGAACTGATTCATGTTATATCTTTATCTTACTTTGACGCTTGATCTATCCTCAAGTCACACAGAAGAAATACTCTGGCTAACTGTAAGGACACTACACTCCTCTAATTCTGTGTAGCACTGAATTTAAATGGCTAGACATTTTAATTTAGGTTGCAATTATCCTTTTCTCTCTTAATAATTGACCTCAGTAATAAGTCCATGCAGAGCATTATTTAAAACATGTTTCCAATATAATGAAGTTATGCACTTTGGCTTCTAAGTAATGACATTTTCTATTTACTTCGCAAACTGTAGAGGTATGTTAAAATTTGGGAGTTCTGCTAAGAAATTGGTGTATTTTGTCTGAAGTGGCCCATTTTAAACATAAAATGTGACTTCTTTTATGGCTTTCTGTGAAAGAAGATTTTGACAAGGTCAAGTCCTTGTGTTTCAAATACAGTATGTGGTTAATATGGAAACACGTGTTTGCATTTATTGATAGACTTGCCTTTATTTGAATGTATTTTCAAACTATAGAAATGCATGGATCCCCTAAACAGGAATAATCTCAATACAAAACTGGTGATACAGAATTATAAAACAAGGAAAAATGCTGGCAATAACTTTCAAACTCATTTCACCAGCACTGTCTTCATTCTTCTGAAAAGCCAAGATGGCTGTTTTGTGGGTCAGTCTTTGTACATTTTGCAATGAAGTTATGAGGATTTTTTTTTTTTCCCTTCTGATGCTTATGGTTTCTTCAGGGTTTGGCTGATGGCACAACTACAGAGAGAGACTGTGTAGGAAGACCAGCCTGTCATACTCCTGTGGACAGTGCTCTCTCCTCCCCACCTGATCAAGGGCTATACAGAGATACCTTGCAGGAGTTTGAGTGGTATACAGCTGCTGATATCCAGATGAACAGTGGAATTGTCTTGTCTGACGGGAATGACTAGCCAGGCTCTGGGAACACCTTGTCCCATGAAGGATATGAGGCAAGTCAACTAAAATTGGGGGGGGTTATGGCTTTTGCGCTGGACAGAGGGCTTAGGGGAGTCCTTTATGCAATGAACAGTGTGCACATTTCCTGTAAGAACAGCTGTGGCCTCTGTGATGTCTCTTATAGACACTCCCCTGTAAACTCTGGGGACAGGTGTAGTCTTCAAAGGCAGAGATGCGGCATCCTTTCCAGATCGTTCTTAGACTTGGCTGAAAGGTCTCCTGAATGACCTGTGATCTACATCCATAGAATAAGTTATTATGATAGACTCAAGGCCCCTATGTGGTCCTGACTAGGATAAGCAGTAACAAGATGGATGGATGGATGGGATGTAAATTATTATGGTCAGAAGTAACATTTTCATATAGTTTGTCTAATCCATTTTGGTCATAGTCCAGAAACAGTTTCCTGTTAATTAATATTTAGTACATGCATTTAATTGCTATTTGTTTAATTTTAAAAAAAGCTCATGAGATTAGCCTTTGTTTAAAAGTACATCTATTGTACCCATAATCTAAACAAAACACGAGCAATATATTCCATAATGCAGCTGAAATTCTACTTGAGGTAGTGTTTCTTTGCAGGACAGCAATGGGTTTCTAATACCCTTCAGATCCACCCCCCTCGTGAAGGAGTTCGTCTATGTTTTGTTTGCCTACCGTGTTCCACATCAGAGTGGGAGATGCTATCTTGTACTTATTTTATACAGCAGTGGTTCTCAACCCAGTCCTGAGGGGACCTAGCCAGTCCACATTTTTGTTCCAGTCCCCCACTTGCACATCTAAGCCGGGTAATCAAGGACACTATCAGCAAATGACAAGTAAGTTCATGTATGTAGGTGGTGGAACATAACAAAAATGTGGACTGGCTGGGGTCCCTGAGGACTGGGTTGAGAACCCGTGTTATAGAGCATAAGTGTATCTGGATAAGTTGGTCAGCATAGTGAGAAAGTTCTTTCTCGACTTCACTGCATTTATCACCAGCCAACCCCATTTGTTGGAGGAGGAGGTCAGAAGGACGCAGGTGAATGATGCCTTGATGGTCTGGATGATGGACTACCTCGCCTGCAGACTTCAGTTTTTCCGCCTCAGTAACCACACTTCTGATGTGGTGCTGAGCTACTCTGGAACACCCCAGTGTTCAGTTCTGTCATTGCTCCTACATTTATGTCATAGATTTCCAATTCTCCTTTATGCCACCTCCAACTGTTCTTTGATGACTCGGTAATAGTGGGATGCATCGGTGAGGGGAGGGAGGAGGTGCACAGTGGTCTGGTAGGAGGCTTCATTGGATGGTGCAGAGAACATCTACCTACAGTTTAATGTCAGCAATACTAAGGACTAATGTCAGTAAGGCTTTCCTTCCATCCATCCATATACTAACAGGCTTTTTGAGTGGAATCTCCCACATACACTTTTTACTGGAAGATCTATGCTATAGTGTAAAAGCGGTAAAAGGTAATAAGGCCTCCATTCATGTTTAAAATTATTATGTAGTCCTCCACACCTCACATTCCAGGCTGTAGGTGCATTCAGACTTGGGCATGAATAGTCTCTCGTCACCTCCCAGGGTCATGCCATTGCTGGGTAGCACAGGTGGCAAGCTGTGTGTCAAGGTGTCCAGCCGGACAAGTAGCTCATCTACCAGGTCCTCAAACTCCTCCAGATAAAAATTCTAAACACAAGCAAAAAAGAGGAAGGTGAAAACCTTCACAACCACCAGTCGATATTAGGTACACCTGTGTGGTACCAGGGTTAACAGCTGTAACCCACTTTTGCCTTACAAATAGCCTGAATTGTTTGAGGCAGGTTTTCAGCTGGAAATTTTCCTTTGGAGTTTGGGGCATGACATTTTTGTACTTGTAGTCTCGTGAGGGGGACACGGTGGCTCAGTGGTTAGTGCTGTCACCTTGCACCTCTAAGTTTTGGGGTTTGAATTCTGCCTGTGTGTGTGTAGAGTTTGCACATTCTACCCTGTGGTCTGTGAGTTTCCTCAAGGTACTCTGGTTTCCCCCTGCAGTCTGAAGACATGCTTTGTGCCCTAATTGGCCAAAACTGTCCATAGTGACTGTGCCCTGCAATGGGTTGGCACCCCATCCAGGATGTCTCCTACCTTGTGCCCCAAGGCTGCCTGGGATAGGCTCCAAGCCCCCCACCATAACTCTGAATAGGGTTAAGTGGTTTAGAAAATGGATGAATAGAAGTAATTCCCCTCTCCTTAACAAGGTGTTTGTAGGACTGCTGCTGACTGGATCTTTTTTTAAAGTCACATAATCCTCTGTAAACTGTAGATACTGAACTGTACGAAAATCAGAGGATGATGGCCATTGCTGAGATGTTACAACGAGCACATCAGGCACCATCAATCAGAACATGTTCAGAACCACTTAGATTGCATGTATGGCCCGTACCAAAGCTTTAACAGTAACCAGATCTCCAGACCCTGTCTGCATACTGTCTGTATTGCATTGCAGCTACATGATACTCGGTAGAAACAGGTTTCTGGCACAATGAACAAGCACAATCTACCTAATAACGTGGCCGCTGAGTGTAGTACATTCCAAATAGAAACCATGTGATAATGTTAACAAGTCAAAAATGATGCAAAAATTGTGCTGCGGTCCAATAGGATCTAATTCAGTCAGAAAAACACTGTTTTGGACATGAAATGCAAGATACTTAATCTCTCTCACATGTCATGAGCATGCAGAGGTTTCGATTTCATGGGAGAAAGTGCTTTCCTGCTTATGATTGGGATGCTAATTTATAGATCCATCTGTATAATGTTAAAGCCGGCCGTTTTGTTCTGATAAGATAGGTTGCCCGGAATTGAACAGTGTCAATGTGAGGGGGGAAGCACGGGAAACAGTTGCTCAGAACCAAAACGCTAAACGGTCCCTTGGAAGTTTTGTCAGTGTAATATAATACTACTTACACTCTGCTGGGTGTGGTTATTGCTCCTCCTGCACTTGTGTCTGCCAGTGAACACGAGACACCCGTCTCGAATGTAGGCCGCCACCTCAGAAAACATTATCCTGTTTTTTCTTCTCAGAGTCTTTGCAGCTATTGCAAAGGATGTAAGGACTCCAGTTATCTTTAAATAAAAAAAAAGTTACAAGCATTTACAAAATACTTTAGTCGATGTCGTACTAATTACAAAAGTGGAAGCATATTCAGAATAATATCAGAATAACACAGGGATAAAGAAATAAAGAGAAGAAAAAAAGTGAACTAATTAAAGTGCGGATATGCACCACGTAGATGGTGAAATCATACGGCTGTTCAACGGAAGCTTGGAAATTCACGGTGCTGCTCCTTGACTCCTAAAAACATACCAGCATTATCCAGGTGATGGCCATGATGCAGAAGAAAGAACTATGGTAGAGCAGGAGCGAAGCAGGACCAGGCTGGTATAATGTGGGCAGTTGGTCCGGTGGACTGATGCCAAGGTAGCGGGCGAGGGCATCACTGAAGAACTGAGCCAGACCGGAGGAGGGCTGCCAGGTGGGCAGGAAGAGCAGGTTCCCCAGGCAACCGAAGGCCATGACGAGGATGACTCCAGTTAGCTGCAGCGTAGTAGGGACAAGATGGCTTCGTGACCGCATGAGGCATCGCGGAAAACCCTCAACCGCCCACAGCGACGCGGAGGCACTTGGTTACCAGAGGAGGCAGGAGGCTGCTGAGCGACAGCCTGAAAATGGTCACAAATAGCGCCAGCGTCCTGTCCACGTGAAGCACGGTGACGCACTTCACCAGGAGCAGGAAGATGATCACGGCCTGCAGACATCTGCTCAGCTGAGAACAGAGGGACGTGACCATGACAACTCACCGCATCCATCGGCTTTCCAAATGATGGTCCACATTGACAACCACTCTCTACGATCTTTGAAATGCATACATTAAACACACTATGATACGGAAATTCAGAGATGCCACTTCACCTAACTGCAGGGTTTTTGTACCGTGAGAGGAAACCCATGCAAACATGCCACCATGCTCTACGCTTGCAGAAGATAGAAATACCTGCTCACAAAAGAGGAGAAAAGTAAGATCTACAAAAGCCTTGACGTTCTCTCTCTGTAGGAGGTCAGCAATCTCCGCAGCCAGGGTGCAGCTGTACATACAGTGTGCATAATGAAGGAGACTGGCAGTGATGATTGTAACCTAGGGAAAGACATAACACTGTCACCCAAACAGAAAAACCGCATTCCAGTATTATTTTTCAAACCTTGTGCCAAAACGTCAGCCATATCTAACTGTAGCTTCCAAGAGTGCATTTTATGATATCTCTACTCTCACTCTATTTTCATATTCACTTTCCATAAACATCTCAGGGAGAAAAATCCAAATCTCAAATTTAGAAACAAATATATTAGGAGAGCTAATTTTACATTGTCTATAACGCAAAATTGTTCCACATAAACATGGACTGTTTACCTTTCGAAAGCAATAAAAACACAAAGAATGTATCTTTGCTCTTTGAGAGCTTTTGTGACAATCTTCTTTCCAGGCTACGCAGATACCTTAACATCTGCACCAGAAAGCTGGACTGGATTCAGTACGTCATGAAGGAACGCGCAACAAAACAAACATGTCAGATATGACTTTCTGGGGATAGTCCCTGTACAGAAGTCCCCCTTACCTCCAGCCAGCTCCAAGCATCTTTCCAGTAGGCTGCAAGCCCTTTCTGAGCCATGGCCCATATTTGGACATACAGCTGAAGCAATGTGACGAGTAGGAAGAGGAGCTGCGATGAAGGGCATAGAAACCAAATGAGAAAGATGCCCTCTCTGCTTAATAATGAGTCATAATAATTATTATTACAATAATATCCATGCAAGATATCACGTGTTGCCAACGTCTTGCTGTATGAAACATGGGTTCCCTGTTTTTTTTTATTTAGTATTGAAAAAGGTGGTTAATGAGACTTCATAATGAACTTAAAATCATTTGGTTCATCCTACTAGTCAGCCAATGATTTTATTATATCTATTTGCAAAGGATGCAAATTGATCAAAACTTCCATAACTTGCAATTCTATTCACCGTTTACCTATATACAGATCATATACAGTATCTTGTTGAACTTCCTGTTCAGCTTTCTGCTCTAAAGCATTGTACCCACTGGTGTTTCAGCTGCTCTACGTGACAAGACTGCAGAAATGAACAACTGCCTTCTGAGGCTTCCAGCTTAGCCAGCCTCTGCATCCCCTGCTCACCTCACATGCCATGACAGCACAATCAAGGGTGTGAGCGGTCTGGTACACCATGGCAGAACTAATGGAGGCAGATGGCAGCAGAACCCCCGGGGTGGGCTGCTCGGCCCACAGGGACACCTCGGTGAACAGGCCCGTGGGAGGACTGAAGAGGGTGAAATGGACGGTCACCATCCGAGTGTGCTGGCCCAGCCAGCCCCTGGTCCACAACCACCGAAGCCTGGCCGACACTGCAGACCTGCAGAATTTATATCCAACTCAAAGTGTTAGCTGCCGATCTAGAGCTGCCACGTAGACGCTGTGTCCCCAGCCTCCTGTCTGTTAGAAAGTCCTCTGTACTCACAGAAGTGTCATTTCCTTCAAAGACAGCCATCACAACAGGTCGATCAACTGATTTTTAAGAGCAATGATTCAAAATTATTTCTGCACACCTCTCAGACAGAAATTGCTTTTTGATTTTCGAATAATTGCTTTTGTTTACATATTTACCCAAAGACACAGATACCAAAACAGACAATGAAGCTGAAGTACAAGAGAGGGGAAATGTAAAAACTCTGCTATGCATAGAAATACATCACAACAAGCACTTATGGACTGAGGCTTCAAAGGAATGAAATTGAAAGGCACAGGAAATTTCTGTTACGCTTCCCTGTGATGATAAACAACTTTGAAGGATAAAAGGTTGTTGCAGTTGAATTTAAAAAGCTATTTAGACCTCCGCAACAATATACAGCATTAAAGTCACAACAGAAGGTAAAACAACGATGTATTCCACTCTCACACAATTTACGATCGTTCACAGGGTTCTTTGTAAATAATGTTAATAATGACTAAATACTGAATTAACACTCAATTGATTGGTCTATTTGTTCTTGAGTAGCAATGTACTTGTGATTTGTGACTGAGAATTGAGATTGCAAGAACACTTAAACAAGCACAATTAATTGTGCGTGCTGAGTTTGCTGTAAGTGGTGACTTCCCCAGGGAATTCAGTGAAGAGTGCTGCTGACCTTGTAAGACCCAGGGTGACTCGGGTCCCTGTGTCCTCTTCAGAGCCAGTGCCCCCACATCGCCCCCCTTTCCCTGCAGAGGCAGGCTCAGATCCATCCTGGTCCATATGTATGTGCCTATTAGCAGGTAGGTGGTTGGGAACGAGTCCCTGTGTAGCGCTGGCAAGCTGTGGGTGGTAGTCATGCAGAGATCACATCCATGCTTTTTAATCACCATAGCAAGCTCCTCAGGTACACTTTCCAGAAAAGAGCAGGCTATTTTGTAGTCTGCAGTAGTCAAACGGCTGCTTTGTCTCATTGTTTGGAAGTCCCATTAACTTTTAATGTCTGGGTAAATGCTAGTCATTGGCTTTTTAGTAGAATGCCTCTAGGACAACAAAGGCTATCAGTCCAATATCAGACCTTTGATAATTTTATTGGATCAGTCTCAATTTAATGTGGGTCCCGCATGCCCAGTACATCAAAGGCACATTGAATATAGACCAGATTATGAGGGGCTTTTTGCTTGCTAAAATCTACAACAGAATTGAAAAAAATTTGGAGCAAGATACCTTATAATGCTTTTGTTTGTTTTTTTGTTTGTTTGTGTTTGTTTGTGTTTGTGTGTGTGTGTGGCCTGCGATATGTTGCCACTCTGTTCAGGGTGTCCCCTGCCTCATGCCCTAGGCTACCTGGGATACGCTCCAGGCCCCGTCGTGACCCTGAATAGCATAAAGCAGTTTGGAAAATGGACGGATGGATGGATGGATATTTTATAATGCAGTTGATTTGAGTCTCAAGAGGCACTAATGCAAGGGTGTTGACCTTAAACATACAGAACCCATGAAAACCACCCCTTAACTTAGAGTAATTAAAAAGATGAAAAATAAATAAATCAGGGAAGCTAATCAGGGTGCATACTGTAACCAAAAAAAAAAAAAAACACCCACCCACATTCAGCCACAAACTGAGTTTGAAATCTCTGAAATCCAGTAAATAGTAATTAGGTTGAAATCCACAATGTGTAGTTGTAATGCTGTCCTTCTCATATGTGTTTCTGGTTCTTATCATAGTCCTTTAAACTGATTTATTGATGTTTAGAAGCCTAATTACGTTACTCTTTATTGTACTACTATCACAGAAACATTTTTTAGTATCAAGCGTTTTCTAGTGCGATTATGAAGGAACAGTGCCATCTGCTGCCAGTAGCCTACATTGCTGAGGAATCTGGATTATTTTGCTGCCTGTGCAAGTAACTGGCAACCGCAACCAAATGTGGCT
This sequence comes from Gymnarchus niloticus, assembly GCA_009936485.2. Lineage (NCBI taxonomy): Eukaryota > Metazoa > Chordata > Actinopteri > Osteoglossiformes > Gymnarchidae > Gymnarchus > Gymnarchus niloticus. The sequence continues at coordinate 10,679,707 of JAACJT020000028.1, read as the reverse complement.
CTTCACGGCCTTTCCTCCATGTCAGTTGTGTGATATCCCTAGTCAGCTTACCTTACATGCTGGTTGGTCTGTGACCCCTTTTTTTTCAATGGCCACCTGTCCAATGAGAACGCACGTGCCATAGACAGCACCAGCCTGCCGAAACAAGTAAGGTAGAGTATCAGTCATGACCAAATGATCCACCCAGACAAGGTAAAAACTACAGCAGCCTACAGAAACACAGCAATTATACTTCTATATGTCTGTGGAAGGTCAACCAGGTTAAAATGACAATTATACAAGACCAAAAAAAAAACAGCTCACACTCAGACTTGAATAAACAGCCAAGACAGGGCCACTCAAATCTACACCCAACTTAGAACTGCTGGTAATGGCAAACTGTACCTGTTTTCCTGCCGAGACATTATTGTACCACGTGTCCCAGTACAGACTGTCCAATAAAGCCGTCAGACTCCAGTTCCACCAGTCTTCATGTGTTCGTATTTTTTCAAAGGGGTTTCTTGCGCTTCTGAATTAATAGCACATAAAATCTCCTTTTTTACACAGAAGCTGCTATTTGCTGTGCGTCAAGGCAAGCTAAAGCAGAACGTGTGTGACTGAGAGCCTTTGTGTTTTAACCATTAAGTCAGCAAAGGAGCAGTTAAGCACCTACTTGGTGAATGCAGTTCTGATGGCCTGATTCAGCTGGTAATGGTCACCAGAAGGTTTCCCGTAAGTCATAAATATGGCTAGGGAAAGGGTGATTGCATGGAACACTGCCTCCCTGTGGAAGGTGAGATCAGGTCAGTTCACTCCAGTGATCTGAGGGTAGGATGCTTAGAAACCTGCTACATGCAGAAAAAGGGCAGGGTGATGCAGCAGAGGGCACCTGAAGGCTTTGTGCAGGAGTGTCTGCTTTCGGATTCTACCCCGGACCCCCCTGAGCTCTGCTGGAGTGAGCGGCCGGGCCAGGCGCAGACGCCGGGCTCTCCGTCGGGCCTCAAGCACCTGTGGTCACACGGGCCTCAGTCAGGGCGACAATCAATCAAATGGGCTACATTCGGGAGTTATATTCCAAAGGAAATGGAATTGTTCACTCACTCACTATTCCCTCTATAGGAAAATTCATCTACTTCACTATATAGGGAATTAGTGAAAGAAGACAACAGTTTAGGTTGGGTAGATTTACCCTGTGAAGCTGGGAGGTTCTGTCCTGAACTCGACAGTGGTGGTCGAGCAGGTAGCTTTTTGAGAGGGTGCCTCTCACAGTTGCTAGCTTGGGCTCTTGAGGGCCACTGTGGAGGACACAGGACCCCCTGTACTTCAAAGACACCACTGTGGCACTGAGGAATATCTGAGGCAGGCAAACAGAGTTCAGTCATCATACAGATCACTATAATCACAGAATCATAATTACAAATCTGAAAAGCATTTGGAGATTATGTACTGTAAACACAAACAGTAAAATATACAGAAAGGTCTTCAGCGGCATCTGACAGTCTGTACTATTTATAGAAGCCCTGTAGTTTTGTTGAAACCCTGAAATTATTTTGTATGGACAAATTACGGCAATTCAGTCAGAGGCTTTGGCAACAATACCAAGGCACATGCTGTAGGTGTGGAGGTTTACCAGTGCTGGCTGGAAAACGAAGATGCAGGAAATGAGAGAGAAGCACCACGCGTGGACCCACAGCAGGGTGTCCGCGGGGCTGAACCTAGAGAGGGAAACCCAGAGAGGGAAACCCATCATAGCACTACCTGACGGTGCGTTTGTCACAACGTCAGTGACGGTCGTGATGTCAGCCGTAGCTATGCCAACTTGTCCTTGTATAATTTATGCAGCATTTAGTCTTAAGGTGTGCCATGGGTACGGTTGGGGATGGTGTGCAGTTCTGTGCATTAGGCCTTTGAGGCCGTGTGAAGAAGGTCGCAGGTGACCTTGTCACCCGTGGGCCCTAGAGCGGGGCCCTTAACTCCAGCTGCTCCAGGGGTGCTCAATGGTGGCTGAGTTTGTACTCTGACCCCAGAACCTGTGCTCGTGTCAGCAAGATGGATATGTGAATCTGAGCCAATTTCCACACAGGGAAAGATAGAGAAGATTTTATATAAGACAATTTAACATTAAAATAATTGAAATATAGAGAAACAAACAGTAATACAACCCAAAATAAAAATAATTTCTTCTGTTGTCTGATAGTACGGCTGGAGCAGCATAGCTTTGGTTCCCAATATTCTCCTCAAAGCATCCCAGCCAGCCCTTCTTTTTATTTTCACAACCAGCTCACTTAACTTGTGAGTCGAAATAGTTAATTCACTTAATGAGGTATTGATTAGCCAAACCAGGTGCACTACTAGTTTAGCTCCACAAGTACACGGATATGTTGGATGGTAAATAAATTCTGGGGTGACACGAAGAGCTGTTTTGAATTTTATAAACTGAGAAACATGAAGTCATAGATTACACCAGCATAAACATCATTTAAACATAATCTGCCTCGTCTGCCTAAGACTAATGCAGAGTAAAGTAAGTGTGTGTGTGTGTGTGCGCGTGTGTGTTGGTGTGTGCATGTGTGTGTGTGTTGGTGTGTGCGTGTGTGTGTGTGTTGGTGTGTGTGTGCGCGTGTGTTGGTGTGTGTGTGTGTGGTTAAAGACATTGCAAATTCACAGCACGGTATCTTTCAACGAAGTGCATCGTATGAATTGCATCAGCAAAAGTACTGATGTAAAAATGGTTAAAAACTGTTAAAACTCGCTTTGCACTGAAATGTGAAATGAGGAATTTACAAAAATTTGAAATAGTAAAATGTGCCAAGTCCCTTTGTTTAAACAAGAGCCAACTGAACAACATAATGTGTCTTTAAGGTGTACTGAACCTCTTCAGATAAAACTGCCTGCTGAGTACCAATAAAACCACCCAATAAAAGTGTGCCTTACTTTATTCCCAGGACTAGAGAGACGAGCGTGCAGCCTAAGCACAAAGACAAACACAGGGTCCAGGCAACGTAGTGACAGCTGGACAGCAGAGTGATGCTGCAGCCCCCGCAATTCTGCTCTTCCAGAATGTAGCCTGTGTGAACAAGAGAGGGTACTTCAGGTAAAATGCTCATTTTTACAGATGTTCATAAATGTGCATTTTGATAGATATTTATCAATGAAACATCATCCACCCATTAATCAATAAAGGGTTACAATGAGTCTAGAGTATCTCTGAGACAGCATGGGATATGAGGGTGATGGTCCGTCATGCAGGACACACAAGCTACAGAGAATCTGGATATCTAAGTTTGCCTAACCACCGGAGTACATTGAAAAAAAACCACAATGTGTCAATTCCACACACGCGGAACCATGGCAATATTTTAACCCTTAACCCTGGAGGTGACAATGCCACGTACTGCACCCTAACACAAACCCCATTATAATTATGTCAAATAAAATTTACATTTTACTTAAATCACAGTACGCAAACTTCAGATCGTTCCAAACAACTGGTTTGCTTGTATTTTTACATTCATTTTAAATTTTTAACTCTGATTTACAATATGAAAATTGATGGAATCCTCCTACATACGCAATTCATAATTAGAGACTTTTGAACAGCTGTGTAGTCTACTTTGACCAAGCTGATCTTAAGTATGTACGGTACACACGATGTAGGTCTCTAAGTTATGAAATATCAGTGAGGTATTACTGGCTACCTGTTGAACTCTTCGGCTGGCCATCACAGTGTCTCTGTTGGACATCGTCATTGAGCTTTTTGCGGCTCCTCTCGCCAAACCTAGATTCAGATTTCTCCCATTCTTCACCAGACTGGAAATCCAGTACTCCGTGCTACGGAGAAGCATGCCAGCTGCTGAGTTTCAGGATTTCAAGGTTTCAACGGCACTTGAAGGTAAATATGAAGTATGTCTAACTTACTGCATACTTATTTTTCTGCATGACTTGAGCCCACAGCTGATGACGGTGCCAGGACTGGTATGTATCAGCTCCGTCATCTTCCAGAAAGTCACCAGTATGAGCTAAAGGCAGCAGATGTCATCACCAAAGAAGCAGAACCTTCAGTCGAAATGTTATCAGCATCTGCCACTATAACGGTACAGTGCGCAACAAGCACCTTCTACAGAGGAAATGCTGAGCGGTCTACGTTCGCGCTTAACCTTGGACTGGTCTTCACTGCTGGTTACCTGTGTCAAACATACAAAAAATGAACTGACTTTCCAATGGCTGCGTCCGCATTAAGGAGAGTGCATTGGGATGCAGTCGTCAGATATAATGCAGATACTGGATGTAGGTGCCCCCAAAGTTTTCTCAGTACTCATAGCCTGTGTTGAATATATTCAGCGGTTTGTTTAATAACAAAGCAGGAGGGTAGATGAATGTTGAACATACTGACCTTGCTGAGACGGAACAGCAGGGACACCAGACCCCCGACGGGGAGCACCACCAGCGTGCTGAAAGCTCCGATCACTAGCGATGCAGCAGATGAATGAAGGTGTCCCAATTCATCATTATACTGTAATTAATAGTATAGCAATTTTACAATATGTATGTATATTTACACATATGACATAGCAGGAGTAGACTGTTCGCATTAGCAAGCTAATGTACCTAATAAACTGGGCACTGATTGTACATTTTCTCAGTATTAGTATTACTAGAAATTTGCCATACAGCTGTACATATTTCTCCTGAATAAAGTGATACAATTTACTATGGTATTTTGCCAACATAATGTATAGAAATCTGAGTAATTAAGCAGTAAAATTAAAAAAAAATGCCTGAAATTGTCTGTGCAGTGCCCTTACACTAAGTTTAGCAACTGGCTAAGTCTATAAAAGCTCATTATAAAAGGTAGCTCCGGCCAAGCTTAGAAATATTTCACCGAAGTTAACCGAAGCCCGGAAGAAAGAGCGGCACAGTGAAAAACGAATATTTCATGGTGTGACCGGTGCTTTCCCAAGGCATCTTGAAACAGAAGTGAGTCTGGGGTCTTTTGAAGGCCACCCTACCTGGCCGTTCTGCAGAGACACCAGGATGGCGTTGGCACACGCGTAGCCTTGTAGCAGCAGCAGGCACACGCCGAGGCGCTGCGTGCGCGGGAAGCGGCTGTCAGATGGCCGGCTGTACACCGACGCCCAGGAGTGGAATTCCTCTAGGTACTCCGTCAGCTTGCTATACAGGAGCTGACACGCAAAACGAAGTCAGCCTGGTTACAGAAAGGTCACCTGGGGGGTCTTCCGTAACTCTGTACTCTAGTCAACGTTGATATCATGCATAACTGCACTGCGGTTCAAACATTCCTGAAGAGGTGATATTCATCAGTCAGGCAGTTCACGGCATTTATTAGATTTAGCTACTTAGCTGACATTCTTTAAACGAACCAAATTCTAACTTAATTTATATTGGAGGTTTACTTGGAGGTTTCCAATTACAAGTCCACGTCCGCTTATGATAGCTGCTAGCCTGTTAGCCTGTTTCATTTACTAGCACACAGGAGTGCCCTACATTTCTGAATCTCAGTTGTCCATTCAAGATGCTCAGCTCCCTCTCCACCCTCCCGTCGCCCTCATCCACAGCTAGCCAGCACTCTCCAGGGAACAGCCAGCTGTCATCCGCCAGCAGGTCCCTCACGGCCACGTGGCTGATGTACCAACTGGGGGTTGCACCCCCATTATCGTGCCACAGGTGCACCTTCCACATAGGGCCCAGGCTCTCTGGGGTGCTGAGAGACATGTAAACTCAAAAAACATCTCAAACAGTTCCTTCATTAGTTCAAGCAGTGGTGGAAAAGAGACTCTCTTTAGGAGTGAATCTGTCAGTCATAGAAAGGTCAAGCCTGCCTAAATCCCTCCTGAAAAGCTGGCAGTGCTGGGTTACTTGAATGAAGTGCCTTAGTGATGGCCGAGTACCTCAGTATGAAAGTGTTTCTGGAGTTGCGAGTGAACAGGCGTCTTCCAGGACAGTGAAGCTCTCTGGTTTGGGAGATTCCATCCTCGCCATGCAGGACAATGTGAACCTGTTGAGCAGGGTGACACACGTTGCTAAGTCATGCTTGCTTCATACTGGCAACAGAGCACCGTCGTCACACACTAAACCTCCATGTGTGCGCCCATGTGACTGACCCTTTTCTGAAAGTGGCCTGCCTTACCTCCAGGGAGAGGCAACGGAGCACAGTGATCCTGACTGCTTTTCAAAAGCTGCTTAGCAATCTATAGACCCTTCATTCAGTTTCAGGATTCTTGTTTGGGCAAACTGCTTAAAATCTTACGTGTCTGGGCAAAACAACAGTAGCATTAATACTGTCCAACCACATTCAAAGTCCTGTGATAAAGGCTCTTTTGGCCTTTTAAGGTATTTTTTTACTTTATGAGGTTGAAAAGCACTAATTAGATGAGTACACACTACCGTTCAAAAGTTTGGGCTCACTTAGGAATTTCCTTGTTTTCAATGACAACATACATGAAATGAGTTTGAATACGAAATGTAGCAAAATGAATAGAAAATACAGTCATTGACAAGGTTAGAAAAAATTATGTTTAATTGAAATAATGTGTCCTTCAAACTTTCCTTTCATTAATTAAAGAATCCTCCATTTGCAGCGATTACAGCCTTGCAGACCTTGCTAACATAATTGCAAAAAGGATTTCAAATGATCAATTAACCTTTTAAAATGATAAACTTGCGTTAGCAAAGACTACATTCCACTGGAACACTGGACTAATTGTTGCTGATAATGGGCCTCTGTACACATATGTAGATATTCCATTAAAAAACAGCCATTTCCAGCTACAATAGTCATTTACAATATTAACAATGTCTACACTGTATTTCTGATCAATTTGATGTTATTTTAATGGACAAAAAAAAAAACTTGCCTTTCTTTCAGAAACGAGGAATAATCCAAGTAACCCCCAACTTTTGAACAGTTGTGTATGTCTATGTATACTATCTAGATATGTATATATATTAATTGTATTGTAATGCTGCTAGAATCTGTGACAACCCACCTTAGCTGTCATAACGGGTCTCGAGCGGAAGCCAGTATCGACGGTTACAGCATACAGCTGTTTGTCTGACGGGCTATTTTCCTGGAGCTGTATTGGACCCGGTCTCTCCTCGCACCGGACATCGGCCCACTTACAGACGATGGCCACCAGGAGGTAAGCGGCCAGTGAAACAGCCATCACACTGCAGAGTGTCAAGTTATCCGGGAGGCTGCCAGGGGTGATCGCCATGGTTACTCCCAGCCACAGAGATGTTGTGTTCCAAATTTGCATGACACTATCACCTACCTTACAAACTGGGACACGTCAGTAATTTCCCAATGGCTCCAAATTTTGTGGTACGTAGCCATAAATGTCGCCAGGTGGTTGCAGCTGAAAGGCAAAATTTCACAATTTCAATTTTGTGTCATCTGCAATAAAACTAATCTATTTTTTCATTGCTGTGACTGTAAACGCCAATTATATCGCTTATGTTGAAAACCATTTCTACATTCCTCTTCATACGTGATTAAGTTGTTCTTGGTTTGGGGTCCCAGATCACCTTCCACCAGCTTTACTTCCATAACTTACTTAGAGAGAGCAAACTAAACTAAACTGAATTAACCCTAGTTGTTTTCTAGGGAACTGCTTGATATGTTTTCATTTTTCAGCATTCCCCTCTGCCAAGCTTTTCTATGATAGGGTTAATGCTTGATGCTTCTTATCCGTTTACGATTGACTTAATTTTACAGATCATTAGTGTCACCCAAACCAGTTGACTTTAAGTACTACCTTAAAAAAAGGCAGCCAGACACTTTTCTCTAACTGAATGGCTTTTGTTTGGAGATCTATGTTCTTCACCACTCCAGTTCAGCTTGTGCACAGCACCAGAGATTTGGTGTACCTGCAGTTGAACCTGCTGGCATCTGCTGTCAGAGGAACGCATCCATCCGTCCTCCACTCCCTGACTCCATCCCAGGAGAGGCACTGCATGGATTCGATGCTCAGGGTGTAGTTCACAACACTGCTGATGTATTTATTTCTGCGAGTTCGGTTGTAGTCGGCATTCAGCAGGGCAAGGTAAGCAGAGCCAGGATCTGTGCAGACATCCGTGTTGATGTAAATATGAAGTACTTGCAGTTATATAAATAAATACCACATATAGTAATAAACAACTTGCTGATCCTCCATAAATAACATGCTGCTAAACAAACTGAAATAATAACATTAAATAAATAAACGAATAAAAACCAAACCGTTTAGACTGGAGGGTGGTAGGAAAATATGGACCATGCCTTCTTCCCAGTGGAAAACTTTCTTAAAATTGTACAAGCTTGGAGTTGGCCTCTCAAACATCCTACACAGACATCGAGAAATAGTGTAGCCTCTCACATATCTGTGACATGATCATGATCGCAATTTTACTTTAAAGTCTAGAATTAAAATATTTCATCATAAGTTTTGCTCTCTTTAACCCTAAACTCAGTATTTAAAATGAAAAACTTAAAAAATAGAAAATATACATCACATTAAGTGTTGACAATTTTCCTATGTCCAATCATAAAACTGGGATTGTATAATCAGAAACATTTTAAGCATTGCGGCACATCAGTCATTACAGAAAACCTTTCAACCACCTAAGGAGGAGCATGATAGGGAACGTCTGGTTAGCTGGCCGGGTGGGCTTCACAATAATCTGTAGCGCCTCCTGCAGGTTAGCCGGCGTTATGTTAAACTGGTGGATGTTCATTTGAGTGCGTTGCAAGGAAAATTCTGAATAAGTGCTCTGCTGTCAAGGGGTGGGATGAAAACATGCATCTCAGATCGTAAATCCCAACGTGAAATGACAACAATGAACTTGGCCATACAGTTGCTAGTTTTAGACTAAAATTAGATCAGGTGGAGCTTGTTGTGCAAACTCTGTCAAAGTATTTATTTTGGCTGTTCTGCATGAAGCTACAACCACATGACCTTCTTTTTTAAGCTCGACATTCTTGCTGAGTCTGGGCCATGTGCCTTTCTCAGAGGTGTTACTCACGGCTCTCACTAGTCATTCATTTAGCTAACTTTGTTGGCAGGCCTATACCTTTAACTTATTTATAAAGCTCTGGAGAAAAGCACTTTTATTTGGGTGCAACTGCATCTCCAAAAAGACAATAACAGAAAGTCTAAGATATCACGTATTGTTACAAGAACACTGGGGAATGCTGGGTGGCTCCTGGGCAGATCAGCTGACCTCATGACAAGCACTTCGGTCGGGTTTCTGAAACTCGACGTTGACTAGTGCCAGTGGCGAGCGCACTCTAATCGCCCTCCTTGTAGTGCAGCTGTACACAGTCAGGTCGACGACGTCCCCATTGACCTGCAACAAATCGGCATTTGTATCTGGTGAGTCTTCACATTGGGCCACCATTACAATCATGAAGAGTCTTTGAGGTCATACTATACAAGGCCTATCGGTATTAGCACAATGAGCCTCAACTACCTGCTCAAAGCATGAAGGACACTAAATGATAAACATAGTAGCAAACCATATGGCATCCCACCTGGAAGGGAGCTGTACCCCAAAAGTAGGGGTTCAGTTTGAAGAGCATCACCTGACTGATGACGCAATGACTGTTATGTTCCGAACTGTGTACACGCTGCCTACTGACTTCTACATCTAGCGTGTCGGAAAAGTACAGCTTGGTTAGTCCAGTGCTGAAGATTGTGTTCTGGAACTTTCCATGCCGCCGTGCACTCAGCTCCATGAGACTGGTGCTTAAACTGTACTGTGACACATTGTTGGATAGGACGTAGCTCTGCAAATCGAGCAGAGTGGAAAGCAAAAGGGTTAACAACAGGGTAAACGAAAACCATACAGAAAATGCCGAGTACTTTGTCGAGAGCGTCTAAGAAAATTTCTTTTATCATGACAATTTTACTTATATTCATCTGACATTCAGGTGACTGAGAATCTATCATGTTTCAAAGCTTAGTTTTACTACGAGGGGCCAATTGGGACAAAATACAAGTTTATTCTTGCACATAAACTACTGAAATACCTGCACACATTATACTGAAAGACTCCCATATACCCTACCAAACACCTTTCATGTATACTATTGAAGTAGAAACACTTGCAGATACAGTTTACCTGGTATATGAGAGGTTTTCAGTATAGTGTGTGCAAGTCTTTCAGTAGTTTATGTGCCAGGATAAATTTGTAATTTGTCCCATTTGACCTTTCATATTTTACTGCTACATTTACTACTACAGTCCTTGAGCTTTAAGCTTGTTCTAGCCAACAAATCCATCACGATGATGCTATGTGTACTGTGGGGTACTGTGCTCACCAGCAACAGATTACTGGATACGTGAATGCTATCCAACGTCAGATAGACGCCGTCCTCCGAGAAGCTAGCGGTGGCCTCGAGAACCGAAGACAGCAGGGATATCAACAAGCTGACTGTGACCTCATCCAGAGCACATGTGGCCGGTACAGCTGGCTCACAGGCCTGAGTCGAAAGGTCCTGAACAAATCTCACTACGAGCCTTGCACTCTCAACAGTCACCTAAAGTTAGGAAAGTGAACAGAGAAAAGAAATTGTCTTTCTATAAACCTATCACCTCTTACTGTCTGTTTTCCCTAAGAACACTTCATAAACATGCAATATGCCTACCCAAATTATTTTACAGAAATGCTCCACTGTTCCAGGTAAATACTCACTCATAAGTACATGGAGAACTTACTTGACTGGCAACACTCATGAGATCTTTCAGCATGTGGATATTATCTATCATTTCAGCCTGAAAGGGAAGACAATCACTAAAAGACAGGAACAATTATCTGCGTAAAACCCACAGAGGCACAGGAGAAAATTAGTTCTATACATTTCAGCACAAGAAGTTGAGCACGTTTATGGGTTTTATCTCATCATGAGAAGTCAGAGACACAGATATCCGACCCCTTTGGTGTATCATATAGCACTCAGTTAGTAGCTCAGAACTTCCCAGAAGAACAAAACAACAGTGCTGAATTTATGAGGTATCATGTTCCTTTACAACAATTGTTAGGTAAGAAGAAATAGTAAACGTCATACTTTGAACAGCAAACGATGACTAATACTTCAGGGTCATCTCCACAGGCTTTGGAGTATTTCACTTTAAAGGTATACCTAGTACCTGGCTCTGGGCGCTTAGCTTGCAGACAGCAGATATGAGAGCACCACGGGTGGCGGTGTGCAGCTCTCTGGAAGCCACCAGAACTGGACTCAGGCGATTCAGCACATTAGTCAGCAAGACCACGTAGTTTCGGATTTCCACACCATTGCCCAGGTGAGCCAGCTTAGTGAGGTTCCTCAAACCCTCCGAATAGCTGAAAACACCAGGGAAAATATGTGCAATAATCACTGCTGACCAGTGAAGTCTCCAGGAATTGGGAGGAAACTTACAGTTCCTGATCTGCATTGTTCTTCTGGAAGCTTGGCAGGACCTCAACGCTCACTGGGCATGGCCTCACTGCAGCTCCAAACTGATTCCATATTTCTGTATATACTGTAACTATCACAAACACACTTGATAAATTTTATGGTATTTGCCTTGAAAAAGCATTAAGAATTAAAGGTTATTTAAAGACAATTTTCTTGTCTTGTTACATGGGCTATAGCCCAACGGATGTCAGAGCATTCGCTGCCTCATTACCTTTATAGCCGTTTTCTGGCTCTCCGGATGGAAGTTTGAAGTAGTGCTGGAAGTCTCTGCCATGGTAAAGTGTCCTCCTTGGAGTTTTGCCAGTGCTATAGCTGTACTTGTAAACCAGATTCTGAAGGACAGGGCATGAACATGAATTCATATAGAGAACAAGACCAGGAAACAAGAACGGCAGGGTAAATGCATATTGTAGTGAATTATGTAGCAGTCATACATCTGAATTGTATGCTGCAGTCCTTCCAAAAGCGAGTCCTTAGATATGTCTGGATTATTCAGCGAATGAATCATTAATGAGAAAGACGAAGACACTCACCGCTTTCCCTGAGGTGCAGAAGATGCCGAAGTCTGTGTGGATCTCGTAGCCTCTGCTGGGCTGGACATGGCAAGTCATTCCATGAGGAATCTCATTAGTGTAGAAGAAGAACTGAGTCTTACCCAGGAGTCTATTTTGTGAGTCTAGGTGGAAAGAAGGAACAGCTGGATGACTTGGACCCCATGTAACCCACGCATGAAGGACAACTAGCAACAATGATACTGATTGATTAAGTTTCACTTAAAATGACAGAGCACAAGACAACTGAAACAGCAAAGACTATAGTTTTGTTGCACCAAAGAATATATCTATTCAAAATTGTTAAAATGAGGTAGGCTTGCAAAACATTTTTTTTCTCCAGGACATAACTCTGATTGTGTGTAAACTGCTATAACTTTTAATATCACCACCACAAAGGACTTACTTGCAGAGGCCTCCAGCATGTAAAGACTCTTTGCTTTCAACATGAAGGGTTTAAATGTGATAACCAGAGAAGATATACCTGAAGACATGAAAACATGAATTGATGGAATATGTCATTGATGTTAAAAAAAAAAAAAAATACTACATATACACATAACCTGTGAGAAAGTGGTAAAACCTTTTATTAATGGTAGGGTTTAGAAAGTATAGCCAACTGCCGTAAGAGGCATTTTCTGTAAGAACTGATGCTAGGTGTGGTTATGTGATGTACCACCTGTGAAAGTGTAGGACTCAAATTCCGCTACATCAACCTTCCGCCTATCCAAATCCAGAAATGTTTTTGCTGGTGCCGCTATGGATGTGCTGGGATCCATCAGGTTATCCCCCTCCTGGTCACTAAAGCCCAGGACCACGTCTCTGTCTTCGTCTGCAAAGCTTGACCCAGTCCCTGACACAGTGAATCAAGCAGATTGACATTAAAAAAAAACTTCAAGAAAGACATAGTAGATGATCTAATATGAAACAGAAGCCTTCAGGCCTACCTCTATGTCTTCCTTGAGAATGTTCCAAATCACTCTCTTCGACATTACTGAAATAGCTTTCATAATCTGTAAATTCACAGGTAGAAGAACATTTACACTAGAAGGATGACTGTTCCTTTGCTGATACTTCAATCCAAAACAACCTTTTGCCCATTTATACAAGTGGATGTTTTATGACAGTCATGTATGTTGCACAAAGAGTCCAAATTTGGACTTGAACCAACAACCTTTTGGTTATGAGTCCAGACCCACTATACTGCCCACTGCCCACTGCCCATTAAAACAGCACTGAAGGCCAATTGCCTTTCTCAATTACACGTACACGCTATGTATTTCTATTTGACAACTGCTATAAAGAAAACTATTCCACTTGGTAATTTAACACTTGGAAGAGTAATTACCAGAGTGATTGAAATTTGGGATATGACTGATGGATGTTTTGCTGTCTTCGGTCAACATTTTATTGACACCATGGTCCATGCTAACCTCAAGAAAGGGTGCTACTGTAAAACAATGAAGAAAAATAGATGCATGCAATCTCATGGATTGCTAATCCGGTCACATACTACAGTATATGTCAAGCATCACCCACTTTCAAGTTGTGAAAAATATAGTCCAAGATGGCTTCCAAAAGCTGCTTTATGGATTTGCCAGTTAAAAAAAACAGAACTCAATAAACAGCTTTTCAATCACGTGTTTTATCAAACCTAGATAATGATCTGACGCTCTGATGGTTCTCTTGGAGAAATAATTATTACAGATGAGGGATGTGGCTTTTATGAGAATCTGTCCAGATTTTCTTTTCATTAGAATTAAAGCCAATTTAAAAAAACGTGAAAAGTCTCCTCAGATACATGGCCATCCACTGGTGTAGCTGCTTTCAAAGTGAGATGGGAAACCGGAGTCAACACCACCAAAGGGGTCATCATTAGTCACGTGCCCATCCTGAGACACTGGGAACTCTGAGAAAGAGTATGGAGGTACTGGGAGCCTGTCGTTGCCAGGCAGCAGAGAGAACAATCCAGAATCTACAATGATGGATGGTAGGCATTTCCAGGTCAATATTTTAAATGATTTCATAATTCAAAAGCTATTTTTTTCAATTTCATTTTCCAACATTGATGTATTCACTAGGAAACTACAAAAATGAAAAATGGCAACAAAATTGTACTACACAATTTTGAGGGAGCCTGGAACCTTTCCCAGGTAACACAGGGTATGAGGCAGGGGTACACACACAATAGGATGCTATTTCATCGCTGGGCACATACACAAAAACACATTCATACTTCATGAGCAATTTAAAGACACAAGTCAGTCTATCTGCACATCTTTGGACTGTGGAAGAACACTGGAGTACCCAGAGGAAAGCCATGAGACACAGGGAGAACATGAACATACAACCGAGGGGAGATTCAAACCCACAACCCTGAAGGTGTCAAGCAATAATACTACCCATGGAGCCATTGTGCTCCCACAGTCTATCTATTAAAACTACATTAAAATACCCCATGACAATCCCACTACATTTAAAAAGGGCAGTAGATATCATTATGGAGAAGTTTTGTTCAGTTACCCGGTGAAAATTCAGGCGGAGTCGAGCTGTCAGAGATTCTCTCCATGGACCTCCACTGTTGATGGTGACCCACGGGCGCCTGGCTCTCTTCAGCAAAGGGTAGCGGGAAGGATGGGAAACGGGGGAGGACACGGATACCGGGAAGAGCAAAGACTGTGGAGTTTCCCATGCTGTCTGAAGAGGCCATATTGAGTTGGGGCATCAAAGATTCTGGGAGGCTTGTTGGCAAAGACATGGTGTCAGGAGTGTTTGAGACGAACGGGATTGATGTGGAAGCAAGTGGAGCAGCAGAAGGTGGAGTGTGAGAAGCCATCTTGAGCACTGGAGCTTCAGACAACATTGTGGGTGATGCCGTCACAACAGGAAGTGGTATAATTTTGGAACCTTCAAGCATGCTAGATGGCTCACTGATATCCACGTTGCTGCAGAAAGAAACTAAAGAAAACCAAGCCACAGTAAGGTACATGACCACCAAAAGTATTGTAGGAGTTCTTCTAGTCAATACTTTACACACTTACTTTCAACAACGGCTTTACTGGAAACATTAACCAGGTAAAGTTTCCAGGAGTAGGAGATGTCCCTGGGAGGTATGCCACAGTTTTCACACTGAGCTTTAACAGAAAATGGTTCATTCCAGTTCACTGAATTTCCATGGCAGAGGTCACAATATATGTGTACTTTCCTGAGGAAGAGACAAGTTTAAAACATGACTAAATTAAAACACCACGTGACCAAAAATGACATACAACGTGGCATTTATGCTCATATCATTGATTCCAAACAGGACGACATACTGCAGGAAGTGCTGGATCTCACCTTATTAGATCAGTTGAGATCGTAACAAATAGCTCAGATGTGGAAGATCGCTTTCTGCTCCACACCGTCAGGGTGAATTTGAACTGGTCGAAACTGGGCTTCAGAAGACTGGCTGGGAATGTGACCTCAGGACCAAACATAGGAAAGTATTCTTCAAAGCAGGGACTCTCAAAGCTCGTGACTGGCTTACAATCCCACTGGTAGCTGCAACAGAAGCAAAAATGAATCAAATCATTAATGACATAAAGTTGCCAGCTCAGAAACGTTTCCCTCAATCCCCATGTGTGTCAGAACACACAAAACCAACAGTGGAGAATGTTTAGAGATTGTAGGCACTTCTCTTACCTGAGGGTGTTCTGAGGGTAATCGGGGTCATAGGACCTATGCCCACTTAAAGTCAGAATCGTACTGTTGTGCCTGCTGAGAAAGATGTTTGTGCCTCCGTCGATTAAACTGATGGGTGGGCTGTGTACGACTTCAATGTAGATGGTGTAATTGCTGTAAACAACACTGCCCACAATCTGGACCTGTGTAACACAAATACAAAATACTGCCTTGAGAAGGACAATTATGAATTTTACATCATATTACTACCAGCCAGGACCGTAATTGAATTAAGTTGCATTTACACCATTGACATAATTGTAATAATTGTTAAAAATGGCTTCTATTCTTTATGTCAATAGGAAAATACATTACCTATATTCAAAGTTAGCCCAGCTGCACACTTACTTAACTGTATTAATTTTTTAGAGTGCTCTTTTGTTTCGTCTTGTTTTTTTGTTTACCTTGGCTATGGCCTTATAAGTGCCGTAATTGAGAAAATGACTGGGCAGTTCAATGTCCTGATGGTGTGTCTCAATCGGACGAAGCTCCAGTGGCAGACCGCCAGACTCGTACAAAGCCCAGCTATATAGGAGGCCCTGTGAGATGTCGCATGCTATGTCCGCCTCAAAGGTCACACCAAGTTTGGTGGTCTGGTAGCGCTGAACCTGCACATGTGGGTGCACAGGGATGAGCAATCAGCTGGGCAGAGTCACTCAGCTCAACAAACACTCCACAGCTAAACTGTCAGACCTCACTGCACCTGACAACTGTTAGAACGCCTTACTCAGCAGTTCCATTTGTGCTTATTTAATGCATGTCCTGGATTTGTATGCATGCAGAGCATTACTGAGACTGACTGGAGTGGGTTACCTGAATTTTGAGGGGACCCATGTTTTTTACTGGAGGTGGTTGGCAGGGCTGACTGACCACAAAGATCTGTCGTCTCAAGGAGGCAGAGCTGACCAGATTTGACAGTTTCACTTCCACCGTGAATTCACCCATCCTACAGTGGAACATAACATTGTGACTTGTTATGTCAGGGAAGGCTTCCTCCTGACATGTAAAATGTAAATGTTATTTATATACTCATACTATATATAGAAAAAAAGCAGAAAATAAACTCCACCTCTGAAAAACATGCTGTTCGATGCTCTTTCCTACTTTACAGGTCCCGTCTCCAAAGTTCCATTCATAAGTGACGTTTGTACCTCCATTGATCCTACAGTCAAAGTTCACGCTAGTGTTCTGAAGCACCGACGCATTGAACAGAAGACGGTTGGGATGGATCTTTCTTTGGATTATTATGGGATAGATGCCAGAAGTGACGGAGTTATTTCCACTGAATGCAGTGACAATGACATGATACCTGGAGAGCCAAAGTTCATCCCATTACTATTCGTTAAAACTCAGTGTTATAAGTACTTAGGTACTGCTTTTAAACAGCAGTTTTCTTATGGATCAAAGCTTTGCTTTGCAGTGCTGTTCCAATTATTTTAGAGAAGTGTACAAGCCACTTTGTAAATATTAAATTAAAAAATACAGTAAAAGCAACACAGGCTTGGAATGAAACATTAGTAAATCATTCATCCATCTAAAAGTCTCTCATTCCACTGAGACCACACCTGTCGGGGAGACGGTATCTCTTTGTGATGGATCTGGAGGTCGTTCTCTCTGATGACCTGTCCCCAAAATGCCACAAGAACTCCATTTGGCCTGATTCCTCGATAAAAGCCAGGAAGGTGATGTCCATTTCAGTGGCATATGCTTGCTTCTCAGTGTAGATCCTTATAGCTAAAATACAAGCAGAACGAGGCTGTGGCTGAAGGAATACAAGAGGGTATTGGCGGGTGAAGAGAAGTGAACTGCCACAGGGCTGGTCGATACGTACGCTTGCTGAGCACAGAGACACTGGTGCTGGTGTTCACACTGCCCACTCGGTTCCGAGCAATCACAGTGACATCATACGTCCCCGCTGACATAAACTGGTGGAAAACCGCAGGTCCTGGATACACAAACAAAAGCATCCTCTCCACTAAATCACATGGTTAAGAAAACTAGTTTCAGTACAGTATTTCCACACAAGTGCTTCTACTATACCTTTGCCCACATAAAAAGTCTGATCACCCATATTCCAAAAGAACGTCACATTTGTGCCGGATGCTAGCTGTGCCTTAAACAAAGTCACTTCATTTTTGTAGACTGCAGTAGAGTTTAAAATCAACTGCAGATCTGTAGGCATCTTCTCCACATAGAATGGTAGCATATCTGAGATGATGCAGAACTTGATGTAGGTCGTTATCACAATAAAGAAGGTGCCTTCTTTAAAAGATAAAGACAATAAAGAGACAAAACACAAACATTATTTCATACCGCGATTCCAAATTGCACTGTATGGAGCTGGTTTGGACCTTGTAGTTTTACCAGCCTGAAGTTAAAATAGGACAATTTATGGTTACAAAATATTTACATTTACTACTCAGGAATAAATATCTTTGCAGGATCATTTGTCATAAGGGGAAGCTAGAAATATATATATAACACGTGAAAGGTGTTGAAAAATTGTACACTGTTCATATTATGAGACCAGGCAGAAATTTTACCCTTGGTAAATTGATGGTAGCCGGTGGCTACAGACCCCAGCTGGAGTTTTTTTGCCTGTCCTGGAATCCGCAAAGGCAGAGAGCCGTCTCCAAAATCAAAGGTGAAGTTTGCTGCCTCGAAGGATGTATAAGCGGCAAATGGGAGGACCTGGGTGGCATAAGAGCCATCTGGTTGGGGGTGGAGCGCGGCGTGGTCTGTGCTGATTGGCAGCTGAGAAAGGACTGTCCCAGTTGGACCATGCACCTTGACTGACATGTGCCTGAGGAATGGGCTACTGCCTGCTGGACTGGAGATTGTCACAGAAATGTTATGAATACCAGGAATGCGAGTCATGTACATGATGGGGTGGGTGGTTGTGTTTCTGTGAACAAGAATGAGATAAAATAAAGAGTCTGAGGTATGGAATATCAACCCATAGAGGTCATACTCAGACTGAGCAACTTAGAGACAGCATTGTCTTTTGATGGGTAGGAATTGAGTAACAGGAGATTAGCCACACAAACATGGGGAGGACATGCACATACCATACTCATGGGGAGGCCCTGGTGGTCTGATATCAGAGTGCTACACAGTGCACTGTGCCACCCTTAATATGATCACTATTAGGTTAGCTAACTAAATCATTTGAAGTTAACTCTGTCATAATGAATGGACCTTAATGAATGAATATAGCAAGAATTAACCAGGGTCCGATAGGCAATGTTCTCTGCATTATTTTTAAGGATCTCACCCATCTTTGTGGCAGTTCCTGATATGGTCTGGAAGAAAGACTTGCCACTGGAACACATCTTCACTACCCGCCTGCGCTGAGGTGGCGGCGTTGCTGAAGTCCGACAGACAAATCACAGCCAGTAAGGTTGGGACCACCTGGATTTCCCCAATGGGCTCCTCCACCATCTCCATGACAACAGCAAGAGCGCCTGACACCATGGCAAACAGGCTGAACATGCCAGTCCTTTCATACTTGTGGAGGAAGAAGAAGACAGAGGAACAAGGCAGGTCCAGGAAGCAGTCCTCCTGAGGTAGAAGCAACTGCGAGGAGGCCAGAACCATCATGTCATCTCCAAAGTCCACTGAGAGGTGATAGTCTTGTTGGGGTGCTATCCTCAGTGTCACATGACTGGGCTGCCCCAGGATGGTTTTGATGACAGTCAGAGACTCATTCACAACTGGGTACATGACACTCGTACAGCTATTTGCTCTCCGTCCATTTATCTTGTTTGTCACTGACACCTCAACTCTGAGCAGGACTGGCCCACTCAGCTGTATAGTCAACTGGAACAAAATAAAGACAAGAGAAGGTTCACGCTGCAGACCATGGAAAAACCATGTTGTGTCATCTGGGGTTTGATCGCTGCTCCATTCATACAAGTCAAATTAATTTGGGTTGGGATGGACAAAATCCTCAAATGAACATGTATACATGTATATACAGTAGATCACGTGCTTTCAGTCCTACACTAACAGTTACCACCCATCCATCCATCCAAGTGGTAATACTCCATAACAGTTCCCTTAAATTCCAATGTTTTGTTGCATCTATGTCTACTGGAGCATAATTAAAATAGAGATACAACCTTATATATAAGTTAGATTGAGCTTTGACTTTCTCATTCTAAGACTCAGAAGAACTCAGAGCTAGAGTTTTTGTTTGGCAGTACCAAACTCGAATTTCTAAATAAACTCAGGACATATTGTTACACATCATTTTCAGTAAGGAAATACAAACCTGTTCAGATCCAAAGATGGAGAATTTTTTCTTCCCATGTGTGACTGTCCATTGGTACAGGCAGCTAGACCCGTGAGAAATCCTTGCAGTCCAGATGCTTACAGATTCATTGGATGGGCTGCAGTTTAACAGCAGGTTAAGTTACTATATAGTATATATACACACCCATCCATCTATTCATTAATTTTCTAATCACATTCCCAGTTCAGGGGCTGAGGGACTTGAACCTATGCCAGGTAGCATAAGATATAAGGGGTACACTCAATGGGAACACTCTCTATCACAGGGTACACATGTGAATCTAAAGGATGATGACCTTTCCAACCAGCACTTATATTTACATTTATGTATTTAGCAGATGCATACAGTGAGGCAAATACTGCAAGTGCAACTAGGTCGAGCATTGAATGAGGGACCATAATCAAGTGCAACCTTGCAATGAAGCAAAAGATACAGAAGATCTTTCACAATAAAATAAAACACAGCAGATAAGCCTTCCAAATCAAAACTGACTAAAGGCGTAGTGTATAAAATCTGTTAATCACTTAACAGATGCAGATTTAGTTGATATTATATATGATTCAAGTGCGGAAGACCTTTCCACTTAGTGAGTATTGTTCAGCTTAATGTTAATGCTAACAGTCAGAATGAACACAGTGTCAGTTGCTACACAAACCTGACAGGCAAGGTAAAGATGCCTGGACCCGCTAGATAAAGATCTTCCATAGGCTCCTGGACATCTATAAGTGAAGACAGTATTTCCTTGCCATCTGCTGTCACTCTGATGTGATAGATGCCAGCCTGTCTGTATCTGTAGCTGAATCTTGGAAGTAAATAGCACAACAACAGGCTGATTTAGCAAAGCCTCCAGCAAGCCTTCTGTTCTGTCATGCAGAATATTGTTGTGCATATTGGTGAGTTTAGGGATGTTCTGCTTAAAAGAGGTTCCCCCCTAATGATTCCATTTTTAAATTGCACACTCTACATACACTGCCCCATTTTCTGTAGAAAAAGAGCGTCATGAATTAAGTATAAACAAGTATGTCACAGAAGGTTTTGTTAACCCTACAGTATGGAAGCCTTCAACATTTTGGAGACAACCAAACATCAACAGAGCTAAATACCAAGAGGTCAAGCAACAGCTTTAGCTCATCTAACCAGTAAGATCCTGAATCTGGGAATTTTGGCTATCTGCAGTTTCCAAGGTAGTCAACAGGGGGTGCTATATATCCATCTGGTTACATACCCATAATTCATTTCCACCATAGCTTCATTTCCATCTCCAAAGTTCATGAGCAAATTGCCGCCAGAGGAAGCATTCTGCAAGAAAAAAAATCTGAATTTTCCTTTTTTTTTTTTACATTTTTAAAAGACATGCTGGTTTTTTTTAAATATTGTTCAAATTTTGGATAACAACATAAACTTAGATATTAGTACATCTACATAAGAACAGGAAAATAACATAATGTATATTGTGAAGAAATGTACAACAAAAATTAATTTAAATTTTCAGTCTGTGACACAGTGAATAAAGAATAATTCTAGAAAACAGGTCAAATATTGTAAGGACCCAAATGGGACACAATGAATAACCTTTTTTTTTTACCTTCACTGAAAATAGAACCAATGTCCCTACAGATGCAATTTCAGGATGAGTCAGAAAGGGGGCAGCACTGTGCACCATCACATAGAGCAACACTCCAGCAGACAAAGCAGAAGCGTGATCCGTCACTATCACATTAACAGAGTGAGGACCAGGCTTGTCACAGCTCAGTGACACAACAGGACTGCGGGTACAAACTGTGCGACCATATGGAAGTGCCCAGGCGTAAAAGTAATTTGCACTTGACGATACATCACCTGCAACAAAAGCATGAATCCACTCAATCTCACCAAAGCATAAATGACAGATTAAATACATTAAACAATACAGCATAGCACATAAGTACATGGCTTTCACAGATTTTTAAATATCAGTCTTTACTCATTACTTTTCTTGGATGGATGACCATGAACGGAATGTATGCATGCTTTGAAAGGGGCCACCTCTCCAATCAGCATTTTGTTGCCTGAAATTCAGTGTTAACAGCTGTTAAATTCTTCTAGATCTACTCCTAGCCTCATAACAGTGTTATGTTTGTAATGATTTGATTATAACCTTAAATCCAGAGATGTTTTAACCTTTCATATACATGAAAAATACATAAATGGTTTAACAAACTAGGGTGACCATATGTTCTCTTTTTCCTGGACACATCCTCTTTTTGAGACCTAAAATTAAAATGCATTTGGCCAGGATTTTTAAATCACCAAAAACATCCAGGATTTAGATTTTGCTTTCTACAGTCACTATTCATTGTGTGCAGGTGTCCATCTGCCCCATGCCACCATCCCACCCCCAGTGTCCTTTTTTTTGAAAAACGGTCATCCTAAACAAACAAACCTGGGGAAATAAAACATGACTAATTAATTCTGTCTGTACTTATTTATAAATATTCCCATGTTGAAAAATATCTATTACAGTGCAACATTACTTACCATTAACCTTAGCATACAGAATGACAGACTTTCCGACCACTGGAGTCTGTTTCCACTCTATGGTGACTGTATGTAGCCTTGGCATTACCAGCACAGAGACTGTGGCATTTTTATAAGAAACAAGGTTACTGGCTTCAACCATTATCTGAGCAGGTCCCACTTGTGTGAATTCCAAATATACCATCACCTCTGCTGCAACCATACAGTTCTTACTTTTGAACACAATGGTTTGATTGGTAAACACAGCAACGGTCATGTTGGTTCCCGCCTTGATAGCAAATGACACTGAAGTTCTCCTCTTTACTGTAACAATTTTAGGTGTATATATTTCAATGTCACCGACTGCATCTTGAATGACAACCTCCAGGTGCTCGCTGAAAACTTGGCTCACATAGTTCTCAGCCTCCACTGTCACTGTGTACACACCTGATTGGTTGAACACATAAGTGGCCATCTCAGAGTCTGTTGAGAAGCTGGAGTTTGCACCAAACCTCCAAATGTATGTGATATTCGTTCCACTTGACACAGAGGCCTGTGTCAAAACAATAGAACCCATCTGTGCATACTGTGGGCTAAGGAGAATAAGGGTAAGCTCAGAAATTGCTTCTTGAACCAACAGCTGTTTCTGGAAAGAGGCAACGCTTCTGGGATTGAAGGCCTTGATACTCAAAATATATTGACCGGCATCTGAGAGAGAGAAGACAATGAACCATTCCATGGTGGTCTGATTTATAAGAATAGTGTTGTTCCTCGACACAGTCCATTGCACAGCAGAACCAGCGTGGTCAACTTGGCTGGTGACTCTGAAGATGGTACTGACCCTTGAAGCAATCACAGAGGGCCAACATGGAGCTGGGATGACGTGACTGATGGGTTCATACACCTCTACAGGGCGTGGGAGAGCAGCATGCTCTACAGCAGAAGGGGAGAGAACTGTAACAGATACAGGGAAGAACCCCACGGTACTGTAACCATACTGCAGATGGACATGGAGCAGACAGCTAGGTAAGTCATAGCTGTGAAGCAGCCGTAGGGGGCTGGAGATCATCAAACTGGCAGATCTCCCATCCAATGCGTAGCTGTGGGTAACACCAGGCTGGAGTGTTACATTGAGCAAGAGGTCTTGGTACATACTGGTACAGAGCTCCAGCTCCAGAGAGAGATTCTGCCCCACAACCAGCTGATATCCATTCAGGCTTCTCAGCTTCAGGTTTGACAAAATGCGGCTGACAACAACCTGCACAGTAAGGTTAAGGGACCTCGATGAGTGCAGATCCAAAAATGTTCCACAGATACCAGAATCCAAGGTTTTGAACGCATCTGGAGCCTTAATGACCATTAATGAATGACCAGAATAATGTTCTGTCGTTTTAATGAGTGGTATATGATACATCAATAAACAGATCCTATAACACAGTAATATGAGTTGCATACTCAGCTCTTTTAATACTGTTACTTTTTAGTCAGCATACTCACAATGTGTGTTATTTTCAGAGCCCAGCCATAAATGTTGGAGACATTCAAAGAAACTGTGTAAATCCCCTCTTTTCCAAACGTATGGTTCTGTAGTACATGAAAAAAAAAAATCCCTTAGGAGTGGCAACTTCGGATACTCAGAATAGACAGAACATCTGCCACACTTCCTTACCACAGTGCTGCTCTGACAATCCACCCGAGGGAGGCAATCAGCTCCTGTATGCACCGAATGTTCATCGTCACTGAAATGCCAGAGGAAGTCTAGACTGACTCCCATGGCTGCAAAGGCTCTGAAGGAGGTAATGTCACCCAGGAAGGCTTTCCCCAGGGCCCAGTTCTCCTGGACGGGAAAGGGGACACAGGAGGGGATGGCCTCAGGCTCCTGCAACAACACCACCTCCAGGACTTCTGGTTTGGGCAGAAGGGCTGTAACCAGTATGCTGGCAAAACCCATGGAGACTTCATTGCTGGCCCTTACATCTGGGGAGTTGAACATCATCAGGATTTTTGCATGGGGCTTAAAAACATCTCAGTTCTCTGGTGCACATTGTCTGTCATTAATAATCAGAGCTTCCCTTGGTTTAAATCAGTACTGTGTTTATAAAGACGTACCTATGCGATACATTCCAGCCTTGTTAAATGTCCAATCCAGAGACAGTCTGAAGAAGCCATTTTCCAGTACTGTTGCATTGTTTGAAATCTGGTCACCTGGGTTCCAGCTGATCACAATGTCAACTGAAGTAAAGTTCTTGTTCTCCAAGGCCTTTACTCCTAAGGTCACCACCAAAAGCAACAAGTGATAGTTTTATTTTTAAAAGCATGAGGAAGGTGAGATCTTTGGAGAACATATACTGATTCTCACCTGTGAGTTGCCACAAGGGCATAGCTAAATTCCCAGAGACCACCATCAGGAAGGGCCTTCCTGCCTGCACTCTCTCCTCCAGGGTGGACAAGCTGACATTGTGGATGAAGGGACCCTGCGTTCTGTACACTGCTAGGCTAGCCAGATCCACTCCAACAGGCAAACACAGGCCTCGGGAGCAGCTTGGATTGGGAGAGAGTTACATCTTGTACAGTTTATTCTATTCCCACCAAAATACTCTTCAAGTTTGATTAATGTGATGAAAAATGTGATGTCTGTGAGATATATTTAATGGTGAAAAATGTAGTTGGCCAGTCCAGGAGGCTACAAGCAATGAAGATCAATCAGCAGAAAAAGTCTAACAGCTAACAAAGTCCTTGAAAAACGCAGGAGCTCACCTGTAGGGACATGACATGCTTTGTGGCGTGCGCGCCGCTTGGGGGGGTGGACCGTCGCCACAGTACTCGCTGAGGAGATTGAATAGAACTGCCTTGGCATTCAGACGAAAAAACGACACATGGTTAAGACTCAGGTTAGGGGGTCTGTCTGACTCACCAGGTTGAGTGATCCTGTCTTTCCCAAGGGTCTCTGTCCTCGCTGACGTTCCCAGAGCGGTCATGCAGCGCGGTCACATTCACATATTGTAACAGGTTACCGCAGTAGCATCTCTCGCTGGATAAGGCTGCGGTCTGATACCTTAATGTTCACACAACAGACCACACACACGATAGCAATTAGTCTTATATGGTTTCTCCCCTTGAAGTATAATTCTGAGGATTCTCATAAAAAAAAGGATTTGTTGCATTAAGATGGATATTATATTGGGTCATAGAGCCTAAAAGCCACTACTTCTGCAGGTTTAATGACTTACAATGAAGTTCCAATTTTACTGCCTTCATAGCAAAATCAGTTATCATTACATCTCCATATGTACACATGGGACAAGACAGCACAAGTCCCATCAGCCCTCAGCTTGAGCTTTTAATATTTGGTTAGTATATACTGTAGTTAGTGTGTATTATTTACTTGGGCACCATATCTTTCAACATACAACCAAGGAGGGGGGTGAGACATGATCTGAAGCCGTCTCTAGCAGTAGAGTCATGGAATTTGGTAAATTTTTATTGCCCTGTTTTAATGATATATATTACCATCTGTTAACTGACTGAAAGCTGAATAAACATTTTAATAGACATCTGGGACAAGGAAAATAGAGCATCTTGAATCAGTGCATCTCATACAGACAAGGGCCCATTCATGTGGATCCCAGCTGACACCAGGCCCAGCAATGTGGATACCAGTTGATGTTATGTCCAAGACGCATAATTCTGGGCTCCTGTTCTGGTTTGTGAAGAATGACTGCTGTTTTTCTTTTTTAAATGCCTTTCTGGTCTTACACTACAGAACTTGAATGTGCTGTAAAAGCTCTGTTACATCTTTTTAGGAATCTTAAATGTAAGAAAAAAAACCCTACATGGAAGTCATTTTTAAAGTTGCACATACAAATATTTAAAACCATAATGTGCGTCAGGTTATACAGTGGCTTCACATTAGATTTAAAAATCATTTGAACCACAGTTTCTCTTACTTTACAAAAAAAAAAATGAAGTATGGCAGATTGTGATTATATCCTGATAGCTACTTTATACATACAGCAACATTGTTTTCACATTCTTTTGCGTTTCATTAATGTTGTTTAATCAGTCATCCTAAGCAATATCACAAGTGCACTTTGTCCTTCCAGTAAACATCAAAAAGTATTGCACCCATTTAAGGTTAAAAGCAACCCCCCCCCAAAAAAAAGAAAAAAATAGGTACCATCATTCACTTGTATGGTAGCTCAGCACAAGCATAACACAGACGCATTTCATTTACCCTTCATCAAGACAGATGTGTGAACAAAAGATGGGGTCAGCCTGCTCTCCAGCAGGCACTGGATAGAGATCAGCTGGGAAATTAGAAGAGATCCACTTGTGACAGCCTAAATACCACGGTAGTTCTGTGTAAGGAAACAGTAACCATTTCTTTAACTTACGACTAATAACGACTCTCTCCAGCTTTCAAATGATCCATTCTATGAAATATTATGTGAATCTCTATCTAGTTAAATCAGTATGCACAACAAATTTCAGTTCCTTTGACTATTATCCAGAATATAAAACATTAATTTAGATATTAATTAGAGAGGAGAGTGTACTGTAATGGTGATTGTCAAGTTTTAAAATAGCTGTTAAAATTTAATCGACAGATAGGATTTTTTTTTTCAATGTCACACATCTCCACATTTGAAATGTCAGTAGTTACTAACATGCAATCAAGAGCTTAAACGACGATCTGCATATAAACCTCTGTCTCTCTTTCTCATATATATACAGGATGTATTTAAAATTTTTATACTCACTATTCCAGTTGTCACTTAACACATTGTAAACAAATGTAATTAAAAAACAAAGTACAGCCATGTAAAGCCGTGGAAAAGTCATTTTTAAAATATCCGGTTTTTTTTTTTTTTTTTTTAAATAAAATAAAACTTAAAAAACCACGTTCTGTGTAGCCCCTTAAAGCACAGCCCTGGAACACCTGCGCTCTACCTGACTGCTTTAAATGCGGGTGAGAAAGGGGCGTGGCTCACACGTCAGGAAACTTCACGCATTGTATTTATTTTAACACTTATTGTTAACAGCATTTTTACACAAAAGCGATGCTGTGTGCATTTGGAGATAACTAAAAAGAAAAAAAAAAATGAAAAAAGCGCTAGTCACAGATTCGCCGTTGCTACTTATAAATAAATAATCAGGGTGGCTATACGTTCTCTTTTTCCCGGACATGTCCTCTTTTTAGGACCTAAAAATGCATCCGGCCGGGATTTCTAAATCTCCAAAAATGTCCAGGATTCGGCTTTTGCTGTCTACAGTCACTATTCATTGTGTGCGGGTGTCCATCTGCCCCATGCCACCATCCTACCCTCAGTATCCTCTTTTTTGAAAAAAAAATCAAAATATGGTCAGCCTAAAATAATATGATTACGTCTTTTTAAAATGTTTTACTGTACAGACAAGGTTTTGAGCAAATAGGGACATTAGAAAGGATGCGAGTTTTAGCTATGATGCTGGTGATATTTCATTCGAAATTCTTAAAACTATTTGTTCTTACATGGTTATCCATCCCGTCAGGGGTACACCAAATTGCGTGTTCAACGTATAGAATGGAGCAAGAATAGGTTTTGGTGGGCCAGATCAGATTTTTATTCCCAGGTCATTCTAGATTCAAACTCCCAATACCATGAGGTGTGAGGCAACTGTGCTACATAAACGTTTTTATGACACACTGTATTCAAATGACTTCTGTTGGGTCAGAACACATTATTAACATTAGCAATTGTGCTGGGAGCTGAAAACTGGGTGTGAAAAGCTGAACAGAGAACGGATTGCAGAGTACCAAGGAAAAGGAGGACGGAAAACAAACGATCGTCATCATTACTGTCATCGTGCTTGAAGACAGAGCTTGAAGATTAGGAATTCACCCAAACCGGACGTTTTACTAAGGTACAAAACAGAGCACAAAAATGTTGAAGGGTGAACTGCTGTACAGTGGTGAAAAGCTACAGTAGAACAAATGAATATCAAAGCATTTATTACAAAAGTAAACTTGTACAAACCACCGTAAAATTGCAGTTAATGAGATCTGACTTAAACTCATGACCAAACAAATTGTATGTAGGACACTTAAAAATGTTCATAACTACTAAATCAAACATACAATAATACAATTTCATTCAAACAACTTGAATAAAATTTCTTTAATGCATTTACATTACACTAGAAATAGCAGTAAATTTCAAAATGGCAAAGACAATTTGTTGGTTGACGTTTATTGCAATGTTGAAAAATATAGAATCGTGATAATAATGAGAAAATGGTTCATACTGAATTCCAGAAATCACAAGAGAACTTTTCGGCTTACAGACATCTTCATGTTTCTAAATTAGGTGTTTTGCTAAAAAGAAACCTCTTCTTACTTCACAATCAGACCCCCCCAACCCAGTTTACAAAAATAATAAAAAAATAAAGCTGGTAATTAAATTAAATGATCTGAATTTAAAATTTTTCCACCCTCGGCACAGTTATGATTTTTCAGTGGAGTGTACTCTCCAGTGTGTTTTTAAGTGGTCACACATAGCAAGCCTCTTCGCACATTTACTGCAGCTGTACAGTTTCTCACCTGAGTGTACTCCCTGGTGTAATTTTAAGCTTCCGTGCTCACTAAAGCTCTTCCAACATCCACTACAAATGCATGGTTTCTCACCCAAGTGCACTTTCTGGTGTCTTTTTAAGGCTCCGGGCTGATTAAAGCTCCTTCCATGTTCACTGCAGCTGTATGGTTTCTCACCTGAGTGTATTCTCTGGTGTTGTTTTAATTTGTGGAGCTGAATAAAGCTCTTCCCACATTCAATGCAAACATACTCTTTACTAAAATGAATCAGTCATCTGGTGATATCTTAAATTGCTTGAGAATGAAAATTTTTCCCCACACTCACTACAGCTGAATGGTTTCTCACCTTTGTGAATTACCTAACGATATCATAAGCTTTCCTGGCTTTTCAGGACCTTTCCACACAGGATGAACTAATGCTTCTGCCTCTCATGCGTAACACCAGCAGTCACAGACTTCATATATGGTTAGGATGCACTTTGTTCTGTGTGGACATCAGCTCTGTTTGCAGTTCTACTGAAACTGCATTGTGTTGTCATTACATCTGTCTTTAAGCTGTCATCGTTAACGTCACTCACGTCTTTTTTTGTCAAACCCTGGTCCTGTAACTCTGAACACTTTCCTGTCTGAATGTTATCCATCTACACTCTACACTGTTTATGTAACATACAGGATGCAGAGTTCAAATCAGCTGACAGAAGACTCTGGATCTCAGTGCTACTGTAGCTTTATAGTGTCTGCTACATTATGTTGTTTTAATATGATCAGTATCCAGAGGAGACAAAGAGCCCATCTCCACAACACTATAACTCCACACCTTAGAAGATCCTGTATAATTGAAGTCCCAACTGTTTGGTTCTGTCTTCAAACAAGGTAATCCGGGTTTGTTGTATTTTGTTTCCCAGTCCAATGGAAGTCCATGGAGTACTACTGTAGCCCGTTTCAGTCATGGTTCTGCCATTTCACCACTCCTCTGCTGCTGTTCGCCTTTGTTGTGGTTCAAATATGAGCATTGAGTCTTGAGAGGTTCGTTAAGTAGACTTTATTGCAATTAATGCAGCCAAGCTGGTCCACAGAGCAACTGCCGGACCCAGACTCAGTTCAGCTTTTTACAGAGTACTTGTTTTGAATTCTATATTCTGGGTCCTGGTACCGCATCCTACCCCCCTTGGCATTTTGCCACTATTGTTATTTTGTTTCCCACCATCCGCTTCCTTTCCTGTTTTCCAGAAATCTAACAATAGCAGAATCGTTGTTCGGTTTCCTCTTGATCACCTTCTCACAAATTTATTGGTGGCACAGTTTTCCCATAACTTCAAAAAAATAATAGGCATTACGCACCCAAGACTACACTTTCTTATCAGCAAGCTGTCCATTGTATCATTCCTTATGATTATATGGCTTACAAAAAGATTCCTATTTTCTGATTACACAATCTTATATACTGTACTTCTATGCAATATTCCATATATTCCCCCCTTGGGACTTGCCCATGTCCTACGCCACTTGTTATGTAAGCTGCATGCATCTTCAGTCAAGCCTTGCCTGCCAGTAGGCAGTGATGTACAGGCTGAGTGCCCAGAAGAAGCCAGAGGAGCCAAAAACAGAAAACGTCAGTTGAGGGAAAAACTGAAATTACTCCTCAGTCCTGGCGAAGCCAGCAACTCAGTCTTAGACTCTAGTTTTGCCGCACCACTGGCCTAGTCATTTTATTTCAAGATACATATTCCTTCCAAGCGGATATGAGCAGTACAATACATCTTCCCCAGGTATATAGTAGTTATCGTAACTCCACATTTACATTCTATTCACAACAGTTCGTCATTTCCAAACATTGTCCAATCACACTAGAGGCCTATCCATCTTTTCTCTATCCTGGAAGGATGCACATATTGATTTACAAAAACATGATCCAAATCATCAATGTAAAAATAATACAATAACTTAAGTAAATCACAATCTAGCCATGTAACCGTCTATTCATTTGATATTTTGGAGTATCCATCTTGTCCCACAAGGGAATCTTCTCCCATAGCTTCCTCCACTTAGGCATTTCCTTGCTCATTGGACATGGTGGAATCAATATCAGGATCAAAATCTGAGCTCCCAAGGGTCGATGGTCCTTCCTGAAAGTCACCAGATGGGATTAAAAGGCCCAAGGTGGTACCCTTCTCAAAAGGGTCTCCTACGATAGGTGGGTGATGAGGTATCGTTATTCGCTCAGCATCCTTTAACATGAACAAGTATTCACTGTTTGAACAGCTGTCCGATTCACCCTGCCTAATACCCTCAAGGAACTGTTCAGAGTTTTCAGATGCCTTCAGCCCCAGTTGAGTCAGCTCATATTTGCTCTCTTGTACCCTAAGCATTACAGGCTGCTGTTCTGACATAGAATTAAAGATAAACGACTTTACCTTGGGTAAAATACAACAGATAAATAACCCCATCACTATTATGGCTATAAGTGCTAATGCTATTTTGGCTATTAAGGCACCCAACTTTCCTAAGTTAAGCTCCAACCAATCCACAGCATGTTGGTTATGCCTTGCATTATCTGCTATTTCCAGTCTCAGATTCTTGAGTTTTGTCATGGCTTTTTTAAAGGAGCACTCAGGGGCTGTGTTATCTGGTATGAATGTGCAACACTGTTCTCCAAACATTTGGCAGACACCTCCTTTCTTTGCCAGCAACCAGTCATGAGCCTGTCTGTTTTGCCAGGTCATTGTATTTGTGGCATGCAACTGTTCCCTCAATGGCAGTAAAGCAGAATCAGTATAGTCAATAAATCTTTGCTGGTTATATTAAATGTAATTGATCTGCTCTGAATTCTTATTGGGAGTTTCAGAGAGAAGTGAAGATTCAACACCTGACTTGACTTTATCCCTCGCCTTAAGTTTGTTGGGTATATCTCTTGGTTGGCCTACAGAGTCTACATAAACATTAGGGTCAGATTCATAGGCCCTCTTAACTTTCCTCATTTTGGCTGGGTACACCTTCTCTTCTATCTCGGTCCAATCTACTACTGTCACTTCTTGTAACAACTGTACTCGAGCACAAAGGCCTCTCCAGTCTTTCTGCAGAGTGGTTCTGAGGCGCCTACCTCCGCAAATCCAATAAAAGTCCGCAATTGCAACTGCTTGATCTTCATAAGGTAAAACTAATGGCACTGCATACCTTTGTGCCGAACAGTGCAGCGTTCCGTCGTAGCATGTTTCATTTTTACACTCCCATTCTGAAATGTACCGTTTGCACAGGGTGGTGTGGTCACTGTCTGATTCTCCATGTTATCCCACCACCCTCCGATATCCCATATCACCTGGCATTTTCCCGCAAATTCTCCCAGGTTAATACCACTCCCACTTCGTCTAAAGCATTCAAATTCCTGACCTGGACTTATTATGTATTCAGATGGCATCCCCTCTGCTGTTTTTGGTCTCACATGTAGATGTCTACATTGAGCTCCCCATCCTGCACGATCCACCCATTTTGATAACTCCCTATGACCTAAGAAGGCTAGGCACTCTGCGGGACAATCTGGCCTAGCAGTACTGGTATTGTGGCAATGTTGTCTATTGAATATAGCACAATTCCTATAGCTATATGGATATGGTACCACAAGTACCTTTTTGAGCAGTGATGGAGAGCGAACCAAGCAATTCAATTGCTTTAAGCTATGGGCTGTATAATTAGTCCACCTATACCACTCATTTTCTAATGCCCTTTTATGCACCGATCCACATGGACTGCAATGTACCAGGAATAAATTAATGCACCACTGGGCATTTCCAGTGGATGAAGACAAATTAAAAAGGTCAGATATCGACGACAAGAAGAGTATTTTAATCATGGACACTTTCGACGAGCTGCTATGCAAAGAGGTGCAGAAGTATCTGCACATTTACGACTTGTCTTTGAAGGAGTACAAGGATATGGAGCAGAATCTGTGCCACCTTGAAATGCAAACAGGCAATCGACGCAACGTATTGTTTTACAGTGCAACAGCACGCAGAAGCCGTGCCATGTGGAAATGCAATGCACAAGAGGCATTGCTTTTCAGTGAGGTGACGTGAAGAGAACGCAACAGGATGAAAAGCAAAACCATCATTTCATTGATTTGCATCTTGTTCAACTACCATCCATAAAAAAACAATTAGAAGGGATCACATTGCACACAATTTAACGATGAAATTGTGCCACATCACACCGAAATGCAATGGCCATCTACGCTCTGCCTCATGGGCTCCCTTTCATTTTTGAAAAGCACATGCTTTGATCCTGCCACCAGTAAATGTAATCACTGCCCAATCACAGCTCTCTAGCAAGCGGGGGCGTGGTCGCGGAAAACGGACTGAGACAACCGCTCAAGAGCTAATCGATGAGGCGACAGCCACTACACCCCAGCTGTGCACCTGTTAATAGGCTACTACCTCATTTCAGAAGTAGTGATGGGAATTCCGTCTCTTTTTAGTGAGCCGGATCATTCGGCTTAGTTCAACCAGAAGAGCTGGCTCTTTCGGCTCCCAAACGGCTCTTCATTTTACCACTTCTGCCTCAGCAAAATTTAGCGCTGTTTTGACCCATGATTGATATACGTACTAAACCTTATAATTTCCTTAATATCATAATTTTACATTATGGTTGGTATAAAAAAATGTGGCGCGGCACGCACGCCATTAACACAACATTCAGTCACAGTGCGTGCACGGAGTGCCTGCACGTGTTGTGGAGACATTTTGCCTTGTAATAAATAAAAATAAAAATAATGGCTCTCGGTTAGGAGCCGGCTCTATTGAAAGGCTCGTTCGCGACCGACACATCACTATTCAGAAGGTCTTTTCGAGCAATATTTAGGCAAGAAACATCCTCTCTGCTCATACAAGTATGCATTCGGGTGTGCAAAAAAGTTTGCGCTTTTGCTTTCGTTTCATTCCACGAGAAGAACACATGTCCTCTGCTGGTGTGGTCTGATCAAATAAAGACATAACAGCACATAAACTATGAACTTGTAGCAGCAGGTAGGAGACGAGACATGTTAACAGTACCCCCCCCGATTGAAACTAAAACACAAAATTCATTCAGAATTCGTACTGTCTCGTACGTTATAGTTTGCTATTTTCATCAAAACCCACAATAAAAAGGATGTAGAGACAACTTTTAGAGTGAATAAACTTGAAAACCGCTTTGCAAGCGTCATTTTCCTATGTGATACGTGCTGCGTGTTAGGTGCAACATGTGCTAAGTACCACGATGTCCTGAAAATCAAGCATTTCTCGGAAAAGCCACTTGTTTTGTTCCTCACAATTATAAGCAGTTAAAACAATTTCATAAATGCGATACGTGCAATCACGCCAAGTCGGGGCTTAACTCCACTAAAAGACGTTATCATATATATATATATATAGAAAAACGTGACGGAAAAGATAAATAAACTGTTAAATTACCAGGATACTGGGGACTTGCATAAACTTTTATGAACTTGCTGGGGATGCGTTTTTTTCTTCTCATAAATGTTAGGCTCACCAAAGCACTCACTGAAATATAAACGTTACAATTTAAAAATAACGCCAGACAAAAAAAAAAAAAAAAAAATTGAACAAATGTAGCGTGTAAACTGCCCGCTTGGCTGAACCGCCTCCTGTGAACTCATCATAACTTCGACCATACCAAGGAAAGTAACTCGATAACTAATTTAAGTATGACTAAAGTATGAACCCACGGTGACCGACTGTACGTACTCTTGATGGCCAGTTTGAGTTCGCCCCTCGCAGTCCCACATTCGGCTTCTCGAAAGCTGTTTTAACGAGTGTTAAAAAGGTGATTTTCTTTGTGTGACATGTAGACGTATGATTGTTAAATTGATTGTAGCTATTTGATAGTTTTTAGTCATTGTATTGTGAAAATGATCGATTAGTTTTCATTATTTAGTTTGCTTGAGTTTGCCTAAATAAGTGCCGGCTTTTCTGTAACAGTAATCCTATTTTCATATTCTATGTATCTGAGTATAAACAATTAGATGTAGAGCTATATTATTTTTTTTTATCCAAATTGACTCAAGCAGCTTGCAGATATTCACCGTTCCTCTGTGAATTTCTTGTCCTGTCCCTAGTTTGAAACTTGGTGAGGATATACCTTTTTGTGATGACTGAAACTAAGAGGAGGCTGTGAAGTGTTTAAGACACTAAACTAAAGATTATTCAAAACAAAACTTTTCAAACGTGTTACAAGCATAATGCCCAAGCTCTTCATATTGGGAAACTGTATCAGGGATACTTTATTCAAATGTATCCCTGTGGAGCATGTGTCTATCCTCCCTCTAAATCCTGCAGTCTCAGATCACTCTCTACTAACCTTTGAAGTACTACTGAGATCTGCTACTTTGCCTGTTTCCAAAGAGAGTGTTAGTCACCGTATTAGTCCCTCAACTGCAGCTGTTATCATTAACAGGCTTCCCCCAGTGTTCTCCCAGATTGGTAAGCCCACAAATGAACCTGAGCTTGCTTTGTAGCAGTTTTGACTTAGTTGCTCCTCTTGGGAAAAAAATGCTTAAAGATAAGAAATATGCTCCTTGGTATACTGACTATACCCGTGAACATAAGAATGCTTCAAGGAAATTGGAGTGTAAATGGCACTCATCAAATTTGGAGGTTTTCAAAATTGCATGGAAAGACGGTGTTTTAAAGTATAAATAAGACTTGATCACAGCTAGATCCACATACCTCTCCGGGCTGATAGACAATAACAAAAGCAATACTAGGTTTCTGTTTACAGTAATTCCATGTCTAAACTAACTAGGAATCATTCTGGGGTATACCCACCGATTCCAACCTCTCTTAAAAGCAATGACTTTTTGGCATTCTTCAATGGTAAAACAGCTAACATCAGGAAGATAATCCAAAGTAGTACCACTTCCATAGATTGCTGCCAGAATCTGCTCGGTCCTGCTGTAGTAGATAGAAGTAATGTACTAACGTTGGATTATTTTACCTCTATTGGAGAATCTGAACTTCTGAACGTAATATCCTTCTCTAAAACAGCTAGCTGCATGTTGGATCCTGTTCCTACAAGGCTTGTTAAAGAGAGTGCTCCATCTATTAGTAATAACTTACTAAACTGGATTAACTTATCACTATGTCTTGGATTTGTACCAAAATCACTAAAAGTAGCTGTTGTCAAGCCTGCTCTTAAGAAACCTAAGCTTGATGTTAGTGACTTAGCAAATTATAGGCCTATTTCAAACTTTCCCTTTTTCTCTAAAATCTTGGAGAAAATAGTAGCAAAACAATTGCACTCATTCCTACAGAGAAATGGCTTAAATTATGTATTTCAATCTGGGTTTAGACAACGTCACAGTACTGAAACTGCATTACAGAATAACAAATGACCTCCTCGTGGTCTCTGATCGTGGTCATCTTTCTTTGCTGGTGCTCTTAGATCTTAGTGCAGCATTTGACATTAACAGTGACATTCTCTTAGACTGACTAGAATCTCTAGTTGGTATTACAGGGCAGGCTCTGCCCTCGCTATAGTCCTATCTCACTGACCGCTATCAGTTTGTTCATGTCAGCAATGAATCCTCTGATTATAGTAGAGTTAGATATGGTGTTCCACAAGGATCTGTGTTGGGCCAGCTGCTTTTCACCCTGTATATGCTGCCACTTGGTGACATAATTAGAAAATATGGTATTGATTTCCACTCTTATGCTAATGACAAACAACTATACAAATCAGTTTAACCCGGTGAATTGCTTCATCTGTCAAAGATTGAAGATTGTCTATTAGATTTTAGGAGCTGGATGGCAGAAATTTCTTGCTCCTAAATCAAGATAAAACAGAATACTGCTAGGTCCTAGAGTGCTTTGAGAACAGATTGATGTAAAATTTAATGGATGCTCACTTAAACCATGCACATTGGTTAGAAATCCTGGTGTCTTATAGTTGACCCAGACCTGCCCTATGATGCTCACATTAGGAATATTACTAGAACAGCTATTTTCCATCTGAGGAATATAGCCAAGGTTTGGAAAATGTTGTCCTTCAATGATGCTGAGAAGCTAACTCGTGCATTTATCAGTTCCAGCTTGGATTATTGTATACTCTGTTTACTGGATGTAACTCCAACCCTACTGGGTTGTTACACAGACTCAAGCTGGTGCAAAATGTTGCAGCAAGAGTGCTAACTGGAACTCAGAAGTTCAATCATATTAGTCCTGTGTTGTCATCTTTACCTTGGCTTCCTGTTAAGTCTCGCACTGACATTAAAGTACTGTTACTTACCTAAAAGGCCTTGCATTTTTGGCTCCAGAATATCTATCTGGTCTTTTGGTTCCCCCACCCCCCCCCCATTTGCTTCACTTTCAGGGGTCAGGTTATTTATTAGCACCAAGAGTGAAAAAAGTGACGTTAGGGCAGAATAGAGCATCCTCCTACAGAGCTCCGCAGCTGTGGAATGGTCTTCCATCAGCAGTGCAGGACTCTGGCTCACTTTCTAGCTTTAAGTCTAGGCTTAAAACGCACCTT
Organism: Gymnarchus niloticus; assembly: GCA_009936485.2. Lineage (NCBI taxonomy): Eukaryota > Metazoa > Chordata > Actinopteri > Osteoglossiformes > Gymnarchidae > Gymnarchus > Gymnarchus niloticus. The sequence continues at coordinate 10,642,121 of JAACJT020000028.1, read as the reverse complement.
TTTAGTCTAGCTTACAGAGACCTTAGGTAGCTACTCACTCCCCAACTAGGCTATAGGCTGAGGTGTAGAGCTGCGTGGGGATCAGTGGCATTGACTTTGGATGAACTGTTCTGTCAGTGCTGTCACTCCTGCTTTACATGTACTGTGTGTTGTTGGAGTACTGGCATTCAAGGATTCCTCATGCCTCTGTCCCCATTGGCCTCTCCCTCATAGTTTTGCTGCCACATATAGTTATGCCTCTTGCTATTTTATTTGCAATTATTTTGCCACCTTAAATTGCTGCTCTGCTCATAAATATTGTCTTTCCCCTGCGCCCCCCTCTTTGGGGTGCTTCTTTTGGAGGTTTGGATTCAAGAGATCCCCATATCGTCTGCTGGCCTACCACACCCTCCCTCTGCTTCAGCTGTCCGTACTGACCGGCTTGCTGTCTTCTGAGCCACCATACCTGCTCTTCAATCCTGAGCACCTAACTGCATCCTCAAATAACCTGCTGTCCTCCTAACTGTTATACAACATCATTGTTTTCAGTTGTACTAATGAATTTGTCCTGCCCAGTGCCAACCAGAGGAAAATGGTTTTGCCCCTTGAGTCTGGTTCCTTCCAAGGTTTCTTCCTCTTGAGGGAGTTTTTCCTTGCCATTGTCGCCACTGGCTTACTCTCTGGAGAATTTGGAGTTGTGTACAGTGATAGTCCTCCTTATTAATGCCTCTGTTTACACAAAACTGGATTGTGTTTGTAATACAGTATGTCTTAAAGGTGTCACAAATTTCATTGTGATACCACAATAAAACTCCTCAATCTATTCCCATTCAGTAATGATCTTTTATGAGTACCTTAGTTATCTTGCTGGTTTGAAGTCTTCACCGATAATCATATACCTGAAGACAAATAATCAGCAGTACGTAGAAAACCTCTCAGAATCCTTCCTCAACAGTGATGGTCCATACAATCCACTCACTCTCTCTTAGATAAAGCCTCAGACTACTTATCAACCAGAGGGAAGTACACTAGAGTCTGTTTGAGCCAGGGAAGCAGGAGGGGAGGATGAGAGACTGAGCTAGGCCGCGCGGCGAGATTGTTGCTACAGGCCGCATGAAGGTAAGGTGGACGTGGAGTTCAGGGGGCCGTCTTTGTACTCTTACTTTGCAAACACCCCAGATTGCAACTAATGTCATCCCTCCCTCCTTACTCTATCCCTACTCCCTACTGCAGGTGTGATTTAGTGGAAATGTAGAACCCACAGGTGGCCTGGGTGTTTGCCAGTCATACTTCCCAAGATGGATCCTGTTGGCTGCTGATGGCCAAAGTCAGAGATCGTTTAAGAAGGGTGGAGGCAGCCAGTAAGGTCATCAGACCTGTCCTGCTGCCCCAGCAGAGAGCAGTAGTACAGGAGATGTTGTATGTTGTAACATGATCAAACTTTTGTATGTATCCACTTTTATAAATGCATTGTAACTTTAACAGAGTTTGTTTCGTGTTTTTTTAAATGCATTGTACAAAACATTTGTTACTCATCCATTTTAACAAATACATTATATATTACAACTTGAACAAAGTTTTTTGTACTTATTTTACAATTGTTTTTTAAAAAATATCTTACACAATGTTTTGCAAATGTTTTTAAAAATGTTTCTTGTACAATAGTTTGCAATGTTTTCATTTTACAAATGTATCTTGTACAAAAGTGTGCAACATTTTACTGTCTACAAATATATGTTTTTAATCTTTTTACTCATATTTTTCTCTCTCCACTTTGGTTATGCTCAAGCCCTAGCCTGTTCCATCAAAAGTCATAGCCAACCTACTTGCAATAGTGTGTACTGTTCAATGCATATTACATATTGCCACTGATTGCATTTTAGCACCAGTCATTGAAAATGTGTACTGAGACAGCTAGTGAGAGTTAATAAACATGCTATAAACTTATGGCGCCACCTAACAGTAGAACTGTAGAAAAGCAGAGACATCACCCTGACAACCAAGGTCCGTATTGTCAAAGCTATGGTTTTCCCAGTAGTAATGTATGGCTG
>JAACJT020000028.1:10611308-10632582 GCA_009936485.2 Gymnarchus niloticus | reverse complement strand
GAAAGGTCCCGGTGGTGTTTCCCGGCAGGGAGGGGGGGGGCTGGGCGCGGTTCAGGGGAGAATCCGCTTTGTGAGCTGAGACATAGATCTGCTCCATTGTTACATGCTTATATAAAGAGTTGGACATGCTGTACTGATCTAGGATCAGGAATGCTCAGTGTGGGATTTCATGTTTCTAGAGCTGCAGCTGATTTTCCATGGAAGAGGCATGACTCACTGAGGACACGTAGTAGTCCAGCTGAGACACTTGCAGATGCATCAGCCATCCAACTGGCACCTCAACATTAGAAACACAGAGAACTCCACCTCTAACTGTCAATGGCATATACTTTCATGTAATTAAAAACGTTTTAAATGTAAAAAATAAGGGTGCATATGAGTAAATACGTACAATTTCTGCAAAATTAAAAATGGACAGTAGCATCAGCATTTTATTAAAACTAACAAGGTTGCATGCAAAGATATGCTTCTCTTAAAACTTTGGAAGCTTTCAGATGCTTAAGGCTAATCTTAAAGTTCTGGGGATCTGTGAGGATTTGCACCGCCATAAAACCATTCAAGAGAAGTGACTGACAACATTTCGAAAGTTTTCACTTGTGCTTTTCTTAACATTGACTTCTTCCCTCTGCTGCATAGCGGAACACAAGGAATGAATTATGAACAAAAAAATGAAATGTACTTGACATAATGAGTAACCACTACATAAATAGGATTGCACTCCGAGTTCTCGTGAGAGGCTGCAGATACCAAGACCAAAATAAGTACAAAATATCAAGCACACGGCCAATTTTACATTATTTTCATACCAATGCAAAATTAAATTGAAAAATTCATTTCAAAAATCTATGGAATACATTTATGAGAAAATTTAGTTCTTAATTTTTTGCCTTTTCACAATTTACACATGCAGAAAATTATCTTTGATACAGACCTTGACTATTAATGATAGCGTGTCCTGTATTATGAGCTCATTGGCAGTTTCAGCACAAAAATCATAAAAATTGACTAAGTTTTGCAAATTTGCTGTTTAACTGACACTCCATATGACGCATAATTACTTCAGTAGCTTCGGTAAACAAACTTATGAGAACATTAAAGATTCATATTTTCTGACATCTGCTATCCTTTGCTCCCCCACCCTGCTAATTGACTCAGGCTGTGCAAATAACAAAGGCCTACTTCTCTCAAAGGAATTCGACATATGCTCTGTAAGTGTATTAAAAATTATTTGAAATTGTCTTAACATGTGGCGGTTTCCAAGCATGAAATTATAAGTTCGTATAGCAGCAAAGATCACAAGGTAAGTTGGTTAGAGAATTAATCATTTATCACAGTGTCGATACAACTTCAAATATGCCAATGGCCCATTTAGATATAATGTTTCCTTAACGGACAAATAAGGAAAGAAAATTCCTGATTCACTTAACCAGATGCATTCCAGGAGAAGTAATATGCTTGACTTTGTGTCAGGTTACAGGGACATACCCCACATATGACAAAAATTATCCAGTGGATTATTCTGACATCAATAACTGCAGGTCCGAAAGCAAGGCTTTCCTGTAAGATCCATCATTCTGATGTGCATATTGATGAAATCAGTTTCAGTTGTGATTGTACAGTTTGCTGTTTCGGATTTTTTTTTTTATCTTTCAAATTCTCGAGCAAACAATCTGGGAATTACCCTGAAAGTAAGAAATGAATTGAATAAACCTGAAATTCAAGCATGGGTAAATGCTGCTTGTCTGGGCAATAACCCCAGAGCATGATGGGTAAAAATATAAGCACTGATGGTGATGTTCTTTACGGTTTTAAAAAAACCAGTTAATTACCTCAGCTTTTTAAAGCTTCCAGTATTGATTACTGACATGAAGACAACAAAGCCGTCTAAATAAATTTCCCCTTACTTAATGCAATAGAGCCACTCAGTCAATAGCTCTGCTACTTCATATTTCCCAGGGAAAGGTGGAAGGGCCTTTTCTGGCTTTAGTCCTGCTTGAGGTTTGTTGATGTCTGGCCTCCTACGAAGGTAAGTGTAACAATATTTTGTTTGATCACTGGTATGTGTTGGTGTTTTCTTTTTTTTTCTTTTTTTTGCATAGTGCTCGGTAATCTTTGAATTGCACTTTAAATTTTTTATCAAAGCCCCTCACAGGATCTGCAGCTGGGTTACGTCCCTTTTAATGGATTTTAAGCCTGGGTAGTGTTTTATTGGATTTATGAGTACGTGCGAATTTTATTTTTTGAATGTTTAATTTATTTATGGTACTCCACTGACCTGTGAAGTGATCCCTTTTTAACCATTGTGTTAATGTTATTATATGAGATTTTGTCACAATGGTTGAATTTATTGTATTGAAAATTTGTTTTAAAACATTTTTGTAAATTATCTTTGGAAGTCTGATTTTAGTTCAGTTGTTGATGTTTTGTACTTTTAGAGATAACGGACGAGAGAGGGTCTGTGGTTTTATTCTGGTATGACATTTGATTTTATTGGAAAATTCTGTAAGTTGTTTGTATTGCTTTTAATTGTTGTAACTGAATAAACTGAGGGAAAAAAGAGTTTGGGGTTGAAATCCACAGTGATTCTGTATGTACGGAGCCTGCACGTCCCCCCTGCTTTGTGTGGGGTTCTTTTGAGTGACCCAAAGTCCAATGTCTTCCTGCAGTCCTAAAATACTGTATGTACCAGATGAAGCGGGGCCTTTAAACTGACTGCCAGGATGTTACCTGCCTTGTATCCTACAATGGCCGGAATGGACTCTGAGGTGCCATGCAGTCACCTTATATAGTGGATAGGAATGGACTGGACAGTAGACTTAATGAAATGAATTACTAATTAAGTGAATTTAATTTCTGACAAGACCACCTCATTTTAAGTCTTTGCATAAGGTTCATTAGTTTAGTTTATCAGTGCGTAGCAATGTATTTATAAGTAACACTAATGTCCATTGAGAAGTAGATCCAAAGTAAAATAGGATGAAAGTGTCAAGGAGAGTTTTTTTTTTTTTAAATCCTGTCAGCCAAAAGGGGTATTTGTGAAATTTGTGGATTATACTTTTACTTTGGTCAACTTAAGGTAGACAGAGCCCTAATTTATTCATTTACTCTGAGTGGTAACCCAAACCTGATCAGGGATGCTGCTAATTGTAACGAATACTCTAGGGTCCAAGTACAGCTGGTTCTGCTTATTTTTCGGCAGCTCAGGAAGTCATCAAGCAAAAAGGGAAATCCCAAAAGCGTGGACAACGGGACAGGAACAATAGGCAGAAACCGGGTGGTCAGATCAATCAGCAAACAAATCCAAGACAATGGGCAAAGATAGGGCAAAACACGATAAGCAATCAGAGACATACAGTTATCAGAAATCTATGAATACCGCTCAGTAAGTGGTCGATTACACATACACAATACCTGACACTGAGGTGTGGGAGTTGTAGGGAACATAAAGGAAGCCAAACAATTGACTAAGTGATCACAGCTGCTAGAACTCTGGGGATGGGGACCGGTGGTATGTTGGGCGTTGCTGGTCTGGTGGGGGTGTGACACTGATCTGCGCTGTTTACATGTATGATTCAAATGTAGAAGATTGATACACTTGGTAATTAATTAATGTATTGTAATGTATTGTTTGATCAAACTATTACTCTTCGTGGGTTGCTACTCAGTCCATGGTGAGGGTGTCGCTCACCTTGTGCCCTTAACTGCCAGGCCACCCCCCGGCCAGTTGAATGAATTGTTTTGGAATATGAATGGATTATTCTGTATCTTTTATTGATACAAACTTGAGATGAATTGTAAAAACAAACTGAACAAGGGCGAAAAGAATTTGCCATTGTTTTACATCTTGCAGCTCAAAGTCAAATCAGTACATTGAACTAAAAAAAAAAAAAATTACATTTTAACACTGTTGACAGTAAAAACCTAAAAATTTCTTTCGTACCCGAATCACATTTCTGCTGCTCATTTCCCGCGTTCTTGAGTTATTTCAGTAGCACAAATAATCAACTTCCACGAATAACGAACGGAAGATAGAGTGAGTCTTATTTTAATGGAAGGAGTGCAGGGGAGTCCTTTTCAGGTCGGTACATGAGAGCACATCAAATATAACACATTTTTAGGACAGGCAGACTACAGTTTAAAACACTTAAAACAGCCCATTTCCTTTTTTTAACCTAGGAAAGCTTTAAATGAGAAAAGCACAGTCACAGTGCAGCAGTCGTCTATGTGAAACACAGCGGCTTATTTCTGCCGTAACTCTACATGTCATCTTGTGACCGCCCGCTGAACCTCATATATTTTCGTCAGTCAGCACGTTTCCTTCTCTTGTTATTGTGTTTATATTCATAACTATATTTTCAAACATTCCCATGTACGTGCACTAAATGCGTCTCATCTGAGGCAGGGGCAAATCCCAAATCCCTTAAGTTACAGCGTGTCGGTCGTCTATTTCGAGGCTTCCAAGCGCAGAGAGGAACGAAGTAGCCGCGTATCTGAATCTCGCGCGTGATGAATCCACGCGGCTCGCATCTCCCACGCGGCGCGCGCTCATCCCGCAGCTGTCCGCTCGACGTGTCTCCGAGGATCCGTTTTCGGACCGGGCCACGACAGACAATGACAGATCCACTGGATCACATCAAGAGCGACCCCTCCGCTGCCTTCTGCAGATCCGCTCTTTAAACCGAAATCAGCGTGCGTGCGTGTTTGTGTGTGTGTGCGTGTGTGTGTGTGTGTGTGTGCGTGTTTGTGAGGCATTGCGTGCGAAGAGCTTGCCCTGTCATTCAGAGGAATCCGCCACCTGAAACACAAGGAAGTAGAGGCGACTCAATTGGGTATAAAACATGAACCACATCTGCCTCTAGAATTGCTAAGAGCTAAAAACATTAATTAGAACTCAGACAGAGTTGCTTTTTTCTCCTTTGTTATTCTGAATGTATAAGCAGCAGCAATACCTATATCGACTTTATTGCAACTATTTTCTGGGCTATATTGGAATAAAACATTATTGCAGACCATTTCGGTAAGTGTCTACAGCCCATTTTAATCTGTCAGCTTAAACTTGCTTCTTTTCTGTATTGACTTCTTAGTGGAGGCAGTCAGTTCTTTGCTTAAACCTGATGCTGGTTACACCACTCGTCTGTTTTTAGGTTAATTTTTGATTCTTTGTTTTTTTTTTGTACTTATTATCCACAACAGAATGTATTTGAGTGTTTAAGCAGGTAAGTTGCATATCATTTTTTGAAATGTGTTTTCCGCTTCGTTTGCATTTGGGACATTTGCATCAGGGGATGAAGTAGATGTCATGTGAATAATACGATTAATGCGGATGGTGAATATTTCTTGGTTCTAGGACGTCTTAACAACTGCATTGTTTGTGGATGAATTGGTGTTTTGGCCATATGCCTGTGACTTGTACAATTTCTTCTGTCTTTTAAAAAGAGCACCTGCTACCTTGCCGATCGCAAGATCATGATTCCTCCGGGGGACTGCATGTACGCTGGCAGGAAAAGAAGGAAGCCCATCCAGAAGCAGTTCAGTTTCCAGCTCTCTTCGCTCCTCATCTTATACGATTACGCTTCACCTCGTCGTCTTGTTGCATGGTCACCGTCCCTTGTAGCTGGGGCAAAACTTTCAGAAGTAGACTAATACTCTCAGTCTAGTTCACTCCTAACAGCTTCGATTATTACCAGTCCCTAAATGAAATGCGATGGCATAACTAATGTTCAGTGTCTCGTAGCTCAGTCGGTATTTGGCCGTTTTAATGTTGCTTGACTTTCACTTAAGGTAATTGTGTCGTTTTACCAATTTGCATAATTGAGGACTATAGCATATTGACGTGACAAACTGACATTTTTATAATAATCATACTGTAAATGTTATTAAACCCGCTTATAACTCGCGAAAATGGACCCGGAATGATGCCTGACTGAAAACACACATCCCAGCAAACAGTAAACGTTCCCACGACGTCCAGTAACGTTCTCGTTACGTTCTTAACGTTCCTGTAATGTACCTGTAACGTTCCCTGTTTGCTGGGATGCTGCTAGCTGGCAAATGTTGGTCCTAAGGTTTACATGACCATTTTTTCCAAGTTTTCAACAATAATTTAATAGTAAATTAAACGATTACAATTACAGTAAATCAATGCATCATTTTTATTTTTTATAGCTGTCTCATGGAAAAGTTTAAGAGCCATAATGATTTCTTTCACTCTCACAGTTAACAACTCAAAAAATATGGTAATTTATGTATGAATATTAGAGTATGGGTGAATTTGTTTCAGTTGCATCAGTTGACCCGTCATTCTTGCCCCATTTAACTTGTTAGCTTTGTTGATTTTTTAAAGAGGTGCCTTCCTAATCCTGACACCTACTTGCACTTGGTATCTGGAATACAAAGAGATTAAATGAGACGTTTTTCAATTGGCCACCTGTGGATGCAGTTACTGAAATTCACCTTCTGAATGTAAATATAACCCCAGCATTTGGGTGCTGTGCGGGTAGCTAGCAAATGTCAGACTCCTATTGGCAGAGCTGCGATAGGGGAAGTAGAGGAAATTCAGATGGTGCCGCCTCTTCGGCTGCACAGGCACTGGGAGTTTGGAAAGCACCTGTTTTTGTCCCAGGAAATGGGCACTGGTGAATGTGCCTTGCCCTCTAACAAGGCAATGTTGTGGAGCTGGGGGCAACAGAACTTTAGCTTTGGCTCAGCCTGGGCACAGCCGGTAGTGTGAAACTCAGGCATGCTTGTATTCTAATGCCTCATAAGAAAGCCATCTGATTTTCATGCCTCCTAGCAGTGGCACTGACCAAAAGGCTTGTTTTATTAAAAGACTGGCTGTGAGGCTGAGAGACGTCGGCTTTCCCATAACACACACAGCTCAAGCAAACATAGACAAAGCATCCAAAATGAACTCCACATAAAAACATGCTACCCATTATCATAAAGCGGAGTTTTTATTATCTGTCGCACTAAATGTAATACTTCTGTTTACTCTTCTATGACCGGATGGCCACTTGTTTGCTTTACAGTAGATTGAAACGTGGGTAACGTTCATATTATTGAATCTGTACAGTGACGTTCTAGCTTAAACCAGATCATTATTGAGTTTTATAGCAGCATGCAGGCGTTAGCGTCTTATTGTAGGTGGCCTTATGCCATGAGGAGCATATTGATGCTTTAACTCCGTAGGTGGTATTTTCTGGGTGTGACTTGTCCAAAATCAGGTCGGTCTTCCTGAAATAAGATTATAATTTCTACAGGAATGGATGTGCTGGATTGTTTAGAATGCGTAAAATGAGTGTTAATTTTGTGCTGGAGGTGGAACTGAGTAATACTACATTCTTTCTAATATAAGGTCAAGTGATAAGTTAGACTGCCTTATTGCTTCTGTTTGTAGCGTTAAAACTGAGAGGTGTGACATTGATGGGTTCATGTCTGAGGTAAATTCCTTTTTTACGTGCACCTGGGCTTTATGGAATTACTGAGTTCTCACCATCACTCTAACAGGAAACCCACGACAGTGAATGAGAAGTCCAACCCCTCAAAGAGGCACCGTGACCGGCTGAACGCGGAGCTCGACCGACTGGCGAGTCTACTGCCTTTCTCGCCAGACATCATCTCCAAGCTAGACAAGCTGTCTGTGCTTCGGCTTAGCGTCAGCTACCTGAGGGTCAAGAGTTTCTTCCAAGGTAAGGCCTTCTTTGCTTGTCTACCTTTTGACAAACAAATATCTTGTTATCCTAAAATGTGTCACAGTTCCTTATTGCCTTGTGCATTTTTAAGGGTCATTTAAGGTTCTGGATATTACATTTCTACCTAGGACAGCGGAAAATCTGGTATTTTTGTGGCATAATTTCTCACAGCTTGTTTTTCATTTGATTGGCATTTGGCTTTCAGATATTTAGCGGATAGTTATGCAGTTAACACTGTAGGAAATTCTGAAATTCTGCAGATAATTATCTCTGAATCCCCAAATAACTGTGGAATCTATAAATCTGTGTCTAGAGAATCTAGAAATCAGTAGCTTGGAATTCAGTGGAGGATCCGCATTAGCAGTTAGTGTGTTTGTAGTTGTCCTCTGTAGATGTGAAGCAAGCAGACAGCTCCTTTCAGGCTGTGGTTCTTGTTCACACACCTGAAAAGACTGTTGTGAGAAAACAATTGGGGGGGGGGGGCGTTAAGGACATTTTCTTAGAGATAATAGATTTGAACCGAAATTTAACATTTGTCTGATTCAGCATAAACACAGCTGCGACAGATGATGGACATAAAAGCAAAATAGTTGCAGCTTCAGTTATTTGTAGAAATATTTTTACTTTAAACTTTGCTTAACCAGTTACTCAAATCTGTACTTAGCAGTCTTCCTCTGGGTGTTATTGTTCAATTGAATTGCATTGTGGGTAATCATATTCAGAGCACCTCAGTGACATAATATTTCATATACTGTACTGTTTATGCTATGCTCTTAGTTTTTCTTTAAAAGAAACCTAAGAAACGTTAGATGAGCTGGTCTTCCTGTTCTGACAATTTCTCCGGCTCCGTTTTCATGCAGTATTGTTATACAAACTGCGGGTCTTTTTAATTCTGCAAGCTTTTGAATGACTCTTAAGATGACATGTGACTCTTCAAAGATCTCTTGCCTTTTGTCTGTGAAACCTTCCTAACTGAGTTTAAATATAAAGCACCAATCCCACCCCTACTACCAAATCAGCAAAATTCCAAGAACTTTTAGCCACCAAGGAATAAATACAAGGAAAACAACTTCCTATCACATATAAATATACAGCGCAAGAAAAAATAACGTCAGTCAAAAGAAATGCTTGTTTTCAAAGCATCACTCCGATGTCACATCCAGGAAAAGTCTTTCAAGGGACATTCCGTCATTTTTCAAGTAAATGTCAAAACAGATTATTCTGCTTTCTGGACAAATTGAAGGTTTGCAAACAACAGCGGACACCACTGAGCACTGTCCTGGAAAAACTCACTAAGCCACATCTTGGTGCATTGCTTCTTAATTTGATTTAGGCGTTACTGACAATAACTAACACATATATTAATTAATATTAATTAGTGTGTGGAGGCTGTGTATCCTTTTCATTATTGGCTCCTCGCAAAGTGTAATAATTGATGCGTTGCGGTCTCTCGTTCCAGAGCTATCTTCCCCAAAACATTTTTCTTTCCCCCTTGCAATTTGTTTTTAACTTTGTTAGACGAATTCATTTCCATGATTCATATGTTTAGATTCTTACTCATTGTTGCTCAACTGACACATTTATGAAAGTGAATTAGGATCTTCAATCATTTATACAACTGGGGTGTTTTCCTGCGGTAATCCGGTTTCAAGACTTTGTTCAAAGTTTCTGCGGGTGGGCCGGTCCTGGGACTCGAGTTGGCAACCTTTGGACGACATGTCTTTAAGCACTATGATACCTGCTATGCTCACATTAAGGTTGAACCTAGTACACGACTGAGACTAATTATAGTTGTTTCTGTAAAGGAGACTAAGTTTTCTCTAAAGTTCTGAGACCTGTCCTGAAGTATAGAAGATTCTGTTATATTCCAAAGGCAGTAATAATTCACGCATTCGCCTTGTGTCTTCTAATTTGATGCCTTTCCAGTCTGCTCTGCTGAAAGACCTGGAGTCAGGATGCTCATTAGGAAGGATTTTACTTTGAGCTTCTCCATGGTACTCATACCCAAACATCCCAGGCCAGATGGGGCACTCTTAACACACTATCCTCGATATTGCTGTCTTCAACTTGTTGTTAGATTGATTGTCAAATATCAGGGCCGAGGAAGGAGAAGATGTGACTTGTTTTTGTTGGTTAAATACTCTTTATGAGCAGGAAAACACTATGCATGCAGCTGAATGGTGGTCTTGAGTCAAGCACAGGAGAAGCTACTTAAAAGTTACAAACTGCTTTGGAACGGCACCTGTCTATGTGCCTGCAGGACAGGTGAAGAGGCCTGACAGGCGCCAGACTGCAAAAACCATTTACTGACTTTTGGCAACACAATGCATCCCAGGCCCCTCTTTTCACGAGCAGCCTTCCATCATCCCGGGGAGGCTGAGGTGGTTACGAGGCTCTTAAAGGTTTCTCGGTTCCCCTGCTGGATGGCGGCATGCGGGTTTCCCTGCTGAGACTCAGCAATGGGTTCCCCAGGGTGTTGTGTGTGAGAAACGTGCTGACTTTTAGGATTACCAGATGAAAAATTGTGACCTCCATTTCACTGAGGATAATGAAATGCAATAATGAAATAATTACATTCATTATTGGCGACTGTGGGGTTTTATTTTTCTGAGACATACAGTGCAGGCAGGGTTAAAGCCATTAAATCCACTGCAAGGCATTTGTCATCCACATGTCAGCACCATGTGCCGAATTCAGCGAACATTCCAGGGTGTGAATCTGCTGGGCCGGCTGTAAAAACCAACCGATGAGCGCTACGGGGATGGAGCAGACCTACGTGACAGCCTGAGAACAGAGTGAATGGATAATATGTGAGGATGAGTCAAACAAAAAAACAACAAACCAAAACCTGTAAACAATGCTAACACATAGCAATAGAGCCATCTTAACTAGATGTAGTGCCCCTCCCTGGCTTTTCTTAAACTAAATCTATGTGTTATGTTTTCTAGTAGCTGAAATATTGATAATTAGAAGGGAGAAGGGTAGCAAATCTGTTATGGATTTTGTTCTGAATGATGTGGTGCCGTTCAGCTTCTTTGCATTTGCATGAAGACGGCCCAGAATGTGTCGATTTGTCAGCTGAGGGCTCACAGTCTGCCAGCAGAGCAAGGTACTGACCGTCAGACAGAGGGCATTTGGATTTATAGGTTTGTTAAAGCAACTCTGTACTATTAAACTTTGTTCTTGTCAAGTTTTATGTCTCAGTTGTTGGACAGATTTTTACAGGTGACAGTCATGTGACATATGATGTCATTCTGGGTCGTGTGTTTCTGGTACACCCCCACGGTTGCTAAAGCTTTTTGGTTACCAGGTTACAGGAGTGAGAGTTCATTGGTAGGTCTATGCTTCTGTAATCCTAAGAGGGCAATAATTAGGAGGAGGAGTAACAAGTTTCATCTGAGCATCACCCTCAGTTAATCCCTCACTTATCGATGGCTACCTAATCTATGCTCCTACACATTCATGCTGCCTTTGCCATGACCAGCACCCTAGTGTGCAGTGGAGAACTGGATTGGTGTGGTGCGACAGAATTTAGGCTACATTCACATTACCAGGCTGAAGTGACTAAAATCCAATTTTTTGCCTTAATGTGACACAAATCTGATTTTTTTTTTCCCCCAGGATTGTGTGGATACAGAAATTCAACCTTTTCAGATCAGATTTGAGTCACTTTCATGTGGTCCTAAATCGGATCTGAATCCGAACGGTCAGATCGGAATTCGTGGGGTTTTTTTTTTCGTTTTCTTTCTTTTTTTTTGCCTGTACGCATGTTCAATCAGCCGGCACCGGCAGTGCGTTAAAACAGCAATGCAGGACAGCAGCCAGTAGAACGATGGGGTAGTTGACAGTTGAAGATTTATAGGATATTTGGGGAAATTAGTCAGTTCAAGCCAAATTGGAAACAACCTCCAGAAATTGTGTAGTGTTCGAAACAATTGCCAAAGAAATGGCAAAGCGCGGCCATAAACGAAAGTGGCTGTGATGACGCAGACGACTCGTGTATAAACATATTAACATGCGCATGCGTGCCGTTTCGGAGGACAGATGCGTTCACATTATAGTTAGATACAAGTTACTTACTAATGTGAACCGTCTAGATAGGCAAATTCGATCTGAGCAAAATATCGGAATTTAACAATGAGGCTTGTAATGTGAACGTAGCGTTAGAGGAGTTTGACGGTCAGGTCAGCACTCCACACCTGAGGGGTAGTGAGGAGAGCAGACTAACAAGAAGACATCATGCTGCTTTTTAATAGAGTTTGTATTACGACTGATGGAGACCTGAAATGAGATGTGTCTGCCTAAGGCAGCATGTGAGCTATAGGGAGATTAAAATACAGTAGAATGAATTAACATTCCTCCAGGACCACAGTGTAACATACATACAAGAAAGAGTCTATAGGCCTACACTGTGACAATTAACAGTCACAGCATAAATTAATGTAAAGGACTTCGCTGGACAAAAGGAAAATCATCATGCATATTAAAATGTAGCAGTATATCTAGTTGTATGTGAAAATTGGGTTCAGTAAAGTGGCTAGTGTAATTGCGGGTTAGGGGTTGGAGTTTATTCATGTTCATTAATTTAGTGTGTTTGTGTGTGTGTGTGGGGGGGGGGATGTTGTCAGCCTCAGGGTGGAAGAAGCAGTGTTCCATCCTTCACCCTTCATAGATTTAGATCCAGTATTGCATACCAGGAAAGCATTCAGCCACCAAGACGGTCAACATAATTTATCGTAAGCACTGCAGGTTCTAAAACAAATGGCACACTTCTATTCGAAAAGCGGTAGCCTCAGCAGAAGGAAAATATTCCACATGCTGAATGGCCCTTTGCTATGAGCAGCAGCTGAATATTTGACCTGCAATTCCACAGACGGCCACAGTATTGCTGGGGGAGCTGTCTAGTAGCTTTTAACGACTGTCATCGAACTTACCGGGCTGACAATCGTCGAATCTCCTCTTAGTTTTAGATTCCAGATGTTCATTAAGCTCCGGTTTTTTTTTTTTTCCTGCAAACATGTAATTATGCTTCTGTGTTTATCATGATGTCACGGTGACCATTGTAATTGATCAGCTCTTTAAATATTTATGTTGCAATTTAACTACCTTCCCCCTTTGTGTTTCTGCTACGGTTGATTTTTCCTGCTGCCCTGACACTGAAACTAAAGAATTACCCTATTCATGTCAGTATAACTGGCTTGAAATTAAATAAAATGTGTATATTTTGTCACATGAAATGAACCTGCAGAATGAAGCAGTCTCTAGAAGAGTAAATCTGCTTTGGAAATTTTGTATTAAAGTTTGTGGTAATTTTTTTCTCAAAATAATCAAAGAAAGTAAAAATTTTCCCTTTTCCTTCAACCAGATCTGTGTCATAGCTTTGAAATTAATGCTAATGCCCAACCTGTAAAACAAGTCTTGAGGACAAGGTGGCTTTAAACTTTTATTGACAGCAAAGCCCACCCTTTGCTGGTTCTTCGAGATGGGCTCTTACCTTCAGCAGCTTCTCGATGCTTCAGCATGGCGTTGGGCTTTGTGGGTCTGCAAGGCCTCTACCTGCCCCAGCCCATTTGCTGTGATGTGTCACTGAAAAGCTGCTACCACATCACCATTAACACAATTTTGTATTACATAAGTATACGGACGGTAATAGGAGGGATTGGGTAGTTATGTTTGTATATTAAAACTGAGTTTATTTGTGATGAGGGTTAGAACCATATAACCAGCTAACCACATATTACTTTCAAAAACTTTATACATAACAAGCATGTATAAAAATGCACTTTTTCCTCTGGCTATGCTTAATGTACCTAGATATTTATGGAAACAAAGGCATTAAGGTCAGGTACAGGCAGATTTGAGGAAATGGTCATAAATCCTCTTCCATGACCAGTAATTACAGTGAAATATAATAAAGCTATTCTTCAGTTGCCTGATAGTAGACATATTTGTATTTTTCAAGGAGTTATTGCCAGCTCTTCTGTTTATCAAGTTATCACTGAACCTGATGGCCGATCTCTCTAGAATAAAATGATGTAACTGATTGTTTTGACTGCATCTGTCACCGCCTTGCTCTGTTCTGCTAAAAGGGCTTCCGTCTCCCCACGTCGGGCTACACTGGGCCAGTGGACCCGCTGGGAGCTTCACAGCCCTGCTTGGGTCCTGTCACAGACGCACGTTTTTATCAAATATGATCGGGGCCCGATCTGGAAGTGTTTATCAGCCAAGCAGTGGCCTCCTGCCCTGTCTGCTTTCATCTCTTTGAGAAGCCGTGTGGTGTTGACAGATCTGAGTGCAGTTGTGAAACCCTATCTAGGAGCAGAATGGTAATGTACATCACCATTTTATTTATTTTTCTGGACCAATTGGGCAGGCCCAAATAAGCCCCTAAAATTTTGCTCTTTTGTGGATCTGTGATATATAAAGCAACCTCGTGTGTATATGGACTCAGAATTTGATCTATTATGTTTGTTCTTCTAATAAAGAGTGCACATGCATTATTTCCCACAATGCATTTCTACACGGGAATGGGACGTGCTCCCCCATAAAAGGGCTGCATGGAATTAGCCCTATTATTATACTGCAACATGTGTTTAGTTCAACCTAAGTGGGCGGATGTAGCTTTGCCCCTCAAGACGGGCTGGAGTACTGATGAGCGATGTAAGAAAAACATTTCACTCAGGCAAACGTCCCTTTTGGTATGCTGTATTAAAGCCCCCTCTCACTCTCTCACCATATGTTTCCCCCCCCCCCCCCCACCTCTGCCTCTTTAATTTCATTCAGAGATTCCAGTGGCAACTGTGCAGGAATGGAAACAGCACACTGTAAATCAGAATGCTTCAAAGTTCACTGCGTCCTTTTTCCACAAATATCACATTTCGCCTCATCCCCTCCTGCGCTTTGCGTTTATTAGAACCTGCTGCCGCCGAGTCTCTGCCGTTTTCTGCTGTGGCGATGGGAATGCCTTGCTTTTTATGCCTGAGCAGTGTCTTGTTGTCACCACGTTGTCTCAGTCTCGGTGCATAGAAATGCTGCCAAGGGTTTCTGCTGTGAGGAGATTGAGGTGTATCCCGTATACCGACACAGTTTTCAGGAGAGACGCACTGTTTCCTCAGAAACAAGGACTTCTGAGATTTCTGAATCTGTGTTATTGTTCCTTAAAGGAGTCGGAAGTCAGTGTGTTCAAAACTAATGGATACCTGTAGGGTAACTGCTGAGTATGGATTAAGACTAAAAATACTAGACAAAGCAGATTGAGCAGTCTATCTTAAAATAAAGTGTCCGTTTAGATTACACAGCAGACACTGCTCTCTAAAGCCCCTTACATGACTTATCACTGCAGTTGTATGTATGTAAGCCCACTACCTTCTGCTGTTTAGCAGTAGACATGGCAGACCACTATAGAATGTTCCGGCACCTTTTGGGGCCCTGCAGTCATGCCTTACAGATTCCCAGTTTCCATTGGTAGTACTTTTGGTCCGAAAGGGATGCTCCAATGTGCAGCTAATTGGCTTGGTGACCTTCTACAGTATCTGAAGCCCCAGGTCACTGTGCACTAAACTAAGGAAGTGCGTTTGGTAATCAGCACCTGGCTCCTCTCTAGATGCGAATTTTGATTGAGGGACGATCCAGGTGCAGGGATTCAAACCCTGCTCAGTGGTGTTAGCAGAGTGCTATGGGGGCTATTTTGGGTTTATAACCCTGTAGGTCATTTCTCTGCTAACTGGAATTTTGCCATTATACCATCAGGCTGAGAAGATCTCAGTGTCACAGTTGCAAAGTATTATCTGCAGACAAGATCAACAAGATTAAAGATTTGTGATTTGAGTAGATAAGAAAGGAGTAATATATTATTTTTGCTAATGGAGAATGGCTAAAAGAACATTTATGTCATAATGCTGACTCATGAGTTAGAAAAGACTGGTTTTATTATCATATGATCAAGCAGCCTGAACTGAAGCGTCCTTTCCATGCTACTCCATACTACAATACTTCCATACTTCCATACTGCAAGGATTTTCTGCCTGGCGGTCAGGACAATACACAGGAAACAGTTTACTGCTGCGATTTAGGACCATTGATAGAAAGAGGGGTACTGGACTAGGGTTCATATGCAGATCGTTTGTGTAGCCGGGGGGTTAGCGAGAACCAGGGCATGGTACTAATACTATCATACATTCAGGGTTGCCTCTAGCCTATCCTAGGCAGCCTTAGGGCACAAGGTGGCGGACATCCTGGGTAGAGTGCCAACCATCACAGGGCACAGTCACCCAATCACACACTACAGACAATTCAGTGAAGCCAATCAGCCTACATCGCATGTCTTTGTACTGTGGGAAAAAACGTTTAGCTATTACATGACTGTTTATTTATTGTTTTCTCGTGGTACAAATACTGTCTGATCAGTTGCGTCGCTTTCAGCCAGGCAGAGGCAGCGTGAGTAGGGTTCATCGAGATGAGAGGTGCGTGACAGCCCACACCACCCAAACTGAAAGCCGAACGCTCACTTACCACTAAACAGAAATTGAAAAATAAACAGCCTATGAATTAGGAACTGAAAAGCTTCACCTTAAAAGAGCCATAGCACTTTAACTTGTGGGTTGTCAATAGTCATAAGTTTTGAGTGCAGCTGTGTCCTTTGCTCTTTGCGTGAGAGCTCGCGCTCTCCATTTTCTGTGGTGACATCTTAATTTCCCAGCGAGTACCACTAAGGTTTTTATGGAGGTTGAGTTTGTCAAGTCTGTGCCACCGAGCCACACTGACCGTGATCCCGCTGTCCGTTTATCCTCAAGTCTTTGGTTCTCGTGATGTATATTTAAATGAAACAGTACTGCACGTCGTTTACGTGTGAGTGTGTGCCCGTCGATGGGTTGCCATCCTCTCCAGGGTGTCTGAAGCCTTGCCCGCTGTGCTTCATGGGAGAGGCTTCAGGATCCCCACAGCTAAGGAGGATGGATGGATGGATTACTTTGATCAAGCCTCATGTGTCCAAACACCATATTCAGATTATAAACCTGTGGATATAAACCTGCTGTTCTGGAAAAAGAGGTGGAAATCTCTGGCTGTTTGCAAGTAATATGCTCTTTTAAATGAATTTCACCATGGGATATGTTAGTTTTTGGCTTGCCACATTTAAGCTGTTTGATTTTCGTACATGAATGATTTTCATTTCGTCCTGACAAAGCGTGTTAATGTGTTCGACTGATGTATGCTATCACTGTTTACACATTTCTTACATGGCTATAACTCTGTCCTGGGAGCAGTTATGTTTTCAGCTGCAATCTTATAAAATAGAACAAAAAAATCCAAAATCACAGGTACCTAATTAAACATGAGGAAACTTTTTTTTGTGTCTTGTTTCCCTTTAATCTTCATTTGAAATAATGACTTTTCAGAAATACCGCTAAGGCATATTTAACATAGCCTGGTTGTTTAACCCCATGACCCATACCAATACTGTATGCATGGGTTGTTGATGAATCACAAAAGCTATAAAAAAAATGATCCAGTCCATATCTGATCTAGACGTGTTATTTACACAAAACAAGGCTACAAAAGACTTTCCTTCTCTGCTCAGGGGGAGAAACCTTACAGGGCCAGTGTCTGTGAATGACTCCTGTCCGTCGTCTCTGTGAACACTGATCAAAAACAAGAACTGTGACAAGCATTTGTTTGTGTCACTGTGACCACCAAACAATATTTGCCTGAAATGAATGAGTTGCTATGGCTTTCTTTGCATTCCACTGTAGTCAGGAAAAGTGCCCCTGTTCCTCTGGGTCCTAATGTCAAAGTTTTCAGTTTTAGGTGACCCATATGCAATACTTTTGTAGCAAGTGTAATAGGGTGGCAGATGTAGCCATTGTAGAATCAGAATATCTTTATTGTCATTGTAACGAGTACAACGAAATTAAGTGGTTTAACTCTTTCGGGTAATCTCGTCTGAACTAAAATCACATTGCATAGTAAGACTTAAGATCCATTCTAGCTCCTGATTCACACCAAAAGGTCCTTACCAGCTGCCTGTCACCATGCTGTCAGCTCATCAGAAAGTGCTATTCTTGTATCATTTCCTGTTAACCTTCGACAGGCTGTCCCGCTTTCAGTTTTGTGGCATGCCATTGTGCCTTGTGTTTGCAAGTAGAAACTCACAGGGTGAGAATGACAGAGTACATCTCACCGCCTGCTGGAAGTCAACTGGAGAGCTGCTCTGCTTACATCTTCTGCCTAAGAGAATTACCGTTGTTGTTTTTTCAACCCTGGTTAACAATCAGCAGGCTCACCTGTACGTCGTATGTTACCCGAGTACACTCCTGTTTCTTTCTGGCCACCATTCAATCCAGATTCAGTGAAATGTATATTTTCCTAGCTCTCCTTCCCAATCCCAATACTCCGGCTGTCTAATGATTGTGGCGTCTGAGGCAGACGTCACAGTAGTAAAGTCATGTGGTGTTCAAAGTCTATGTGGAAAAGAGCCAGAAGACGGAGATGCGGAAACGAGATGGAATTGTAATTACAAGCAAAAAACACCTTGGGGAGGTTCAAGGCCAGACGACTGTCCAACGCTAACCCAGGCATGCTAACATTACGCTAATCTTAAATAGGCGTGTACATGTTACCAGAGCTAATTTTAGAAGCGTGTCCCATAATAGCAGCTTTGCTTCTCCGTTTTTTCGATGACCGATAACCATGAGAGCAACACTTGTTTTGATAAAGTCGCTAATCGCATTTTTCCCCGGTAAACTTGTTTGCTGGAGGATGAAAGGAGTTGGGACTTGATTTATGCTTCATGCTTATCTTTCACCTAAAGACCAGCAGAGTATCCTTTAGCTTGTCAAGATTACTGGCCTCGTGCTTGGCTAACATGAGCTAGAATCTGAAGCTGCAATGACAAGCTGGACTACAACAAAGTAGTAGCAGCCACAACAAACAGTAAGGAGACAGATGCTGGTGATCTTGTTTTTCATCAGCTGCTGAGGGTGTGTTGAAAATGATCCTTCTATGTTTTTATGCAATCTTCTCTTCTTTTAGCACATAAAAACACAAAAAAAACTTAAAGATAGCACTCAGTTCTCAAACGTGTACAGTGTGAGATTTTCGAAGAAACAATGCAATTTTCTCAGCAGCATTGATTTGAGAAATTTGTGTAGGGAATGTTTTTGTTTCCAAAACAGTCTGGATCTGGTCCTACTTTAAGATGGGAGGAAACGAATTTGCCAGAAAAACGGACGCCTGGTCAATGTGGCCTGCTGCCGAGGCACAAATCACTCTCTTTACAGTCGCCGAATATGATGTCACTGCTTACAGGCGTGGATGATTGTTATGACTATTATTTATTTACAATTTTATGGCCATCCAAGTGGGCATGACAGACAAACAGTATTTCTCTTGACAATTCCAGAGAGCATGGGGGAGGGGGGTGAAAAAAGAATGAAGCAGTGAGAGAGAGACCATGGCAGGCAAGTGATTGCAAACACATAAGGAAGTAATTGCCTTCAATGAGAAGTGGCATAGGACAGTTATGGGTAATGAGTGCAGGGAGCTCGCGTGACAAGTCCTTGGCAGGGCCCCTTGGCGCAGAGGCATGGCTTGTAGTACACAATAAAGGAAGGTATGTCTTAAATGTTCGACTGTGAATATCGCCACTGCGACCCGAAAGCTGCGGGATTTGACAGCTGTTTTCTGTGACGTCGCATTGCCATCGTGTCACTCAGCTCTGCTGGCCTTTGTGGCTGCGCTTCAGATAAATGAGCAATTAAAAATCCCTGCATAGTTATTTTGCCCAACTCGAACATCAGCCGTTGATGTTTTCCTCTTTTACTTCCCTTTATGTCAATGCCCATTGTAAACACAAAAACCATAAACATTTTGTTTTGGATTCTATAGCAGTGTTTTGTGTACGTTTTATCGTACAGTTCATAGTCATGCTTTTAGTCCAAAGATTAGGGAACCCTGACTCTTTCCAGTAAGTGAAGTTCTTTTTCTAATTTGCTGGGTCAGATATGTGATATTTTACTGGACCTGTCAGACACACAGTATTTTACTGGACCTGCCACATGTGCAGGTCAGTGAAAGCTTGTGTCATTAAGAGTTTGTGATAAACTTGAAGGCAGGAGGAGCAATATATTTGCCTCCATAGCCCACAATATGTTGTGATTTTCACAAGGGCCTCACTCCATCATGCACCGTGTTGACAGCCTGCACTCGACTGGACATTATCAGTCTGTGCAGTGACTGAACCCAGGTCGCCACGGAAGGTTGGGCTGTGAACTGGGGACCAGTAGAGGCATCGCCTGAGCGTTTCGCATCTGAGTAACGGTCAGGCTGTTCTCTGGAAGCAGGAGTGGATTTAAGGTCCCAGATTAGAGCTTTTATTCTGGGGCTTTGTGGCGCCAGCGTTGACCTTCATGGGCACTAAGACAATGGCGTGTATTGAATGTACTGAAACCCCAGGCTTTCACATGAATGTCCCATGCTGTCACCAATTCAGGAAGCAAGCCTGCAAGAAAATGGAATAACATGCATTAATATAGTAATGATCATCCTGGGCCCATAATGGATTAGCTTAGCAATAATAATGATCTGCGATACCGATTATGGTAACCTGACAGTAATAATTATACCAATAACAACACCCAACAATAATAATTATTGTTGTTTTTCGATAATAATATGCTAACTGTTAGCTGATGACCACGGAGCCGATATAATTGGTATGAATTCTGTGAATTTATTTACACTGTTTTGTAGGATCTGTGTTTGATAGTCAAATATCCTGGCCTTGGCCACAGCTTGCTTTGACTTAATAGAGCACCTAATAATAACAACAACAACAACAATAATAATAAATAAACTGAGCAAATATGTTGGGGAAGCAATGTGAAAATGTAAAAATATACGGTGAAAAATAATTTTGAATGTTGACATTGAAACGTCCTTGTGTACTGTTTTCTTCATACACCGTGCCTTTAGCAGTTTTTGGCTAGCAAGAGAGGAAGTTTACCTGGCAGATTACATTGTGGCTCAATGGGCATTATTTTTTGACGTTTAAGATTCTTGTGCTCCATGTGTTATATTTTTTTCCTTTGCAATTTCCATCTGTGTGTCTCAGTAGACAGAACTCAGGTTATAAAAGCATTATGATTATTGTCCAGAGATGAATAGCTCTGGGCTTTTGTCAAATAGGTTTTGCCATGTTTCTTTTTTAAACCCGTGATGCACAACATGGAAGCTTTGAGCGAGCATGAAATGTCATGCCAGCATCTGTTTACATGCTCAGAGTATCATGTTTAAATAGGATGTCAGAGGGCACAAATACACCTTGTGTATTTGTCCTCTGCTAAACCTTCCCTGGCAGATCCCTCTGCAGCTTGCGTGCGGAACGGCCAAATTCCATTTCTCCTGCTAATGTTTGAGTGTTTGATTTTATCACATGACAAGCTTTAAATATGCAGTGTTCCAATAAGCATCAGGACAGCCTCCCCTCCCCCCCCCCCCCCCCCCCCCCCCCCCCCCACCCCCCCTCCACCTCTAACCCCACTCTTCTACTTCCATAGTTCATGGCAGAAGAGGCTTTACCGGGTTTA
>JAACJT020000028.1:10586456-10611208 GCA_009936485.2 Gymnarchus niloticus | reverse complement strand
CTACAACAACTCTTAAACCTCACTGTTTGCTCAGCAACACAGGACACCCCCCCCCCCCCCCCCACACACACACACACATTTTTTAAAATGAACTGTTCAGCTTACGTGGGTGTAGAGCAGAAGAAGGACAGGAGAGCGGCTGTTTCAGCTTTTATTTCTGCTCATTTCTTGCCTTCGTCTTATTTCTGCCATGCATGACTTAATTTTACACTTGCGACTTCAGTGGAGCCATTATATCCAGCCTTAAGGCTTAGAATTAAATCAAGAATTATACCTTCAGTGCCATTTGTAATGAAATACTGAAGATACATGTGGGACTGAAGTCGGGTCCGAAGGCAATGTCACCTGCAAAATCCTCATGAAATGTGTCATTTTCCCTAAAAGCCTCAATTCCCATCCAGACGGACACATACAGGTTTTCAAGCTTCATTTAATTATGGTAATTAAGAAAGAATCTATGAACCTAGCAGGAACACGATAGCAGGAATTTAAGGGCATAATGGTATCATTTTAAAATCTAGTTTGATTCAGTAGCACCGCTGTTCATGGGAAAAAGAAAAAGTGAGCGGCTTCATGCTGATATGGAAGGAGACGCTAGTTATTGCTGTGGACAGTTGGATCAACATGGATACTCGTCTGTTTGCATGCAATGTTGTGTAAACTCTGAGAAAATGACCCAATGTGTCATAAGGGAGTTTAGTGTCAAAATCCATCCTGTCATGCCTCATCATTCCGACTTAACTGAATACCAGGCAAAAAGAAGCATTTTTCCTTCATTAAATTTTCAGTTAGTCTTTGTGTGGCAACTCTGAGTGGAAAATTCTCATGTCCGGGAGTGATTCGCAGACAGGCCGCCTTTCAGGTGCAAGGTCCAGCAGCAAAACTGTTTCTAGTTGCAGTAGTTTCTCCATTCGCGGAGTCGTACTAAACCTTATGCTAAATGCTCTCAGGCCATTGAGAGAGGCTGGATAGGGCAGGGGTCTACTAAAAGTAAAATGAATTCATTCTCAATGCCCCAAAAACTTGTGATTGTTCTCACTTGGTAGGTCCACTATTGAATAAAGCCAGGGGTAACAGGACTTCTTATTTACGTGTGCAGCCGATAATTTGCACAAGAGCAGCTGCTGCTAAGTCGCACACAGGGCAGGTCTAGAGAAGAAGAGTACACACTCTGAATAAATACTAGCACAAAATCAAACCGCTAACATTGTTATTAACCAGTGTTTACAGTTTAAACTGTTGTTGGAGAGACGCAAATCTAATGGATTATTTATTTGCAAAGTATATTGACATTTCTGTCTTAATACTGAGCAAGGACATGAAGCTTGATGTGTTTAAATGTGTCTTTCTTCACAGCCTTCTTCAATATTATGTGAATCCTTTAATTGCTGAGATGAATATGAGTTTAATTAACCACAATATTAATTACTCTGACAACAACGCGAGGTATAACTGCTGTGGTTTATAAAGGGGAGGAGCGATAAATGAGTTCTTTCCTTCCTTCCTTTCCTTCCTGTGGCTCCTTCACAATATGTCCCAGTGTCTCCTTTTCATAATCCATTCCTTGTTGCTGATGTTCAGATAGGTAGGGAGGGTCAAACGGCTCGTCCCAGTGTCTCCGTGTGACACAAGCCACATGCCACTGCGTACCTTTCTCTTATTGGTAAATGTTTTATGAAATATATTAAACTGAGCACTGTCATTAATAGGACTTAATGAAGATATGCTCCTTCAGCTATTCTGTATATAAGGCTGGGAATGTTAGTATGACATGTAAGAAAAGTATATAGGAAAAACCAGCCTGGAAATTAATGGGGAAAGATCTTTGAATATTAAGAACATTTTGGTGTTCTCCATTTCCCATTAAGACTGCATGATTGACATATAAACGTGAAAATATACAGTAAAAAGAAATAATTCTAATATTAGAAAAGAGTAATGATCTTTAATAACTGTACGTGCTCACATTTCCAGATTTCCATATCTTGTATGTCGCTTCTAATGGACACTACTTTTAATCTTTCACTTGTGTTGACAGTGCTTCACTGTATCTCCTTCACCATAATTCTTATTTTTAGTTTTATCTGTTAGCACTGCTAATTTTTGTCCAGTTTGCTTTTTTGTACTACGCAGCTGCATGGTTTCTTGAACAATCGCAAAAGAGAAAATTCCCAAAATATACTGCTGAGGGTTTTTTTTGTCTGCCGAAGGACCGGACGTCGTCCAGTGCACGGGAGTACATATCGGCTTTTCAGCTGGGTTCTTCCCTGCATCTCGTCTGAACGGATGAGCTGATCTCCGTCCGTGTTTTTCCAGTGCTTTCGAGTCGGAGTCGTACTGATGGAGGGCATTCCTGGGATTGCTGCTGATATTTTGATTATTATTGCTCCAGGCTGATGATATAAAGGCATCATGGAGAGATCATCGTTCTGTCCAGTGGAATTTAAACTAAATTTTAATTTGAGGTGTAGGCCGTACGCCAGGGTCCATGCTTCTGTGTTTGAGGAATCCCACATGTGTAAACGTGTAACCCTCTGTGCCACTGAGCCACCAGAGTGAGCTGTTTTTTCCAAGAAATAGAATTTTGTTTTGAAGGACTTTGTGTAAATTCTTGTAGAATACTTAGCTTTGATAATCATGTTCGAAAACAGCCCTTCGCTTAAACTGGGAGATGAAATGTAGATTATAATTAAAGTGTATTGTTCTGGTGTCACCCACATTTTTTTTTCATTTTGTTTATTGAAACGATCTCTGATTAATATCAGTGTAACGAATGGGTGTTCTTCAAAGAAATCATTGGCTTAATGCTAAAAAATGACTTCACCAAGTCTGACTTTCCTCACCTCAAAGCTACCAATTCATGTGGAATACAGTTTAGTTTAGCCTTTAGCCTCCAGACACATTGAAATACATAGCGTAAATTATGAAATGGTAATATTAGCATATAAATATGGCCATACGCTATGCGTGCTATGAACAGATTCCTGTTTAGAGTCGAGAATAGTTAGGCATTAGCCAGGAAGGATCTAAACCCCTTTATAATGGTCCCATGCGTATGCCTCAGCTAACAGCAGCCGTGCTCTCCGGCTCTCTGAGGACTGTCTTTGATTGTTTCTGAGGGCCTTAGAAGTTCCAGAAGTTGCTGTGTGCCTTCGCCACAGAGCGCAACCTCAGGATGATCACTGGGAAAAGTGATTCACAGATCCTGTCGCTTTCTGGGTCACGGCGCCAGAAGCAGTTTCCGTGTTTGCTGGTTGGCGTGGGAATAAAAAAAACAACTCCCTGCTTTGACTAACAGAGAATTCCCAGGTCTTCTCAAAGCTCTTTGATGTGGACCACCATGTCACCTTTCTCAATGGCTATATAGGTCCTTCCTTCCATGGAAGTGGCAGCTGTCTTCCCTGGAGATCTGTATTTATGTAGAGGGCAACACATTTGAGATTGGTGTGCTTGTAATCAGAAAGCACCACAGTTCAGTCTTTGCGATCATCTGTCATTTCAACAGCTGTTCAACTTTTATTTGGGAGATTCAGAGTGATTACGCTGTTTGCATGATTCTTTGGTAGCCCATTGTACATCTCCGTCTTAAAGAGCTGGACATTAAGTAAAGAAACCTTCCTAGCATACTATTAAGAACGTCACAGATGAAGTCTTTCTCGATATTATTCTTTGTTTGTTTTTACATAATTCGAACAACTTGGGCTTGGCCTGGCAAGACTAAACGTGCCAGAAACAAAACAACCAGATTGTACAATGATGCAGAATGACATTTTAAAGCAGCCAGAGCAGCATGTGGCAAAACCATTGAATTACAGTCTTTCTAAAAGCTGGGAAAATTAGCACTCTAACAGTAAACATTAGCCATCCCGTAGGCCTTTAAAGTTCCATGTGAGGGTTTGATTCAATTAAGTGCTTTAGTTTGACCACATGTGATAAATCTGCCCAGCATCTGACACGCAAAGAGCTCAAAGCTGGCACCAGATCCCCCTCCCACACCCCAGTCCTCTGTGTGTCTCCTTGTGCCAACATCCACGTTATAGCGATATCAAGATGGGACACTGCTTTGAATACACTGCAGACAGAGTACATGGAGGCCAATGCAAGGCTGAGAGTTACCTGGGGAAGGGGGTGGGGAATGTGAAATTCTGAAATTTACCCAGCAGTGAGAGTAACAGGCCAGTTGGGGGGGTCTTGCTTCAGGTGGGGCTGGGTTAACTTATTTGTTCATTTATTTTACTCACAGTGTTTTAGACTTGACTAGCAGCTCTCTTCACACCATCTTCAATGCCTGATTTTCTTTATCAAACCCGTGTTTCAGCAGAAGCTCTGGTGCTCATGAGCAGACTTCACGGTACACCTCAGTCCGACCTCAGAGCTCACGTCATGACTATGCATTCCACTTGCATGATTTGCAAGGTTTGTTTCGGAAGGTTTTAGACCCTTTTTTTAAAGCCTGCTGCCAGGCATTAAAAATAACTGATGACGTGTCTTGTTGGTGTCTTTGCAAAAATATTAGCAATATTAAAAGTCATCAAAAAAAGTCATCAAAAGATACAAAAAGAAAATCTAAATGGTGCCTTTTGAACCTCAAGCTTTAAAATTTTGCTGATTGGATTTTTTTTTACTGGATTTAGGGGAAAGATAAATGCAGTACAAAAAAAAAAATGAGTGTAGAGGTAAAATATCATTGTGACGTTCTAGAACAAGTAGGGTTTAGCTATCAGAATGCTCTTTGGTCACGAATAGAAAAATGAAGGTCCCGTCTCTTTAAAAAGCTCTCATGTAGTAATAGTGTAGTAAAACTCAACAGGCAGAGGATTGCGTGACTGCAGCAGACTGGGCTCTGACCTCAGAAAAGTGGTTATGAAAACGATCTGTCGATCAGAGGAGCACAGGAGACCAGCCCTGCAGAAGTGAGCTCTGGCTTCCTCTGCTCTGTACAACCCTGTCCCACAAAGAGGAAATTTCTGCTTCGTTCAGAGCAGTTACACACACACACACATGCACACAGACTCTAAACAGGAGGCAGCCAGAGGATTTTAAAAACAGACCCTCTTAAACCCTTATTTAAATAGCTATTGATTGCCGTAGTTACAAAAATGAAGGACGAATCAAAAGACCGTGAATAATGAAGGGCCAGGAAACATAGCAGTGCCTGCAGTTCTGGGCTATTATGCCATCGAGCTCGAGCCGTTTCTGGAGCCGACTGGTCCCAGAGTACCATTGGCCACCATTTATTTCACTGCCTAGAGGGCGCAAGCCGGAAGAACCCCAGTGGTAAAAAAAAGGCTAACATCAGAGTAAGCCATCCCTCGATCCCTTACCTTGGCAGCCCCTCATGATGAAAGCCTCTGTAAGTCACCCTGTGCCTTTTGACAGTAATAGAATGACAGTGAATGCCCCCCCATCCTCATATGTATCGGGTGCAAATCAAACTTTTTTTTGTCTTACGTTACCTACCAATTAGAGAGTGTAAAATGCAGCAGAGCTCTTTGTATCCTAGAAGAACAACTGTGTTAGGATGAAGGTTAGTGAGGAGCTCGGCCTGATGTACTGTTTCATCTGTCTGTGAGCTGTTGGTACATGGGTCTTGTGGGGCAGCGGGGGGTGGGGTTCCCATTGTTGTGGCCTGCTCTGAAAGACAATAGCATTTACAGTTTGTCTTCCAGTCTCTGGTAGTACACAGACTGTTACATCCGTCAGACATGTCACCACCGCTGACCCACCCTATTCCTAATGCCGCCCACACCTCCCAGCAGGCCTGTATAAAATGTACCCCAATACCCAATATTCAGGATGGCTAATTAAATATCTGCAGTCACATACCTCCTGGTCTGCGTTTGGCCCAAAAAAAAAGTACCAGTACTGTTCAGCCCCATTATAAAGACTGTGTTTTACTTTGCGATTTTAGAGAAATGCGGAAGGATCCAAAGTTTAATGATTGACTAATTAGACCGTTTGGTTGAGGAAAATGCGACCAAATGAAAAGCAGCATGTGCAGATCACTTGTGATTTCGGTTTGTTGTCTGCCTTAAATTATTTAGGCATAAGCAAGCCCAAATGGCCTGGGGCATACTGTCTATTTAGAGCCTGACATTCCACTCCAAGTCAAGATTTCATTATCTCATAGGGAAATTTCACTACGAAATTCCTGTAAATACCAATCCCTGAATATTTATTGTCTTATTGTATTTTTTGATCGTACAATATAATACTGTAACGTGGTCTACTCCCACGTCCATTACAGTTTAAATAAAAATGAAGCTTGTTGTAAAATGGGCATTTGGTATATGGTGAAGTGGTACTTGGTTTCTTTAATGCAACATAAATTTTTCTTTAATGGATATTTTGGTAACACAAAACAGACTTAGAAGTCTGTTTGTATATTTTGAGTCCGAATGCTTAGTCAGGCATGAGTCAGCGCTAGCAGTGGCGGTTCTAGAATATTTTGAGTAGGGGGGCCAGGCTGGGGCCTGTTGTTGCATTGGAGGGGCACGTATCGAGAAAAGAAAAAACAACCTGTGTCACCACCAATCAAACACCAAGTTAATAAAACTCATCTGGGGGGCCAGTGGGAGCATTCAGGACTATAGATGGGGGAACTCTGCCCCCCCCACCGTCCATCCCCAAGAACCACACCCTAGCCTCAGAGCATTCGGGTGGTTTAGTGTAATTTTCTACACCATGTAAAATGACAGGACTTGTCAAGACAGGACTTGTACATGTCACTTTACACCTGGAACCTGGGGTTTATCCAATAAGCACGGAGTACAAGGAAAGGTACGCCCTAGGCACTCACAAAATACGGGCTATTTGGAGAGTCTAACGCACCTCAACTAGGTCTCTTTGGACTGTGGGAGGAAACGCACACAAACACAGGGTCAACACGCACACACACAGAGTCAGAGCTGGGGCTGAAGGTCTGGGGCCATCAAATTACCCACCAAACCTATGCGAAACCCAGGCTGTAGGTTTGAGTAGTTTTTATAACTAGGAAATTATATAGAAATTACAGCAGAAAATACCTATGAATGCTACATGTACCAAGCGCTTTGAAACAGTACATAGGCCATTCCTGTGGTTTCTCTATTTGTGAAATTATTATGTTTAAATGGTGTTGAAATTTACTTTGGAGACCAATGCAGAAAAATGTTCATTGCATAACTATTCCAAACCTATGAACTCTATATTCACTGAAAAGCCCCAGGAATTAAAACTATAGAACATTTACCAGGGAATTTTGTGCTGCTTCGTCCCAAATTGGATCGAACTTCATCAGGCTGCGCAGGAATCATCTATGAACAGCATCTCCAAGGTTTTCTAATGCTCCTCAAGAACATGTTAAGCTGTCCTAGTATAGATTTGTCCTTCAGCTTAAGCCCGTTGTCCTGCTGAAATGTGTCATTTCCACATCAATCTCGAGGGCTTCAGCATACTGAATATATTAGTGAACGTGTTCATGCATGTACAAAACCATTTGAACTTTTGTTAAATTGAGTCTAACGCTTAACTCTTTCTTTAACAGAGCAGAATAAACTAGGTGTAACTGTGCTTAGGCACAGACAGATGCTGATAGCTCGTGCCATTCTCTTGATTGGTTTCCTCTGACTTCTTTTGAAAGCTCTCTGTTTTTTGTGGCTCGGTCTTTGTCTGAAATTCATAGACTGGCTCAGTGACTTTACAGAGAAACAATATCGTTGCCCTCCCAAACGGGCACTCTAGTTTGCTGTCTCTTCTAAAGCTAACTTTGAGTGGCGAGTTCAAATGGACTTCCATACATCCATGCATCGATTTTTGAAGTCCTAATCCAGTATGGGGTCAGATGGGGGACCCAGGCATTATAGAAGTGTTTTCCATTAATTTTCATACAACTTTGTCACATTAGTTTAACTTATTCCCACTGGCAAATGAATACGCATTGTGATGTTGAACTTGTCTGCTGTCCCACACTGTTAGCTGGTTTTATGACACACTTTTTAAGAATTCGCGTTGCTTTTCTAATTGTGCACTGGACGTATATAAATAATGTTTTATGGAACTTGGGATTATGGCTGTATTACAATAGGTGTGATGATGTAAGACGCAAAATCACATATCATAAAATACAAAGCCAGACCAATCACAACAAAACATACTTGGAGTGAAAAGCTATTCATGCTAGCACTGTACATTTCTAATTTTTATGCATTCTATTTATTTACTTATTGAGAGCAGATGAAGCCTGCTGTTCGACGTGGGGTCGTAACCATGTTCTTTTGGGATGTTGGAAGACTCATCCTGAAAAACCATCCAGATGCCAGGACTTCCTTTAATCCTCCAAGCAAAAGCAAAGCATTAAAAAGCAAATCCCATGGCTACTGACCCATACTCTGCTGTGCTATGTTTAGTGTGAAAATTAGGCTATGAATTAGGCTCATGCCAGTCATTGCCTTTCAGTTAGACGGCAGCACCTCTCCTTTTATAATCTTGCCTTGTGTTTATCTCGAGAAAAAAACACAATATATGTTGCACTGTGCATAATAAAATATGATGCACACATGGAAAAATAACTGCAGGGAAATTTTACTTCAAAATGCCTTTTTTTAAAACTGTTTAATATTTGTGAGTACAAAACGCTGAAGCGACTAACCACAGTACGGTTAAACTTCAGAGGAAGACCAATAAAGAAGGTTCGTTTCCATATCCAAATGACCTGGATGGTTTGCGTGCTACGTTTTGTTTTGCATGGAGGCCACATGTTTTGACATCGCATTACTCTGGGCTGGTTTATAAATCATGATGTATTTTTGGTGCTGTGTTGAACAACTGCTTGCTGCCCTTCTATAAACATTCAGCACTGGGCAGTCAGCGATCTTGGCCGTGTACACCAGCGGGTTTTATTCAAGGTTTATAACTATTCAGCGGTGTAATGTTTTGAAGAGCTCGTACATAAACAGGTATATTGCAATCCAAATGGAACAGTTTGAGTATGTGAATTATACACCAGCAGTTTCAATAAAATCTAGAAATTTGGCTCATCCTTTTTAGACAATTACATGGAAAATCCCTATGAAAACAGGGTTGCCTTCACCGACCTGTTTGTGCAGGTGGTTCATGTTGCATGTTGCAATGGTGCCAAATTATTGCTCTACTGTCATTTTGCCTTAACTGCTTCCTAGTGAAGACCGACGTACTTCTCACCACTATGACCAACGGTGCTGTCATATGAGGATCGGACTGTCAAGGGCTCTGTTTAATCATGGTCTGATTTGGTTTTTTGTGGAATTTTTGCTTTTTGGTATTTTTTTCCGTTGTTAGAAGATTGATATTCCTTTGTACTGGCTTGTTTTAATGTTTGATACTAATTCAAGTCCATTCCTACGCACATATCATACTGAAAAGTTGTAATATGCACTGGAGGAACATTGCAGACTGGAAAGTATTCTGAGACGAGAGACTTCTGTCATTGTCTTTTACTGCATGAAAACCGAGATGTGGAAATTGCTACACTACACATTGCAGGGATACACCTGTGTACCGGTGCAGACCGGCTGGGCCGTCGTTAAGTTTCAAGGCTACACTCACAACGGGCTGATTCTACACACCTCCACGTCTTTGCTCGCCTTGGCTTTGGTGCTGGAGACCTTCAAGACTGGGACAGCATGCTGTGCCCTTACTTTACTTTGGACTGTGAGTGCATGAGTGCACATGCTTAAATCTGTGTGTGTCAGTGTCACCTTGTGGGGACACGGTGTTCCATGGGGGAACCTGTTACTCTTCACTTACATGGGGACATGTTTCATTTTTCAAAATTCGATTTTTGTAAAAATCTGTGAATGCGCTCAAAAAACCTAAATTGCCCAAAGTCTTATATTTTTCTGGGCTACTTATGGTTAAAGTTAGTGCTGGGTAAGGGTTAGGGTTGTCAGAGTTAGGATTAGGGTTAGGCCCATAGAAATGAATGGAATGTCCCCACAGAGATATAAATACATGACTCTCTATGTGTTTGTGTCAATGGAAGTGTGCGTATGTTGTGGTTCCATGTGCGGGAAGTCACATGGGTTCAGTTTTGTCCATCCATGATCTCATCACCATTGACTCGTGTTCAGATTGATCCGATGAGCCTCTCATTGATAACACCACTACCGTGAGTTTCCAGATGTCTGACATGAATTTGAAACATCTGTTTGGAAGCCGCAGACTCATGCTCTTGCTGAATTTGTTTTCTTAGCATCACTAAGTGAATTTTCATTTCAGGAACCATCACTTGGTTCTGCTTAAAGATGATAGGTTTAGTGGTGAATGGGACGTGTCTTTGCATGTGCATGTTTAATATCTATTTTCCTTTCTCCTTTTTCATTCCTCATTTAATCGCAGAGCTTGTGGAAGTGCTGTGCGCTTCTAAAATTTGTTAGAAAAATAAACCCCTGTGAACCCCAGTATTTTGGCAGGAGATTTGCTCCAGCCTTTCCAGCTAAATATTTCCAAAAAAGATAACACACATACATACACACACACGTGCGTGAACACACACACAGCTGTAAATTGAACTGGAAGTGTCAGGACAGTATCCCTTCTGCTTCTCATTTAAGGCAATTTTCACATTAAAACGGGCTCCGGCAATGACATGCAAATGAATCACTTGGAACACCTCGCTGCCAGCAGGCTCAGGGATCGAGTCAAAGTAGCACTGGCTTGTCCTTCACATGGGAAGCTTCGGTAACGACAAAACCCTTCATTCTAAGACCCACGTCCTTCCCCAGCGACATGACGGCTGTTTATCTTAAAGCTACGGTGCATTTCACTCGTGATCTGAGGGAGACCCTCCTTCTTTACTTCAAAACTTAGGGGCACAAATTTTCTTTTGAACATCAGCAAGATGACATTGCATTTCTGCTTCATCATTGCTGTATCGTGCAACACACACGTAACTAAATATATGGGCCCTTTGAATGCAGAGGTAATGCTCATGTTGTTTTGTGTAGAATATTTTTAGGTGATTCAATCAACAAAAACTCGGAAAAATAAATGATTGAGAACATTAGTATGTAATGTCTCCCTTTTTTAAGTCGCAAGGACGGGGTGATATTAAGTTGCTATGAATTTCTGCTTGTAATGATGAAGAATGCAGCCAATGTTCTGTCAGTTTTTCATTTTAAATTCTGTTGGTTGCTGTTAATGATGCTTATAAAATGGAATATTTCAAAATAAAAGGCCAGCAAACAATAACAGAACCTCTTGACCACCTCTGCTTGCTATTGACTTGCAGCCACGTGATTCCGTTTGGCAATTTCTGTTAATGAGCAGATGAAGCTAAAAAATAAGGTGGCCACTGTTGTATGCATGAGTAATCACCTAGGAGTAGTCATTATCACGTCATGCCTAAAAGTATGAATGTTTTCAAAACTGTAATTACTACTCTTCATTTCGTACATCATTTCATAGATTGTTAAGAGTGTAATTAGGGCATTAATGGAATGAAGGCTAACTTGTTGCTGTTTGATTGCAGTAGGCCCATCTTGATTACGTGTGCTTGTTGTCTGCATTGTCATATACCATCGCTATGATTTTTATATGACTTTAATATCCATAAGGTTTAGTCGTCCCTTATTGTCACCTTGTGAAGATCCATTCCATAGCATTCTCTGGTTGAGTGTAATTGAGTATTCGTTTGCTGGGTATGACATCACCTGAACCTACTATGTAAAGGTGGAAAAATCATCCTGATTGAAAGGGGAAGCACTTGAGTGAGTGATTAAGCTTTTCTTTCTCATTCATTGCATATGAAAGACAGAATGACTACAAAAGCCTACCATCTTGAACAGTCTAGGATCCAAGCGCTTCTTGTTTCTTTTTCAGCGGCTGGGGTAGCCGTCAATCCAAAAAGCGTGGCCAACGGGACAGGAATGATAGTCAGAAACCGGGTGGTCAGATCAATCAGCAAACAAATCCAAGACGAAGGGCAAAGATAGGGCAAAACACAATAAGCAATCAGAGACATACAGTTATCATAAATCTATGAATACCGCTCAGTAAGTAGCCAAAATACTCACAATACCTCGCATTGAGGTGTGGGAGTTGCAGGGAACATAACAGAAACCTAACAGTTAACCAGTTGATCACAGCTGCTAGAATTCCGGGGATGAGGAACAATAGTATGTTGAGCATGGAAGGTCTGGTGGGGGCATGACACCTGCAAAACAAATGTATCATTTATAGACTTATCATCTTAAATACAAAACCTAGAACTGTAACTCTCGAAGTGCAGGTATTAAATTATGTTTCATAGTCATTTCCTTCATACTGTGTATTTCTTAGTTATTTGCGGGTATTATTTTTGTTAGAATTTTCCAGATTTAAGGTGGTAGCTGCTGTTGAAAGCCTAAGGAGGTCCATCATCCAGTTTTCTGGTCGCTTTACCCTATTCAGGGTCATGGGCGGGGGGGACGCTGGAGCCTATCTTGGGCCTGGAGCCTATCCCAGGCAGCCTTATGGCATGAGGTGGTGGACACCCTGGATGGGGTGCCAACCCACCGCAGGCACAGTAACGGATGCACTCACACACCGTGTCACTCACTACGGACAATTTAGCCACACCGATTAGCCTACAAAGCATGTCTTTGGACTGCGGGAGCACATGGGAGTACCTGGAGGAAACTTGCGAAGCACAGGGAGAATGTGCAAGCTTCACACCTTCTCATTCCCATAGTTCTCATCTGGCCCTCAGGTCAACACGGATGATGGACCATTAGGAAATTGTAAAGTGAGGATTTGGGTGGAATGGTGTGGGCAGCTCCGAAAGGTTTTCCACGTTTTTAACGTATCTTTCCACTCGCCCTTATGCCGACAGTAGCATGTTCAGGAAACCTTTTGCACAGACTTTAAGATACAGGTGTTATGAGCTGAGGTGGAATGCTGTTGGCACTGATGACCCTCGCTGTCACCTCTGTGGAGGCCTTGTATGATTCAGCAGGGTGTCCTCAATGAGGCTTTGCCCTGCACCTGGCTGTGGTGATGGGCCAAATAAAGCTTCAAAACCTGCGGTGGGAACATCCTGAACTAACTAATCAATACTGGTGTTAAATGAGGCTTTAAAAGCCATGGTGGGTGGGAGCAACTTAAACTAACTAATCAATGCTGGTGTTAAATGAGGCTTCAAAAGCCATGTTGCATGGAAGCATCCTGAAGTATCTAATCAATGCTAGCGATTGGTCTGGATACTCCCACCAACCACAGATTTTGAAGCCTCTTTTGTCCCATCACTGCCTGGCTGTCCACCTCAAGGCATTTTTTTGGAATCGTTCGAATCCTTTTATTCTTTACCCCTCTGTGGAAGGGATAGCAACTCCAATTAGGGTTAAAGGCTATTGCCGCTGTGCTTTATGGTCTTTTTCTGATCAATCCAAAGTTGAAATTCTTATTGAAACTTAATTTCCATTATTTGTTCTACTGTCAATGTGAGTCAGAGCTTCATCGTTTAACGAAACAGAAATCATCTTCACCGTGCTCGCTATTTTTTTTTTATATTTTGAAAGAGGGCTTGAGACTGATGTCATATTTCCATCGAGTGTATTTCTCTTGTCTGGGTTTAGTTGGACGTCACAGCCTAGGTACATAAATAGCTACTCTCCCTGCCCACTTCCAGTCATAAATAACTGCTTTGCAGTGAGCTGTTAGTTTGTGTCTTCTTTTCTTAATCACGACATGCTAACATAAAAGCTCAGAAGGTTCTGAGTAATAAAGATTATTCACTAAGAGTTCATATAACATGAAAACAAACATTTTCTACAAACCTAATATCCATTGGAAACTGGTAATCATTTAGTTGCATATAGGTGCAAAATCTGGAAGTTTAAATGTTACAAAAACTAGAATGCTTACCAGTTTCACCTTATGTATTAAATATCAGTCCTTACCAGTATGTTCCTGTCTGGCATAACTTCTATTTATAGTAGTCTAGTTGAAAAATTTCTCTGTCATTTCCATCTTCTGTTTGCAGTTCTCATTTGCCTGAATGTCAGCTGTTATCTCACCTTGTACATCTTGTAGTAGTAAGTGATTCTGGCTGCCCTGAAGCTACAAAGTTGGCAGATCGCTGCACTTTCCCATTCTGTGTGTTTTGGTGGCAGTGCTCCCTGACAGACACAACTGAAGGGTGTGTGAGTGCGTGTGGTTCTGGGTTCCCATGTGGAGAATGAGGACTCAAGGCCAAGTTTGCACCTCACCTCTCAAGAGCAAGTGAACATTCGAGGGCAACATCTGAATATATCTCACCCCAGATTAAATGTACCTGTAAGGCTTCATATTGTAGGAAAAATCTACTAATGTAGTGTAAAAAGAAGAATTACTTTGGCCCAAGGTCATAAACAGCTGAACAAAAGCTATACCAAAACTCAGAAGGTCTACATCTGTGCTTTTAAACCACCAAGTACATTACACTGCTGTATTTAAAGAGGAGTCAAAGCAAAGTGGAAACAAATCCAGCAGTTGCTAATAAAACGACCACACGTGTGGACTAGGGCAACCCACAAAGAAGCCAGAATATCCTGCTGTAATGGGATAGATCACTTGGGTACATAAAGTAAACTGCAAATTTCCATCCGTTTTATTTTTTGCCTAGATCTATCAGTTATTTAAGTGGCATCAAAATTCCCCAAGTAGTAAAATGTTTGCAGAATCATGTCTTTTGAAGCTCAAACATTCCTTTTTTATGATGTTTGCGATTTGCAATTAAGTGAGTTTCATTACTACAACTCTATAAGAACTTTCCTCTGTTATAAAACTGCTTAGCACCTTCCCCGTCCTTTTCTTCATATGTTACTGATTCCTGTTAATTGAAATGGGAAACTGTAGAATGGGAGACTAGTGTTTCACAGTTCATTCCAGTGTGCCCAGTGACAGGAGCATGGCTAAAATTGATTATGGAGTAAATCCCTCATTGGCATTTGGATGGGGCAGGGGAGGAAACTTCAGTATTAGCTCAGTCTTTCAGTCACCAGATACCAATTCTGATGTCCCAGTTCTGAAACCGGCTGCTACAGCAGAGGCCTTTTAAAAGTCCCTGCTGTGTTTCTTTCATCTCCTTCAGGGTTTCTCTTTGTAGCTTTTAAATGTTCACAAAAAAGCCTAAGGAGTAAACAGTGCAGTCTTGGGCCTGGTATATTCCTTTTTTGCATAAAATTGTCATTTCTGACTGCAGTCTTTCATGCATTGTAATGGAAAATGTTATCCATCCATTTAATGTGTACAATTTAAGACAGACAGACATCAAGAAAGGTTCACCCCATGAGACGCCTCCAAACTTGGCGCTACAGATTTGTTCATTACGAGATACTGATGTGACCAGTTTGAGGTAAAAATTCCATTAGTTCTTTGCACGCTATCCACCCCGCCAAACTTCCAGCCCCCTTTGACACACATAAACACTTACAATTCAAATCACAAGAGTAGACATTCCATCCATCGTCCATATTTTTTATGACTGTCAAGGTAATCTGGTTATCTCAGAATTGGATTGAGTTGACAGTTTGGTCACCGTACATCCACAACTGGCACTGCCATCAACATGTGAAACTATATATTTGAAAATGTATTTCCATTGAATACGTATTTAACATGATGCGTCGTTCATTTTCTGTTCATTAAGTCATTAGAAAGTTGATTTCTGAAACCGGCAAACAGCGGTGCCCTTCTCTCAGTGCAGAACATACCAGAAAGAAAAGCACTCAATCCTGCAGTGTTCAGTCATACCGAGGAAGGCTCAGCGTCCTGAATGTAGGCTAGCATGAGCACTTCGATGTGACAAAACATGAATTTTCAAACTGTTAATAGTTGCGAAATCAGCAAAGCACACTGAAATCATTTGAGAGAGAGAATCCTGTGGCCATATCATAAATCAAACTTCTACTGAAGTGAAATGGAGAAGAATGGAAGACATACAGAGTGAGGTATAGGATTCAGAATACAACACTGCTTGTCCTGCCTAAATAATTTAATTCTGATGTGTCCAAGGGTGGCAGCTCAGTTGATAGTACTGTAGCCTCAGACCTCTGAAGTTGTGGGTCTGGTTCTCAGCACTAGCTTTGTTTGTACGGGGCCTCCAATTCAGCTGTGAGTACTTTAGTTTCATTCCTTGGTCCAAAAACATGCAATTAGGTGAACCGGTTGGTCTAAATTGCCTGTTGTGTGAGTTTATACACTGTGATCGACTGCATCTTCTCCAGGTCGTCCCCTGCCTTGTTGCTTCCCTGAAGTGGTAAACTTCAGACCGGGTAGAGGGTGATGGCGTGTGACGTGTACAACATTATGAATAGCTGGTTGTGAAATCAGAAACATGTTTAGAACGTTTTTACATACATGAACATAGTATGTAAAAAGAAGCTTTATCGTTCTATTTAATAGAGAATAGTATTCATAAAGGTCTATCAGAGTCCAGATTCAAAAGCAGGGATGTAACATAATCCTTCCAGGAGAAAAGTCAGTCAAGTCAAAGTTGGTTGACAAAGATGGAAAATGCAGCCTCGGGCCTCGTTCCAGAATGTCCCATAAATTCTTGATTGGGTTCAGATCTTGTGACTGAGGAGACCATGGCATATGGATAACATCAGTGTCATGCTCTTCAAACCATTAGGCGACCACACATGCTCTGTAGATGGGGGCATTCTGATCCTGAAATGTACCCCTCTGGGCAGGAAAGAGATGTTGCAACATGGAGTTAAGATGATCACTGAGTGCTCCCATGCACTGATTAGCATTGACGATGCCTTCGTAGGAAATGAGTGCGTCCAAATAATGTTAGGAAAATGTATCTCTGCACATTATGCAGCCCTTCACTCTGCATGGAATCCTAACTATACTGAAATTTCGGTTAGTGCCACATGTGCGTTTGTCTGTTTGTGGAGACGAAAATGAGGAATGATTCATCTGTCCGTATTACATTTCTCCACTGCACAGTAACCAGTTGCCTGTGCTTTTTGTTCTACTAGAATCACAAACATCCATCTTCAGTCCAAATATGGTATCTGATTCTAATACCAGTGAATCATTTCTTATACGAACTGGCTTGTTCACCGGATTGATGTTTTCTGTCAGGTTCTCATCTGTTTTGCCTTGCTTTTAAAATTAATTCATGGATATCGTAATCCTGGAGTATACATGTCTACCTCTGGTCACTGTAGGTCCACGTGAACACACGCTAGTGATCACTCCTCTTTCTGAGCATGAATATAGCCCTGCTAGCCAAAATGTTGACCCACCCAAAAAAGAATTCACAGTTTAATACATGATACACAGCTGAATCATTCACTTAATGATCAGGCCTTTTCGGGGTGGAACACCATCATTTCAGTATGGTGTCTGTCATATTCCATACTGTTAATTTTTTGTACTTATTTAGCGGATACTTCTGTCCAATGCAATGTACAATGAAGCAGATAATGCGTCATAAACAGACAGCGGTTAAGGGTTCAACTTAGGCATATGTACAGCTAGTTTGAGGTTATAATGATGACCAGTAACAAGTGTTGGTTGGCATTGTCTCAAGAGCTATACAATACATTACACAGCATTGTAAGAACCTGCCAGAAGAGCAACTCAAATCGAAACATAATTGCTAGGTTTCTATTGGATAAATGCATCATACAAGAGCATCCAGTGAACAAGACCATCCAGTGATGCCAAGAGAACATGACCAAGGCTTGGCCAATGATGACAAAGAAGCCAGTGGTCTGATGAGCTAGCTGATGTGTTCTCATAAAAGATGGCTCTTAAGATGTTTCTTGAAGCTTGATGGGGACTCTGCTGAATAAATCTGAAGGGGTGGCTTATTGAAGAGAAATGTATAGAGAGGGGTCACCAGATAGCATTTGCTTAATCACAGAAGAGTGTGAGATGGAATGTGAATCTTGATGAGTAACTCCATGGAGGTGCATGCCATTCCATTAACAGTGCTGAAAGGGAGCACCAAAAGCTTAAACATGACGCAACCACCTATGGGGAACCGATGAAGAGAGACAGGGAAGGGAGTAATATGAGAGTGTTTCGGCTGGTTGAATGCCAGTTAAGCATGCAAGCTACACTGTATTCCAACCTGTAAAAAGCTACAAGGGTCACTTTTATATAATTATGTAAAATAAATGAATATCTTGGGTCTTTCTAGAACCTAACCAGACTGATTAGACATTTAACTGTAAACCAGTGTGTAGACAGCAATCACAGTTCATGATGAGGTTACATTCTGTTCTTCTCACTATTAAAAATTATTATTATGACACTGTCTTGTTGGAATCATTGACATTTAGCAGTGTATTTTATAAATGGGTATTACTTCAGGTGGAAAAAAACCTGAGCTGCATTTTAAAACAATAATATATTTGTTCTGAACCATTAGAGCAACTTAAATTCATACGGATGCTTCATTTATTCATGCATTTATTCAATCGCTTTTATGTAATCATTATTGGGCCAAAATCCAGAACCATTTCTTCTGTTACTTTTTTTAATCTTGTTTGCGTCTCTCGTTTTCATCTTGGAGCTGCAGGGCGTGCAGTGTTGCCTGGTCTCACCTTGAGCCAAGTTTCAATGTTGACAGCCAGAGGGATGAGCTACCAGCAAGCTACCAAGGTCTGTTTATTTGTGTGGGATACCATAAGAGTCTCAGTACAGTAGCAGTAAGAATTAGTGATGGGACGTGTAAAGTGCTCGCTGGATGGCTAAACTTGTTCTGTAGACACCATGCTGGCATTCAGTATTCCAGAATATTTCGATTTGTGTGTGTTTGGGATCTTGCACCCAACCAGTGCAGAGCAGGCCAGAGCTTCCAGTTTCACAGTAGTGGACCAAGACCACAAATGACAAGAGGAGACGCTTATAACGTTGTACTTTATCTCTGTGAACAAGTATCAGAGCTTTCAGTGTGGTTTTTTTCAGCTATCAATTTTGAGGTCGATGCTTTGACACTTCCAACCTTTGGTAATAAATTGTCAAAAAACACAGTCATGCTGTCCCATGGTTTTTTTCGTAATGGAGTCCCAGAGGATACCAGTCAACAGGGGTCCATTCTTTTTGTTCGGTGTCAGGCCAAATCACCCTAACCATGTCCTTCCCTTCCCCCGCCCGCACTAAAACAATGAATGAACACAAGTTGTTCCCCCCCGCATCGAAGGCACACCGCAAAAGCTGGGCATTGGCAGTTGGCAGACGA
This sequence comes from Gymnarchus niloticus, assembly GCA_009936485.2. NCBI lineage: Eukaryota > Metazoa > Chordata > Actinopteri > Osteoglossiformes > Gymnarchidae > Gymnarchus > Gymnarchus niloticus. The sequence continues at coordinate 10,592,028 of JAACJT020000028.1, read as the reverse complement.
GAGCCTTCCGTGTGGAAAATGTGAAGCAAGGCATTGTTTTGATCGCTCGTGGACAACACAAGGACACAGCTAGGAAGACAGGAACAATAGACCCTGAAACTGATAGGAAACATCGCGTGAGTGTCGCCTGCTTCAAACAGCTGTTTGCGGAGCTGTTTTTAATCTGTCGGCTTGAGCTTTGGTCCAACTTCCCTGCTCAGCCTGTTTTTGTCAGTCGCAATTTCTGAAACGGTTCTTGGAGGTGTTTGCAAAATCATCTGTTGATGCCTGGGAGCTTACAGAAGGGAACCTGTGGCAACTTGCCTTTCAAGTGTTGTTTAATCTTGCTGCTCAGTCTCATAAGGGTACATTCAAATGCTTTCATTGTACAGGTTTCTAGGTATTGCTAACAGCATCTGCACGGTGCTGTTAGACACTCTCAGCCACACCTGCACGGTGCTGTTAGACACTCTCAGCCACACCTGCACGGTGCTGTTAGACACTCTCAGCCGCACCTGCACGGTGCTGTTAGACAGACTCTCAGCCACACCTGCACGGTGCTGTTAGACACTCTCAGCCACACCTGCACGGTGCTGTTAGACAGACTCTCAGCCACACCTGCACGGTGCTGTTAGACAGACTCTCAGCTTGTCCTTATTGCTAAAATTGCTGAAATTTCAGCGCATAGAGAAATATTGTGTTGGATATTTTAACCCTCATGCAGAATACTGGATATACTGATGTACAGGTATTAATGTGATGTTAACACTATTCTAACGTGGAGTTCTAAAATGCATTTCAAATAACATAAACTTTGTGGTCCTAAAGGGATCAGGATATAAAGCAGGATATATATAGGCTTTATTTGCATTTAGTATTAAAATACTAGATCACTAGCCAGCACTCAAGAGACATTGGAGTCTTTGTTGATCTCCGTTTTTAAAGTTTGTGTGCTGAAAATATGATGCCTAGATAAACAGAGTTTTTGTAGAAGAGAAAAGTCAGAGGAAAGCCAAACAGAGAAAGCCATCGTGAATCTTCAAAGTCATACATGCAAATTCGGAAACCTGAAACACCTTCAAAAGCCTGATGATTGTGAATGCAAGGCTTTGTATTAAAAAGACATATATACCTTAATTGAGGGCCCCGAGATCCTTTTGTAGTGCCTGGAGTGTTGTAGAGCTGTTAAAAAATTTATTTTATTTTTCAGGACTTTAATGTGAATCTGCATTAGGCTACAGCTGTAAACACATTCATCTGTCCAAAAGATAACAGCTTTCAGCTCACTCTTGGCTTATGAATAGCTGCACATCATGTTGAAATTGGCTTGGAGAGACCACCTTGCCAAAATACAGGGGTTTTTTTTTATTGAACATTGTAGATAATTACTCCATTCACCATCTGAAAAGGGGACACCGGACCAAAACCCATTGGAAACCGAGTGACTGCCAGCTTTCTGGGGTCTTCAGCGGAACACTCCGTGGTTCAACCTCCATATTCAGCCTTCCAGTTATCCTGGTCCTAAGCCTGCTGTCTTGGCTGTTAGAAATGTGTAATCATCAACTGCAAATGCCTTCCCCTTGAATTAACAGTCTCTCCAGACTGAAATAAGGCTTGCTGGAGCAGGGCTCCTTTGAAATATGATGCATGAAATGGTGCCCTAGAATGTCCTGAGAAGGATGACAGAGATATCCTTTTCAGTTTACGATGATGCACTCCAGGGGCGTGTATTAAAGTGATATGATGTAGCAGTGAAACGTTCTGTTGCTTGGCCCATTTGATAGAATCACATCTTAAAGTCTTTAAAGGTTACTTGGAATGCAGAGGTTGTTCAACAAATAGTATAACTTAGGGCTGTGAAAGTAGCACTTGGGGGGGAACCCGAAGTTTTATCCATGCCGAGACGAAGCGGCGTAGTTGGCCACATGTGCAAATGCAGGTCTGCTAACGCGGGCGAAAGACAGTAACGCCCTTGCAGTATTCTCCTGGGATGAGCTCAAAATAAGGGCACCTCCTTAAGGCAGGATCTGGTTTGGTGACTCACACGAAACCTTGTTTTCACATGGGCTCGTGAACCCTCAAGAATATATTGAGGAAGAAAACCTTATTACGTTACGGCCTGTATCTGCTGGTCTGCTACAAGTCAGTCTACTTGCTTTCAGAGACGATTGGGGCAGATGTGAAACAGCTGGAGGGCTTCCTGTTTTTCCCCCTCTCTTATTGTTTGGTTTATTATAAAATGTAACAGCATAAATGACGTATTTAAATATACACATTCACGCTTATATAAGCAATTTTATTTCTGCCTTGGCTTTTTGGTGAAATAGAAGATTAGCTGTTTTCTCAGTATAAGGCTTTAGCATCCGATGTCCAGCCCCACCCAGACTGTCGGAATCTGCTGTGGTGTGTGTGTCCATCTGTCTGTGTGTTCAGGAGGTTGGAGCTGTGACACAGAAGACCCCAACAGCTACACTCCCCCCCAGGCTTTCGTGAGAAGGGCTCACCTTTTTTTTTAAACTGCATAGAAGGCCAAACCTCTATTTGGAGCATGTGGTAATGAGATCATCACATGGCCTACAGAGGCTGGGACTTGGTAACACAATGAAGTTTCTCTCCTCCTCTGATCTCATGAGAAATGACTGAGATGCCTCCGTTTGTCATAGTAGCTCAAGAAAATGTTGTCCCTTATCTTCTGTCTGTTTCATAAATCAAATGGAGCTTCTATTGTTGCTAAACATTTATCCCTTGGACAAGCAGGAAACAGCATGACACATTCTAAATAAAACGAGGAAAACTATAGGGCATCAATTTTAGCCTTGGTTATGAGTTCATCATGGAGAGGTCAGCAGGATCCTCCTGTAGAAATATGCAATTATTAATGCTTTTTAATACACAATGTATGTCCACAGACTGTAGAGAAAATTAGAGAACATTGAGAAATGAGGAAACAAGACCTTGCTGTTTGTTGTCAGTCCTAATGATGGAGAAACTTCCAGGTCTCTTTCTCTACTTTAGCCATGTTGCTGAAACTCATTGTGGGTGGGTGTTAAATGGTGTAAGTTTCATCTTTGTAGGAAAGGGCATTGCTTAACATGCAGAAGTGGCTGGAGATGCCATGAGAAGAGGTGTGCTGTTTCATAAGAGCAGTGACATGCGGCACAACACATAGGGTATCCTTTGGACTGAAGGATCCTAATGATCACGCCAGCCCATCGGGTCTACAATCCACGATAGCGGTTAAATTGTCGGTTGTGATTGCTACCACTGAATCAGGTAATGCAGCTTAGCATATGTTGCGGGCCAGCCTCCTGGATTATGTCCAAATGGGGTGTATTTCGTTTTTGGCTGCACTAGGGATTCTAAATATGACACCAGTCAGGCCAGTGGCTCACAAGGCATACCTTCATCTTACATAACCATTCCGGTGAACTGCCAGTATATGTTACTAACCACCAATTCCTGAAATGTGAAATGGCCACAGAGACAAGGGATGTGGTGACAGGCAAGCAGACCTGAGCACAGATCAGCGGGTTTTTTTTGCTAATGTTAAACAGATTCCCAAAATCAGAGACACAAAACTATGCTGGCAAAGGTTCACTGCAGAGGGATATAATTGCGTGTGTGAGATCCATTACCAGAGAAGCATGGCTTTCCGATATGGAGCTTACCTTGCCGGACATCTGTGTGTTATTATTCTCTCCAGTGGCCTGTAAAGACTGATAATCTTTTTAACAGATTCCTCTGCTGGTTTATGGATTGAAATACCAAAAGGCCATCAGAGTGAGGTGATAACATTCCTCAAGAGGCTCAATTCTGGCATTCATTCGGCATGTAGGGGTTCCCTCGCAAAGCTCACCAGTGAGGGTAGCAGCCAGCAAGATCAGGCGCTACAGCCGAGCTCTCGTTTTCGGCTGACCAGTTGGAGGATTGAAAAGAGCGAGGAGGAAAAAGTAGGAGCCGGGGAAAATTGAGAGTGAAAAAACGTGGGGCCAAATATGTACGTATTTCCCATGACTGTAACTGTCAATACAGGCTACGCTGTATTCCGCGTGCCCTTTGACCTGTTTATGATTTTCAGTTTTAATAAGCAATGATGCTGATGCAACAGTGTCTTATTTTATTGAAGTTCTTATCACTCATTAATAACCTCAGGAAAATTAAATATGGGTGGAAATCGTCATTCAATAAAAATATAGAAAGACTCTGAAGAAGGGTCTCTCATATGATCATTTTTCTTTGTTTTTCCAATTTTAGTTTTTTTTGGAATTGGTATTGTTATAGATCGGCTCGGTAATAATTTTGTTCCCATAGCTATAAGAAAAGCTGTACAGGAGTCGTAATTCATCAAGGGTCCCACTGGTCTCTTCCAGGATGGTGTTGCCAGAATCATGCCACATTTTACAACTGACTTTATAAAGGGAATTTATTGATTCTCATGAGTCACCTTTAGGCTGAAATGGTTTCTGAAGGGAAGGAACCATTTTATTTTTTGTATGAGTCTGGGATTAAATGTAATTCTTATTATTGGGTCATAAGGAGGTTATTACAGATAACACAATAGTGAAAGATATGTTCTTGTAACCTGAATGTTCTTGGTTCACATCCCAGACTAGGGCTTGTTGCAGGATCCTAGAGTATTAATATCTCGAGAAACCTCAGTAAAATGTCCAGCTGATCAAACCAATAGAAGTTCTTTTGGATAAAGCCTAAAAAATGATATATTGAACACTTTTACCAAAACGTCATTTGTAACATGTTAAACATGCATGACAATCCACTACCTCTCACACTTTTGACTAGGAGAGCAGCCAAGTTGTTGAAGAGGAGTGGGCGGCACTTTGCCGAGAATTAGCTCCAAACCTCAGCCGTCAGAGGAGGGACAATAAGGTGGAAGATGCTCTTCCCTGTAGCTTCATATGTATGGACACAGCACGTGTTTCCAAAGGTTACGACATCTACCACAATTTTGCGGGAGGGAACTTAGTCCAGATAGAAAGCAGCAGAGGATATTAATCTTCTCCTCACATTTTCTTGGCCCTCTTGACATTTTCTTCTTCTCTGTGGAATGTTAAGCATACATCAAAGCATACGCCGACAAAAATAGCACAAACTCGAAGTAATGATTATTTCCATCATTGTTCGTCTCATCAAAAGAATAATTTCTCAAAGTGTATAAATAAATAAAGGGCGAGATTTATTGCCAGCACTTTTTTGATTTACTAAATCAAAGCATTAGTCAAGTAAATTACAACCAAAAGGAATGCAGAATTCTCCTCTGAGGATTTTGTTTAATGGAGGATATTAAGTGTAGGGAAGAATCTTTTAAATCAATGTTATCGGATGCAATGCTGCTGGTATTTTAAATGATGCAATATTGTGCCGCTGTAAAACATACATGTACACATATGCAATACTTTAACATGTTCTAAACACATAAAAAGAGACTTTTGTAAAAGTACATGAGATCAGGGGTCATGGTTCGCTGTGCCATTCTGATTGTGAATTTACTCCTGAGGTTCATGGGCCACTCAGCTGACTCTGACCACATTTTCTTCAGCATTAGCTTTCTTCATGGGCCACTCAGCTGACTCTG
>JAACJT020000028.1:10561705-10582851 GCA_009936485.2 Gymnarchus niloticus | reverse complement strand
ACCCACACACTGTGGGAAACAAAAGCCGTCTGCAGATCTGCTGTCTCTCTCTGGCATCTGACATTGGTTGCGTGCATCTTCCGTGGAGCTACATTTAATCCCATATTGAACATTAGTACTACCAGGAAAATACAATACAAACATTAATTACATTGCTGAGCTAGCCTCAGGTGACAGAGCTACAATGCTGTACCCACAGTCCACTATACAACTGGCAAGAACACCTGTGAAGCAGACAAACAAATGAGTTGTATTTGAAAAACGATTAACAGAGGAAAGATTAATTTTTTAGGGGGCATGCAAAATTTATTTCTCTGTAATGAAACTCATGGTTGTTTCTCATTTCAAATAACACTTTAAATTAAACTGTTGATTCAGAGCATCATAGCAGCCCCCCCCCCAGATGCTGTATTGTTAGGATTCTTCTTTCTTGTCTGTTTTAAGCTTCATGCATAAATAAATCAACTTATTTATAACCTGCCTATTTTGCCATAAATGGTTTCCCTAGGAAAATTTTGAACTGGTATTACTTTTATCCTTTTCTATCTTTCAGTAAATATTTTTGATTTGTGTTTCTGACAAAGGCTGTGTTAGAGAAGGAAAGCAAAAACTATAAAACATATGAGATTATATAATAAATTATATAATTGATTATACAGTACAGTGGACCCCAGGTTAACAAGGTCCTAAGTTAGGATAGTGTTGGCTAGAAATCCATGTAAAGTTTGTAAATATTTAAGAATAAATGATTTATCAAAAAAACCCTGCCATGCTGCAATCCCATGAGGTGCCTGTGTCCTGTATATTTGTAAAATATTTTTAAACATGATCACCCAGTAAGATGATCATGTTGGTTGTTACTGTTACCATTAATATTGTTTGCATAGTGATGTCCCTAAGAACAAAAATTAAACTCAAGGTTTTTCAGATTTACTGTGCATTAATTTATGCCCTTATTTATTTTGTGCAAGTTAACTTTCCTTTTGATTTTAAACATTAAATTGATGTAATGTGTGTTGCCTGATTGGACTGTGTTTCTTTGAAGTGCTGAGCAGTGGCCGTTCTAGATCATTTTGAATAGGGGGGCCAGGATGGGCCTGTTGTTCTGCTGGAGGGACGTGTATAAAAAAACAACCTATGTTGCCACCAATCTAATTACAAGTTAATAAAACAAACTCTCATCTAGGGTGCTCAGTGCTCAGACTGTTGATGGGGGCACTAGCCCCCCAGAACCACCCCTGGTGCTGGGTTAAAAATATTTCCAACAGGTTTGCTGCAAATGTGCCAAGCTTTCGGTCGCCTTACACTGATGCAGAAGAGAACCAATAAATTCATTTTTAATTCACTTTCAGTCAATTCAGATTCATTTAAAACTCCAATTTCAGCTATCAGTGTTCCTCAGCTTGGAAGGAGCCCTGAAAGAGACTAACACCAAATGCGGGAGCAAAATGAAGGATTTTGAACTTTTGCTAATCACATGGCCCACTGAAAACTTTTGTCGTTCCATCTCCGTGTTTCCCATTTGCAGCCATTCAGGAGAAACCATCCAGAACTCACATCAGTCTGCCCACCAATAGCGACGTGGGGAAGGACAGCATGCCGGCTGGGACAAGCATCGCAGAGAGCGAGCTCCTATTGGAGGTGAGAGCAGAGGGGGCAGGTCTCGGTGGAAAATTCAGGTCAGAGGGAGGCTGCCCAGATCATCTGGCTGGAGATGGGACCACGTAAAGAAGCCAGATCATTTTAAATTCTGCAGATTGGGAACCTACTGCGATGGCATGAACTCGAATACCAAAACTCTCCTGATTTTAGATAGCAGGGCGAGCTAAAAAAACACTGTGTGAGTGGTATTTTTATAGAGGTGTGTCGAACAGCTGTCAATTCACGACTGAAATTTACAACATAGGTCAGTGAATCTCCTAATAAACAGCACGACCCCTTCCTGAGCATAACCAAGATCCCGGCTTTGGTTAACAACCGAAATTGCTATAGCACTCAATAAAGAATGACCCAATTGACCATGGAAATGTGTTGCCCTTGGTTGCGTGACTTGAAAAGCGGTTTACAGCAAGGCACGGCTTTGGATCTCTGTAATTGTACTGGGGTCACCATGACGACCAAGTCTCCGTGGACTTAAAGACGCCAGAAAATTTTCCTTTATTCTGCGGAATTCCAAAATGTTTGGAACGCTTGTTTTTCAGTTAGCTCTGACTCTGACAAAATGTCTTTGATGTCTATGGGACACTGCTTTGCTCGGGGAAGCCGGCAAACACAGACGTATTAAATTCTTTCCCCACTGGCCTTTGCCATTGACTCTTATAGTGGCTCATTTTCAGCTTCTTGTTCTCCAAAATCCGAGTTTTCTGAATCTGTGAAATCTAAATTTCCACAAAATGGCTTTACCATCTTTTTCGCTCAGACGTGAGGGCACTGCTCTTTGAAATGGATTGACTTTCATTTCTTGTTGCTTTCCTCAATCCATGACTCCAGGTGGAAGTTTCCATGATCTAATTTCATTGGAATTCCGAGAGGCAAGAATGCTGGACATAGCAGTGCAAAATTCAGAAAGACACTTTTCCTCTGAAAAATATCGAATGAAAAACAATAACTTCTTTCCCCCAAGTCCCAGCAGCATAGTATGAAAGTAGAATTTCTTCACAGTTAATGGGAAATTTCTGAATAGAAGATGTGCTGCATTGTGGCATATGAAGTAAAGAGGCTCACAGACTAAATCGGGTCTGAGAGTTTCTTGCCAGCGGTAGTCCAGATGCCATCAAATATGGGCCAGTGAATGGCTCTGTGGGTTAGGTGTCGCTGCCTGCGTCTGGACAGTCACCGGTCTGAATCTCTTGGCAGAAAGAGTAGTCCTGTTACTGTGGGCCCATAAGTAAGGCCATTAACTCCGAAAATTGGTCCAGGGATGCCAGATAGACGGCTGACCCTGCGCTTTGGCCCAAAGCTTCGCTCTCAGCTGTGTATGCGCGTCTGGGCATCTCACAGGAGAGTGAGAAGGGAAATGTAAAAATCAAAGGATTCCCATGCACCTGCACTCTTCACGTTTCTTTCATCGCGAAACAGGAGGCATGTGTAGGGCTTGTAAAGCACGCTGCCGCTGGGACACAGCTCAGGTCTTTGCTGGGTTGCGCCCCCAAATGTGGGATGGCATTGGTTACAGTGTCAGTGGCCCCTGGCTGATCTGTCAATCAAAGTCTAGTCAATGCTGTTGTAGACCTATGGAAACTCTCCTCTTTGTCACACACACACACACACACACACACACACACACACACACACACACACACACACATACACGTCTCTGGCAGTTCCAGTTCAGCATATTCTTTTAGGTAAACTCACATCAAATGAATAAACAAAGTTGAACATATTCCTGGAGCCAAATGCTTGTCTCTGCCTTACATTGTTGATATGCTGTAAGCAATTATGACCATCATTTTCAATAGCAGCGTAAATATTTCATTATAGCCATGAATGTACAGCATCCTGCAGGATGGAATTGCAAGCTTCCACACAAGTTTCCATACCTCAGAATGCAACTCAAATCAAATGTACACCAGTATGGTGGGGTGTAGCAATTTTTTTCACATCTAGCATAACAAATATCACCATTTCTAAAATCAGTTTTGATATAGTTTTATGCAGTTGTTTTTATTGACTGTCATTCACATTTAATCTTCTTTACAGTAGTTTTTTTATCTAAATGTATAATTCCCAGAATGAAAAACAGTTTTCTTTTTAACTATCTAAGGATAGGATGTTTCCACGATCACGTGCCTTCCAGTATAAGTCCCAGTACAACCAGGTACAGGAAGCGGGTGTAAATGAGCGCCCCCCAAGTCACATCTCCCCATGGGCAAAGCTACCAGTCTGACTCGTCCGATGGCACTAGACTGGGCCTCGCAAGCTCAGTGAGACTGGACTGCCTGACCTGCACTGACTCATATTAAACTGGGGGTGACGGGGTCTGGCAGGGAGAGGACCACAGTCACGCGATTGCCGAGCACTTGGACACAGAACAGACGGCATGCGCAGGCCAGCTCTGGAAAGTTAATAAAGCACAGCTTTGTGGAACTGACTCGCCTGCCCCCCCCAGCCTCAAACGTGGAGATGCTGTATGATTTCAGTTTATTGTTGAGTGCCGGTCCTGTACAGGTGAATGTACAGAGTAATGCATACTCTAAAGCTGGATTTCCATATTTTCAGAAGCTCTGAAATGCATCTAAATATTTATGGCACCTAAGTGATTTTTGCATTTTTAAATGTTTGAAATTAAAATAGAGAGTTTGTATTCCACATACCGGCTCGTAGCACATGTCATGACATGTATGTCCTGTATGTTTCAACACCAAACAAACCAACGAAATGCTGTGAACTTGGTGATTTAAGCTGATTTTAAAATTATCAAATTTATTATTATAAATCTGCTTACTTTCCAAATAAGTTATGCAAATGAATCTTGTTATTTTTCTTCTCTTCCAGTCCTTGGCCGGCTTTGCACTGGTGCTGAGCATAGAGGGGATGGTCTTTTATGCTTCATCCACCATCGTGGACTACTTGGGTTTCCATCAGGTACGGTTTATTTATAAGTTTTGTGTTTCTTTTCGGAATGGTGTATCCACTGAAACCTGATCGTGGATTTTTCTGCCCCATTACAGCATTTCTAAATGGTACAGAACCATATACAGGTTGTAAGTATGGACTACTGGGACAGTATCATGAGAGTGATGGAGTAAAGTCCGTTAGACGTTAATCCCATACTGCTAAATTCATGCTAATTATGGACCTTAGGATGGAATCTTTCATGGGTAATATTGGTCTGGGAGACTAATTCTTTGGAATAGTTGTAACTAACCCTGGTACTAGTAATCTAGTACCACGGTTTAAGTGATTTAACTGACAATTTTTTCAAGCTGTATTTTGTTCTGGCAAGAAACATTAAAAATGTGGTACTCTGCACACATTAGCTAGTAAAATATAAAAAACAGTCATCATAATGGACCTTGTGATTGTTAGTGAATGACGTGCTAATTTTATGACAGGTCTGTCGAGCTTCATTTGTCAAAGCAAGCTGCCTGAACAAGCAGACAGGTGTGCAAACTTTAGCACAGGAACAGGCAGCTATAGTCCATAGGAGGTACAGCTGACCCTGGTTTGCTCGCCATTTATTAGCAATGGGACAAATGAGGCTTAAAAACCAACAGGTAGGTGGGAGTATCCTGAACTAACCAATCAATGCTGGCACAAAAAGAGGATTCAAAACCAGTGGTGGGTGGGAGTATCTTGAACTAACCAATCCACTATGTGTTTTGAAACTTCATTTATCTCATCATTACCACTTATGCATTTGAATGTCTTCCTGAAGCCCGCCATCTACCAGGCTTTTCTGGCAGGGATCAGCAGCCGAATCAGACATTCTTGTGACACTCCTAAGACTATGGCCCTGAATGAGTAGAAGAACCCTTCCAGAATCCATTGCAGGCATCTGCAAAGGGCCGTCTGCGCAGCCCATGGTGTTATTGAAAACTGTGGTTAAATAACTTGACTCTTGGCAACCATATTGATGGCGATCCTCCAGAATGTCGTGTCTGTTATCTTGGTCTCCTGGCTTCTCAATGGCATGCTCATTGTTGCCATGATTGAATCCATTCATCTTGTTGAGCTACCTCTTTTTTTCTTGCCTTCAACATTTCTGAGCATTATGGTTTTCTCTAAAATGCTGGGTCTTCTCATAAAATGCCCAAAACAAGATAACTTCAGAGAAGCAATTTTTTAAGTGGAAGTTCAGGCATGATTTGGTCAGCAATTTTCAATTGCATCAAAATTCTTCTCGTCCTTGCTTCTTCATTGTCCAGCGTTTGCATCCAAAGCCTGATCATAGGTTTATGTAATTGCTTGGGATTAAAGCCAATAAAGAGCATTCTCCAGACACACTCTTGGAAGAATGGAGGATGGGGTTAGACCTTATCTTTCTGAAGGATATGCAGTTCTCATTTCACTGCTGTGCTGACTCTGCCATCCACAGCTTGACACGTCACTGGGATGTGTTATGTACTTTCTTTAAGGGTAGTACAGCAGGGTAGTACAGCACACTAGCTTTTCTGAAGAACAGAATTCACTTTATATTTCATGGTATATCATCTGGCAGTTCACCACAACAGAGAACTAGGCTTTGAGGACAGACAGTACAGAGAAGCAAGGCACCGATGGCAGATTTTTGCATCCGCGCAGGTCGAGAGACGGGGTGAGGGCTGTGGTGAGAAAGTGCTGCCTCAACAGTGACTTCCAGGACCAGGGAGTCACTTCATTCCTCTTCTCATTCTCATTCTCCAGCCTGTCAGACATGTCCCCCCCCCCGAAAACACACACCCGATGGGCACATGTTTTCAGAGCTGAGGGATGCTGAAAGATTTTATTGTTGGCAGGCTGGGCTAAAGTTAGCATGAACAACCCCCTTCCTCTGGAGCCCTTTAAATGCTGATGATACCTGGAACCGTCATGCTGCTGCTCACTTAAGTCAAACACGGTCCTGCGCATGACATGGCAAGGCTGGCATTAGGCTAGCGGGAAGTGTTATGGTGCACTTCTCACTTATTACACTAGCATTAGCCTGAACTGAAGGACTAAGCTATCTAGAAGGATGGCCTGACTGGGCCATTAGGTGCCTCCTGTGTTGTACTTCACACTGAATCTGTTGTGCTCCTCAGCTGTGCTGCCTGCCGGTACATAAATTTCTCACAAGAAGTAAACCCTTTCTCAAGCCTGTGGTCCTGGGTTGTAGCAAAGTTTCTGCTTAGGATGTGTTTTTTCTTACTTTTTGTCATAAAGTTAAGATTTTTTCACACTTCTAGGAAACTCACCTCATACATCAAATGCAAAATCTATTAATCCATCTATGCAAGTGCATATATAGTACAGGGTCACAACAGAAAGAGGCACAGTATTCCAATTCACCGTGGAGGACATTTAGGCTAACTGTATGTCTTTTGGCTGCAGGAAACCCAGTGCATCATGGGAAGAACTGCACTCTCCACGCAAACCCAGGAGGTGTGAGGCGACACTTAGGCCCTTTGAGTCACTGTGCTAAATGTAGATTTTAGGGGCTTTTTGGGGTGGTAATGGCTCTGTGGCTTAGGTGTCTTCATCCATGACCAAAAGGGTGCAGGTTCAAATCTCTCAGCTTACCGTAGATGTCCATATCACCATTGAGCCCTTGAATAAGGACCTTAACCCCAGTTGCCCCTGAGGTGCCCAACACTGGTTGACCCTGCACACTGACCCTCAGAGAGCAAGATGGGAAGATGCAAAAATTACAAATGCCCCACCGGGATGAATAAACTAATTGTAATCTTGAACATTTTTAGGAGAGATCTTTTGACAAAAATTTTTTTTAACTTTCGCTTTGTTGCGGTAACTGAAAAAAACATAATTTTTACTTAGTTTCAGAGTATACACTTGACCAAGTAATATTCATGTTTTAATTGCAACTATAAATGGATAGTGGAGGAAAATCAAGAGAAACTCCAATCACCCTATGCACTCACTTGGCTCTGGGTGACAGCTTGTGGCCCCTGTAGAAGCGTGTCCTTCCCAATCAGCACAGCACAGCACCGGTGATTTCCTCAAATGAAGATGCTATGATTGGGCATATCGAAGGCTCTCCTGACAGCCTGCAACCGTACAGTGGGCAAGCCCCACCCACAGCACACAAACGCCAGCAGAGAATGCCTGCCCTGTAAACTGGAGAAGGTTGCCATCTGGGGATGCACTCATCTCAACACCAAAGGAATGCTGAATTATGGGATGCACGTGCTCGCACAGGTTTGGATCTTAAATGGTGCCTCCTGATGGAATTAACAGTCCGAGCCAACCTTGGAGGAACAGGCCTGATATCATTATATAGCCTAGATCATGATAGTTTTTCAGTGGCAAAGTCAGGCATTTTAGTGTTGTCCATGTGCTTCTTACACAGCAGCCGTTAGCAGGTGTTAGAATTACCTGGCACAGTATCCCGGCCCTAGGACACCTTCTGTTGAGGCGGGACTCCCTATTTCCACCTTCAACTCTGCACGTAGTTTGTCTGTAGTTAGCTACTTGCGCCCTTGTCACAGAAGTAACTGCACATCGCAGAACCACATTCTAAGTCACTAATGTCTCTTGCTTTTGACTGCTCTAGCTGGTAATACTGAAGTTTAGGGGCAACCTGGTTGCATTAGCGTAAAACAACTGGCGTGTTTTACATGCCTGTCATCCACTTTTTGTAGCACTGCTGCCCACCACGTTGTCAGTCACAGAGAAAGAAAAACTCCACATCTGTGAATCACACTGACTTCAACTTTTCTTCACGGCCAGCTGTGGGCTAGATATGGGTAACAGCACCATCTCTTTATTTAGGCAGTATTGAAGTAGAAATCCAGGTTGTCATATTAACAATTTTCTCAACAACCTAGCTAATCACTTTTCAAAATTGTCAGAAATGCTAACAGTTATTAAAATGCTGAGATTTAAGTTGTACACAATAGTTGTCCTCATATAATATGCTCGACATGTATAATAGATATAGAAATTAAGGCATGAAGCAGAGTTGGCTTCACGTTAACCCACAGAAAATTCACTGAGACTTAAAAATATATATATTTAAAAAAAAAAAAACATATACATTCGAAGCATTTTTGAGGCTCTCTGCGAAATTTTTCTGACATGTAAAGGAAAGAGATTATAAGGGAAATTAGATTGCACAAAGACATGACTACCATGCATCACAAGGGACTAGAAAGCATATATAATTTTAAGGCTTCTTACCACAATAAAGGCGAGAAATTGGGCACGAGCAGAATATCCCTTTGATCTGATTTGTTACTTTGTAATTACGCTTTGAAGAACAAGATTCATAGTCCAGGAAAAATACTGCTTAGTGTTTTTGTTTTGTTTTTTTTTTTTTTTTTACAAGGGGATCTTACACAATGGTCACTCGATCTGTCTGCTGACGGGCATCGCGGTGTCGCGGCCGTGTGTTCGGTTGAGGATTTGTTTTGTAAGGCAAACGCTCAAAAACCCTCGCGTGCCTTCGATGTGGAAATTAAAGTGGAGCTGAATATTTCAGGAGGAATCTGTCATTCATGACAGAACGCAAAAGCTATTGCTGGAAAGAAATAGGAATTACAAATGTGGAGGCACTTGTGGGAATTTTTCGTCAGGGCTGGGCTGCACCAGTCTTTCACCAGCTGGTGTCACGCGATGCTGTTTTTTTTTTTATTTTTGCACTAACAATATTATTACCATTTGAGTTTCTGTGGCTTTTCCTGCTGCAATGTGTTTTAGGGCGATTACCTATAAAAACACATTGCCTGCTGGCTGAAAAATGACCGAATGTTTTTGAAATTAAACAAACATTAAAATTAGAGATAAATTAGAGTTAAAATTAGTGGTCACACCATCAAACTCTAAGCAGAACATGGAGGTATTCATTTACAGCACAACATGATAGCCATATCAGGCCAGATTAGCTAGGTCATGTCTGGGCCAGGTCAAACGTTGCACTGGTTAAGTGGGACGACATGGACTGCTAATTGGATGGGAGGTATACTAGGCGGGGTCCTAACGTTTCTCCCCATCCTGTGTGCAGACCGACGTGATGCACCAAAATGTCTTTGATTACATCCATGTGGACGATCGGCAGGAGTTCAGAAGACAGCTCCACTGGGCCATGAATCCCAGCCAGCAACTGTCGACCCCAGATCACCCTTTAACAGCGGGGGCCGGTAGGTCGATGCTCATCAGCAGGGTCAGGGGTCATGGGGGAGGGGCTTCAGTCTATCCAGATCTAGCATGAATATGGGCTTCTTTTTCGTAATTAGGAAATGGAAGATAATAATCCCTTGGTTATGCCATCAGCTTTCATAATTACTTTTGAGAATGTGTTGTTAAGGAGACCAGTATGTTTATTTTAGTGGCAGTGTGTCATAAAGCATTTCGCAAATTAAATATTGTTTGAAGGATGCATTCCCATGGTAACAATCTTGTTTATCCTAGCAGAAACCATTACATGTGTAACTACAGTACGTTCAGTGTTGGTTATAAACTCAGATAAGGAGATGGATAATGAAAACACGAATGCCCTCGACTTTGAGAGGCCACAGGCGTGAACTCAGGTACAGGCTCTCGTGTCCCAGGGGAAGACTTTGTGGTGAGTAGCCTCTTCAGCTCTGGCGAGTCGGGAGACATCCCTGCGGAATTCTCCTCATTCCTCAATCGCTGCTTCATCTCTCGCGTCCGCTGCCTGCTGGACAGCACATCAGGGTTCCTGGTGAGTTACTGTTGCCCTCACTGGTGATCACATGATCACAGTCACATCCATTACATTTATGCAGCTTGATATTTTACTGGAGTGAGTCGGCTCAATGGTACTATAGCAGTTTCTCCAAGGATCTGAACTTGAAACCAGAAAGTAGACTCAGGTTTTACAAGTCTAGGCCCTGAACCAGTATACTATGTGCTGTCCCACAGTAACCTACAAACCTGATCATTTGCCTGGTAGGAATCATTCTGAAGGAATTCAGCTTAGGTACTTTTCTTAAAGGTACAGCACTTGGTCTCTGTGTGACATCTGAACATCTTTAGCCACAGTACAACCCAGAACCCAAGGAACCACCTGCCACACCACTGTAACACACATTCATTCAGGCGGGTAGAAGGACAATCTAGATAGGGTACAGACACTTCAGGCCGTATGGAGACGACAGGTAACCAAGCTGCCCGTCTTTGGACTGCGGGTGGAAACCAGCAAGACTTGGGGAGAACATGCACACTCCATACACTCCAGCAGACATGGGATTCGAACCCCCAACTCTGCAACCCTGGAAGTGTACACACATCTACACAGTGCACACTTGCACATTAGACTAAAATCCTTTCTCTACACTAGCTGAGTTCCACTTCTTCAGCCCTAAATTTGTTTGCAGTGACCGTCAGACAAACTACCTTGAAATCAGCATTTTTCACTGCCCTTTCCCTTCCAGCGTGGCGTGAAAGCAACAGTTTTACACAGATGCTTAATGAATTTTTGGTGCTTAAAAATAAATCTCTTTCCAATACAAGTCGGAATGGGTGAAGGATTTATTTACCAGTACTCATTTATCATGGTCATATGGAAGGTTACCGCATGGGTTATCATTATCATTTGATTGCAGCATCTTGGTTTAAGTGCTCATTCAACCCTCCTGTATTACTTCAATAATTTTAAATAAAGTTTAAGTACCAATTTTCAGAATGACTATATATAGGATATCCCCTCAGCCCGGAAATACCACTGGTGGGTTATTTGAAGAAAGTCACATTTGCAGCATGTTACCACCTCCTAAACGTTTGACCAGAGTGGTTTGGACACTGCAGCTGAAATGCAGAGGGCATGTTATTTAATGTCAATATGGGAAACCGACGACTTGGATAGGCTCACTTCCGGAAAGGTCAGCAGAGGTCCCCCTGGACCTTCACATCTTGGTTTGGCTGGAAAAAGCACAGGTTGCGTGCTCCATAATTGTTTTGCGGGATTCGGGATGTGAGAGGCCCTGTTCTTTTAGAGAATCGAAAAAAGCCACTAATCACACTGGCCCTCATCTTTTTTTTTTTTTTTTTTTTTAGATCTTTTTTTTAAAGATGTAGAGAACAATTTCTCATCGCAGCCACTGCAGCTTTGACTCCTCGTGGAAAGTTTTCAAAACTGTGAAATCAGGGTGATAATCGACATCATTCGTCACACTGACCACTACTCTTTTCACAATGAACACCGTTTACACAACATCCTAGCTGTCAGATAAGCTCCATCTGCAGTGTCATACATGCTGGATGCTTTTATAGCTGCGCATTAAATGGATTTATACTAATAATTTTGAATATTGCTGATTACCATGAGTTCTAACACTATGTTCATACATTTTTATACTACTTTATTATAATGCATTTATGTTTATTTTTTGGTACTGTGCTTCTGGGAATGGCCTGTCCTTCCAATGTGATGGTTTCTTTGTGACTGATAAATTCAATTTTCTCTAAGAATATTAGCTTAATATTTTATGTTAAGAGTTCCTTACAAAAGAATGGCTGATTTTTTTTTATTTATAATTCGCCTCATACCAAGTTTCTCTTCACGTTCATATTTCGTGAAAAGCATGACTGTCAAAGCCTAGCCTACTTGCTTCACTTTAAAATGACATTTTTGAAGTGACTCATTACACTTGCTGTGACTCGGAGTCTCTGTCCCAAGTGCTCAGCCAGTACTGCCTCTCCTCTTCCACATGCCTAGACCATGCAGTTCCAGGGCCGTCTCAAATTCCTCCACGGGCAGAAGAAGAAGATGCCGTCGGGAACACCGCTGCCCCCACAGCTGGCGCTTTTCTGCATCGCCGTGCCGTTGCTGCTGCCCAGCATCACCGAGATGAAGATGAAGAGTGTGGCAGTGAGGGGCAAACACAAGAGTGGCCTCCTCTGTACTCTAGACCACAAGTAAGGTGCCTCTACACGTCTTGCAGCCATGATGGAAGATAATGAGGCTTACGGTCTCACAGATTAATTAACTGATCATGAAACTTTTTAACAATCAAAGCACTTTTGTACAGTGACTGAAATTAAGTCAATCTATTATGTTGAAAAAACCATAAAAGTTAACTTGAATCATTGTGATGTTCAAAGCTTAAAAGAACATCATTTCAGGACAGAAGGAAACTATCAAATATAATGGCTAAGGAGCTTTATTACCTCTGCCTTGAAGCTCACATTTTTGTACAATATCTGTAATAGTAAAAATCAGCCCTTAAGAAGCCATAACAATCAGACGTCCCAGCCAGGCCTGACCCAGGCCTTTGGCACTGATTAAACCCATGGCATCAAAACCTACTGGGCAAACATGGATTGTTCAGCCAGGGGATGACACGCCTTCCCAGCAGAGGTATCCGTGGTAACTCTGGCACTGTCCTGAAACTCGTTACCCAGCAAGGTTCTGACACTCCTCATATCAGCCACCACTCACCTTGTCCAGTCTCTTCCCTTTCCCCCAACTTTCACTCCACCCCTCATATCTTTTTCTCCCATTACGCTGTGTAAAAACGAGATTCCAGTGGCCTTTCGTGTGCAAACAGTACGTTCGAAGCCGCTTCTCGAGTTTGTGGGATTCAAGCATCGTAGACGGGTAGAATCAGCATGAGGCATGTCAAAGATGGAGTTCAAGTGAAGCACAAATATCCAGAGTCGCTCGCTCTGGTGTCTGCAGAACTTCACGCTAAGCTTCAAGAAGAAAATTTTAGTAATACTGAGAAAATCCGCATCTTCTGGCTTTTTTTACAGTTCACCATTTTAAGACAATAAAAGACTTCAAAACAAAATCTTCTGTCGCTTTAGTATACATGAGGCAATTTTCGGAACAGGTCTGTGCAGTAACAACAGTGTTGTACAATTGTACTCTTTCACAGTAATCCAGTTTAAATGCTGTGATGGAGATTTCTGGAGGATTTTACAGCTACAGGAGGAATCCGTTTATCATTGGCAAGACAAGGAATATTGTGATAGAGCCAGATTTGATTTGTTACCTTGTGGCCCAAAGGCAGTGCTAGAGTTCACCGCGTGACGTGTGTCATGTATCTGCAGATATCACGCATAATTCTCACAACTCTGTCAAACTATGTTGTGAGACATACAAACAACATTTCCTTCAGCTAAGTACAGGAAAAGAACGAAAAAAAAAATCCAAAACACGTATGTATGAGGAGTGACTACCATCTCAGACCTATCAAAAGATGCTTTAGGATGAATAATTGTATTTTACTTCAAATAATGTTTGTTTGCATCCAATTACAGTCCTCAAAATTAAACATGGAAAAACACGAACATTTTACCCTTCGAGGAGAGATTGATTTCTCAGTAATCATTTCAACTCAAACCAAGGAACAGCTTCTAGTGATGTTGCAGTGAATTTAGTATTTATGGGTACTGCTTAAGGTATAAATGAATAGCCGTCACCGCACTATTTCACATCCTGTCACTTCCAGTGGCAATAATTATTGGCAGGTTCTCAAATCGCCGAGGCTAATATATATCTATACTGTGCCACTTCAACTGCTGTTGCTCGGGTCAGTCAGATACATGCATGACTCAGACTCTCCAGAATCAGTAAAAGCTTCATAGCTAAATACAGCAGATACTGGGATAGTTTGATGACTGAACAGAAAATTGCAGTACTGATTTATTTCATTCGTGTATCTATAATATGACCTTGCAGATTGTTCAGCCTTTTATTTCATTCCAGGTCATTTTTAATACTTTTATGATCATTCATGTTGTAAATATGATGTTTTAAGCCACAGCAGGGAATTTGCTCTGTGTTTTAGAGGGGAAAAACACTATAAAGAGAACTGGACGACTGGATAAGATTCGGAACCAGGATGTGAAGATACTGAGGCCTCAAGGACGAGTCCTTGTATATTAAGCACAGATGTGAACATGAAACAAAATGCTGCATTCTAGTCTGGAAAGCTGTCTGAAAGGCATAATGTCTAAAAAAGAGAACTCGTGTCTTTATAAAACATCAGTAGGTATATTGAGAATGCTGGCAGTTTGGCCTGCTAACTTGGCGCTGGATTCCCAGTCGGATGGTGTATTGTGAGAAAAGACTTAAATGCTATTCAGGAGCCCTGTGTTACTCCAAGGAGAAGAGAGACTAGAGGACTCTGACCTCCTGACAGCGAGGAATAAAGCAGAGAGAGGGAGAATAACTGCCCTGGCAGAGGGGGAGCAAGCGTATGTCAGCTTCTGTGCAGAAATGCCAGAACTATGTCTTTGTCATACAAGTCCTAAGAAGCATCCACTTCTCAGCCTCTGTGCTATCATCACATTATTTCAGGATGCTGAGGAAAACACAAGTCCCATCCTTTTAGGGACTTTTAGTTTTGTTACTTTCTGCTGATGCTTCAAAAATGTGGTCTTTCAAATCCAGAAGATGTTCAGAGCTATTTTGGTCTTGTTGACTTGCGCTACAGTGTGGTATAACTTTATAGGGGTGACATTTGTAATAGTTGGTTGGCTTTACATTAAGAAATGTGATTTTAACAAAAGTAATGAATATTTAAGAAATACTTGCAAATCTGATATATGAAGCCAAAATGTGCATATTGGTCATCAAACAAAGAGTAAACTCATCTCTCGGAATAAAAGCCACATTTTCCTTGAATTCTTCTTCCCGTTCATATGAACCAAACCCAGCAACTCACCCATTACTCAGTAACCGAGCAGCCATCAACAGCTAAGAAACTTATCAAGTGTTTATCCAAAGAATTCATGAATAATTAAGATATTACTGCAATTAACTGTGAATTTAGCAACATCAAGCTCCAGGTCATGTTATCTTTCTTTTTTTCTTGCTGCACTTACAGTAAGTCTTGTTTAAGCCTAGATATTGCGAAATAGAGATCAAAATGATGTACATTTTTTTCGCCATAATGCACAATCACCCTTAAATAATGGTTAAATTTCAATTTGGTTAAATGATAGTTTACAAAATCGACCGTCGAAGTCAAATTGAGTGACACCTAACCTGTGTGGTGGGCGCCCCCTGCTGGCAGCAGATGCATGTGTAAGGGGAACCTGACCCAATTGGCATGTCTGTCTTCCACAGTGAACGAGAGGAGCATCTGCGAAGGGCCCCAGGTGGTGGAACGGTGGGCCACAGCGGGGATGTGATGCTCCTGAGTTGCTCTGGAAATCCAGGAGGAACCATGCGGCACCACACCACACCCTGGATGGCACTCGCCAAGGACAACAAGCACAAGAGTGAGGCTTGCTATACCCAGGAGGAGCCTCTGAACTTCTGCAAGTCTTCCATGTCTGGGCAGAGGGGCCCAGGTCTAGAGCACAGTTCATGGGCGGTGCGGGTAGGGCAAGGTGTGGCCTTTACCCAAGGTCGACTTGGGAAGCTCAGCCACTATGGGAGGCCTGGGGCCTACAGGATGTCTGCCAATTGCCACGGGAGTCGGAACGACTACCTACCCAAACCATACAGTGACAGCTCACAGAACACAGGGATGGAGAGCTACTGCGTGGAGGGCATTAAGAGTGAGAACGGATACTCGGCTTCCTCAGAATGCTACAGCAGCAGACTGCTTCTAGATATGCCCATCAAAGTGGAGCAGGACTCTGACTCGGAAAATGGCTATGACACGTACGGACTCCCGCACAGCAGAGCGTGGCCGTGCAAGGAGCACGTGGAGAGGCGCTACTCCATGGGTTACGACGGCCTTCAGCTGAAGACCGAGGTGGACTACTTCGAGCAGTACTCGCCATGCCAAAAGGGCAAGGTTGGCGTCAGCCCCACCTTTAATGGGCACTACCAAAACATGTGCATCCCAGAGAACCGGCCCTTGAAATGTGTCCTGAACAAAGAGCTGCCGCAGTTCTGCCCACAGCGACTGCCGCACTCGGACCCCCTGTGCGGCAACCCAAGCACGAACTGCATGGAGAGTCACATGTTCGGTGGAGGGGGGGGCTCCCTGGATCACAAGGGCTACACACAGCAGGACTATAAGTTCAGCTACGACTTCAGAGGACACAGTCTGCTCCACTCCATTAAACGTGAACCGATGGACTCACCACCCTGGTCAGACGGTAGCCACGACCTCGGACATGTAGCTGCGCAGAGAAATGTCATGTCCAACTGCGTCGTGAGTGCAGCCCACAAAACAAACCCTTATATTTATATGCAGTAAGACTGCTTTTTGAACCTTGGACCTCCCTCAGCTGCAATCTCGGAATTAAAAGACACAGGAGAGATTTCCGATCATGTACACCTCTCAGGTTGAAGATTACGTCACGACAATGTCGCTGAAGGGTTGCCCATTTACCCATTGGAGATTAATAAAAATTGAAAATACGTTTTTAGAATGAGCACCTTTGGAGGAAATAACAAAACATATTTGTTTCAATTTGTATTGTGTTTGTGTTTGTGTTAAATTGACCATGTTAGAGTGTCGAGTTTACTGTATAAAGGAAAAATGTCAGACTGTTATTTTTGCTTTTTTAAAAGTATCAAAATATAAATAATAAATTGTACATACAGAGAGAGAGGCACAGAATTAGTGGAGTATGTAGCAATATGAATGCAAAAAAAACGGAAACTGAATGTTGGGTGTGGCTCCACTGATTTGTGAATTAAAACTTGTGCTTTCAATTTCTGAGAAGGCAAAACAACACTTAATTTTTCACTTACTGCCATCTGAAAATTTCCAGGATTTTATATTTATGTTTTCTTTTTTGTATAAAATCCTTAATCAATTTAAAAAAAAAAAGTCCTGTTCAGGTCCCTTAACAGTTCTAATGAGGTTATTATAGATTAGATTTTAGTCTAATTAAAGTTGTCTTTTCTTCACGCAGAATAATTCTCTACAGCTGCTTTTAAACTCTAAACAAATCAAAATATAAATTCACATCAGATAACACAATTTTTCAATTCATCTGTCTTTTGTTTTTTGTTAAAAATCATTTAAAATGTGTTGATATTTATCTTAACATGAAATTTATTAATTTTGCTACCTTTAGTATCACTTAAGATCTTTTAACATTCAGTGTTTCTAAATAACCATCCATCTTTTAACCACTTGTCCTGGTCAGGTTTGCAGGGTACTTCTAAATGTCTAATTTGAAATTTACAGATTTTCAGTTGACTCAGGCATATTAATGGACCAGGCCTCTCAGAATACTGTTAGACATAATCTGTTTTGTTTGCTTTCCTTTTCCGCCTGTATTTCTCTGTGAGTGACAATTTCAGAATGGAAGTTACTGTGGGCTACTGCTATCACCTTTTAAACTTGCACTATGGGACACGGTTATTAATCATCCTGCTACCTAGACATAATGTCCAGTTGACATGCAGAATTGTAAATGGATTTTTGCCTTTAAGCTGTTTAACTTGGGTTTTGTAAAGAAAAAAGTAATGACTTTATGTCCTGTGTTTTGTATTTATTGTTGTATTTACCAGACGTGTTAATTTAAAATAAACATATGCAAGCTTAGACAGAAATAGCTTTTCTGTCTTAAAACACACATTTAACACAAGCTCTTCGGCTAACTTTGTAGCTGCAAGGCAGCAACAACATATCACATTTTTTCTTAATATTTTAAACTCTTGTTTTTTAAATAAATTTAAAAAAAAAAAACCATAATGGAAACCTGAAGTGTTTATTTTTATAATATCCATTTCAAATACTCGTGACATGTTTCAGAAGGTGCTGGCATCCCATCCACAGTGTCTCTTACTTTGTGCTCTGTACTTCCTGGGATAGCCTACAGGTTCGTGGGAACTCTACTTTGGATAACTTGTTATGGATGGATGGATGGATGGATGGATGGATGTTCTACAAAGTGATAGAGATGCCATGTGTGTTTTGATGGAATTTATTAAGAGATCTGGGACAGGTGTGTTGAGTTGACCTGTTTTAAACCATCTCAGAAGGTAAACGGCTCTGTTAAGCGTTTAGGGACAAAGAGTGCAGAATGATTGCCATAAAACTGCACAATGTTGTACAATAATATAAATCATTCAGCCAGCTTGACAGTTATTCAGAATGATTTAATTGAAGTCTTCATTGAAAAAAGAATTAAAGCCAGCAGCTGCGATGCCTTGAAACAAAGTACTATTTTATATTAAGAGCTGCGGTTTACAAGGAAATGCTAGCTGATCGCCAAAAAATAAGGAATAGATTAAGATTTAACTGAAGCACTGCTGGTCTGGGTTTGTGAAAGCTGAAGTGCTAGAGGCATTTCCTTCCCGCCTCGCCGTACCACTTCATGTAGTCTTTATGTCGTGCAAAGACTATATTTCCTCTTGAAACAGTGCAAGATGGGTGTGGAGCTTGACAAAGGGGGGGGGGGGGTGGAGTTTGTTTTAATTTCCCGGGTCTGTGACAAATTTGTTCAGTGACTCTTAATTCCTCGGATTACAACACACATATCAGGACCAACACAAACAAACACCACTCCACTGGGTCAGTAGAACAGATTCAACCCCCTTAAGACGATTACTGGCAGATTTTGAACCACAGATAAACAAAAACATCATGGGCTCTCAATGTGTTTTTTTTTTATTCCATATAGGTCCACCAAATATAACTTTCAGGCCTAGGTGCACAGACTCCACAATGTGGATTATAGATCTTCTTATTTCATTCAGTATAATGCTTTATCATTAATCCTAAATAATTTAGTAGTTTTTGTTTTGAATTGTTCCTAGGGTTACCGTTTCCGTTTCATACCTGCTCTGTATATCATTCTTTAATGAATGTTTTACCTTTCACTTGCTTGGGATCGGCTTCAGGCGGCCCACGAACTTATATTGGAGGACATATAGATATTTATGGTGCTTTTCAAATCATTCAACTGCCAGAGTCTAACAATTCATTTGTTAAGTTAGCTTGCCACACATGGGTTTCCTTTGCCATATGTGGACGCATATGCTGATTCTCCATTTGATTCTCCACAAAACTGCTCCAGGGGCGTTGAATAAATGGCTGACCCTGTACTCTGACCCCAAACTTGCTGTCACCTGTGGTGAGAAAGATGGGAAATGCAAAAACATATTCCAGTGTACCCTGATACAAATGGCAAATACAGATTTAATTTAATCCCAGTAATATTCAGCAGTTGTGAGCCATACGCATCCCTGCGTACACTGAATATTTCACTAATTGAACTAAGGTGGTGAGAAGAAGATCCTTCTTGAGGTTTTCTCCTTTCATTATTAAATGTGGTGTAAATTCTGCTAGACAGTTCCTTCGCACGACTCGGTAATTGAAAACCGATCTCGACCGCCGGTAAGGATTATAACCGGAGCGCACCTTCAATAACGAGATGCAGGTCGTGCTATAGCAGGGAGTGCCACATGAACCAAAGCCATGTCATCAGAAGAGTTTTCAAATTGGTGTTCAGTGTTTAAAAATGCTTCTAACGCTGATTTCAAAAGCAAAACCTAATTTGTGCATGCAGGTCATTGGCTATACTGTATACGTGCCTAAAGCAGTTCACAGATTTTTGTAGGTGATTAATGGAAGCCCAGACAACATGGAGCGTAATAAGTACAGCGAAAGAATGCACAGATTTTCCAAAAAGTGAGTTGTTCAAGCGCATGAGTCATAATTTAATTCAGTACAATCCTTATTAAACTACGACCCCCACAATGCACCACTCGATTGTCCGGAAGTTGCGTATTTCACTGTTTAGGGCGGTGCCCAAACCGGCTCCCGGAAGTGCGGTGTGTTTCAATATGTAGGTGATAACGATTTTTGTACAATATAGAGTGATTAAAGGTAGGCGGACACTCTATACAGATTTTGTGTAATATGCTTAATTTATATACATAATCAATTAAATACAGCTGAGACTACCTTTTAGTCTGACTAGCTAGTGTTTAAACTTTTTCAGTAGGTTGTTCTGTGCTACTAGCTACAAAGTTTTAGCATATGTTTTGATAAGAGATGTGCTGTTATATAAAAAGGCAGTATGTTGTTATACTTAACATAGTTGGTTCTTTTATATGAAAAGGCAGTAATGTGCCGATCTGCTAGTTTCCTCTCTAGGGGTAATAGTTGTACAGTCTGTGGCTGTCGGTGATCAGTGGACATGTACCTGGTCCAAACGTGTCCCAAGCTCTGTCTGCCCAAGTTAGTGGTATTTTTCATTTAGCGGTTTACCACCGATGAGGAGGACACACGATGAACAGAAACGTTATTTTTACAAGTTATTTCCTGAAAATAAAAGTACCCATGCGACGTCTTAGAATATTTAACTAAGAGTAGCTTTTACTATTGTGATGGCATGGTGGCCCTGGTACCTCACATCTTCACGGTTGATTCTCGCCTCTGCTGTATGCGCGGAGTTGGTATGTTGTCCCCATGTTGAGCAGGTTTCCACTCGTAGTCCAAAAACTTGCATTTAGGCTGATTGGTATCACTAAATTGCCCAGAGTGAATGGTTGAATGCATGTGTATACCCTGTGATGGACTGACATTCTATCCATGGTGTACCCTGGCCAGGATAACTGGTTAGAAGGTGGATGGAGAGTTAAATTTATCTGTGCATGTGGTTTTCAGTATACACTG
>JAACJT020000028.1:10545571-10560917 GCA_009936485.2 Gymnarchus niloticus | reverse complement strand
CTAAATTGCCCAGAGTGAATGGTTGAATGCATGTGTATACCCTGTGATGGACTGACATTCTATCCATGGTGTACCCTAGCCTTGAACCCTGGCCAGGATAACTGGTTAGAAGGTGGATGGAGAGTTAAATTTATCTGTGCATGTGGTTTTCAGTATACACTGTGCAGCGCCATCACGTCTATATGAAATGTTTTGACAACCAAAATTACATTTGCATACTTCTGTGTATTTACTGATTAAAAATATACATATTTACAGCATTGCTAACTGAAGCGGCATTGTTTTTGTTTTGATTTGAAGGCCGATGGTTGCCATGGAGGAGACGGATAAAGAAGTGGTTGCCATGGCAGTGCAGAGGGTTGCCAGTATGCTGCAGCGGTCAGACCAGTTAGACAAGGTAGAGCAATATCTGAGGCGGGAAGCACGCAAGAAGGCCTCCGTGGAAGCGAGGCTGAAGGTAACGGAACACCCAAGCACAATTGTTCAGTCGTACATTTGCACGTGGTCATCACAGCATTTAGAAGCAGGTACCCTTTGGCACAGCGGCTTCTTCGGACCCATTTGAACTGTGTGACTCAAAGCCCCGCCCCTTGTCCTATTTTTAATGTGAAAAACCCCAGGCTCCACCGCTCTGCCCCACCCCAAGGGCGATGGAGTTTCAGCTTGCGTGACAAGGACTCCGGCTTAACCTCCTCCACCCATTCGTTCCCTAACCAAAGATATCCGTGGTAGAAAAACAAAGGCAGACTGTCTTTGAATGTCTATTTTACGGCTTTGTCCAAAACTGGAATGTCTGTCTGGATTGTAAACTGGAATGGTGATACTCGTCGTGTGTCTTAGCAGAACTGTAAGCTATCCAGCAGCACTTTCAAGATGCATACACGCCTGTCTCCGGGATCGAGGAATGCTAATAAAGTCATGGTTCCCAGACAGGACATCATTTTACCAGCTTCAGAGCCTGATTCAGAACTCTCAGATTACTCTTTCCTTTCAAGTTTCAGTAGAAATCATGTACGGAAGTCATTAACCATTAGCCTTCGTGTCACGTCTGTGAATAGTCCAGCTCAGGCATGACTTCAGTGTAAAGTACCACATTCAAGACTATAAGTGTGTTCATAAGTTCCAAACAGAGCCGCCCTTAGTAAGATCTATGGGAACCCGCAAGACAAGTGACATATCTGGAGTTGGTGTAAAATTAAACTTAATTTGCTTGAGCAATCAGGTTGCATATCAGTGGCTCACACACTAATTCTTGCGTCTCTTTTATTTTCCTTGTCTTCACATGGGTGATAAAATGTTGTCCAAGATTTATATCTTCATAACTTTTTCATAATGCATTTCTGATATTATTTAGACTACTTTTCCTCAATTTGATACCTTTTTTTTTTTAAACACCATTATGAACGAATCAGTCACCATTGTCACAAAGCATGCCGTTCGTTCTGTGTGATGGTGAAGCTCCCTATTAGACACATTTAAAACTAAGCAAATGTACTCAGAGCTGCTTTTATTATCCCTGGTTGGTTATTCATTGTCCTGCTGTATTCTGTGGGTGAACTGCATTACAGATGAATGGACATTAGATATGGCATTTAACATATTAATCTGGGCTTGCTGCTCTCATTCTTTAGTGTTTAGAGCAGTTTTGTGCACTCCAAATTAGCAGTAGAGCACAGTTATCAAATTACAGCTAGGGCACATCTTTTGTTCTTGGGGGTTAGTCAGTTGTGATGACTTAAAAGGCATTTTCTTTTACGATAGCTCCACCCTGTGATTAACTGCTCAGGTCAAAAAAACACCAGCTGCCACATGCAGCTATCGTAAAAATTTTCTGTTAAAGCAGAGCTACAAGCAGGGACTCCATTCCTACCAGACGGATCGATTGCAAAATGGCCAGTCTGTGCTGTGCATGCCGGGGATTTAAGCCTTTTTAATGGAGGTGGATCCTTAGCCATCTCTCCATTTAATTGGACTGGTATGCTGCCCGCAATCCTCCTTTTAGACGTATGGCCTGTGAGGAGAGTGGAGCTGGGCGCAGGCTGTGCCCCCAGCGAACGTGACGGAGGTGAAGGCGGACTGGAAGCTTGCTGAGATACACAGTTCTTGTTCTGTCACCCCCAGGCAGCCATCCAGTCCCAGCTGGACGGGGTACGCACGGGCCTCTGCCAGCTCCACAATGCCCTGGGGGACGTCAAGGCCATCCAGGGCTCCCTGGCGGACGTCAGTAAAGACTGGAAGCAGAGCATCAACACCATCACCAACCTGAAGGATGTGAAGGACGTGGTGGTGCAGCACAGCCAGCTGGCCTCGGCTGTTGAGAACCTTAAGAACATCTTCTCTGGTAGGAGCGCTGCCTTCTGGGCATCTGCGTCCGTCCGTGAAATTTTGTGGACGTTGAGATGCTCTTCGGAACCAAGGATTGCGGCAGGTTAATCGTATAATGAAATCTGCAGCCCCTTTATCTAGGTAGCAGAAGGCATGGGCTCAGCTCATCTTTTAAACAGCCTGAATCAGCTGTAAATGGATTGAAAGTCTATGGGAGAGTACGATGTCTGTTCTTGAGTGTTATTTCCTGTCCTCCAGGCCGGCCACATGTATTTCAGATTGTCTGTTTTTCTCTTTAATTCATGTGGTGAACTTAACTGCTCTGTCGTGGTATTTCTTCTAAATGAGAGGGTTGTCATCTTACTCCTTTCCAGTTTCTGATCTCCAGTCTCCCATGAATCTCCAACCTTACTGAAAGGGTAAAAGGTGGCTTGTATGAAGCGTCGAGGGTCGCTGGGATTTGTACCTCTTTTCCCAGTGCAGGTTGAGACTCACAAAGACGGTTATCACTAATTGTACCAAAATAAGCATCGTTTGGTATCGACTGCAAACACTGTGATATGAACCACATGTAAAACTCGTACTCGGGGAAATTTTTCTTTCATGTCACGTTGTTTTCCGGTAATATTTAAAGCAGCCTTCCAACACGATGGCTTCTGTGTCATTTCAGTGCTTTGCAACCTAGCAGGACATGATCCATCTCAGGCCTCATAAACAGTCCTGCGTTTCGCCTCAAGCCATGTGATGATTTGGTTCCCCAGGACCACTCTTAAGATCTGGCCCACTCTGTGGAGAGGCATCTATGGCATCCCAGTCCATAACACTACAGCCTAGAATCTGTCGGGGTCCAGGATAAGCAGAGTCACTCTGGGACTTTCCGTGGTCGGAGAAATTCTTCACTTCGGTCTAGGAACTGTGTTCACAAGAATGTCAGAGATAGTCATTAATATGCTAAATGGTTAATTGTATACAAGAATTAAACTACCATCTTTATTGTGTGAGTTATATTTACACTCGTTCGAAGCAAGCAACAGAATTGTATTCCCTAAGTCATGTTCCTCCATCTGTCTTTGTTAGCTTGAAACTCATGGATCGTCTTACTAAAAGCTTGGATTTATTTCCTGACCTGTATCTGTTTCAAATTGTAAATGTATTATAATCATTAAATATGTAATAATAATTTTTGATGACAAGTTAAAGGCCCTTCCAGTTCTTCAGTGAGAAGCAGGATGATTTAAACTGGTTAATGACTGATAGAGACTAGGGTGGGTAAAATTATAAGGTTAATTTTGTTTGAGTGTCGATTTCTTACAGTTAGGCATATAACCGTTTCCCCTAGACATGCTTCACCGAAGCGTTTCATCGTGTTTCATCACATGACCAAAGCAGACGTTCTCGTCTCTCATTGGCTGTGCGTGCACTCCCGTCCCACAGTGCCGGAGATCGTGATGGAGACCCGTGCGCTGATTGAACAGGCGGAGCTGCTGCAAGCCCACCGCAGGTTGATGGATCTGGAGTGCTCGCGTGACGACCTCATGTACGAGCAGTACCGTCTGGACAGCAAGAACACACACGACATGAACCTCATCCACAGCTACTTTGGCGACGTGCAGGGCCTCTCCGAAGAGCTAGCCAAGCAGCTGTGGATGCTCCTGCAGCGTGCCCTGGTCACGGTGAGGCGTGACCCCACCGTGCTGGTGTCTGTGGTGCGCATCATCGAACGTGAGGAGAAGATCGACCGCCGCATGCTGGACCGCAAGAAGCAGACAGGCTTCATCCCGCCGGGGCGGCCCAAGGCCTGGAAGGAGCGTATGTTCAAGGTGCTGGAGGGGACGGTGAACGCACGCATCGAGGGCTCCCAGCCGGAGACACGAGAGTCTGACAAGATGTGGCTGGTGCGGCTGCTGGAGATCACGCGGCGGAACGTTCTAGATGACCTGCTAGTAGTGAAGACCTTGGCCGTGCAGTGCTTCCCACCGCGCTACGACATCTTCAGCGTCTTCTTCGACCTCTACCACCAGGCCGTCTCCGCCTGCGTGCAGGATCTGGCCGCTGAGGAGTTAGAGTCCAACGAGATCGTCTCACTCCTCACCTGGGTGCTGAATACGTACAAAAGGTATCTCTTCACCTGGGTGCTCAACACATTTTACATTTTTCACATTTGCGTTTCATTTGTTTAGCAGATGCTTTTGTCCAAAGCAACATACAGCGAAGCAGATACAAGGCAAGCATGCAGCAGTTTATGGAGCTACTAAAGGTGTAAGTGCAGCTAGGCTAAGCATCCAGTATGGGACCAACAAGCACATGCAGGTTAGCACTGGATGAAGAGCTATGTAACGTGTCCTACCAGAAGGTAATTATAGCCAAACAGGAAGTCCTAGGAGATCAGCATGAAAACATTAATGACAGGAGCTTGAAATAAGAACTTGGAGAGGGAGTCCATGGCAGGAAATGAGTCATTGGATGAGATGTACAACAAATACAGTAGGTATCTGCTTTGCTGACCTCCACTTCGGGTGTGACCCTCTTTGCTGGTCAAATGCTTCTCAGCTTCTCGTGCAAATTTTAATACTGCAACCATTTAAATTTACTTGTTTATTAGTGTATGTGGCTTTTTATCTGAGAAAATAGTGTGAGTCAATATTGTTCTACAAAAAAAAAATTGTTTACCGCACTTTGTTTACTGAGTCAATCTTAGCCGTAGCAGCACAAGACAGCTTGTTTTTCCGTTGCTGTCAGGAATCCAGACCATTTTTTGGAGCTGACTGGACCACGTGATTCAGAGGGAAGTAAAATGTTTTCCATGTTAGTAAGCAGTTCTATACTTGGGAGCTTTCAGAAGATGGTAGAATGGTCATAAAACACTGCAAAGCAGATTGGACACCCCGGAAGTCTATACGCGATGGATTTGGGGTCACTTGTAGAACTGCCTTTGTGATAAATAAGTGATGGCTTGGACTTTGTCCTCCATTTGGTGTATCTGACCCTTTTCATCATATCCAGATCACTACAAAAGCAACAGGTGGTACCCAGTAGAGTCGGATACCCCAGAGGTTTGTTTAACGGCAATGTTTGAGGACACGGGAAACCCAGCCTCCTCTTAGGTTCTGGATCCTGCTTGGCACCCTGGTAGATGAGCCTGACTGAGACTCACTGCTACTTTTGATGCCTGTCAGACTCCACGTACCAGAAGTGCAGCTTTAGGGAGTGTGAATTAGCGGTGGGTTTGTGGAGTCCTGGTTGTGGACATGAAAATCTCTGGCTGTTTTAGCAAACCTGCAGTCGGAGTGTTATCAGTGAGTTTTACAGGGCAGTTCTCAGCCAGGCCTAGGAAGTTAAGCTGTCAGGAGTACCAGCATTCACGCACACGAGGCCTTGTTCCTGGGAGCTGTGATCATATGGGCATCTGCATACGTAATTGGGAACATTCATGGCAAAGGGCATAAATGATGAGCGACGGACAATCATGCGAGGGTTAAGTCTGAAGCTGAAAGTTCACTCACAATCTGACCAGTTGGTGTCTCCCTCGCGTTCCAGTGCTGAGATGATGGGCCACCCGGAGCTCCGTGTTGAGCGCGACGTCAACGAGCTGGAGCCTCTCCTCTCTCAGAAGGTGGTGGACAGGCTGCTGGACAAGTACATGCACACCTTCACGGTAAGGCGGCAGGCATCCGGGCCGATCCCCCCCAGCCTCCCTAATACCCCTGAGGTGCTGCCTGAGTCTTCACATGCAAGCCGCGGTTTTCCCTCCCTGCCCACCGCCTGAGGGGGCCACGGCCTGGCACATGGCAGCAAACGGGCTTAACGTAAGCTCCTGCGTTAAAGCAGCCATAACTCAGACGGCGATAAGCACACGGCCGGCTCCCGTCCAGCAATAAGAGCCCATATAATCCCCTGTTGGTAGTGGGCTCCCTTTTACCTAAGCAGGTTTTCAGCTGGGATATGATGGATTCCAGTGGTTACAAGGCCTTTCAAAGGCACATTCTTCAAAAACAAACTTTAAACACCTGCACTGTTACTGTCCAGCCATTTAATCAAGACAACAATAGCTTTGGTTCGATTCAGTAATATGAGAGCCACATTGTATTTTCTGATGTTCTACGTTGAGCAATAATTACACCTAAATATACACAGTATATGTTGTTACTAAACATTGACTAACGGGGTGTAGGACAGTTGAAGGGCATCGATTTTGCAGCGCTGATGCTGGTATACGGACAACACCCAGCAGGTCCTACAGATTGTCCTTCTCAGTAAATAAACTATAGATGTTCGCCTTCAGCTTCTGTCTGTCCTGCTCATGTACTTCAGTCCAACATCACTGGCTGGCTTCGCAAAGCCCTGGACACGGACAAGAAGGACTGGCAGAAGGACACGGAACCAGAGGCAGACCAGGACGGATACTACCAGACCACACTCCCTGCCATCGTTTTCCAGGTTTCCCCCCCCACCTGCCCCTCCAACTTGCTTTCATGGACAAAAAGAAGTATGGATGTGGTTCTGAATTCATCATGATTAAAAAACTTAAATTAATGAGTTGACTCCATGCATAGATGTTTGAACAGAACCTGCAAGTGGCAGCGCAGATTGACGAGATCTTTAAGGAGAAGGTACTGCGGCTTTGTCTGAAGCAGATGAACTCGTTCCTGCGCAGGTAAGACCGACGTAGGGTGAACGCCATAAATATGGCCCTCCGTGACATCAGCCCTCTGTCCTCCTGTGCTCTCTACAGCTTCGTGCTTCATACAAATCGAAGTTACCATGAAATTTGTCAAATGAAGTTTGGCTATACGTGAGCACGGCAGGCCTTAGAGTTACACCCACGCAATGAGGGTGACATCTCAACTGATCTCATCCTCGTTCAGGTACCGAGATGAGGCCGCGGCCTACAAAGAAGAGCACTTGAAAGATCGACAGCTGCCCCAGTGCTACGTCCAGTACATGATCGCCATCGTCAACAACTGCCAGACCTTTAGGTAAGCCTGTCGTTACCGGTGGGTCTGAGGTCATTGTTGGTTCGACGGAAACAAAACATAAAGTGTCATTAGCTTAGGTTAAGGTAATCAAGCGTGATGATGCAAACTGAAGGAATCAGAGGGTTCCAGGATGTTCTTAAGTAATAGCAGGCATGTTTGTTATTTACTAGGGATTCTATAAACAGCTTGAGAAAGAAATACTCCAGAGGGACAGAAGCTACACAGAGTGATGCTGCCATGGAAGGTTCCCTCAACGAGGTGGCCAGAGTGGGCTGTCAGTTTCTGCTGGACGAGGTCTTCCTGGATTTGGAGGTGAGCCTGCAGCTGAGGGCAAACAGCTGGTCAGCCCTTCAACCCCCACCTGTCCGTGTAGTTGGAGGCAGAGTGCTTCAGCAGGGATGATGTAGGTTAACCTAGACCCCCGGGTACTGTGATGCTTCCTTGGAAGGGCAGATGAGCCTCATCTCTCAGCCACCTGTTTTCCACACCGGTTTCTGTAATGTCACTTTATTATCCTCATAGTTCAGTTTCTTCGGTTTCCTGTCATAGAAACTCCTCAGTGAGCTGCTGACAAAAAACTGGCTCGCAGGCTCCAATGCAGTGGAGACCATTTGTGTCACTATAGAGGATTACTTCAACGACTTCGCCAAGATCAAGAAGCCTTACAATGAGGTGGGTATAAAAACGAAAATAAAATAAAGGAAAACGCTTCATGCTGATTGTAAGGGAAACGGGTAAGAAACAGTAAGAAATCAGATGTATTTGCAAGAAGCAGCATGAACTAAGAGGTATCGTTTTTGTTATTAATTTTCTGTATTTGCACACCCCTGTTTCAGGAGATGACGCGCGAGGCCCACCGCCGGGTGGTGATGGAGTACATCCAGGCCGTCATGCAAAAGCGCATTTCCTTCAGGAATGCCGAGGAGCGGAAGAAGGGTGCCGAACGGATGATCAGGGAGGCTGAGCAGTTCAGGGCCCTCTTCCAGAAGCTCTCTTCTGTGCGTGGCGTTTGTTTGTCTGTCTATGCCTCCATCTTCTGCTTGCAGTTGTCCTGTGTCCTTACACGTCATTGTATAAGTAGAAATGGTCAGATATGTAGAATTAGCATGTGGACATGTTTATTTCCGGTGGAATGTTTCCAGTAGCTTCGTCTTGTCCGTGTCCCACGTTCCGTGTATCCATAGCCTGTTTAGGAATCACCTGCCCGCCCTGTGTAACCGAATGTCACCTGCTTTTGTTTGGGCTGCTCTTTCTGCCCGTATGGAATGCTCACCATCTCATTACCGTCTTCCAGGGCAATGACAGTGAATACCTGTGTGCCGCCATCACCGCCATGGCGGAGGTGTTCAACCTGACCGACCCGTCGCTTCTCTACCTGGAGGTATCAACGCTTCTGTCAAAGTACCCAGATATCAGGTGAGGAATTTGAGTTCTATGCTGATTTTTTTTTTGCAGTGATCTTATCTAATTCCACCAAAGTGACATGCAGAGATTAGTGTGCATGTCATTATCAAGCCTGGCAGTGGGCCAGCCTGTAGATTTTGGGCCATTGAAAATTTGTCAGCTGACTCCCCCCTTCCCCCAGACCATGAATACAGTATAACAATACAATATCACATTACTGCTATTTCAGTCTGACTCATTGCTGACTGCTTCAAGACATGTTGAAAAGAATGCTGAATTCATTACTTTTAATTGCCTTGAAATGGCTGCATTTTCGATTAAACTGCATAGCACATATGCCCACTAAAGCAGTAGATCAGGGGCAAATACCTTAGAATAAAGGTAGGATAAGTATCAGGTGAGTTGGTGAACCAGTTAACCTCTCAAAAATTGGTTGAGTTTGTCTGAATACTACCCTGTCAGGACCACTGTCATTTTGCACTTACCACATTATACAATTAGCTACATTGCCGTGAGAATGAAAGGGTAGTGCCTTGCACTCTGTGACCCTGCATCATTGCGGTTCCACCCCCAAAGAGAGGAGCACATCATGGCCTTGCTGGCTGTCAGAGGGGATGCCAGCCGGGACATGAAGCAGATGATCATAGAGACGCTGAACCAGAACAAGCCGTCGCCCACAGGCAGCAGCCGCCCGGTTTTTCGGGACATTGCTGTGCCTTCCACCACCGTGCCAAAACTGCTAAAATAGCATGGCCCCCTCCTGGTCCTGGGTCAGGCTCTTCCTCACTCAGCTGTACTTTCTTATGCACTTTCAGTTCAGGTGTTGGGTTGAATTCTGTTTCTGGAGTTGATTAAGAAAACAGCCGATTTCTGTTTTTTGTAACTTTATGATTTTTTTTAACTTTGTTATTGATAAATGACACTTTGTCCAATTTGCCTCCTTTTATACATGAACAGATCTTCAGTCTAGTGTGTAATGGTGATTCAGCAGTTTAAGATCTCTTTAAATGTTTGTAATATTTTCATCACAATAAAATTTAAAATAATTTTTTACCACATCTTTTGTGTTATGCACACCAATGAGACAAAAACATTTTGACCACCCCCTAGTAGAACAATTGGCTCTTCCCAGTACCCAGATAGCAGGCTTATGAAGGTACAAAAGAGGAAGCAGAAATAAAAAGGTAGGCGCAGGCTGATCAGAAGCAGTTACGCTGAATGCTTCAGGCAATTTGTCCATCCTGGTGAACCAGGTCCACCCCTTCATGATGACTGTCTACACTGATGACATGGCTTGGTTACAGCAGGACCCCCCTGCCATTGTCGCTAGGAGTGTGTCGACATACGGCTCATCAGTGTTTGCCAATGACACCCAAAACCAGGATACTTGTATATTTCACCAGTGCTTTGAAAGCTTTAAACCAAGTTTGACTGAACCGGTTAACTTTTTGATGATTAATTAAAAAACACTCCAGTTGTAAGAACACTTGCTAATGAATAATGTGATAATTACACCTCCTGTTGATCAAACAAGGTACAGGTTATATGAACCATTATGCTAAAACTGTTGTAGAAAACATGCTTAGAATTGAATTCCTTTGAATTTCTGGTGTCATCAGCTTCACATTGACTTGGGGGTATTCCTGAAAATGGGTTTAATGTCTCCTGTAGTTTAACCTGAATTATGATTTGGAATTTTCTGATTTAAATGCTGAAGTTGGGCTTTCAGTTTCCACTATCACAGTTCAGGTTTAACTACAGGATATGTTAAACTCACTTCCTGGAATATTCCCTGATCTCTAGTTGTGTGATGCATCCCAATATGGCAGAAGACGACTTTTTAGGGAATATACAGTATGCATGTATCCAGTTTGTTTTCCCCAGATGATGAGGATAGGTCAGCTGACATACATTCAAGCCTAGAAAAAAATATAGCCTAGATAAAAGCCCAGCAAAGAGCATATACCTTTCCTACCATTCTCACAACACCTCTAGGTTTTTCACCTGCTGACACCACAGCCACGCCTTCAATCCAGAATGTTTCATAGGTAACATTTCTTAGAGTCAGTTGTCGTCGGTTGTCTCAACTCTCCACTCCACAGCTCTTCCCTTCATGAAAAGGGCTGGGAGACCTTCATGATGACCGTAATCAAACGATAAAAGCAGAATAGTTCTACAAAATACCCCGAAACGTAGTATTAACCACAAACTCTTCAACAGTTCTTTTTGTATTTCATTATATGAACGGAGTGACCATGTCATAATACTAAATCTTCGCATTACACAAATGCTGATTTTTTTCAGATTAAATTTGGGACCAGCTAGTACAGGCTCGGGCACAAGATAATCATCTGAGGACTGGTAAGAGCCTTCAAACAGGCTACGTGTAAAATGCTCGCACACAGAGGTGATCATGTACGAGGTGATTTCTACTGCTAGAAAACGAGGTGAAATGTAAGATTTCTGCTACGAGAAAAAACTCGTAACACGTTAAACGTAAAGAATAAGCAGCGATGGAAGCAGAGACGGTTTAATGAAACATCCTTCCACAATAATTTCTAGGCTACGGATAAAATCAGTAAATGAGTGCCTGTTCGCTTGAAGCCAAGTGGAGACTTTGCAGAGAGATATAAGGAGTCCCGGTAGGGGATGCAGCAGATTAGTTCGTCTATGAGGAATATGGTTATATCTTTTCGGTATCATTTCTGGGCAGCAACGCTGTTTTATATTCGTTACTGGGATCTTGTTTAGTCTATTGAGGGGGACTTTTTACGCAAACTGGTTCATTGCATTTGGTGTGAAGATCCCGTACAAAATTTGAAGCGAAGATGCAACCGAACGAAAGGACCTTCTATAAAAAAAGTTTGGTTTAATTATAAAAAGCACGGTCCTGTCTATTGATTGCAATTTACCCAAACGTGACTATTGCTATGTTACGGGGTATGCCATATACCTCTATTGCAATATACTTTATCTATGTAGGCTATTGGAATGTGAAAGAGAAGGACGTGTAATTTATTGCCCAGTAAAATTTGCCTTTTTTTTATATACAATATGAAATCATGATAGAGAAGCAATATACTCACTGGATGTATGCTGTCACCTGCCGGCAAGCACAAATATATATTGGCCTAGGTTTGTTTCAATTCATTTTGTATCATTTTAATGGCAGGTTAATGCCACGTAAATTGCTAGTTAATTCTACTGTCAAATTCCAAATAGTAACTGTACTTATAATACCATTCTCGCGAAATATACTATATACTAATAGTATACTAATATGCTATTTGTAATGCAAATCCTACCGATTCATTTCAGTTTTAATTGTTCTTTATATTTTTTACGTCTTGTGTTTTCTGCCGCTGTCTCTGTAAAGCACTTTGAATTGAAATATGAATATATGAAAATATATGAAATGTGCTGTATAAAAACACTTGCCTGGAAGAATTAAAACGGTGTATATGAGAACATTAGACAAACGAGAAAAAAGTTGATCCTTATCTAAAGTATTGTTTTTGTTAGTCTACCCGTTTGAAGACAGTACAACAGTACAAACACAATGTAAAATTTCATTTCCCGGAAAAAAAAAAAAATGACACCCTGCTTCCCCGCAATCTCAACTTTCATTTGTAATATAAATTGCTGGCTGGAGACGCACGTTTTATTATTTTACCCATATGTTAAATGATGAGGACCTCTCCCTTAGATTAAAAGAAAGAGAACAGGAACCGTCCTAAGCCTTCTCTCAGGCATATCAGCAGAGGTAGCTGTAGACTACCTGTTAGCGCGTGCTTTCACGTGAACACTATTGGTTGACCTTTGACCTGTGCGGGGTCTTCTGGGATGCCTTTTTTTCCCTTTAATTCTCTCGCGGCGCAGAGGCGGGAAAACAATTTTTACTGAGTTGTGAAAGAAGGAAGGTTTATTACGAAAACATTCTCTGTATCCCTGTTCAATATGGGGAGTCCAACAAGCTATGAGCCCAGGTACGATACAGGGAGCAGATGAAAATGATTATGAGATGTGGGAGGCAAAATTCCTTGCACATCTGTCAATGTTAGGCCTGAAAGACACCATCTTGTCTGACGATCCGAATGAAGGTAAGAATGAAGTGTTACGCTGAAGCAATTCAGTTCCTCGACGATAAAAGCCTTCCTTTAGTTATGAGGGAAGCGATGGATGGCGGAAAGAAAACCTTACAAATTTTACACGGACATTACACAAGTCATGGTAAGGTCAGAATTATTGCGCTGTACACTGAACTAAGTTTGTTACAAAAACAGTCCGAAGAGACTGACAAACTGTATCATTTGGGCTGAAAAAGCAGTAACAGCTTTAAGAAACATGAAAGAACCTCTGAATGTATGACTCTGCAGGGCTGGCCAGAGTCATATAAGCCCTTCACTATCCACATCACGCAGAGCATTGACGATGTGACATTCACCCAGTTCAAGAGTAAATGATGACGTTACAAGGAGAGTGAAATTTAACGTAAAACTGAAATTCTACATCTTAATGAAAGTAGATGCCTCTCTGAGGACTATTACTTGTTACAAATGTGGTAGGGCAAGTCATGTAACAAGATGTCCCAAAAAGGTAGCGACAAAGTGGTGTAGTTATCATCAGAGTTCGACACAGCGAAGAAACATGCAGGAAGCCCGAGGATAAAGTAAAGCAAGCTGCAGAAGGTGAAAAAGATGGGAAAGAACAACATATACAATCCCTGACAAAAAATATGGAATTACTACTTTTGAAGGATGTTCATTTAGCTGTTTTACTTTTGTAGTAAAAAAACTAATCACAAATATTACACAAAACTATTTTTTTGAACAGCTAAAATTGTTGTAATTGATGGCAATCACCTTGTAATTTGCATTACTAAAAGAAATAGAGTGGACTACTGTGGCAGTGGCTGTCTCTGAACTGCCCTCATTCACCTCTACAAAGGCCTTGGGCACCACTTCGGAGAACACCAGCTCTTCACTGGCCAACTTGCTGGAGAAGTTGCACTTCTGCGCATCAAAGGTGTTCATCATACCCATGTTACTTAGGAGCTGGTTCATGTCATAGGTCTCCAGCAACTTTGACCTGGGCAGGTTCACAAACACCTCAGTCTTCCTCATGTTGGGTTTTGTCCACTCTGTAAATTTCTTGTATGTGAGCTTCTGTTCCAGCTTTGGGAGGAAAAACCAGGTAGAATTATAACAAGAACAATTTGAATATTAAATCAGTATTAGTGAAGGATCCGCGAGATTAAATTTGTCCAATGTGACTGAAACAATCATGTGAAGTTCACCATGTCTGGGTTTAGGACTCAACATCTGTGGTTGTGGTCTGGGTGTCAGAGCTTGCAGTTCGGTCAGATTCTTGTCTTTAGAGGAGTCCACGTGAGCTTTTGTATGCCTGTCTTGGAGAAGTGGAGTCCTCTGTAGTTGCCGTCCATGGAGACCGGCCCTGTGCATTGTCTGTTGGAGCAAATGCCTTGAGATGTTGGTACAAGAACTGCTGAAATTCGTCAGGATGGTCTTGCTGGTAATCCTTGGATTCTTCTTGGCCT
Organism: Gymnarchus niloticus; assembly: GCA_009936485.2. Classification (NCBI taxonomy): domain Eukaryota; kingdom Metazoa; phylum Chordata; class Actinopteri; order Osteoglossiformes; family Gymnarchidae; genus Gymnarchus; species Gymnarchus niloticus. Next base: position 10,546,655 of record JAACJT020000028.1, on the reverse strand, counting down.
TTCACACTACCTGTTCTGGCAGCGTAGGGGTCACTTTTGGCTTCCCACCATGCCCCTTGAGATTTTTCACAGTGTGGAACTCCTAGTAGTTTTTGATTATGCTTTGCACTATGGCCACTGGCACTTGAAAACATTTGGATATGACATTATATCCTTTATAGTGCTTTTTACTTTGAGGGACTTTGTATTGGTAAATGTGTCCATTTCCTTTAGTTGGGTAGTGCTGTTGTACATTTGAGTTGGGGACTGAAACTTGAATTAGTGTTTTTCGTTTGTATATGTGTGTGAAAGAATGCAATTACTAGACCTATTTAAGGTGCCGTATAAGGCAACCACATATCTGTTTTTCCTTCACAACTTGTACGCTAGAACTAAATAAGTAAAATACAATGCTGCTTTTAGAGAACTATCTGCCCCTTGTATCAGAGGACCATGTCTGTGGCACCTTCAGCAACATGAACGCTGGCCAGTAGTAATGGTGAAATGTGACTTTTGGAAACACTAAGTCTTTTCAGCCCATTGATTCCCCCAAAGGTTTGTTACTTGAAGCCTCATTCAACACAGTGTACACTGGAGACACCTACTGACAAAAGTAATTTTGAGCAGCCAAATTAATGGATTGTGAGGCACTGACATAGCACAAGCAGTACTTCTAACCTGTGATGGTAATAACTTGTACCACAGCAGCAACCAATATTGACTCTTACGATATCACACTGTAATATACTCATTAACTGCAGTAGTTATTCTCACTAGGCTAATTTAACTGCTGTAATTATTCCTTTTTGTATTGTACATAATATCTTAACATTGGGTATCTATGAATTTAAATAGACACAGATGCCATGTGCTTTAAGGTATTAAATATGTTTAGAAATTGGAAAATAATCTGTTCATACTTTTTACCATTTAGTATTTAAATACATGCAGATGATTAACATTTGTGTGGGGTTCAGTTGAAGAAAGTGTTTTTGTGACTAAAAGTACCACTGAAACTGGGCAATGATTGTGGGAAGAGAAGGGAGAGGAGTTCTTGTTGGTTTTTATTCAAAAACCAATGTTTTTTTACATTCTGTTGAGGCTG
>JAACJT020000028.1:10524633-10545471 GCA_009936485.2 Gymnarchus niloticus | reverse complement strand
GGTAGTTCTCGGTCTATATGTTGCTGAAGCCTAGCTTGCAGAATCTTGAGCATAACCTTGCTAGCGTGTGAGATGAGATGAAACTCAGAATAGGAGAGGGGAAACATGTTTTTCAGTGTGTTGGTCACAATCAATTCAATTCAATTTTATTTATATAGCGCCTTTAACAAAGAGCATTATCACAAAGTGCTTTACATAGTCCCAGGCCCAGGGTCCCCAGAGTGTAAGCCAAGCGCAACAGCGGCAAGGAAAAACTCACCCACGAGGAAGAAACATTGGGAGGAATCAGACTCAAGGGGGAGGCCCATCCTCCTGTGGCTGGCACCGAGCAGGACAAGTGACAATCCACAACTGATGGCATAAAATGACATTACTTTGAACGTCTGTTTATCAGAGTAATAAAGCTCACCAAGTGGATCAGATATCAAAAATTAAAATAAAAACGTTTGAGGCAAACCATGAGCTCTACAAAAGATTTACCAGATTTATAACTCTGTCAGTTATATAAAAAACGTACGAATATGCTTATTACATCAGCCGCAGGCAAGAGGACCATCTTCTGATGAATCATCCTTAAATGCCAGAAAACACATACAATACAGTAGAGTGCTATCAAATCTGCTGGGTGATGGGCCTGAAAGGATTCTGAGATTGCCAGGGGAGCGTATTCCCTCTGTCAGTTCACCGTCTTCCTGAGGCAGGATGACCACCTACTCAAAATTTTTTGTGACCATCTCAGAAAAGTCAGTGTCACATTCCAGAATGTTTACATTTCACGTTCGACACAAGGAAGGAGGTCAATGGCAACAGCATGGTTGTCCGGGCCAACATGCTACAGTAACCTTACACACTCAACACACTGCCTATCTGCAATAATCCACATACCTCAAAACAGTACTCTTTGTCAGACCTGCTCCAGGAGATTCCCTTCAGCAAAATCTTCTCTATGTATACAGCTGAAAGACCAGAAAAGATGGCTTGAGTCATGCAGATGCATTACTTCAATGAAATCAATCTTCCCACACCCCACAATATGAGGATAAAAATAAGGGCTTTTCTGGCTTTGAAGAGCAGTTTGGTTATAGTCCTAGTCTTGATCTTACCTTCCCTCTGACACTTCTTGTCTGGAGATTGGCTCAAGTGTTGACATTGCCGTTTGCTGTTCTGGCCGACGTCAGTTCTGCAAGAGAAGTCATCTGCTTGTGGAATCTTGTCCTTTGGTCCCCAGGAAAAAGAACCAGAAAGAGGATAAAACAGACAATGTGAATTAGTTCCAGATTTTCAATTTTATTGATTGGAGCTAAGCCATTGATTACACATCAGGAGCAGAGCCTAGCAAACAAAATGACTTCTGACTGCTGGATAATATAGGGATAAAACTTGTAATATATCCCATTTAAAAAACTGAGCTTTAAGTATAGCTTATTTAAAAACTTACAAAACTCAGAAAGCTGAAGGGAACATTAAACACAATTTGGGAATATCCATAGAACAGTTGTAGACAATGTAAACAGAGCGGATGAAGTTTGGTTATAATGACCATGGCACAAAAATGATTTAAACACTTTTTTAATGAAAATGGTGACATCTTTAGATGTTTCCATAAAGGTATCAGTATTCAAAATCAGGTGAATTTTGTTAGGATAAGGGGTGAACTGCATAACTACTCATTAATATCCTCACCACCATATTAAATACCAATAAATGCAGCCCTGACAGCAACAATACCCACTGACAGAGAATACTGTTTGGTAGATTTTAAAGTTCTGATATAAGCGTGTGTGTGTGTGGGGGGGGGGGTTTACACTGATATAGAGATGTTCCCCAATATGACGCATGCATTACTGCAGGGGTGCCCAATCTTATCCGCAAAGGGCCGTTGTGGGTACAGGTTTTCATTCCAACCAAGCAGAAGCCACATCTGAGTTCATTGAAAGCCAAGCTCAGCTGATTAAACGTGGAATCAGGTGTGGCTCCTGCTTGGTTGGAATGAAAACCTGCACCCACACCGGCCCTTTGTGGACACCCCTGCATTACTTTTCATACAAATTTATTCTAAATAATCTGAATGTCATGCTCCTGAAGTGAATGAAATTACCCTAAAAACTAGACTATTACCCACATTTTTTCCCCGCAGAACTGACCCTACAGGTTATATAAAGGTGCAGGTAATGTGTGGATTTTTTCTGGATTTCAGGAACATGCAAACAACAATTGCCAGGAGAATACCATAGAGCAGAATTGGAAACAGTCAGGAGAAGAGATCGTTTAAATTTTACCTATCACATTGTGAGCATTACAAACAAAACAAGGGGGTTTGTTCCAGAAAGCAAATTAGCAATTAACAGAATTTAACTCGAGATTTGGGGACTCAACAAACCCTGAAGTCAGGCTTCAGTTTTGTCAAGTCGGATTTGAGAATAGCATTGGTTAAGCCCACTTTCTAGAATTGACTGTCACCAGAGATGGGCACTTTACCTACAAACCAGCACTCCTGAAAAACCAACCACACTCACTAAGATGAACATACATTACCGCCGCTCGTTCTGCCTGAACGATTTAGATCACTCACCAGCCCCCAATAATAGTATCTGTTAAATAAGTTTTATTTGGTAATATGAATGAGTTCAAACAACCAGCCACACTGGCATATGCCAAGAAATTTTTACCGATACCAAATAAATTTACGTTGGATGTTTTTACAAGCTTGTCTTCATTTCATCACATGCATTCAAGCCAACTGTAAGCAGTCAGTGGCAAAAACACACCAAAATCACACTTGACATAGGTAATTTCATTAAAAGAAATTTTGTTAGAAAATATATTGAATAAAGTAACTGTTGTGTGTTCGCCAGGGTCCCTACAACAAATACAATAGTTCATCATGATCAATATCCAAGTAAAATCTGTTACCTTTTATATTCTCATGTGAGTAATATATGGATAAAATCTGTTTTTCCCTCAAAAAATGGCCTTGCAGTTGAGGCGGTGGAAGACAGGGTGGCCTGGTGTGCTGTGGTCCATGGAGTCGTGAAGAGTCGGACACAACTGCGTGACTAAACAACAACAAGTTGATACTTAAATACGGTCTACACTCCAGAAAATATGGTGCACAAACAAAAAAGTCAAGCTAGACTAGCACTAAAAAAGAAGCTATATGAACTTTTGATTTCATGAATTAAAAAAGGCCACATTTCTGTATCACTACAATAATTAAAAGACATTGAACCTATCTACCAGGAAGGAAGGTACAGCTGCTGGAGAATGTTCTTGGAGCCATCAGGAGAAAAACCATGCAGTGCACTTAGAGAAGAGGCCAAATCTACATTATGCAGTTAATCTTCACCCAAAAAACACCCAGAGCAGTCAGAGTGTGAACAGAAAAACCATCTAAATGCCATGCCTTGTACAAAGACCACAATCCTAAAATGGCACCTTCAGAAGAACAAGCCAAAACATGTAGTTGTATTTGCCTGTAACTCGTCTTCCCAGTAGGGCCAAAAATGTCAGTCGTATCTCATTATAGGAATTACTGGGCCAAGTACTTCAGTCTCTCCAGTTTCAAGGAGGCAACACTTCAGAACAGTCGGAGACAAAATTACAACATGATGTAACCTTTTAAAGTGCTAACTTATGCAATGGAACATTGGAGATTTTCATCCTCAACTAGTAGTTCTCTGTCCAGAGAAACTAAAGACATAGAGAACTTTTTTAACTTGAGAGCTCAGTCAACAAGTCAAATAAGGTGGCAGCAAAACCACAAAGTCTGGAATTGATTAAAAAAAAAAAAAAACACTGATTACAGTAAAACCCATTTCACAGTTCAAATTTCAGGGAAACAAAGAGTATGTCCCACTATGCTCTACCTGAGCTGGACATCAAAACCAAATCTTATGATAAAATTTTTTTTTAAATGACTTGTTTTAATATGAACTGTATTCATATTCAACTAGACTGGCCGTAAAATGATAAGGTTTGTGAATGTTTCCATGGTGGCATTTATAGAACTGAAAATAGTAATCACAAAGACTATCCTGTAACAGACTGCTCTCATGACTGCGCTGAGTAAATATTAGTCACCTTCAGCAAGAGATGACAAGGTCCAAATCTTGCAGGAGTTTTTCTGATATAAAAATACTAACGTGAGTGAGTAGAGTGAAAATTTATAGCAGCCTGTAGAGAGGTAGAGTCATTTTTCTTTTAAGAACCTCATACTAAACAGGGAAGGTTCACCAATAAAGCACCAATTCATTTAGCAAAAATTTAGGAGTGGATAATAATAATAATCAGTACTTTATTCATCCTCATGGGGAAATGTGTAGTTTTCGTGTTTTCCCATCTTGTTCTCCAAGTTGAGAGCCAAGGGTCAGTCTACAGGGTCAACCAACTACGGCAGTATGGAAACGCTTGCTGGCTGCAGAACTTGAACTTGCGACCTTTCAATCACAGACATCTAACCCACAAAGCCATATCAACCCTGACCAAGATAAGTGATCAGAAAATAGATGGATGCATTTGAACAGATGCTCGGTAAATGACGATCCAGCAAGATTGGAATACTTAATTTGTAGAAGTTCTGTTATGACTATCCTGTAAGCTATTTCACACGGATGTTTGAAGAGACCACAAACCAATGTCCAGACCTTTAAATGCAGTTGGTGATGTTCCCGTTTAATGAAATATTCAGAGATGATGAATTTGCAGTTGGTGAAAATGAGTCCAGTGTGTGTGTGGTATTGTAGCTGTAATGTTGCATTTGCAATATTGCTACTGTGCGGGTTACTCTAAGAACCATATTCTCCCACTACCCATGTCTCAATGGTCCCTGTATCTAAGACCTTTAAACCCAAAAGTCGTCTCGTCACAAGTTGTGTGCTGCCCTCTAGTGGCGACATATACAAAATAAAACTCATTAAGGCTCCTACAGCTTCACCGATCCAGAACTTTGCTCATGTTAAAATAGTTATAAAGGCCTTCGGAGAATTTAAAGTCCTAATCAGTTGCAGAAAAGGCTGGTTAAGAAATCTCTGCTATTAATGTCAAACACTGATATGGATTATCCCAAGTATTTACATATTTATGTTAAATTCACACTGATGAAGTGGCAATCTTGACAGAACATTAGGTACGTTTTCCTGCAATTCTGGGTGGACTTCAAATTGAATACCTGCCACCCACATATCATACAAAAATACTGCCAATAAATTTAACTGCAGTTTTAACTACTAAACCCAATACTAAAAGGGGCTTCTTGAGTGAGCCTATGCACTCATTTAGCCTGATTAAACATATCTTGTTCAAACGAAAAGACTTCCTTGAAGGGTTTCAATTTAAAAAGTTGGGAAATTGTTTTCAGTGGCTGGAACACAGTTTGAGACATTGTTACACTGCTAGCATTACAGTGGAACATTGATGAACAGTCACTGAGTCACAACATTTCAAGCTGCAATTCACTGTAGAAAAAAACAGACAAAAACAGGCTCTACTGAAACATTATGGACTACGGTGATAATCACAGAATTCTCTGCTTCAGTACAGAAATTACCCCATGCAATTCTCAGGAATGATAGTTCATGCTGAATGAAGCTCATCTCTGTCCCCAAAACTCTATAGCACACAGATTTATTGTCAAATGAGGGAAAAACATAGACAGGGATGTATCCAATTTTTTTATGGACAGATTTATCTTTGCTGAAGAGGTCTGAGAAAGTACCATACAGTGAGTTTGTGTCACGGGCATGTGTACATTTTGCACATACATACATTTAAATGCCGAGAGACACACTCCAAGCAAGACCCAGCAGGTCAATGAACACCAGTGTTCCCCTCACCCTAAAACTAAACACAAAACAGGGAAAAAGCATTTGAAGTACAACAGAACTTCTAGTATCTGTAAGCTTTTTACGCACTGGTTCACTGGCTTAAAACATTTTCCGTTGGCCATGTTTGTTGACATACACCACCATGTCCCGATATCAGAATATGACCCACTAGGCCTATGATTTCCTGGACCAGTCATCCAAGGAACATTTTTAAAATGTACCATAGGCACTTTTTTTTTCTGTAAATATGGATAAGTGATTCTGGTGCGTGTGGCTGAATATATGATTTTGAAGCTACATGCAATACATGTTGTTAAACAGGGCCAAAATTACTACTTACAATCACTATCTATCCAATAACATTTTATATTTTCATTAACGTCTATTTTATAATAAAATTTACTTATGTTTTCACTTTAGCTTGCTGCTGCTATATGCGCAAAAATTTCCCCCTTGGGTATATGAAGTTCGCTGTGGAAGTAGCTTTTCTAAGATACCTGTACATCTAACCTCCAATCCACCGAACACTACCTTAAAAATGCCCGGTTCTTCAATTTAAACATTTCATCTGGCTAGCACTCTGTTTGCGGTGCTGGGATGTCTTTTGCTGCACAGTCTGTTCAGACGGGCGGCGACGAACGACGTCAAGCCGCGCCGTCCCGTTCAGACGGGCGGCGACGAACGACGTCAAGCCGCGCCGCCCCGTTCAGACGGGCGGCGACGAACGACGTCAAGCCGCGCCGCCCCGTTCAGACGGGCGGCGACGAACGACGTCAAGCCGCGCCGCCTTCTGGGATATCGACGCTGAAATCGTTCAATTAAACTAATACGGCACTGGAGATCATTGGGTCTAAGCTTCATTACCGAATGAAAGTACATAAAGTCTTGAGACAAAATGTACGTTTTCTCCTGCGCATAAAAATATGCGGTATCTAACATTTAAAGTAAGGAATGGCGGATTTTGTCACATTTCCAAGTTTCAACAACATTCAGGTGAACGTGGAGACAGCTAACAGATCGATGCCAAAATTCGTTCGATTTAGAACGTAGTCTGACAGTTATAACCTAAAGTTAAATCTAAATTATAGTGCGACCACCATCCATTTGCCTTAGCTTTAAAGTTGACTAGGCTAGTTACCACATTCAGTCGAAGGAATTTAAAGGAAAATAGGCTAAATATTTTCTACCATTAGTAAATTTTCTCTTCTGAATATTCCGACCGCCCCCCTCCCCAACACACAGTTCTGCACACGAAGGCAGCCCGAGCCGCGCGCACACAGAACCGAAGGCAGCCCGAGCCGCGCGCACACAGAACCGAAGGCAGCCCGAGCCGCGCGCACACAGAACCGAAGGCAGCCCGAGCCGCGCGCACACAGAACCGAAGGCAGCCGCCCGCCTAACTAACCGATCGGCAAAATCGGTGGTCTGGGGGCTTGAATTAACTAGCTAACTGACATCAACCATGTAAAATTTAGTAAACCAAATCACAAAAACTACCAAGGCGTCGTCTTTCACACAACATTACATGAAGTTTTTTTTTTTTATTATTATTATTATTATTTTATTTATTTAACAAACATGTTTGCTGTCCTTCCCTGTGCTTTTTATCCATCTTATCAACGCTTAGCTAGTCGGACAAAAGTGACTTTAAACAGAAACCGCTCGTCACCCCCAGGCACGGCTCCGTTGCCGGGCTGTCGGCGCCCAGCCGTCGCCGTCTCTCCTCCTCCCTCACGGCCAGCTCGACTTTCTCCAGCTGCAGCCTGACGTTTTCCCTCTGGTGGAAAGGAAAGGCCGGGTGCAGGGAGGCCATGGTGAAGAGCAGCGCCAGCTGCTGCAGGAGTCCGTCATCGGCGACGAGGAGAGGAAGCCGGGAGCAGCGGGGACTCCTGCAGCGATGCTTCTGCCACTGAGCGGGGGGATCTACGCGGCCCAGGGTGCGGAACAATATGCCGGCACACCGCCTGTTGTCCGAGCCCAGGAGAGACAGGCAGACGAGCAGCTTGGACCTGACCACCGGGTCGCCGACGTCGGCCAGCAGGCCCAGCTCCCTCGGGCTATTCGCCTTGGTTTCGAAGTCCCGCAGGACGTGGAAGTCTTTCCTGGCCAGGTCCTCCAGACAGGAGCCTAGGAAGCGGAGCTCCAGCGGCTGGCACATATGAAGCAGCCCGCACATCAGCTCGATTCGTTTGGCCGGATTCAGGTGCAAGCCGAACCACTGGAACACGGTCTCCTTATCCAAGTGAAGCGGGTACGCCAGCCGGCTGGAGGAGCCTGAAGCCGCCCGAAGAGCGGAGCCGGTCCGGTGCTGCTCGTCTCCAGGCTCCTCCGCCGTTCTTACGGGCAGCCTCATTTTGAGCATCGTCAGCTCTCCGGGAACGAGGGCGAAATGACGTCCAAGGAGGAAGATGCATCGTTCCCTCTGATTAGATCATGTCGTTCAGTTTCCTCCTTTCTTTCTAGTAATTACGCTCGACTCAGCTCCGAGTTCACGTCAATCACCGCAGGCTCCGCCCACCTTCCCTTTGACCCTCGGGTGCACTGACACTGGGGGATACACGTGGTGCATTTCCTCTTGAAACACCGAGGGTCCACAAATATAAACTGAAATTCATCATACGGCTCCTTTAGTTTTCAGTCGAGCACCAGATCAAAATTATATTTCAAATAAAAGTGTTGCAAATCACGGAATAGCGAATAGGGGGATTGGAACCTATTCCAGGCAGCACAGGTACAAGGCTGCCAGTGCAAAGCGCGCGCACGCACGTGACAGTTTAGAGACACCACTTATCTCAAGTGTAAACCCGCGCGACATGGGGAGAACATGCAAATTGCACAAAGTGGAGCCTCAGCCTTGGAGGTGAGAGGTCACAGTACCATACACTGACCGACCTATAACTACATGACTATTTGTGAAACACGGCATTTGTGTTTTCTTCAGCTAAAGATGTTAAATCACCTTCATGCATATTAATGTCACAAATACATGGAGACATGTTTGGAAAAACTGCCACTGGGTGGAGGTAATCCGATTCCAAGTTATTATGTAGATGCCATTTTTGGTTTCTACATAATAGAAGCCTCTATCTTTAAGTCTAGGCTTAAAACGCACCTTTTTAGTCTAGCTTACAGAGACCTTAGGTACCTACTCACTCCCCAACTATAGGCTATAGGCCGAGGTGTAGAGCTGGGTGGGGATCAGTGCCATTGACTTTGGATAAACTGTTCTGTCAGTGCTGTCACTCCTGCTTCGCATGTACTGTGTGTTGTTGGAGTGCTGGCGTTCAAGGATTCCTCATGCCTTTGTCCCCATTGGTCTCATTGTTATGTTGCCATATATAGTGATGCTCGTATATTGTGCTGTTCCATTGCAATTATTCTGTCACCTTAAATTGCCGCTCTGCTTATGCGCATTCTCTTTCCCCCATGCCCTCCTCTTTGAGGTGCTTCTTTCGGAGGTTGGTTTATTTTTCCAGAGATCCCCATATTGTCTACTGGTCTACCACGCCCTCCCTCCACTTCAGCTGTCTGCACTGAGTGGTTTGCTGCCTTCTGAGCAACTGAAGCTGCTCTTCAATCCCGATCACCTAATTGCATCCTTCAAAACCCTGTTGTTCTCCTGACTGTTCAACAACATTGTTGTTCTTATTTGTACTAATGAATTTGTCCAGCCTGGTGCTGGCCAGAGGAGGATGGGCTTCCCCCTTGAGTCTGGTTCCTCCAAAGGTTTCTTCCTCCTGAGGGAGTTTTTCCTTGCCACTGTTGCTTTTGGCTTACTCTCTGGGGACCCTGGGCCTGGGACTATGTAAAGCACTTTGTGAACTACCTACAGAACCATGGGTAAAGATAACTTTGTAATCCTAGTCGAGAGAAAGTATTAAAGGTATCCATTGAAACTACTCTTTGTGTCACAATGTGGAAGAAAATGATAGATTGTGTCCATTTATTCCCCCAACATAACAAAAAAGCTGCAAAAAATAAAAAAGACAAATTGAAAATCCACTAGGTGGTGGTGTTTCTCCAAATATAGACTACAATCAGCTACAAATGTGTGCCTAAACTAACCCTCCATTCACAGGCCAGCTAACAGGTACAAACGTACACAGCTTATAGCATAAATGAACACACCCCATTTAAAAAAAAAAAGGTGTATTTTGACTCCTAAATAATGACAATATAAATCATGGAAAGGTAACAAAACTAAAATTAAGCAGATACTGCCCAATAACACAGAAAAACATGATGCCAAATTTCTAGAAGTAGTATAGAGTAACATTGCTTAAGTCCAGTGTCACAAATATGAGTACACCCTCAAATAACATTTCCAAATAAGTAACATTCTAGAACTAAGTACTTCCACCGTTATTTTTTAGGACTGCACATATCCCTGTTGGGACCTTAGTGTATCATTTCATGCCATATTACTGTCTGTCCTCTACCACCTTTGCAGGATGACCTTCGAGTGCATTGATGTTTGAGAGCTGACACTGTGCAACTTTTTTCTTCAAAATTCCCTACCATTGCTCAGTGAGGTTAAGATTTGGTCACATACTCGGTCATTCCACCACTTTGGACTGGTGCTTTGTGACGTGATGCATTATCCTGCATTAGCCATTATAAAATTAATGCCGTAAAGGGATGCACATGTTCAGCAGCAATACTCAGACATTTAAGCGATACTTGTATGGTATTAGTGGTTCTCATGTGTCCCAAGAATGTATACCCCACATCATTACACCAGCATGAATAGCCTGAATGGTTGAAGCAAGGCAGGTCGAGTCCATGGATTTATGCTGCTTATGCTAAGATCTGGCTTTACCATGTTGCAGCCAAAACTGAGATTCAGAAGACCAGGCATTGTTTTTCAGTTGTCCAATGATGTCTTCTACTGTTGTAGCCCATCTACTAAATTAAAGAACAAAATGCCATCTACGCAGATTAAACTATGCAGGTTAAAAATTTGATACATTCTGAAATGCGTAAATCCTCAACAATTTGAAACATCACTGACAATTAAAATTGTACTGATTGCAGAATTCTTCATCAGTACTGAGTCTTTCAGCTATTAAACTATATTAATCATTTTTAATTTTTCAGTTTTTTTGACTGAAAGAAAGTGCTGAACTTCCACCAACCTAATACAATTCAATGATCACAGGATTAGATGAACAGCTATTTGGGAATCCTTAGGAAATTGTTAATGACAACAAAATATCTTTTAAAAATGTAATTTTAAATTAATATATAATAATAATATATATTTACAATATATTATATACACAGTTAATTGCAATCCATACAATTTATTACAATATATGCAATATATACAATTAATATATATATATACTGCATATATATTATAATATCCATCCATCGCACTGTGATAATTTAGTAAGGAAGTCTGTTGTCTTGATAATTCCAGCATCAAAACACCTTCATGTATTCTGAAGTTTTCATCAGATTAAAAGCAGTCTAGGTCAAGCTCAGAAACGTTCATTTTTTTCAATAGAGATGTCGTTACTTTTTCTTGGGAGCACAGTGTTACGTGCAGTAAGATTCTGTGTGTGTGTGTGTGTGTGTGTGTGTGTGTGTGTGTGTTGGGAGTGACTGCCGTTTTTGTTTTACTCTGGGACTCACTCGATTGTTTGTTTTGTTTGTTATTTTGGCCTGGGTCACTCCTGACCACATTCTTCACCGGCTGTTCAATTGCATTTTATTTTATACAGCGCCTTTAACAAGAAGCACTGTCACGAAGCGCTTTACAAAGTCCTGGGCCCAGCAAACAGGGAACGTTCCCGCAACTTTCGACAACATTCTCATTTGGTTCTTAAAACGTTCGTTTGCAACGTTATACAACTAACGTTCCTGTAACGTTCTTAACATCACTAAGATAAATTTCAGAGAGGTATGTAAGCTTGCGAAGAAGATGTCTGTCAGTAACGTCCTCTGGCCCCATTCCCGCTAGATGCAACGATAAAATTGAATAACAATAATAATAATGATTATTAAAATTTACAACAGATTATCATCACTGCGTTGTTGGCTGTTGGAATGGTGCCCAATAAATGATGAGGGTAGGTAAAACCAATCTGTATTGCTAATGTTATTTCAACATTGATCTTGCTAACTGGCGGTTTAACATGGATGTATCATACATTTTCTACCCTCTGTGACCACAGGAGTTGTGCAATTGCTGGATGACTCAAATCTGCAGAAAGGGCACCAGCTGTGTTATTGTATTCTTGCTTCATATAACCTGAGAGCCTGTGAAGACGGACCTAAGTAGGTCACCATCTTCCCTCACTGTAAACCCTCACAGCTTTCTGAATTAGTGCTGGTAAGTTAACAACCTTGACATTGCTGTCAAAATATTTCTAATGTAAATTAATATTTTGTATAATTTCGAAAATGTATTTCTTGACAGGCTGTACTTATATGCACAGTGATGGATTCTACAGAGTTTGAGGGTATTACAAGAGGATTTGAAGAAACCAGCAGTATTGAATATGTGATTCTGTGTGACCAACAAGAAGTGAACAGATTTGGTTCACAGTTCATACCTACTTCATACTGCATCATATTCTTGCTCAGCCTGCTTGGGAATGGACTGGTTCTATGTACCATGTACAACTACGAGAAGCTTAAGACTGTGACAAACATTTTTCTTATCAACTTGGTGGTCTCCAATTTGGTGTTCTGTATAAGTCTGCCTTTTTGGGCCACATACCATTTCTCAAGCTGGATCTTTGGCAGTGTTCTGTGTAAGCTGGTGGGCGGCGTGTACTTCTTGGGATTCTACAGCTCCATACTGTTCCTGATGCTCCTAACCCTTGATAGATACCTGGCTGTGGTCCATCCTGTTAGTGCTAGTAGGAGCAGAAAGATTATGTATGCCTTGATATGCTCTGTGATTGCATGGTGTATTAGCATCCTTTCCAGTTTAAAAGAATTTGTTGAACTAGATGTGATCAACAGTGATGATTATGGATTGCTTTGTGAAAAAACTGAAACTTCAGTAGAATTATTTGCCAAATGGGAACTTATAGGTGACTACCAACATTTTGCCTTATTTTTCGTCCTTCCCCTCACTGTTGTTCTTTATTGCTATGGTCGGATTATTGTGAGGATCATGCAGACAAGGATAAGAAAAAAGTTTAGGTCAGTAAAAATCATTTTTGTCATAATATTAATGTTCTTTGCTTGCTGGACACCTTACAATATAGTAATACTGCTAAGGGCTCTCCAAATTGAGGACAATAATGAATGCAGTAAACGTCTTGACTATGCGCTCTATATTACTCGAAATATCAGTTACCTCTACTTCTTTGTTAACCCTATCTTCTACACCTTTCTTGGGAAAAAATTCCGCAATCATTTGCATAACTTCTTGGCAAACCATTCTTTTTGTCTAAACAACCAGCTAACAAGTCAGAGCAGTAAGACTAGTTCACAGAGGAGTGTGATATGAATACACAGAATTAGTGAAGTGCATGATTTGCAAAAATAATCTTAATTTGCAGAACAAGAAGATAGGAAGCGAAAACAAATGAAATGATATTTTTTTGCACACAGATGATTTGAGGTGATTTAATTTACAAATTTATGATGAGCCACAATTATTTAGCTGTATTTTAATGCACATAAAAATCAAATCTTCATATTAGAAGCCACCTTAAACATTTTTTCACTTTATATGCAGGTTTGTATTTTTGTTCTCATTAATTACAGAGTTTAAACACAGTTTAATTTTTCTAATGTCAAAATGACAAATATCCTTATAAATCAATAACGTACAACACTCAAAGACAGATAAAACTGTTGCAAGTTATTTTTTCTGTAAGTGTAAATGTATCGACTCACCTGCTGTCCATGGGTTGTTGCGCCTTTCTTTCTGAAATAGACTCCTGCACTGGATAACTTTGTATTGAAGGATTAAACTTTGCAGCTACAGACGTAAATGCAACAATCTGCTACAAAGATGAACAATCACATCAACCATATAAAAAATGTCTGTTCATATTGCATCTATGTCAAGTCTTCAAAAACTGGATTGCGTGTTTTTCAGATACAGTATGTGAAATGTGATTAAATGAATTTTGAAAGTTTGTGAAAGTTCAAGATATGTATTATGCAATAAAGTCGAGGAGGGTATATTTGCTTCACAGACCTACACATTGATTCATTTATTATCTTTCTTGTCCAAACAATTTGACATCCTGCCGCTGTTGGGAGCACTCAGGGTGAGATTCGACTGGTCAACTGTACAGCCTGAGCGTGACTGCTCTTTATATGCATTCATGTGTGAATGATGTGTGAGCTGTTGGATTTGTTAAATAATGAATATGACATGACGCCATGTGGGGTGAAATAATTTTCAATATAATTGGTGATATTATGAAACCCTAAAACACTATTCATTCCCAGCAGTTATGCTATTCAGTGAGAAACACTTCTTAGTGGGGGACAGTGTGTAATTCAATGGGTTAGAGACACTTATTCCATGTTTGCAAGGTCGGAGGTTCAAATCTCTCGGCTTACAGACTAAACACATCACAGCTGGGTCTTTGAGCAAGATCCCACACTACTCTAGTGATGCCAGCTAATCTCACTGTCTGTCCCCAGTCTCTATCAAAAGACTAGCATTATATCAGCACTCTATTAGTCAGCCGCAGCATGGGGAAAATTTGCAGAATTTCCAGCATGGTTTTTCCTCCACCCCCTTGACCAGAGGTGGTTCTGGCTAACTTGGCTCCCCCAAGAAAAAAAAGAAGTGGTGACAATTTTGCAAGCCTGGGGCGGGGAGGTGGGATGGACATCCCCTTGTGGTATCAATGTGAGCTTCCCATTGTGCTTCTGAAATGATTCTGCCCTGGGTGGTACGTTTACGTAACTCATCTCCTGGCTGGGCTACAAGCTTGTGCTGTCAAGCCACTCCTGATAGTTCCAAATGTGGCAGCATGCCTGGTATTCAGTCAGTCCAGATGCTCCCACCTTTCCCCTCTCATTGTCTCTCTCCAATGGCTCCCTATAGACACTCACATTAAGTTCAAGTCCCTGCTGCTGGTTTTTAGAACCGTCTATGAATTGGTATCCACCTCCATCAAATCACTCCTCAAGACTTATATTCCACTTTGCCCTTTTTGTTCAAACCAGCCAACGGGCCTGGTGATCCCATTTCTACAAGAATACTCTCAGTGCAGAAGATTTTCATGTCTAATCCCTCAGTGGTAGAACAAGCTGCCCATCTACATTTGATCTGCAGACTCTCTGTTGACCTTCAAGAAATGCTTCAAGACTCATCTCTTCCGTAAATTCTAGTCATTCGAGGACTCTCTTTGCCTGCTATGGACGTCCTCTCCAAGCTCTTACTCCAAGCCATTGTATTTATTGTTTTGATTCTGATCCGGGACTTCATGTTTGGAAACAAGTTTCTTCTAGTGGAACACAGTATTGTATAGATTAACACTCTTAATCCAGTGTTAACCTGTACTTGGTTGTTGGTCCTTGGTTGTTGGACACTCAGCCTAGCTGCACTTATGCCTTGAGGTAGCTCTGTAACTGTTGTATGCTTGTATTGTATCTGCTTCGCTGTATGCCACATTGGACTAAAACATCTACTAAATGGCTAAAATATAAAACGTTATGTAACTGAAATTTTTCTTCGGAGGATGTTCTCTGCTGAAAACTGCAGACCTGTGACAGTCTGAGCCTGAAGTAACAGAGGTTTAATGATCGCACACCTGTATGTTGCCCTGTATTAGTTCCATCATATTCAATGCTTCATTCAAATGCCCTAATATGATTTTTCAGAAACAATTGCTAGAAACTCATATTACAGGAAAAGTAACTGAATAATTTCCATAATTTACATTTATACTCATTAACTAATTTGACAGTTAACAGTAGTTTACAAGGTTATCCTTGCACGTGTGCCTTGATGTCTCCTATGAGTGTAATTGCATTATCCTGTATTTACAGGTAGACAAGAATAGCAGGAAGCATAAAGGTTAAACAGATAAATTGAATTGTTGCCTGAGTTTCATTCTGAACCAAAAGATACTTATCCATGACAGAGCCACAAGCCATGTTTTGGTTAATATTGTTCCTTTACTGTATAAGGAGCCCCTTTGTTTGGGTGACAGTTTATATTCTGGGTGTACTTATTCATGAGTGTGTATTTTAGGTGGAAGGTTAACTGCAGAATGCAGAACAGTACAGGCTGAACTTGCAACTTGCAGGCTTGAACAAGTTAGTTTGTCCAACTAAAAACCTTTAGATCACAGTCCTTCTGAGTTATTAGAGGTGTTCCCCAGGGCTCTGCCTTAGCCCCCCTTCTATTTCTTATTTACCGGCCGGGAACAAAGACCTGAATGATACCAATGCCCGGAGGCAAAAGTAACTGAGAGTAAGGCACGTCTTGATATTACCAGAACAAACCTGAATTTATTAGAGATCAAGGCCACAGCATTATAAATCAATAAGTAAATTATATGGAGTCAGATTAAAATATGTTTATTTTATATTCAGTTTAACTAAGGTTTTAAGCCCTTTCCAGACGTGCATGGAAGGACCTACATGCATTTATACCTTCGGCTGTCCACTTAGACACTTCGACATTGGGCCAGGGGGTGGCTCACCCTTACACTAGGGAGGGCACAAGATGGATGATGTGAACCAGATTTCAATATGACATTTTAAAAATGAATGTAAACAATCTTAATAGTGGAAAAATATGACAAGCAGTCCTACGTCACATCACACAAGCCATCTAAAACGTCTCATTAAATCATGCTAACACCAGGCAGAACCTTACATTTGATAATTCAATTCATTTATAATGGCATCAGTCCTTTCCTCCAGACTATATTACCCCTTAACTCTGCATTTTCTTTTCTTACATTAATAGAAAAATGCACCAGTATGTAGATTTGCCAATTTTGTTTGCTATAATATACATGAAATACACAAGTTATTAGGGTCCGGTTCATTTTTGTGCTCAAATGTGAATTACTTTGTAAAACTATTCTGAATACTTCTCAGTTTGTACTCTGGGATTCATATCTGTTGTTAAAAGCATTCTCTCAACATATGATCAGGACATAACAAAAACTTCAAAAGTAGAAACTACTAAAAATTTATCTCCATTATTCTTATGACTGCATACCACATGGTTGTACTTTAGGGGTGAAATTTAGTTTTCATCCTGAATGCAAATTGCGATGCGTAAGAGTGTGTCCTAGGCTTTATACTTCTATGGCACTAGCAGAACAAATTTCCATGTTCAGCTTGAAGATCAAATAGGGTGAAGACAATACTACCCTGACAGGAGTCCTACGGTGATCAAGTTCCATAGCCAGATCAGGACCTAACATGCACTATTTTATTTGTGGAAATTGTGGGTACTTAAAATTTGGCAGTGCATGTTTTTCGGCTTAATATACTGAAAGAGTTTGCTTGCTGGTTAAAAAAATATTTTTCTGTGGGAATACAGGGTACAGCATTTGGGGCTCATTTTTCTTGCATTGGATAATGTAAGATAACAAACCCTTCATCCCATCCATACATCTTCCAATTCTATCCTGAGCGGCACAAGGGCACAAAGCTGAGCTACACCTAAGATGGAATGCCGGTCCATTGCAGGGCACACAGAATCGTAGGCTAATTCTAATTCGTTTTTCTGATGTCTTTGGATTGTGGGAGGAAACCTGCTCAAAACAGGGAGACTATGCAAACTCTCTCACTCTCTCTCACACAAACACAGCAGAGGGAAGATTTAAACCTTCAACACTGGATGTATCACGCAATAAAGTTAACCACCAAGCCCTGTGCTGTGCCTTAACTACAGCTCATGACAGTTTGTCCCGTTTCATAAAGGCTTGTACTAGAACAACATACAAACGCAAAAAGAAACAATCTGATCGTGAGATCTGTTCACTGCAGAATGACCCAGAAATGCCGCACCTCAATTCTCGTTTCCACTCAAGATGTCGCTTCGCCTAATGCAGTATCTTGCTGATGGATTGGTGTTGACAGGAACACATCAGCAGCTTATCTATCACAAGATGACAAGGTCTGCTGGGGTCTGATTTGTGCAAACTCACTGAGTTATCGGGCCAGACAACTAGTTGTAACAGCTGGAGAACATCTTTTGAGGAACAGTCATACATCCCAGCTCACTGTTTAACTTCTGCTTTCCACCTTCTTTTAAAATATATATAAATATGACAGTTACTATCGCCATCTCGTCCAGGGCGTATGCCAGCCTTGTGCCCTATGCAGCTGCTGTGACTGTTTTATCTTATTTTTTTTGCATGAAGAGTTGAAATGGGTTAAATATTAGATAACCATAAATTGGTTAAATATTAGAACAAAACAAGAAACGCAGAGTGGAGCAAATTCATGGTTACGTTTGTCTGTGCTGACAGACCACTTAGAAAACTTCGGTGTTTGAAGGCAGAATGACATTGCATCCATTTTTCTTTCTTCAGAAAGCTGAGTTACTTTTCATCCTCAGTTCCACGTTCTCTTCCAGATCTGTAATACCATAGCTAAGCTGGTAGTTTAACTGCAAATTCTGTAATATGACACAAACTTTTGATTTCTTTGGAGAGTGGAGTATGATGTACTGCTTGTGACAGAGTTTCCCACCCTCTCAGGCACCTCAAGAAGCCCTCTTCTGATACTGGATTCCTCAGTGGCATGTAAATTTCCACAAGCCTGTGGGGGTGAAGTGACCCTAATATTTACTTGTGACCTTACAGTTGCCTATGCAAATGCCTGACTCAGTGAATTGTACCATGGAGCATTTTAGTAATGCAATGTTTTGCAAGAGAAGGTTTAATTATATAGTTATGTCAAAGACATGACCTGCATTTTCATCTAAAATCAGAATAATTAATAACAAAATATATCAAGGACCAAGGAATCCAAACAACTCCAGTGAATTACAACTGTAAGACAAAGTCAAAGACTTGCAAGTTGCCTTTATAAATATCACTATGCCTGCAACTGGACTATGACTGGGTATGAAAGTATCACAACACCCCTAATCCTCCATTCTAATTAGATTTATTTGCCATTTATCCTAGTGTGTATTTGCATGTATGCACCTAGTGTCAGACTGGCATGATACCTCGGGTGTCTTCTACCTTTTTGTACTGATTAGACACAGGCAGGGTCCAAGTGCAGAGACGAGATTTCAATCTCAAAAAACAAAAACAGCAAGAACGGTCAGAAACAGATGAATGGTCAAAACTGGGAAATCCACTACAGGGGTTCCAGAGCCAGAATATAGTACAATAATCATAATTATAAAAACAGGCAAAATGTTTGAAATCCCAGGCAATCAATCCAGAAGGCGGCCAAACCCAAAATCACAAGACAAAGAGGAAAAAATGGAGTCAGAAATGATATGAAAATGTTATACATGGAATATTCAAGAACACAATGAAAATGCTGCATATGGTGACAGGACTCAAAACTTTTCAATGGAAGTGAGTGGACTTCGAGTCTTTATTACTGAATGGGAAACACCTGGTTCAGTACTCTGCTGAACAGGAGCAGAGATAGGCTGGACGTGGCTGGCTGGGTCTGGACATGACACTTTTGCCCTATGCTTCCTGTTAGGGTTGTTTGATGCACTACTTCTGAACCCAAACATTATCTAGCCTTAGTACTCAGAGATCATACCAACTACGCATATCAGCTGGATCCACAATGTATCTTCCATTTAAGGATTAACATCTTATTGAGATACATGCTCCTTCCTCACCTTAAATTGAGGAATGCTAAATCATAGATTCACATAGCAATGAATGCTAAAGGGTACTCGAAGGGTAACTTGGTAAATTAGGAAGCAGGCATGCTCACTTTCCAATCTCCCCTGAATGGAATCACATATAGTCTGCTCCTGGTCACTTGTAGTTTTGAGTAATAGTTAATGCATCACAGCTGGTAAAGGAGAATCCTCTACAATTAAACATGGCTTACAATTATTTTCCCCTTAATTAAATAGTCAAACATGAGCATATCCTCTATTTAATCCTTTGTTATTCAGTTAATTTTCTAATGTGTCTTTTTTGGAATTACATGAAACCAACTAAAGATGACGGCACAATTTTGCAACAAATAAATGTGGTTTTTGTCAGGTGGATCTTATCATCTTAAAAAGATATGATGAAAAGGTAAAGTATGAGACAAAATGCTTTAGAGAAACCGTTTTGCATCTCATGCAGGCTGACCTATACTGGAAAGCTTGTTGGATTAATATTTTTCATTCTGCATAAAAAGCTAGAAAAAAATCTTAAAATTAGAAAATATAAATTGCCTTTAGCTATATACCAAAAAAAAAAAAAAAAAAACTTGAAATTTCAGTCCTCGTGTGACAGGCTCGATATTAACCATTAAAAAATCATCAGCATTGCAAAGTTGAAGCTCCAGGCTGTCAACCACTCTAACCAGGAAAAGAGGTAAAAAGACAGACAAATGGAGTATAAAGCCCTGTTAAAGAAAACAGTCGCATAAAACAGGTGATGCAGTCTGTGTTCAGCACACTGAGTTAATGCTTAAGTTGTGCTTTCATTGAGTTTTAGTATATATAAATCTTGCCAAATGGCAAAGCTGGTCGTTTCCTCCTATCTCAGAATACACCCTTTAGTCATAAATCAGCTGCTATTGTGCAATTCATCCTATTATTAAACTTAATGTTCCCGTTCTGCTGGACAACAGCTGGCCTCACACTCCAAAAAAACAACAGCTGCAATAAGTGTTTAAAAAAACAGCATAACATACTTCAAGATTAAGATCAAGATATACTTTATTATCGCCTTTGGATGCAAAAGCAGCATAGCTGTATTCAGGGGTGTAATGAGAAAGAAATTCAGCCCTGGACTTTGCCCATTTGCACTGGCCTAGGAAGGGGGGGGGGGGGGGGGGGGGGGGGGATATAGTGCTTGAAGGGAACTGGAGTTAACATCTTATTTTTAAAGAAACCTGCGTTAAACCATAAATTGGACAT
>JAACJT020000028.1:10512478-10524533 GCA_009936485.2 Gymnarchus niloticus | reverse complement strand
GCTGGGAGCTACTTGATGATAATTAACAAGGCACAGCTGGTTAGTATTCAGGGGATGATGAACGGGAGTAAGTTGGGTGTGGTAGGTCCCACGTAGGCTGGCGTGGCGTGGGCGTGACACTCTACTTTATTCTGTGATTTTAAGTTATTTTCCACGGGTAGCTTAAGATATATAGTACAATGAGCACAGACTAGCCTCAAACAAATAAAAAAAAAAAACAAACAAACTACCATCTTAATTCGCATTTTACTTTACTAAGTTGCATAACTTTGTCTAACTTAGTGTTGTAAAATATGATATGCCCATTTTACTGGAAGTTATGTAGACTAATCACATGTGGAAAAAATCACTGATGTGTGCCCTTGACCCATGTGCAGTGATTTATATCGCCTTTTTCACTAAGGTGACCGTATTTCGGTTTTCAAAAAAAAAGAGCATGTATTTCTGCATCAGATGAATTTCTAGACCTGCGCCGGTCTCACTTCGTTCACACCCTGAGCTGGTTAACGCCGGAGCGCCACACGGAGCGTCGGTTTCACTTCGTTCACACCCTGAGCTGGTTAACGCCGGAGCGCCGGTCTCACTTCGTTCACACCCTGAGCTGGTTAACGCCGGAGCGTCGGTCTCACTTCGTTCACACCCTGAGCTGGTTAACGCCGGAGCGCCACACGGAGCTTCGGTCTCACTTCGTTCACACCCTGAGCTGGTTAACGCCGGAGCGCCACACGGAGCGCCGGTCTCACTTCGTTCACACCCTGAGCTGGTTAACGCCGGAGCGCCACACGGAGCTTTGAAAACACGGCTACACTTTCAATATGTGAAGTCCCTGGTGCAGAGCGACCAGACACATTTACGACGGGTCTGATTAAACTGCAGAATTGCTGTGGAAGAGCGACTTTATCCGGCTGCTGTGATATTTCCATCCGGGAGGATGTGCACCTTTCATGACTATATTGGAATTGCTGTCTTTTCCACTTTCTGTATGCAGGTCGGTGATTCCTTCCACGGTAAGCTGGGCATTTCTATGTTTATATCTGCTCTGCGTGCGTGTGTGTGTGTGTGTGTGTGTATCATATGTACACACACGTCATTTGACATACCATACTTAGCAATACACTCAAAAACCAACAACAAACTGCGGACAGAGGCGGGAGCATTAAAATGATTTAGGAATGAAGTGATAGAGGGGGACAGTTCCAGGATCTGCGGGCAGATGGAATAACGCAAGTGCTGAGCATGAAAATGAGGTTCCATGGTGTATTCTGGCGTTTCCTTTTTGACTAATTCATCCCGGATCTCAGAAGAGGCACCTAAACGCCATCGACTTGATTTCAAAGTGGTCCATATGCTGAAATGAGGGCTGGGGTTATATGACCAGACTGCAGCGCTTCCAGGACTGGACAGCTCTTTTAATCCCAGGTCTAGGTTGTGAAAATGCCAGCATTTGTCGTACTGTCATGATAAATGTGTAATATTCCCAGGAAATGTCTGGAATGACACATATAATGTTTTATAGCATGGTCATGAATGTAAACCAAACAAATTGACTTGACATACTGTAACTGCATGCATGGCTGTCGCTGAATACTTCAATTGTATTCTGCACCGACATTTCTAGATAGCATCATTCAAAACACATTTGCCTGTTGCTTTAGAATTCGTTTTAAAGGTGTTTTTAACAAACACAAATTTGCTTTTGATTATTAATTAAGTATTAATGTCAAAGTTCCTCCAAGTCGTAAATATTTAAACAAACTGTAGGAGTGAAACTGTATAGGATTCACTTCTATGACGGTGTGTTGTATTTCGGTAAGTTCTTATTTTAGATGCAGGATTTTGCAGGGTTCAGGGAAGACAGGCATCTCATTTATGAAAGCATTGAATAATTTATTTAAGGGGACAGCCTGAGAGCTCAGGACATAATTAAGGACCATGGGCTGCGTTATTTAAGGGGACAGCCTGAGAGCTCAGGACATAATTAAGGACCATGGGCTGCGTTATTTAAGGGGACAGCCTGAGAGCTCAGGTGATACAGACCATGCTACCGAGTGCCACCCTGTGCTGCAACTAATGGGTCTCTGAAGGGTAATTTGCTTATATATTTTGTTTCTGATTTGCAGGAAAGTTTACTGAAATGCCATCAAACGTAACTGCAAAAGAAGGTGAAAACATTGAAATGGCGTGTGCCTTTCAAGGTGGAACGTCCTCTGTTTACTTGGAGATTCAGTGGTGGTTCATTAAAAAGCCAGAAGAGCGGGACGTCAGCGAGGATGACACTGACACGCAGGTCAGCACTCAGTCACAGTGGTGTACGGCTCTCCGTGCAGTTCTGGGATTAAGATATCACCCTTCGCTGTTTGCAAAACGTCAGCATGTTCGCTGGATAACTATACGCTGTACAATGCATTGCAGATCTTTGCAGGCATCATTTGGTATATAAGACTATTTGAAAATGCTGCAGTGTCACCACTTCCCCTTCTGGAGGCAAATACTTCCATGTTTAGGTGTGCCCAAGGTTTAGAATGAGGATTTGAGGCTTTTACATAAATCATATAGGAGACAAATTATTGTACATTTGTACAGTAAAGTGTATAATGGGCTATAATTATTGTGCAGTTAAAACTAGTAACTTTTAATTTTTAAATAGTATGTTGATATATACGGTAATACTTTATAACATATGCTAGGAAATTTGTGGAAAACTGCTATTTTTATATCATGAAAGTAGTATTACCTGCAATGTGCTACGCATTTTCATCATTATTTCAATCGGCGGTTTCCAGCTTTTACTGATGAGTAAGTGTGAGTAGGAGTTCAGTCAGACATCGTAACACGCTTCTCATGAACACTTCGAAAACAGTTTGCTGTCTTTCTAGTACCAGTGATTCTCACAGTAACAAAACAAAGTTAAATCTGTGTAGGAACATGGATCTGAAGTGAATACGGGATTTTGTACATCTCAGCTACGATGTTTCTCCCACCCATTTCAGTTTTTCATCGAGGAGCCTGGATGGTGGGGGATGTGCTTAATTCTGTTTTGTGTTTTTTCTATAGTTTTTATATTGTAGTGGCCATGTAAATTTAATAAAAAATGACTACTATATTAAGGTAATTGGAATTGGTATATGAGAACATAGAAATGAGGCATATTATCATACTTTTTGGGGGTATGGATTTAATAAGAAACAATTCTGTACACTTTAGATATGCAGTGTGGAGAAAAGCCGTTACAACTGAGACATAAATAAAATCAGGGTTAAGTAAAAATGAGAGAAAAAAGGTCAGGACAGAAGATTCTTTATGATGTGATTAGTCTATGACCCTCAGGAAAAAACAGTCACTCAGCTTTTTCAATGCAGGGTTCCCTGGAGCCTGTTCTAAGAAGCAAGAAGCCTTGCAATAAGTGATACATGAGAGAGGATGGGAGTTTTATCATTTTTACATTCTAAATGTAAAGAGATCAATTGGGTTGTTGCTTTATGTATCCAATGGTCAGTAAGAATTTTGAGTAAAATGAAACAGGATGATTTATCAGACAAGTTATTCTTTTATGAACCAGAATTTGAATGAGGTAGATTTTTTGGCATAGATCTCAGGCAAAACAAATTAAGATTTCTTAAGATTTCTTTTAAATCAGAAAAGTGCATTCATTCCTTAGATTTCCATACTTTCACCAGTAAACAGGGGAGGCAGATTGTTGGCATTTCTTTACCAATTCAAGTGAATGACAGCACGAGCTCTGCCTCGCTCAATATGCTTTCTTTGGATGAACTGTTCTGTCAGTGCTGTCACTCCTGCTTCGCATGTACTGTGTGTTGTTGGAGTGCTGGCGGTCAAGGATTCCTCATGCCTGTGTCCCCATTGGTCTCTCCTTCATAGTTATGCTGTCATGTACAGTCATGCCGGGGCCATTTCTACTTTGTTTACTATTTTATTGCCCATTATTCTGCCACCTTAAATCACTGCTCTGCTCACACACGTTGTCTTTCCCCCGTGCCCTCCCCTTATGGGGTGCTTCCCTCGGAGGTTCGGATTCAAGAGATTCTCATATCGTCTGCTGGCCTACCGCGCCCTCCCTCCACTTTTGCTGTACTGTCTGACCAGCTTGCTGCCTTCTGAGCCACCGAACCTGCTCTGATCACTGGACTGCAACCTCCAAGATCCTGTTGTCCTTCTGTCTGTTACAGGATTTGCTCTTGTATCTATTCTGATTTCTATTAATTAATTTGTCCTGCACGGTGCTGGACTGAGGAGGATGGGCCTCCCCCTTGAGTCTGGTTCCTCCCAAGGTTTCTTCCTTCTGAGGGAGTTTCTCCTTGTCACTGTCGCCTTTGGCTTACTCTCTGGGGACTGTGGGCCCGGGTCTACGTAAAGCACTTTGTGATAGTGCTTCTTGTTAAAGGCACTATATAAATAAAATTGAATAAATAAAATTGAATTGAATGCTTCCTGTATGGAAACCACTTGTTTACAGCTTCTGCAAATGTGACTTGAAAGTGACAGACAGCAATATAAAAATTGGCAAGCAGGAAAATTGTACATTAATTATTCAGTCAGATTGAACCATACTTAAACCTTTTACAGATATACAATCTGTTTCTTTTGGGGGGTGGGGCAGAGTAGCTCAAGGGATTTGGATTGGTTCTCCCTATGTGTGTGGTATGGTGTTGTGTTTTCATGTTTTCCTCATGTGGTGCAGGGTTCCTCTTCCTCCAGCAGTCCAGATCCTCCTGTTTTATGAGTATTTCATAGTAAATTGAGTTTTGCATCATGCGTGATTGTGTTAGCCTTTCTGAGGGTGAACTGGTGCCAGGGACACAGAGGTAAGGCCAGGAGGCTCACTTTAGGAAAAGAGGTTTTGTGGACTTTCCACCATTCCAGAGCACTGGTTTCACTGTCCATACAAGGTGTTTGGAGGTAGTTTTTGAGTTCAGTTTCAGTCAACTGTTGGTCTGTGAGTCCAACTGCTGCAAAAGAATGGCGTTTCTTGAAAAAGCTGCCCAGTGTCGTCTCCTGTTTTTGGGCTGGTGCTCCTCCCTCAGCTCCTGCTGTACTGACAGAGCTGTGAAGTCCAGTAACTGAAATGCTCCAACTTTCTTGTATTATTTCAGCCACAGCTTGGCTTACAGGGCATCAACTTTCTCAGGTTTCACATAGGAGGTTTTGAATGGGAGGATCAAGGAGGGAAGATATGTCCAGAAGGTCATCAGTAGCAGCGTCATCAGATTTGTCCTTCATGAAGCGGTTGATTATAGTTTTAATGTTCTTTATGAGCTCTGAGTTAGGGTGGACCTTAAACAGCCAGAAAAATAAAATTGATTTTCAGCGGTCTTACCCCCAGAACTATTTCTCTTTATCTAAAAATATTAGGAAAATAGTTTGAACCTCTTAGTGCTACGTTTAGAGGTAGCAGAAGGGCCTCAAAGATAAAAAATAGCGAATGATTTAAAAATCGCAAAAACACAAAGTATTTCAAGAATACAGCTGTGTGTCAGTTACGTAGTGTTTTAACTCAAACAGTGTTTTCAAATACAAGCAAACACAAACCTGTTCTTTAGTATTCAACTGTTCAAGGCAAAAAGTTAGTGCCTTTCTACACTGTTGACAGACTTCGCAGTCCTGACAATGTCTGTTTCCTTCTGTCAGGATAAGTCTGCCTCTGCTGCACGACCATCTGCAATAAGAACTGAAGCTGTGACTCGACTTTGGATAAGGCCCCTGAGTTCTTGAATCAGAGCCACTCCACATTCTGCGTGCTCATTCACCACACGCATGGCACGAACTGTCTCTTGCTGGTAGTCCTCCTGTGCCTCCCACAAGTCTGGGTCCACACTAGGAAATGCATGCAGAAGGTCCATCAGTTCAAACAGTGTCATAGACTTTGCTGAGATGAAATCTTCGAATTTCTTTTCCATGAATGTTTGCAGGTCGACAATAATTCGTTCGGTATGATCCTGCTGAGCTGGCTCAATGTAAACCTCTTTTCTTATGGAATTTACCATATGTCTCATTGTCTCAGTGTTGCATCATTACCGATGCCAAAAGAATTTTGTCTATGACAGGTGAATGATATGTGATGGAGTTACGTGGTCACATTGTTCAGCAGCTTACAAAATACTGCAGTGTAAATATTACACTGGCCCATTATGAATTCTGAAACCTTTAAGAGTCGATGTCTGCAAAACATCAATGCAATTGAGCTACCAGTAAATATTCACCAACGAAGCCGAAATTTTGCCTGAATTTTTTTCTTCATATACACAAATAAAATTTGGGGGTAAGGAGGTGATATTTACAAACTTAAAAAATAAGGTCCACCTTATTCTGAGTCCTCGTCCTCTGGCTTCAGGACCTCCTCACTGAGCAGGTGGACCACAGGCTTCACATATGATACACAGACACATGATTCCCCTGACAGTCCATCTGTGAAACTAACCAGTGGATTTAGAGCCTTGTGGACAGACTCAAGGACGTCAGTGTCTTGCCATGTGGGCACAGACTGTCTGATTTTTTGTCAGCGGATAGTACCTTTGCATGGGCTTCTCATGCTCCAGCACTTTCCCCACCATTTTTTGACGGGACCCCCATCTTGTCGGTGATTCTGTAATCGGTTTCTGCTTGGGCAGATTGAACTCTTCTTGAGCTGCTGCCAGATCTCTCTTTTTTCCAAGAAAATGAAGAATTACTGTCCACTTTTTTACACACACCTATGGCTCTTTCAATTCTGTTGTCTCTTCCTGCTCTCTCTGTAGACATAAAAAACAATATATTCATGTATTAATTAACAATTAGCCTAGTTTCATTAGCAGAATCAACTAAGTTGTAATAAACTACAATGTTAGAATTGAGCAATTTAATGTAAGCACCACAATACAAAGCATATTCAGAATTGTAAAATAATTAACTAAAATAATTAACTAAATGAATAACTTTAACTTATCGATTGCTAGGTGCAGTCGACATCTGAAGCACTGAAGGCAAGTCCAGTTTGGCAATCAGCATGTTCGATTGGATGGTGTTTTTGAAGGTGGTGAAACAGGTTTGTTGTATTACCAGTCATTGTTGGGACCTGTCGGTGACAAGTCTTGCAACCTGGCTTTATCTGTGTTTGGTCTGACTGGAGATAACCAAACCACTTACACACTTTTGACGACGTGTGCCCTTTCTTTGGTATCATCTACCAAAATTAACACATTTTCCTCCTCCACTTCACTCACTGGGACCTGGTTGCCCAACATCTTTTTTTTTTTTTTTTTTTAAACTTCCCGTATTTCAGCATTTGTAGAACCTTTTTTGTTTTTTAAGTGTTTAATTGTGGTGCCATATTCAGATAATTCTTTGCAAAATTGTCCAGAATTGGGTATGGAGCCCCAGCATTTCTTCTTGTGAATGTGGTATTTACCAAAGTAGAAGCAGGAGATGAGTCAAATACTGCATGTTACTGTCCATGTTCTCATCCATAAAGCCAAAGTAAATATCCATTTCGTTTAGTTCCACCGTACGTCTATAATGCATTTACAGAAATTGTTCCAAATCAGTCCAGAATATTCTGGTATAAACACACTTGAAAAAAAGATGAGGAATTGTTTCATACATCAGTTCACCAAAATCACAAGAGTAGTTAATATTTAATTTTAATCTCTCTAATACCTGTTTTACTGGGTATATTCTGTGAAGAATCTTGAATGTCTTTATTATTTATTCCATATTTATCATATCTAATCCATACTTTATACCAGTTTACACCACCATAAGAAACAGCCCAGTGACATCTTGCAGGGGGAATACCAACATCTCTCACGACATTTCTTATATATTTATTTCTACATTTATATTCTAAAAAGTACAGTCCACCTAAACATAGTTTCCTATCAGATGAAACAGAAACTCAATTGATGATGGATCTTATATTGAGTCACTATAATATCCCCCCGGGCAAGGCATCAAAAACCATGACACACTCCCCGATTGAGACAGGCAAATCAAATCTAGCAAGAAATTTGTAGCAATTAAGTAGCTTTCCATTTGTATTTCCCGACTTCTGACATACGCGACCACGTTACTAATGTTTACAACATTGCTTATTCATGGGGAACGGGCAAATTTGCAACGTCGACCGTGATTGGCTGTTGTGCTGGCGTTACGCCAAACCTACGCGCTGCGTGATTGGCCACAGGCGTTGTCTGTCTCAACGCGTTGTCTAATACGAGGCAAAGAAGCTTAACCAAACTTTATAGCCTGTGTTTATCATTGCTACCGTCATTTTTGTCGATAAAAAAATCGAGGTCGTTTTATTGCCCAGCACAACAATAATGGTTAAGATAACGTTACTCCAACGGTTGAACTACGTATGACCTGAATGCTCTTAGCAAAAAAATAAATCATCTGTCATTAGTATGGTAATTACATGTACAATTGTGATTTTATTTGCTCTGGATGATTTTACTGGCCGTTTTGTTACACTCCAGACTCTAGGATGAATGGAGATTTCAGCTGATGTCTTCTTCATGTTTGCCATGTGCTCTGTCTCCTTAATGCTCGCTCTCTGTTGAGAAAATGAAAATACTGTATTGGGTTGACAAATTTTATGGTACTGGACTGTTAAGTATTTGTCTTGTTTTTGGCTCCAAAAATAAAGTTTACAGTATTAAACTGTATTTAAGAAACAGTACATTACTGTAAGAAATGTAATTTTGCAGCAGTTTTTTTTTACAATGTACATCTTCTCCAAGTCTGCAAAGCACACGCAGGCTGTGTTGCATATTTCCATCAATCCTCACACAGCTGTGCAAGGGAGAATAGTTGGTCCGGTGTTTCCTTTCTGAAACTGAATTGGTGGGGGCATTAATAATAATGTATTTCAAAGCCCTGCAATCTTGTGAATATTTTACTGTTGAATCATGTCAGGGAAAATGTTAAAACAAGCTGTAGCAAAACTTTTCATCTTTTGGAGAAACTGACTATCTTAAAACCCGAGTCCATATATTCCAAATTCCTGCAAAGTGAGGAAATTGTACCAAAGATAGACAGACAGTCCAAGACATACGTAAACTTGTAGACTGAAGTATATTTTCTTTCCTCCTTTCTTTTTTATGTGCCTTCACTCTGCCTCTTTCCTATTCTAAATTCAGAAATCTTGCTTCTTGAAATAAGCCTGTTTATTTCGTTAAATATGTATGCATTTAATGTTATTAGAAAATTAATGATTTTGTCAAAGCATGGGCCTTTGATGCAGTGAAGCAGATGCACCTTTTATTAAATATATTTGCTCTTGTACAAAGACAGCAGAAAAATAAACTGCATAATTACCAATATATATAGCAATGCTAGATGATTCCCGTCCTTAAATTTATCAAACAGACAGAAATCTGAATGCAAGACACAACTTTGTTTATTGAAGCAATGCTGGGATGCAGGCATATACATAAATATTTTATTAATCCTGAAAGAAAATTGCAAGTTTACAGTACAACACATTTTGACAGCAATAAATAAACAGTAGCATTGCACAGGCCAACAGAGAAAAATATTGCATGAAGTATAATGCAATATACCATATATGCATCTGTAATAAATCAAAATGGAATAAGTAGCATTGCACACTGAGACATACAGGGAATGAATGAGAGTTCTGTAAACGGAAATCTAAACAGATCCATTCACAAAGTCGGTTATCCCACATGCTAAAGGGTGACTCATTGTACAGTCTAATGGCCAAAGGTAGGAACGACCTTATAGTGTCTGTGGCTGAGAGTGCTCCTCTGTTCAGCCAAGATGGCCTATATAGTTGGATATTCTTCAGATAAGGCCTGCAAATTCCTAAGTGTTCTCTATTCAACCACAGTCTCCAGCAGAGAGGTAGACAGAAATTAATTTTGGGGAGGGGGGTGGTTTAAAAATTGTCTGATGCAATATTTGTGTGTGGGGGAAGGGTAGTGGGAGTGGCAGCAAAGATAAAATTGTCAGGGTGGGGGAGGGAATGCGGTGAGAATATTCCCATTTATCTAGTGGTCCACTAATACTGAACCTGTTTCAGTAGCAAAACAAAGCGTTTTCCATTTCCAAACATTACTCCCAACTCCTTGACAGTATATTTTCATATTCAAAGTTGAGATGTGCCAATAATGACAGAAAACACTGTATTGGTTATCTGGAAAAAAATAGTTATTGATCATATCAGAGAATAACTTTAATTTTTAAATTATAGATATCAAGTTGTTTAATTTTTTTTAAATTAACAAGCAAGCCAATTGCTTACGGCGGCAAAACTGACATTTTGTAGAGCAACAAGCCCAGCAAACAGAACCAAAACAGGAGGCAGAAGAAGTCAAACAATCAGGGTCCTACGCTGGCAGATACTGAAGAACTAATGGCCACTCAGTAAGGGTCACAGAACCATAAAACCTCACAAAGACACAACTGAACTGCAGGGCTAATGTAGGAGATTGAAGAAAGCACAGCTGGAAACTGCTTGATGATGACGAACGAGGCACAGCTGGTCAGTACTCAGGGAATGATGAATGGGAGTGGTGTGGGCGTGGCAGGTTAGAGGTAGACTGGCTTGGTGTGGGTGTGACAGCAGAGATGAAATAGTGGTATTGAGTCATCTTAATCCAATGACAATTTAGCATCTGTACCCAGTTCCAAGAGAAATTCTAATCAAAATTTAATGTTTAAAGACCATGACACTAGCAATGTTTGCTAAACTCCGAGTTCTTGTGCCGTTTGTCCTGTCCCCCAGCACTTTACGTCGCAGTTATCTGGTTCCGGACCAACTAGGATTTGGTGCCAGTTCCCGAACCTGTTTCTGTGCACAGGCAACAGTTCCTTTGTGGTGAAAAAGTGCAAATGAGTTTGAGAACCAGCATGGCACTAGAACCATGTCAGTGGAAAAGAAGCTTATTGGAAAAACTTAAATTCACTGAGAACAGCCAAAAATATTCTGAGAGAGATCAATCCCAGAATCCTCCCTCCCTGCTACACCTGTGACTGCCGTTGAGTGTGGACTGGCTCCTAGAACTGAGACAGGTTTCCTGTTTGTTAAGCTTTAAGACATCACCTGCACTGATGCCGGTTTCCCAACACACCACCGCATGAAAGACTGCACTAGCAACAATGGACTGGTAGAACAGATGCAGAAGTGTCCCCCCTCCTCCAACACGCTGTTGTCCATCCAACTTTTCTACCTCATTATTGTATTAATGAACTTAATGACTCTGTCCTGCCCGGTGCTGGCCTGAGGAGGATGGGCTTCCCCCTTGAGTCTGGTTCCTCCCAAGGATTCTTCCTCCCGAGGGAGTTTTGCCTTGCCACTGTCACCTTTGGCTTACTCTCTGGGGACTCTGGGCCCGGGACTATGTAAAGTGCTTTGTGACAGCGCTTCTTGTTAAAGGTGCTACATAAATAAAATTTAATTGAATAAATTAATACATTTGATCATGTTCTATTTTTCCAACAAAATTTCTGCCAGTCCATAAAGCAAGAATCCAATGTATAATTTTCATTTTTGTGGATGACTGATGCATGAACTTATGCCTGAATATGTAATTGAAATGGGAATTATGGCATAATTTGCTTCTGTACTAAGCTAATGTAGGTACTTTCTCAATTATATAGATGGTTCTTTCCATAATTTGCTATTTACGTGTAAATGCAGTGCATTCAGATGAAGTATCCCAGATAACTGATGTTCATAAGGGTCTTAGATTAAGTTTAATTACCTTATTTTACACATGTCGTTCCTATGGTACTGTTTCCTGACTTGAATATTTTAAAAATAATTGTCTGACACTAAATTCGTGAGATAGTTTGGAATGAAGTATTTTTAACATTTCTTATATAGACATCAGTTTGGTTTTTTTACGTGAAAAAACATCATGCTAATTTAGAAAGTTCATTTATATGAATGTGTAAGACTAAATGATAGAAACCTGGACCAGCGCCATGTGTAGAAACCTAGACTGACGCCATGTGTAGAAACATAGACCGACACCATGTGTAGAAACATAGACCGACGCCATGTGTAGAAACATAGACTGATGCCATGTGTAGAAAC
>JAACJT020000028.1:10499731-10512378 GCA_009936485.2 Gymnarchus niloticus | reverse complement strand
TGTGTGTGTGTGTGTGTGTGTGTGTGTGTGTGTGTGTGTGTGTGTGTGTGTGTGTCTGTGTGTGTGTGTGTGTGTGTCTGTGTGTGTGTGTTTTTGTCTGTGTGTGTGTGTGTTTGTGTATGTCTGTGTGTGTGTGTTTTTGTCTGTGTGTGTGTGTTTTTGTCTGTGTGTGTATGTCTGTGTGTGTTTTTGTCTGTGTGTGTGTGTAAATTTCTTGATCTGCTGTCCCCCGAGACTCTTGTGTTTGTCTGAATTGGCTACCGAGAGTGGATGGAGATCACACATCTAGATTAACTTCAAGAAAAAAGAAAGGCAAATAAAACACATTAGTGGCGTATGATAACATTTGTTGAGTTTTGTGAACAAATGTGAACAACCTTTAGCTTAAAGGCAAAAACTTTGCTCTGTAGGCACGGTTTGTATATACTGTGTTTTGGGAAATTGTGTTGAGTGATTAATTCATGTACCTAAATACTTAGTTTTAGTGATTTTCATAGTAATACAATCAATTTCTCTGAAATGGCATAACATATCTATCAGGTCTTCTTAATTTTCTATTTAACTTACCTGTTAAAGCTTTTACGCATTGTAATGTCGTTTTAAGCTTGTAAAAACAGTGAGTCATCGTGCTGGACATATTGTAGTGTGACGCAGAGGCAGTTTTTGAAGGGAAGGTTAAAACTGTACCCTAGTGTTATTGGGTCTCCAGCCTCTGTCTGTAAATTGTGGATACTTCCAGCATAAAGAGTAACCATTTGCTGTTTTGTCTCTGTGTGCCATTTCAGCATTTAATTGCGCTAATGCATGACACAGGATTTAAATGACTGAAAATGCATCCTGAATAACATTATCTTTGGATGATCGCTGAAATGCACTGATGTGGAAAGCTGTTGTGGTGATTAGAGGTAGGCCAGGGTGCCGGTGATAAACTAACATTCACTACATCGGTGGAAAAAAAAAAACCCCTGTTAAATTTTCAACGTAATTTACAAAGCTGCCTTGGTTAAAAGCATTTGTAAAGCACTTCGGAAAAAGCCTGAGATATGCACCTTCATCACACAACTCTGCAAGGAATTCCACAGCAATAAGGAGATGTATTTTGTATGAACTACAGCAGGAGTCCCTCATTTTCAAAGTTTATATAGAATATTGTTTGTGCTTATTAATCATGAATAATTTGAACATGTTATTTAATTTAACCTTCCAGGATTACTGTAATGGAATTTTGCTCTCAGATGAATGTAATAACATTAGGATGAATTGTACTATAGAAAGCTTTCTTGGATCTGAAACTGGAGTATGTAGTGTAGTGAAAATTATAGATTATGCTTTAATGTAATCCAGACACTAACTTGTAAACAGAAATAATGTATAAAGTTATATCTGCAGTACCATTTCTTTTGTTGACTTCATAGATTGAATCTTGTGAAGTTGAGTTTTCAAGGCACAGTGTGATGCACTGTCCGATTTGCCAGTCTTCAGGCATAACAAATTACAAGATGATTTTGACTGTAATTTGTCCAAGATTACCCCAGTCACCCTTTGGTGATATGGGTCAGAAATCAAGCAGGGCCAATCTGCTAAATTGCATGGTGTGAAAAAAAGGCTAAATATTGCAACTGAATTTGCCTGCCAAGAGGTGTAGCCATTTTTTCAGACATTAGTTTCTGTCCAGTAATTTTAATGTCAATTTTATCCTGACAGTTTTGTTTTTGTCCTAGAACACAGTGACATTAATACTCCATCAAATAGTTAAGATACCGTTGGCCAGTAGCATTTTCTAGAAAGTATTGTTTTTGAATGAAAGTGCATTAAGCATTAAAATATTTAAGAGTTTTAATACAAGGGTAAAGTGAAATCCAGCACAAGCTGTTTTATTGGGGTATTTCAGAATGAATATTCTTTGCAGCTAATCCAGATGTCAACTAAAACTAAATTAGGACTGGAGCATGTTTAGTCTGGTTTTGTTAACCTTATGCTGTTTATAATTAAAGCAATAGGTGTTTTACAGCCTGAGCCAGAGTAATTAGCTGTTTGCATGTGGTCCCTGCCCCCTGTTTTCTGCATCTGCGTTTTAGGGGTCCCCCGATTTGTCTGAGGGCCTAATGCGTCCTCCCTACCTAACAGCTGTCCATCCTGACCAGCTCGCAGTTATCGGCGCCACAGAACCTGCACATCAACTCAGTCACCTGATTGCCTCATCCAGTATTCTGTTGTCCATCTGTATTGTTACACTCTATCACTGATGTTCATCATATTTCACTAGTGAACCTGTCCTGAGGAGGATGGGCTTCCTCCTTGAGTCTGGTTCCTCCCACGGTTGCGTCCTTCCTCCTGGGGGAGTTTTCCTTGCTCCTGGGAACCTTGGGCCCCGGACCAGTGGTGGTTTCTGTCATAGGCAATACAGGCGATTGGTGTGCTCGCCCAGGCATTGGGGCACCGAATGTGCAAGGGCTGCCTGGGCAGGACTAAGGGAAGCGCTTGGTGGCGAAGCTCTTTCTTAGAAGCACTATAAAATAAAATCTAACTGAATGAAATATGTATACCATGCAGAGATTCTTTTGGGGTTATATGTGACTCTGAATGGCTATACACGTATGCATATATGCATTTTTATTTTATTTTATTTATTTCTCTTTGTTCTCATGAGGCTGCATTTAGACTCGAGGACCTCGATGACAGGAGCAGGCCTACAGCAGTGTTCCGCATTTAGCCGCATGTGCAGAATGGGTCTCTGTCTGTTAATGGTGCCTGTCACCCCCCTCAAACAAACTTTAACTCAGCTGCACTGTGCTGGCCTTTTCCAAGTTCATCAGCACTCATATTTTATGACATATTTTACAGATCGTGTCATCTGTGCATGATAGATAGATGATTGTATTTTGACATCCCTGGAGATTGAGATAAATTTCTTTTAAGAAAAGGAGTTACTACGAACACAGTTGGTGGTGTTGTCAATGAAACATGCCTTCTATAATATTTTAGCGGTTATACTTTCTAGCATGGATGGTATTTATAAGTTCCTCAGCTTTCTCTCCACACATGGGGTGCTAGTGACATAATACGAGACACAGTAGAGAGGAATTTCACGGAAAACAAGGCTCTGGGTCTGCAGAAGGGAGCCAGGACCCAGCTGAGGGGCTGCTTGAACAGCTATCACTTCTCCCTCTGCTGGCCAACCATAAACTGATGTGGCAGCAGTGGTTTTTTTCCAAGGTGCTCGAGTGCCTGTTGGTCAGCCTATGAGGGGAGGCTGCCGATAGTGGAGCGGAATACTAGGAAAGCAACTGGTGACATTCATAGCAGGCATGAATGGACAGTTAGGCTACTACACAGTCCAGTCATCCAGGGTTCTCACACACACTCCTGTCACGGCTGCTTCTCAGTCCAAACCATTAGACTGGCCTCAATGCTCAAACCAGCCATTAACAATACTACAAATGATTTTATGTGCAGAATAACTGAAGTAATCCACAGTTCTATTTAAGTAGGAGCTACGCTAATTAAATGCACTAACAATTGTCATAATATGCTAGTAATTTGTGCAAGCAGGTTTTTTGAGATTTGTGTATAAATGTATATAAAAACAGCTTTGAAGGAATGAGGTTTGAAAAGGGAGTAGATTTTAGTAAGATGAGTAGTTTTATTTGAAATATAACCAATAATTTGTGCTTTTTAAAATCATAATTTAAGACTTGAGTTTCCTCCCACAAAGATCAGAAGACGTGGTAATAAAGAGTAAATTTCAGCTATTTCTCTATCCCAATATCTGTTACTATATAAGCTGCTGGAGAGGGTGATTGCTGTTAATGGGTATTCAAAATGAACGCAGTGCATGGGTGGGCCATTAGAACATGGACAACAGTGGGGTTAACAATGACTGGCTCTGGAAAATGGATGGGACTGGGATCAGGACAAAAGAGACTGAACATCAATAGGTTTAAAGACGAGACAGGCGGACAAGAGCGGGGGAATGGTTCCGACATCATCCTGACAGATGGACTGGGCACAGGGACCACAGCCATCTTGGAGGTGAAGAAGTCAAACAAAGGCTCAGATAAATGAAGCAGGTGTTACACAGTGACATGGGTCAGTCGTGCATTAAAAGTGAGGACAGTGCTCCCTCTGTGGGGGCCCCTGGCATTCGTGGTGAAAAAATGTGTCTCCCAGCTTATGGAAAGTCATGGAAGTCCGTGAAGGCATTGAAGGCCCTTGTTTTTTAATTATATTAATCCAAACAATTTGATAACTGTAAGTAAGGCTATAATTATGCATTAAATTTCCCGAAAAGAGCCAAGATGGGTAGCTTTATTCAGATTTGTCATTTGTGTGTTTCTGGGAACTAAAATTCCTTGGGTTGCATTGGTAGTAATTCTATATCAATGATGTAAAAGTCTGTGGTTATGTTTGAAAAACCCCAGTGTGATGTAGAAAAATATAAAAATAAGGAAAAAAGGATGCCTTATTGAATAAGACGTCTGCCTGCAATAGGAAATGTTTTTAAGGTTTTAGATTTGGACAGTAAAACAGTGGGGGGAAAATGTACATCATCTTTGCCTATATGCTACATAGTTCTGCCTATGCTTGAAGTTAATCAGTTTCTTTCCAGTTACGTTCAGTAACACACGTTAGGTTTGTTGCATGTTATTAAGTAAGGATCATACTTTCAAATACCCAAACATTGTCATGTAAGTTTTTTAACACTTCAAAAGAAAATAGTATAGCATATAGCCTTACATATTTTCATATTTACAGACTACTATGAAAGTGTTCACGGTACTCTGTAAATATGAAAATTTACAAGGCTAAAAATGCACAAAAGTCACTGACAGAAAACCAGGCCATGTAACCATCATAGCAGTGCTGATCATGGCCTAAATTTCTGGCTTTACGTTCGACTGCATGCACTGGCATCTCGATTTATTAATCAGTCAGAAACTGTACGATAAGCACCTATGGGAACACCTGACCCACATATTACGAAGGCTTGAATATGGATTCAGATTTTCCTACAAAGTTTTTTCTCTTATTATTAAGCTATGTGGGAGTGTAATTGATGTGCAGTATAAACTTGTTTTTGACCACCCACTATATCTTTAACTGCTTGAGGAGTGTGTGTGTGTGTTTGTGTATCATGTTTATATTACGTTGCGTGGACAAAATGTCCCCAGGAGGTGGTAAAAACCTGACTGTCATTCTGTCTTATAAAAATCTTTCAATCAAGAAACTTAAAGAGCCAAAATTCTTGTATTTTGTTGGGTTACTTATGGTGAAGGTTAGGGCTGGCTGATGGTTTGGGTTGTCATAGTTATGGTTAGGGTCAAGCTCATAGAAACGAATTGAAGTCCCCTAAGGGTCAGAAATACAAATGCATGTGTGTACGCCCATCGTTTACTTTTTGGACATGAATTTTTTCTTGCTATGTTGCTATATAAGGCATGGAGTCTTGGGTTCGTCTATTTAGTCTATACCAGGATATCTCAGAGTACATATTTAGAGCGATCGAAACCCAGCATTTTCAATTGGTTTACAAAGGACTGTGTCGTGTTCACTGAGGCTGGCTCGAAGTAACAAACATTTTGTTATTCTTTGTGGTTTTTGCAGCAGGACCAGCAAAAGCTCATCTGAATGAGCCTGAATATATCGTTGTCCCTCTAAAGGCTTGCTAGGCTTCTGTGTCTTTGGACATACTCACACCTGCCAATCTTGGCCTTGAATAATATTTGAATGTGACTCATCTTGTCCGTTTAGTGAATCAGCAAGGCCTTCATAATGGAAAGAAAGAATATACTTTATTAGACCACGGTCGGTGTCCCCTGAGGGTTACGGTAGAACGTAAATGGATGGAGAAATGGTGGAACGTCAGGATGCTGGAAAGACCGTGTACTTTCTGCTTCTCGACCACTTTTAAAATGCACTTCCTTTCTCCAAACAGTGGAACATGTAATGACATTCAGCGCTGTACAGAGGGAAGACCATGGTTTCAATAAACACTAAGCCGCAGTTTAAATTGCATTGCCTCTGCATTAGGATGCTTTGTTAGACATCCTGTTCAGTCTGCCCAAATGCTTTTCATCTGCCATCTCCTACAAAATTAATCAATTTTTTCTGTGTACATTTTGGGTTAATTTAGTGCCTGCCATATCATGTTCCTGTTTATTTCCACTCGCATGCCCCATAACTGCAACTTTGGCTGTGTAACGTTTTAGTCTTCATCGAAATGGACTTAAAATATTTTATTTATTTGTTTAGTAGACTAAATGTTTTTCTTGATGTGATATATCGATGAGGCAGGTAATAAATTAGATGTGGTCTTTCAACCAAGGAACTAGCCCAATCAGAATGTTAAGAGAAAGGTTTCAGGCTTTTAATAAGGAGTTTTGAACAGATAAGCCTTTTGAGATATTGTTTTTTTCAAGTGACCTTTAAGTGAGTGCTCTTTAAACAGTCAGATCTTTTTCAATACTTCATTTCAGAGACCAGTGGCTGAAAATCATTCGTCTTACTGAATCTGCTTAGACTGAGAACACCCAGTGCAACATAACTTATTGCCAGATGGAAAAATATAATCAGTGATTGGGAAGGTATTATGTCTTTGTGACTAATTTGTCAGTAAGCGCATGAGGGAGCAGCAGAGGTGCATGCTGGGAAACGCTGACTGATTGGACGGAGATTTAACACCCTCCGAAATGGGAAATACACAAATAACTCGTGCAATAAGAGGAGCCCAGTCTTCCTGATGATTCACCGATATGGGCTAACAAAATAATGACGGGTATGATATTCATGAAATATGAGGGTTGTCACACTAACATTATCCAAGTCTCCCTCATGCCAATGTAATATAGTGTGTACCGGCCATTCAGATGTGTTTCAAAACTAATATCTTACCATTTTTGAACATTGTTAGATCTTACATTAAATGAATGGGTTCTTGGTTAATTAGGCTAAACCAGGATTGCTGTTTTTTCCAGTGGGTCTGAAAACTCCACACACACAGAGCAGGGACAGGATGTGTGAGGCCCCGTTGCATTGCTGTGCGTTTTTAGTGTTTGTCTGGGTGTAAAGTGGTCTGCAGGGGTTTCCTCCCACCATGTTCCCATGTCCTCGCTGCTCTGAGTAAAGTTCTGCCCACCTTGCCCATGGCAACTCATAAACAGGGCTGTGCTTCATCTCTTGATAAGACATGTTGAGTCTCTTCCCTGCCTGAAAAATATAATATGTATCCTCCCCGGATGTCATCTGTCTTTCTCCGTTTGCTCAATATGTCCACTACGTGGACTGGGGCATATCGTGTCCGAGAATGAGGACAATCACCTAAACATGATTTTGGGCTCCTGCAAAATAGCTTCTAGGAAGGAGATTATAGCACAGAGTTCCAACAGTTATTCTGACGTTCAGTTTCCGAAGTCCAGACGGGAACTTCATTTCTTTTTTTAATATTACATTAACTTGGGAGCATGTCTTTGTAGTGGAATTCAACAGATTTAAGAGCCATTGGAGGTATATACAGGGACGTTAAGAGAGGCGTACGTCTTTTAAAATAATTGTGTCATTTCTGAAGGCTGTTGGTTGCACTCAAGCTTATTTTGAGGGGAAACATTTATGTCATGTATTTTCTGTTTTTTATTTGTAAATAATTTTCCAAAGTATGTAAGTTTTTGTCCTCTTGAACGTCATGGACTATTTTGTGTACCTCTGTGACATCAAATCCCGATTAAATGTGTTTTTTTTTTTTTTTTTTATTCCAGGATGTAGCACTACAACGTGGAAAATTCAGGGTTGGGGGTTGGGATCCTGTCCCTTCTGTGCGTGTGTGTGTGGAGCCTCCCTGTCTCACTATGCCGTGTGGGTTTCCTCCAGGGTTCCGCAGACACGCAGTGAGATGTAGTGATGTCTCTGAAATTGATGCCCTTAGAGTATGAATGTATGTGTATGTGCTCTGCAGGGGACTGGATCCCAACCAAGATGTAGCCTATTCCATTCTTATGCCCTACGCTGGCTGGGAAAATCACCAAGGCCCCTGACCCTGACCAGGCTAAGTGGCCTGAAGGATATATGGGAAGAGTGGGAATGTATGGCCTAGTGTGAGAGTTTTGATCTTTAAAAGAATAAATCTGCCTTGCTGTCAGAAACAGATTTCATCCAAATCATTCTGCTCTGACAAGACACATTATATCCATCAGAACCCTTCTATTCATCCATTTGTCTTCTCACGGCCTACCCAGTCTGGTGTGATGATGAGCCTGGAATCGATCCCTGACAGCAAAGGCTACACGATGATGGGATGCCAATATTTTACACTGGGGTATGTGTGTGTGAGACATAATGTCCTAAATGCATTTAGGTGTCTTTCTTCTCTTTTTACCTTGTATTGATAAAGGCAGTGAAAATGTTCTTAATGCGGTCTGAATTGTTCAGTGCTTATCGGACTGAAACCGTATCTCTCCATTACTGCGGAGCCCACGGCACTTCAGGGTTTGGTAGACCAGCTGCCCCATCTTTTGAAGCAGCAGTCTTACAAAGATGCTTTGTTTAATTTCTCTGTTTATAATTATTCTTCACTTGGCTTTTTTTTCATGTAAAGCATCTCAAAAGTCACTGAATTAATGCAGGATACAGGGCTGTCGTAAAACAGGCACGGCAGAGAGAGTCAGAGTCTGACTCAGTCAGTCAAATGCTTTTGTACTATGTTGTAAGGTTGTGACAAAATTTCACTTGTTCTGGACTAAAGTTTAGATAGTACTTTAGTTTGCGGTGATTCAGGGGTGTTGAGTTCCAGTAAAACAGACAGATCTGTATTTTTAACAGCAAACAGGCTGACACCCTTACAGTGTCGCTCATGGTAACCTTGTAGGGTGTGGGCTTTGGTGAACACAGCTCTGTGTGAGCATGTCCAGCCTGGAGCTGCAGGATCTGGTTCTGTTGTCGGAATGATTCATTTCTGCGTGGCCTTGTGCCCAGGCTGCCATTAGGAGCTTCTTCATCTTAGAAACATTGATGGTTCTGATGCTGTCTGTTGATCTAGTTTATTAAAAACCCTCCCTAGAGTGAAGCCTATCATAATCTGACCTCTTTTCTTTACCCGGAGTGACAGGCCAGGCCCAAGCCTGTATGAATATCCATTAATGGATGATCCCAACACACAATTTTACTTATTTTTAAGTTTCTATGCCAAGTGCTTCTAAATGTAAATATGTACATAAGTACAAATGGGGTAAACGTGCATCCAGAACTGGAGTTAGCCTATGCGTTCGTGAGACTATCCAAATATGCAGTAACAATAGTTAGCATCCCGAAACATTATTGAACTTTATGGAATACCGATTAAGTATACACTAAACAGCACATCTCCCTGAAGGATTTTATAACGTACCTTACAGTAATGTTTGCCTTCTCCTCTTTCACATAAACTTTACTATAATTTTATTATAATTTAGGATTCAGCTCTAAGCAGAGGTTTACACACACGTTATGCAAGTATTCATTTGAAGGACGTTTTTTTCTGATCGAACCGCACAATTGTGTACCTGTTTTATGATGGAAGTGGAAAACACTGAGTACCAAGTGTGTTCATGCAGGTACTCATCAAAGATCTAGTGGTAAAAAAAAAAAGATCTCAGCTCTTGAAGATAAGACCACCTATGAATCAGGTGTAGGGCACAAGATAAACTTCAGTTCTGGCATAGCTCTGTC
Source organism: Gymnarchus niloticus (assembly GCA_009936485.2). Lineage (NCBI taxonomy): Eukaryota > Metazoa > Chordata > Actinopteri > Osteoglossiformes > Gymnarchidae > Gymnarchus > Gymnarchus niloticus. The sequence goes on along the minus strand of JAACJT020000028.1, from coordinate 10,502,682 downwards.
GTCAATGAAACACTTTCTTTACAATGAAGTGGACACCTGCTGCTCAGCACTGCTAGGGGTGTGTGTGCAGAAGAAGGTTAATGGAGATAAACAAACGGCTGTACTGAAAGGAGGTGAAGGTCAGCTAAAATGGATTACGTGGACGAGATGATCAGATCGCGTGTCGAGGAGTCAGTGAATGCAGCTGGTAAACGTAGCTGGAGAATAACGAATGCATCAAGCAGCTGCTAAAATTATCTTTAAATTCTGTTCATGAAAAAGAAGTCCAGCACCATGCAACAAGGCTGACTAATGAATGGACAAACCGGGGTTACGTGTGTTCAGGTCCTCATGGACTGGGAAGTCTTTCCAGTTGACCGTTTTGAATGGGGTATTTCTGGAAGCCGAAGGATATTTTGAGAACCGATGTTCCAGGGGAGCATGGCTCTGAAGCAGTAACCTGAGCACCTGTGCTTTCCTCTGCTGCCATCCGCCGTGTCTTCAGAAGGCTTTGGGTGGTTCTGCTTGTCATATCCCATAACCTCTCTCTATATATTACTTTGAATGTTAGGATGAAGGAACACCATACGTGTGTTTTTGAGCAATTCTTGAATTAGGTCATGCTTCAGAATGCAGGATGCATATATGTATATATATTTGTCAGTTCCTTCTGTAATGTGTCTTCAGCTACCCTATTGATTTAGGCATTTACTTGTTTATTCAGACTTTATCAGTCCTTATCACTGGATTTAGCAGTAAAGTGTACAAGATATGAGACACGGGTGTCATCGACTGAGAGAAAAATAGCATTTTTTAATGAAGCCACAAAGGCGTCTTTGTGAAAATTGCAGAATATGACATAAATAGTGCAGCTAGGACTAATTCTGAGCAGGGAAGGCATACACTCCTGGACAAAAAAATGGGACAAACCCAAAATTGCAAAACATTAAGCTTTTAATGGTCTCAACAGCAAAAAATTGGTCAGGAAATTAGCAAGAATTAAAGAAATAGATAAAGTAATGTAATATGGGATAGCTTTTCCCTTTGATTTCCTTAAATGTTTAAGTCTTGTGGGTAAACTTGAGGATAGCTGTTTACAGAAGGAAGAACCAGTGTTGATCCACTCAATGTTAATGTCTTCAAACAGTTGATGAGTATTTGAAAAACCTTTCCTGGTTAGTTTGAGTTTGAATTTTATATCAAACATTTCAATCTTTTTATGATTTTATCTTTGAGTACAAGAAGACTATGTAAGTGAATTTCCATGTTTCCAGCTTTTTGCCCCGACAGCTCCCTGCAGGGACGAGTAAACTGTGAAACAGGTCTCAGAAGTTAGGAGTTATCTGACCACTGATTTGTGTTAGGGTCATTAAAAGCTTAATATTTTGCAATTTTGAATTTGGTCCATTCAAAAGATGTTATGATCATGCGAAAACCAAGTGAGGCTTGTGTCTCATATGACAGCCAACCATTCAGGCTGAAGGACAGCGATGTAAATATTGAAAGTGTGATGTGTGAAGGTCCTGTCACTTTGCTGATTCAGGACATTTTTTCCATGTCAAGAGGATGTTCGCAATTTAAACACCGTCTACTTAAACAAGCACATATGTCTGCTTTGTCTTTTTTCCAGTTAATTATGATTGTTTAGTCTTGGCTATGTGGACGGCATGGTGGCTTGGTGGGTCGCAGGAAGGGGGTTAGATCTTATCTTTGGTTTGTGTCCATGGAGTTTGCATGTTCTCCCCGTGTCACACAGCCTGCCTGTACGGATCCTCTTAGAGTCCAAAGACATGCACATAACCAGAATGAGCATGTCTGAACTCCTCATAGACTCTGTGTATGTGTGTGTGTGTGTGTGTTTTTACACTGTCTCCACTTCTTTTGCAGGATTTTTACTTTGGCCAAAATGAGATCATCAGGCGATCCACAGGCCACCAGCCTGTTTCCATGTATGTCTCTTTCTTTTGATATCTTCATGCCTCCATGTTTCCAATGAAGATACCAATGAAAAATGTTAGTCATCCATTGACATGTGGTCCTAAAACGTCAGAAACAGTTATGTCTTAAATGCATTCAAAAGAAATGAAACAGTAATATCATTTATCCATTTATAACTGTAAAGCATGACAATTTTCTGGTAATTAAAAGAATATTTTGCTATTGCAATTTTTAAAATTCTTTTTCTGCATGTAATTTTCAGTGTCAGATATGTTTTAATCTCCAGTTAAAGTTTGAATTGCCATATGTCCATAAAATGCAGAAAAAGCATTGTTTCAATGAGCAGTGTCACCCTATTGGAATAATGCCATTGACTCTTCCTCAGGAATTGAAGTGCTTACAGTTGACGAGTCATTATGCTACTGCACCTGTGTAGTGTTAAGGTCAGTGTCTTTCTCTTGTATAATGATAATCACTTGTCTCATTGCAATGAAGTCATCGAATTCCATCTCATTCATAAAAATGTTTGTGACTGGATGCACTATAGCCTTGCTGGGGATGTAGTGTCCATTCCTGTCACTTATTGTTCACACTGTTCCTGTTCCTTTCTGGGAATGTAGTGTCCATTCCTGTCAGTTAGTGTTTACATTGTTCCTGTTCCTTTCTGGGAATGTAGTGCCCATTCCTGTCAGTTAGTGTTTACATTGTTCCTGTTCCTTGCTGGGAATGTAGTGTCCATTCCTGTTAGTTAGTGTTTACATTGTTCCTGTTCCTTTCTGGGAATGTAGTGTCCATTCCTGTCAGTTAGTGTTTACACTGTTCCTGTTCCTTTCTGGGAATGTAGCGTCCATTCCTGTCAGTTAGTGTTTACATTGTTCCTGTTCCTTGCTGGGAATGTAGTGTCCATTCCTGTCAGTTAGTGTTTACATTGTTCCTGTTCCTTGCTGGGAATGTAGCGTCCATTCCTGTCAGTTAGTGTTTACATTGTTCCTGTTCCTTGCTGGGAATGTAGTGTCCATTCCTGTCAGTTAGTG
>JAACJT020000028.1:10485712-10495712 GCA_009936485.2 Gymnarchus niloticus | reverse complement strand
TCGCATCACCAAAACACATATCTGTCTTCTCCGATATCCTGCCACCTGTATGTCAAACTAAATATACAACATTCAGGACATCATCAGAATTATTAAATACTTTGAAAAGGTGGTAAAGCTCTGCTAATCCTATGTGTGTCTGGACCTTCTCCCCATGTCATTTGGGTTTCCTCCCACAGTCCAAAGACATGCAGTTAGGTGAAAATGGCATTCACTGGACTGTCATCCAGTTCAGGGTTTGCCCAAACCTTGTTCCGTAGGTTGCTTGTGGTGGGTTCCAGGGCCCCCTATGACCCTGATCAGCATAAGCAGATGGATGGATGGATGGATGGATGGATGGATGTTCTCCATGTGATTGTGTGGCTTTCCACTGATTTCCTCCCACAGTCCAGTCTCTAAATAGCCCATAGTGTGTCCATGTGTGCCCTGCAATGTATTTCATTGTATGCCTTGTGCATCCTGGAATACATTTCAGGCTCACCATGTCCCTGTACTGAAAAAAATAAAGATAAAAGATAAAATGGAAAACAGACGGGTTCTTGGGTACAATAATTTCTTCTACTTTATGTGTTCTGGAATGGGTCATGTGATTTTTGATTTGTTAGTATTCCGCTTGTTTGCTTAATTTCTTCCATCCATCCACACATCTTGTAACCACTTATTCTACTCAGGGATGCAGGCATTGATTGATTTATTCATTCATTCATTCATTCATTCATTCATTTGTAAATGACTTAGTGTTTTGTTTCATTTCGTTTCACAATCTTTGACACAAGTCAGTTGTTCATTTAGAGGTTAACATACACCGGTCTTTGGGATACTTTGAAATGAGTTCACCTCTCACCACATGAAGTACCATCCCAGCCCAATAAGGCCTGCTTTTCCAAATATTCTTACAGCGTTTGCCCACATTTTACTTCCTTAGTGCCACAGATTCCAAAGCTTCTCAGACTTTCATATTTTATTTATGTTGTGTATATGAAATCCCTGCTGGTTCCTGTAGATATGATGCAGCAAAGATAAACCCTAACTTAATAGATTCCCCTGAAAATCATCTTGCTTTTGGTCCATCAATCTCAGCACATGCAGGGAGCTGTGAAATTTCTTCAGAGTCCCCCTTTTTTGTTGATATTTTTTTCAGCAAAAGCTTAAATATATATTTGTACGATAGTAAGTCTCATAAATTCAATAAACCTCATCCTCCTTATTAATTCACTTTAACTGTTCATCTGCGTAATTGACTTTTTTTTACCTGTGTGTCAACTAAGAGGAGTTTAGAGTAAGCAATGAATGAATCATTAAACTTGCTTGGTCAGGGCTGTTTTTCAAAACGTGTCTCTGGAAGTTTCAGTGCGAAAGATACGTCCCGGGAGGACGGGGTTCATTCAGACGCCTCCCTCTTTGTGATGTGACACTGTGGCAGCCGTGGGTTTTTCTCAGATTCTGAATATCGCAGTTTTTCTTCGCCTCCTTGGAATGCTCACAGCTCTGTTTCAGCAATTCCATTTTGTTTTATTTAGCATAAGGAATTCACACTAGAATCCTCTGCCAATAACATCCACATCCCTGTCATTGGGATTTATTCCGCGAAAGGATGTCTTTTTCAGTGGCTTTAATTTTTTCATCCTATATTGACTGTATTGGTTAGAAATTGGTTAGAAACAGGCCACGCTGGCTCCCATTTCCCGGATTGGGGGTTTGAATCCCACCTCCACACTGGGTGTGTGGAGATTGCATGTTCTCCTCATTTTTTGTTGGTTTCCTCCTGCAGTCCGTATGTCCCCTGCCTTGTGCATTAAGCTACTTTTGATGGGCTCCAGCCCCCCTGTGACACTACACAGGATTAAGTGGTCTGGAAAATGGGTGGTTAGCAATTGCCAACTTGACCAGTACAAATAAACGTTTATTTTTTGTTAAGTGGTTTCTTAAAAGCAATTCTTTTTTTTTTTTGCTACTGTTGTTAAAATGCCTCATGGCAAGCCTTGAGCATATGCCAGGCAGAGACACCCTAGAAGGGATGCTAATCCATCACAGGTCGAATATGTTGAACCTTTGAGTTCCATTGTATCTAGACTGCGAAGCTTTGAAGAGTAAGAAGGAGACTAGTGTGCAGAAAGAAGTCCATGCAAACACGAAGAACAGATGAACCCTTCGCACACTAAAAGCATAAACTGAATTGACTGCTGTGACCTCTGTCACGCTAAGTAAACATCAGCTCTCATGATTTATACATGATTCTACAACCATGATCATTACGTATTAGTACACACTTCCATGCATTCTGGGCAGAAGATGCCATGGCAGTGAAGAACATGGACTGTAAGACTCAGTAGCAGCCCTCTGAAGCACTGCAGGTCAAAATTATTCTGCGTAATGCGCTCACTTTGGGTGAAAGAGTCAGCTCACGAACTGAATATGCGGTATAAATACGGATCCCCTTCTTACTTCTTCAAACCTCTTCTGTTTCTACCTGAACCACCAAAAGCACATTGGAGGTTGCGGGGAACATGTTTATGAGGATCTTCAAATATTTATCCACTCTGCATTTGTTTTCTGTTTGCTTCCTTTCATAGCCAGTAGGAGTAAGGTTGTTTAGTATTTGCCAGTTTTTAATGTTTCTCCCAAAACAGGAACCACAGAGCATCCAAGACCCCTGCTGCTTCTAGCAGTTCACCATGTTAAACAGATGTGCCTTTGTCACATTCTGGAAGAAAATGGTGGCGCCTCTGCCGTAATATCATCCTCCCTTCTCTTCCATATTTGCTTTCAGCGGAAACGAAGATCTGCTTTAAGTATTACCATGGGGTCAGCGGGGCCCTGAGAGCTACCACTCCCAGCGTGACGGTGAAGAACTCAGCTACACCTGTGAGTATCACTGTGAAGGGCCAGCTGGCCTGCCTGGGAGTCTGCAGACTCCACCGAAGACAGGCCAGCATGTCATCGCGGCTTGACTGCTGATATTGAAGACTTTGAAGGTGTGTTAGCAAACACTACTGTAGAATCCACTCTGAAAATCACCTGTCAAAACTGTCAGATTAGAGGAAGAAAGAGGAAACGACAGTTAACAATGTATGCTATTAAAATACACTAGCTACATTAAGTACAATGCCGTAAAAAAGTATTTGCCCCCTCCCAAGTTCCTCAATTCTTTTTTAACAAGACTTAATTGTTTTTGATCTCCAAACAAATTTAGTATGACAAAAGACAATCTGAGTAAACACAATACACAGTTGTCAAGTGATCTTGTGATTTATTGAAGGTCAAAACCCGTGTAAAAAAGTAATTGCCCCCTAAGTTTAATTACTTGTTTGTGCCACCTTTAGTAGGAACAACTAGAATGAATATTTTGACAATCATATGCTCAGAATATCGGTGGTGTATCGAATGGCCTGTGACAGAGGCATGCTGACAATGATATGCAGTTTATTCCGTTTGCCTGGCTCGATTCCTGACTGATTTAACAGTGGTTGCAATTTCAGAAAATCTCGTTCTTTATTTTTTAAGAGCTGATTGAATGCTTAAGACAATCACTATAGGGTCAATTACATTAGCCCCGCAGATTTCTATTGTCCCACATCTGTCACGTGTTTCTTTACCGTTGCAGATGTTGAGTATGATTTTCCCCCCGAACTTATGGAAGATCGACGATTTAGATTTTTGTTGTCCTGTGGTTTCTTGCACCGCTGCTGATCCACTGGGTGATTCTGTCACGCGTGTTTGAGTAAATTTGTCTTCCTATCGCTTCAAGATGCAAACATTTCTCTGATTTATTGAATGAGTGAAATGACATTGCTACCTTCATTCCAACACGGAATCCCGTGTGTCTCCACGTTGGCGTGTGGTTTTTTGATCACAGCGCATGTGTGGGATTGGGGACAGCACATTTGTGGATGTGTCAATGTTTTTCAAGCTAAGTAGCCTGTTTTCACTGGATAAAAAGTTTTTAAAAGTAATTAATTATAGAATTGTAGAACCCAGATACCTGCGACAATGCCCTAACGGGGTGTCTTCTGGAAATCCGTATGTTTTCCATATGTCCATATGTATTCTGAATGGAATCAGATTCTCTGCGTGCCTTGAAAGGCGAGGTGAGGCGAATGGGATGACGGTGTCGCTCTCATGTTTTGCGGACCACCTTAAAGGCCTAAATGCTTTAGTGATTGTGTCTTCATTCCTTTTTACTTCAGAAGCCTGTGTCCAGTGTAGATCACGCTTCCAGACTTACAGTCCATAATCTGGAACATCTGGAAATAAAAGACGTGCTGAAGATGTGAATATATCACGTTAGTTACACTGTCCTGGCTCTTGTAGGTCATGCTGCAGAACTGTGCGAGAACCAACCCTAAAACTGTCAAGGGCAGCCTTTTCATAATGGACTGGATGCAATTTCCATCTTCTGGGAAGGCCGCATCCTCTTAGCCCATTCCTGGACGACAGATCGATAGAGACATATTGTCCAAGTTCTATGGATGTAGCCATTTACACAGGACACAGCATTTAATGAGGATAATGGGTCTTGCAAATAGCAGGTCATAGGCTGTTAGAGATGGGAGGCGGCTAAGCAGAGTGGGTGGAGTTGATTGGTCCATTTGTGTGTCCTTTGGTCTCCCTCTCCTCTCTCACTTCATTGCACCTTCTACGGGCCACACAGGTGCTGAAGCCCATCGCCAGTGGGGAGGTCCCATCCAGCCAAGGGAGCCGCAGGCTCATCAGTTTCGCCCTGTCAGGTGAGCAGCCATCCCACCTACCATGTCAGGGGCTCTATACAGTGCTGGGTTATACCGCTTCGAGGCCATGCTTTGGTGGCTCTTCTGGGCGCATGCCTACCTGTAATGCACCTGAGAATCTGTGAGGACGATTCACTGTGGTCTGTACAGCACAAAAAGCCAGTGTTTCCATTTGGTCCTAATTAGCCAGTTTATTTAATTATCCAGTGCTGGCATCTTTTTAAATATCTGTAGTGTTTTTATTTTTCATCAATGAATCAATGTAGAGAGGCAGGGAACTCACTGTTGGCATTATTTAGTCTGAATATTTCCTCCTAGGTTTATGACTGTTCATTTAAGTGACTGGTTAATTGCATGCAGGCCTATCTGTTGCTGGGAGCATACAATCTAGACCAAATGGCCACTAATGGCTTCAAAAATGCTTGTAAGAAAACAATTAGCATTAGACGATGTGGAGACCCAACTGTAATCATCTCCTCATTCAAGGCAGTCATGTGCTTGTCTCCCTCCTCAGGTTGGTGGATTTCGTCTGCTTTATTTTTGAGGCAGAATTGTACGTATCATTTCCAACGCATTCTGAGGAGCTGCTTTCCCAAACTCTGCAAGTCCAGGCTCAGGTGGAACTTTGGTGTTTCCACAAACTGCATTAAAAGCACAACTTTTGTTTTTTGGACCTTCCTATGTTTTCACGCTGTTTCAATAGTGTGCTGTAATTATAAGCATTTTCTGAAAACCCATACCACGAATTTCTTACTTGCCTGTAGCTATTGCAAGGGGGAAAAAAACCTTGCAAAGTCTAAGGTTATTTATGGTCATAAAGCTCTTTGAGAGAGCAGGGAGATGTTCTGCCACTATTGAGATGCACTGTAACCGAATTACTTCCTCGCCTCTGCTTCCTTGCAGTTTAATAAGGGAAACCATGGAAAGGCGATGAGGATAGAGCTGTTTTACCACAGCCAATGTTTGTGCCGTTTCTCATAATTAGACCAGGCTGCTTGTCACGGTGTGGTGAACTGACGCACTCCCGGGGGCCTGCCCTTCCTACCCTGGGTATTGAGGTGCAGTCACAGGCATACCTACGCTCCTGCGCTTTCCCTCCTCCTCCTTATTCCACCTACCTGCAATTGTCTAGCAGCCACCGACCTGTCTTTTGCTATTTGGGTTGATGTCTTCCTGGGCATCTGGGAAGGTGCATCTTTCTACCTTATGGCTGCCAGTCAGTGAAAATTCACCAAATAGCTGATTGGTTCCTTTTTACCAATCAGCTCCCTGCCCCTATCTTCACCAATCAGTTCCATCCTCTATGCTGCCTCTTCACCAATCAGCTCACATCTTCATTTTCAGAAAAAAAAAATGTTTGTGGTCAGCTGTTGTTAATTTATGCGTTTGGCTCGGATGTCATGATTTGGCTCAATGAGCTACGTGTTCCATCATCAGCGACATAGTCAGGACAACATGAAGGTGTCATATCAACAGAAGGGACGTCCATTCAAGGGCCGTGTTTATTCCAAACAACAAAACAACTTTAATTAAGGCAATAAAAGCTTGGAAACTGATGTCAAACCAATATTATCGAGATTATAGTTTTTCTTCAGGTGATTCTTAAATATTCATCCATTCATCTTCTAACTTGTTTGTCCTCGTCAGGATTATGGGTAACGTTAAATAATCTGAGTTCATTCATATTTCAGAAAGGAAGGAAATCTCTGAATTATGATTATGCATAAAACATAAACATAGTCGGTTCTGGATTTTGCATTTATTCAAAAGCAAAATGTGATTTTCAGTATTCTTTCAGGTAAATCTTTAAGTAGTATTGTAGGTGACTGTGTCTTCGCTCTGCTTTGGTTGCAGAATCCAGTTTTTCAGTGTGATCAGACAAGCCGACTTGTCTCAGCCAGTAGTTTTCACTCAGATCTTCCCATTTGAGCAGTAAAGTAGATCAGGCACCTACACCGCTGACAGGACTGAGAACGTTTCTTAATTTTGTCACGTCTTAGTTATGTTTTCTTTAGGTTCTTGGTTTGTCCTTTAAACTCATGCTCTGCAAATTATGGTTTCTTTCCATTGTTTTTTACCTCACATGTTATTACCCTCTCAGCCCTGAATATTCCCTTTTTACCATTTTCTTTCTATAAATAGACACAAGTATGTATCTCGGGACGATGTGCTCTTACCATTGTAAGTCCTTGATTATGTTTAAGTTTCCACTTTGGTGAATATCTGCATCTTTTCTGTTCAGCACCAGGATTGTTGTTATTCAAAATGTGACAGAGGTCAATCTTAATGCAGTTTCTCATTTTTGCTCTGGGGGGCGCCTCAACAGAGAAGTCCCGGTGTACTCCGCAGTTGAATGGCTCGCTGCTGTGCAGTATGCAACATTTTTGAGAACAACACTACAGTTCGTCTTTATGGGTTTCAGAATATCCTGGCCACCTCCATCCCGCTCCATTGTGTCACGTAAAGACCTTCTGCCGTTTGCTCCTGCTTTTAGATTTCCAGGCTATTGGGCTGAAGAAGGGCATGTTCTTCAACCCTGATCCATACCTGAAGATTGCCGTCCAGCCTGGCAAGCACAGCATCTTCCCTTCCTTACCCCACCACGGCCAGGAGAAGAGGTCGGGCATAGCATGCAATACCATCAATCCCGTGTGGCATAGGGAGGTAGGTGTTTGCCTGCCTGGAGGTGTAGCATTGAGTCTCTTTAATGGCATTCTCCCAGAATGTATGCACTGCCAGTGTGTAAGAGCTGCACAGCTGTTGTGTGGCTTAATTACCTTCAGCCTATGACCAGGTCAGGTGAAGCTTTTAGCGCAGCTGTCTTCAGTTCTTTAGTACTGCCTGCGTTTATATGGAAGTACTTCATTGGTGCTTCACTGCAGTGAAATTTAATTGGCCAAAAGGGCCACGTTTGCAAAAGAAGAGAGAGGCCTCAATGAAATCCGTGTCTTCAGGAGTTTGTGGATGGCTGTGACGCATCACCATGAGGCTCCTTTTTGCATACCAGCCTGTGGACCCGACAAATTGGTGCTGATTATGGAATGTAAATGGAATCCAACTGGAAAATGAAGGCTAGCTCATGGGCAGGCAGGTCACAGTAGATTTGCCGGTCCATGGAGGGCCTTCAAATGTACTGCCCAGCCTTTGGATCCCCCAGGTCTAAGTGTTTTGAGACGTGATTAAGCAGAGCGCCACCCAGTGGATGCTAGAAATATGCAGCAGATACGCCACAGATTTGCATCAGCATCATTGCATCAGGAAACTAGATTCTAGTCAGTTCTTAAATAATTACAATGAATAAAGCCATAACTGAATGTTAATCAGATGGCATTAGGCAGGATAAATAATAATAAATGAAATGATACCACATTGTCGAAGCAACATGTGAAATTTATATTATCAATGTGGCACAACGGTGGTAACACAACAGCCTTGCACATCCAGATGTGAATCCCACATCTGCTCTGTGTGTATGAAGCTTTGATGTTCTGCTTGTGGTATGCAGATTTCCTCATAGTGTTCTCCTCCAGGTGAAGTAGTGCCTCTAAATCACCGATAGTGTGTGCTCTGCTAGTTTTGCTCTTGCAGATACTAAAAAGGCCATGCGGCCATCTTGACCTCCCTTCTAGTAATAATCATAGTAATTCATATCAGCTATAGGCAGGATTGGTTGGAGTTGCAAATATTCTGCCATCTGTTATAAAAAATAAGTCTGGAATTTAGAGTGTATGTGGGCCTCTAGCTGAGCGTTCACGTTGAGCAGACTGCCTAGAGGGGTCTCCGAGGGCAAAAAATGAACAAAGAATTTTTGAAGTTTGAGGCTTGGGCCAGAGATGCTGTTGTTATTTCTGTATACACTGAGAGTAAATATTGGAAGCCGGCTGTTTTTTATTAGGTGTATGGCTGCCTACTCTCATGACAAATGGTTTAAAGTTCATGCAGACTGACAGATGCATCGTTTCCATTTACAGCGTCGGACCCCAAGCATTAAACGTTTTTGAAGCTCTTGTAGGTTTCGCTTCATTATCACAAGCAAGAGATGATTATATGCTGATGCTGTTTACAGCTCTACCTACAGCTTGAATATGTGGAATGTAAATAATTAGCATCCTAAAATTGCTGCGAAATGGTGAACAACTTGTGTTTGAACAGAGTTTGAACGGAGTTGGCTTGCAGATTAATATTTAGTACTGAAGTGTATCTTAAGTTTGCTAAAGGTCCTAAAGGTATATAGGGAATTAGATGTGTTGGTCCAGCAGAAGATTTAGGTGCCTTGGAGTTCGACCAGAGCAGACTATCAACTCACCAGCAGTTCAAAAAGGGAAAAACATTTTTTTTTTGTAATCATTTATACCATCCATGTCTACAGATAGCTTGAGGGCTGGGATGTCCAAGGTCACTTTCATAACTGTACAATTGTCATAGGACCCCTGTACATGCCATTGATTTTCTGTGGCTTTATGGTCTGTGCTGAATAACTACATTCTACACCGTTAAGCCAGATTCATACTTTACTTTTCTGTGCTCCGTCAAAGACCACGGACAGTCGAATGCTAGGTCCTTTGTACTCATACTACATTTGTCCATGCACGGGTACGTTCGTGTTCGGTGGTGATGATATTCTGCCAGACCAGCAGAGGGCACATGTTCTTCTCGCGGAATGAATGAAACTGTAAGTGAAAGCAAAAGAGCCAGCATACAGCAACACTCACAAAGTCGAGTCATAAATGTGTGGATATCTCCGCACCTTTTCGCCCAGTAGCTCGTTGAAGGTGCTCATGATTAAAGTGCTCTCCTTATCTACTCCTTTTTCATCGATACCTTTTAAATTTCCTGCCATCTACTGGAAACTCCCAGCAGTGCATTAATTTATTCATTGCACATGCGCAGTCGACATCCCCGATTGTGCAAAATGTCTGCTAGATACAAAATCGGGGCTCCACTGCTCATGGAGTATAACAGAGCACAGAAAAATGAAGTATGAATGGGCCTTTAGGCAAAAACTGAACTGTACCACTGTACAATAGCTTTTATCAAAGGAACCTTTCGTGCCAAAATGGGCATGATAAAAGACAGAAATTGTAAGGACCTAACAGAAGCAGAAGAGATTAAGAAGAGGTGGCAAGAATATACAAAAGAATTATACAAGAAAGATCTTAACATATCCAATAGCAACGATGGTGGAGACACTGACTCAGAGCCAGACATCCTGGAGAATGAAGTCAAGAAGGCCTTAGAAAGCATTGCTAACAACAAGGCTAGTGGAGTTGATG
>JAACJT020000028.1:10460496-10485612 GCA_009936485.2 Gymnarchus niloticus | reverse complement strand
TGACGTGATCATGAGTGGGGAAGAGACCACCGTATTCCCACACTAATTATGATTTATTTATTCATGTTTACAGCTGGTGTAGCGCAGTGACTCAGTGGTTGGTAGTGTTTCCTCACATTTCAATGGTGGGGGGTTTGAATCCTTCATTTGCTCTGCATCATTAATGTTTTTCCAGTGTTGTGCTGGTTTTTTCTGGCTTCTCCAATTTTCTCCCGCAGTTCAAAGACATTCAGTTGGGCTCTCTGTTGTCTTTAAGATACCCGTTGACTGCGAGTGTGTATGTCCCCTGCAGTGGAGCACTATTCCATCCAGGGTGTACCCCAGCTCTGTATTGTGCCTTGTATTGCTTGGGATAGGCTCCATGCCCTCCACGACCCTGGATTAAAAGATGGATGGGTGTGGACAGCTGCTTCATAGCATTCAAATAGGAATGGAATACAGAGAGCCACATTTAAAGCATCTATGTGATCATTTTGGGTCTTTTTTTGTCTGCCTGTCTGCAAGGTGAGCTTAGAGTCTTTCTCAGGAAGCATGGGGCACAAGCTAGGGGACAGCCAGGATAGGCTGCCAGTTCACCCTAGTCCATGCCATATGGAAATGCCCCCAAATTAGGCCATGGAGAGCCAAATATGTTGTCGTCGGTGCAAGGTGAATCGGGAAAATGGTGTAGGGTTAAACAAACAAAAGTAATTTTTTATTGCACAAGTCTGTTGCCTAATGGGACAGGGTGTGCAGTGCCATATAGTCACTGTCTGCAGCTCTGAGGTGACACACAGTCACAATGAGGGATTTACCTTTCAGTTGTATTGCAGATATGGGTCACTAGTCAAAGAGCTTTCCAACGTCCTGCCACTCACCAAATACTCTGGAGCTCGTTCTCTCTGGACAAGTTGAACTTGGCCTATCTTGGCACATCTGGCTCCTGGGTTTTCAGTTACCATGGTGACAGTAGTTGAGAGGCAGAACAGGGGCCGTGATCTAAATATATAACAAGTGGGTTGAGCATTGATCCCGGCACATAGAAGGACGGGCCTTCCCAGACCAGGGCTTTCATTTATAAAGCTTGCATGCACACAAAAAGACGTCCGAAATGCGTAGGTAACTTTCCATGTAAAATTTAGGATTTATAAAAGAAAACGTGACGTGAAAAGTTGCGTGCATTTATGGCAAGTTGGAGGCATGCGTATGAAAGGTTTTAGATAGTAAATTGGTAAAAGATGACACCTACTGTGAAGCAGGGAAATTCCAGTAACCCGGCTAAATGACCATGTGCATGCCAGTAATTCACATCACCAAGCCATGTGTTGACCTGCAAAACCGTAAGTCTAAACAATGTTGATTGGGATTTATTGATTTTCCATTTATTTTTAGAAGCTTTGTGTACTCTGAGAACCAATCTTCACATGACGATCAAAACGCTACATTGTTTGGTCATAACGTGTTGGTTATTTGCATCTTTCATTCAACAGTAAAATGTCCTTTCCAGGTTGTGTCAGGTATCACATCAGTGTCTCCTGATGCTGCCGCACTACGCTGCATTATGGGGTATCTCCTGTGTTGAAGTTCGACAGCACGGATGTGGGTTAGCCTCATTGTTTGTAGTCAGAGCGGCCCTGTGGCCAGAAATCTTCAGATCCTACTGTGGTGGAAATCACCAAGGTTCGGCAAACAACCGTGGAAAATAAGTCTTAAATAGTTAATTAATAGACAATTTAATTAAATTTTATTTATATAGCGCCTTTAACAAAGAGCATTGTCACAAAGCGCTTTACGTAGTCCTGGGCCCAGAGTCCCCAGAGAGTAAGTCGAAGGTGACAGTGACAAGGAGAAACTCCCTCAGGAGGACGAAACCTTGGGAGGAGCCAGACTCAAAGGGGAAGCCCGTCCTCCTCTGGCCGGCACCGGACAGGACAGCTTCAGTGAGTTCATTAATACAATATGAACACCAATGAGGTAGAACAGTCAGATGGACAGCAGTGCATTGGAAGAGACAGTCAGGTGATCTGGTTTAGGAGCAGATTCAGCGACTCAGATGATGGAAAACCAGGCGACGGGAGGGTGGGCACAATAGGCCAGCAGACAAGTAGTGGGACCAACTGAGTCTGGAACTCCATAAGAACCACCCCAGAAAGGGGGGTGTGGGGGTGCATGAGGAATTGAGAAGCAATTTAAGATGGCAGCAAGTAACTGTGCATTGCTGATCGGCATTTCTGTATCATGAGCTGACACAAATCATCTCACTCGTTTTCATATATTGAGAATCAACTGGCAAGTTAATAACAGACAAGATAGTGATGAATAAACAAAGAGGGGAGCTTTTGGAACTTCAGCAAACAATCAGTAGGACGTCTATTGGGACCAAAAGTAAAACAAACAATGGCAGGAAGCAGCCATACATTTGTGCTTCCTAAAATCGTGAAATATGTCTGTCTAAAATACTTACAGCAAAATAATCCTGGCTGCTTATGTAGGAAAAATGGTTCCCAGGAAAACAAAACCTCTAAATCAACATTTAGGTACCCTGAGAATGGCTTAATTGTCTTGTGCAACTATGGGCATATAAGCAGCCACTTTTTTATTTTGGGTGTAATGCATTGTTTTGAGCTGATGGAATTTACTGCGGTTGTTTTTTGTTTTTGATACCTCTACTAAGGCCCGCAAATACAACACTTTGTTGTGGCTTTACCTCCAACTGGAGGACCTCTACCTCGCACTGATCAAAATTCCTCTTGTTTTTTTCTCTGCAGTCGCCATCGTTGAACCAACCAGAGGAGCTTGATTTGCCTATTATATGAGCAGGAAGTTAATTAGCATTGACCATTTATGGTTATTTTCGGCAGCATCTGAGCAGGACTTACATATGTGCATTTTCAAGATTAATGAAGGGAAAATTGTGTACAAATGTGCGTGTTCCCAGTGGAATCCCCACAAAGTTTCATAAATGGGACCCCAGGACCCTCAATGAGGCACAACCCATTTATCAAACATTCAGCAACCCCCATAAATAACAAGGCTTAAGTGGGAGGAACAGTGCAATGCTGGGAAACCGCGGGCCTGCTCAGGTTTTAGATAAACTGTCAATCTGGCATCCAGTCAATGGGCTAAAAATATTTTTTAAAAAATCAGCTCAGTACCAGCATCCCAGCAGAAACTGAAAACTACAAGACCTGCAGGTTTATGAAAGGGAAACACTCATGGGTGCAAAACGACGTCTCCGGGGGGCTTCTTTACAGGCATGTACTGGCCTGCATGTAAGCACACTTAAATCCTGAAGTAGTCATGAGGAGATGTGGACCTGTCCTTTGGTGGTTTTCAGCTCATTCCGGTGAGAACAGTCATCATCAGGTTCACAGTTTCAGTGTCCGCCTTGCCATTCAGCAGCCACCTCCCTCTCAGGGTAAAGCTAGTCTTTAAGAGCATCATCACATCGCTGTAAGTGTCTCTTTGCAAATCTGTGGTCACACTTATCATTGTTGCAGAGTGCTGCCTGATCGTCAAGCTGATCCGTCACATGACCCAGCAGAAAGGCAGGCCACGTTATACCTGTCTGTCTGCCGCTTCTGTCACCTTTGACCTAATGCTTCTTTTAGCAGATGGCCAATGTCACCAGTTTACGTTGTGTCTGGTGTGACCTGTTCATCCATTTAAATTTACATTTACCATTTACAATTAAAAAAAAAAAACAGTCTGAAGGAGATGTCTTTCCTGCATGCTGCAGAAGAAAATAAAGGGCTACTTTTAAAAGTAAATTCTGGCAATTTTTACTTCAAACTCTCATTTTCCCTCAGGCCTTAATAAGTCAAAGTGCTGCTGGGGAGTCCTAACCTCGTTTCTGCCTCTCAAGAGCCATTTCTCCTCCTCTCTACCAAGTAAATGTCAAATTTTAATGGAGCACCCTGCACCCCTTGGTGTCTTGGCCTCTAACCCAATTTGGTGCAGCTCAGCAGTGCCCTCTTTTTGCGGGTGCTCTTTCTGAAGATTTTCCAAGGAAGGCCCTCAAACGTGAGCGTATACTCAACTGCTGGGTGTCTGATTGACGGTTAAAAAAATTTGAACTTTTTTTACTGTGCTGAAGTCCTAAAGTAAACATTTAGCTGTATGGCTAGTTTCAGGTGCTTGATCCTGTGCCAGGCCAGCCATCTGCTGTGCATACAGTTTCTTAGTTGGACCACTGTTCCACTTAGCTGCATGCTAGGTAGGTCCACAGTAAGATTTTCTCTTTTTTTTTACCCATTTATGCAATTGGACATTTTGCTGGAGTGACTCGCATTACAATTTACCGGCCAAGGGTACAACAGCAAATCCACTAACTGTGTTATACTTTAAAAATGCTCATCCTTAACAGCTGCTTTAGAATGGTGATCAGCCATCTGTGCCTGACCTCTGACCCCTAGGGCGAGCATGTACATTCTGAGATGCAAGCTCTCACCATCATCTTGTTCCCTGTCTGCAGACTGGGAGGCTCGCATTGACAGCCACGGGCGCGTGTTCTACGTAGACCACGTCAACCGTACCACCACGTGGCAGCACCCCAGCATGGCTGGGCTGGCCAGTGGCATCCAGCGATCCAGCTCCATGCAGCAGATGGAGCAACTCAACAGGAGGTAAGGAGGTGGACATAAACATAGTGGGCAGCTAGAATCTGCCTACAGCTCATGATTTTAGGCATGGCTTTAGTGTCAAGGCTGTTGTCTATAGGGTTAGTGTGCTGGGTGCTCATGAGTTATCAATCGCAGGAATATTCAGTCTGCCAGGTATTTGATACACTTTCCATGTGCTGACTTGCGTTACATCATTTTTCTTTCTGCGGCCTGAAGACCTGCCATTCGGCTAAATTGCCTGTAGTGTATGTTTGTGACCTGCCTTCTGAACTCCTGCCTTGTACTCTGCTTCGTCTGGGATAAGGTTCAGGCTTCCCTCAGGCCCATTTCCAGCATAAGTGGTTGGAAGTTGTAAGCTTCAGTTAAAAAAAAAATAGAATTGTTGTACAGATGTGTTTTGAGGTTTACTAAGAAGAGCGGCTGTTGACATCTAAACATGTAAAGAATGTAAAAAAGGATGATGTCAAGGCTAATATATAGGTTTTAGTGCCACTGTGAATTTGAAACATAAACAGTAAGTAGGATACAAATCTTTGCTGAGAATGATAGAAAATGGGGTTGTACTGCCATCTGTAGGACGCTTGAGAGAAAGCAACCACAAGGAATCCCTGCTGTAAATTAATGGGAAATTTTCATACTGATTTTTCTCGTTTGTGTTTAGATTTGGATTAGCTTGCACACCTCACCTTGCCTGTGTCCTTCAAGGACAGCACTAAGTGAATCACTTGATCTGGTGAAATTAGACGGTAATGTTGTCCCACAGGTGGCCAACTCCTGAGCCATCAGTGACCCTGAGATAAGGTATAACAGATCAGTATTGTTATCTGGACGCAAAGGGATGCTGAAGCAGAAGCCTTCTCACCTTCTGATTATAAGCGTTTTGCTCCACTCTTTCAGGAGGGAAGTACTCTACCAGGAGAACAGTACTCCATTAGGAAAGCAGTACTCCGTCTGGAGAACAGTACTCCATTAGGAAAGCAGTACTCTGTCAGGAGAGCAGCATTCCTTCAGGAGGGTAATACTCTATCAGGAGAACAGTACTCCGTCGGGAGGGCGGTACTCCGTCAGGAAGGCAGTACTCTGTCAGGAGGGCAGTACCTTTGAGTAGGTCCGGACCCTAAACACCTTCTGCTTGCGCCTGTCAGGAAAAATAAATGAAGTATAACTACAAGCTGCTTGTATGTTAATCTACGGTAAACTCAGACATATCATACATTATCTGCATTGTTCTCCATAATCAGAACTGTTCGTAAAGTGAATGTTTATTACATTTATTCTCAAAATTCATCCAAAGTCCAGATGGCTCATAGATGTTGGAAATGGTCATCTTCTCTTTGCAGTATAGCTGCATGGTGATCAAACAGACATACAGATCACCCTGTTCTTTGAGAATTGCAGCGTGGGGGAGTTTATTCTGGCCTGAAAGAGCGGCATCGCTCTGTGGAGTTGTTTGGGTCTCTTAATGTGAATTAATGACGACTGAACATGCTGGAAATCACAGTGTTCAGATTCAGAACAGTCTTGCTTTATGTATCCCGTTCTTAAACGTCTAAGCAGAAAGAAAGTGGCTGTGATCGTCCGATTGCTAGGAATGTCTGTGCAAGAACACCAGAAAATGGTGCTTCCATGAGCAGGTATCAGAACATCCAGAGAACCATGGCAACAGAGGATGAAACAAATGGACGGCGGATGGAGAGGACAGGCAGCACCGATGCTGAGACTGACTCTCCTCCACCAGTCAATGGTATGTTACCACCAGACCAGTAATGTACCTAACACCACCTGAACCCCGTTTCATACAAACTGGCTTCCATTGTATGGCACCTCCTTTCCAACTTGACTTGAAGTTTTAAAGTATGATCTAGAGGCAGTTCTTAATAAGTCATACAAAAGTATAAATAAACTAAATAAAAGTTGAACTGACCATTAATTTCTAATTTTTATGAACTATCCTTGAAAAACCTGAGCATAGATGTCCATAATATCCACCTTTTGATCTCATTCTCTTCACGTGGCTTGCAGAGCTGAGAAGAGAAGGCCCTTCATCTCCAGTCAACACCCAGAAGGTCAGCCTCCTTCTCCAATGTCCAGCAGTCAAGTTCATCACCCATCCGGAGTTTTTCAATGTCCTCCATTCTAACTATGTGAGTATCTTGCACAACAGACCAGCCTCGGCCCAGGAGGTGAGAATTAGTGTGTTTGTGCAGCCTTCTGTCTGACGGCCTGGCTCCTTTAGGACAGTACAGAACACTCTTGGGTGGCATTCCAGTTTGTCATAGGCTACATACACGCAGCCTCACAGCCACTCTGTAGGTGATTTATAGACACTGATTTGCCTTCGCACTGCATGAGGTAACTGGATGGAATCCAAGCAATATGGGAAGAACATGTAGAATTCACACATACAGAGCAGGGACAGAATTTGAACCCTCAACACTGGGGGTGTGAGACCACAGTGCTACACACTGAGCTACTGGGCTGCTAAGAGAGCTTCAAGCCAGAGTAGTGATTCTGAAATATCACACCATTCAGTGCCCAGTTTCATGAGCCGTGTCAGATATTGCCAATTATTGGCTGCAGAATTTTTGAAAAATATTTAGCAGTTTCTTCGCTTTCCTACGGGTGAGCATGCCTTCAGAGTCTGAGTCTGTCACATGTCACCGTCCACAACCCCTGAGAAGTGGCCACTCACACTCACACGTGATGCTCAAAGAGCACACACCGCGTGTAGTCATCCTGTTCCTCAGCGTAGGTACACTGAAGATCGAGGGTCCAGGTGGGTATCATGTCCAGAACAATCTGATCTCTCACACGTAAGCCAAGCAAAAACACAACTACAACACGGGTTCCTTTACTGTGAAATGTATTTGCCAGCCTTATCCAGTGACGTTAATATATCAAGTTCCTTCAATCTGTGTATTTTTTCTCAAAAAATTTCAAACCTAATGAAAAACTGAATTGTCTTCATACAGTCACTGAAGTAGTTTAAATAGCTTATTTCAGTGAAACAGTCAGATTGTTTGTGTTCGAAATGCTTTATAAGTGACAGAAGAATGTTTCCATTAGCAGTCTTGCTCCTTAACCGCTGTTGCCACCCCTCTACGGACCCCAGGGTGCCTACCGCATCTTCACCAATAGCACCTGCCTAAAGCACATGATCTTGAAGATCCGACGAGACGCACGCAGCTTCGAGCGCTATCAACACAACCGTGACCTGGTGGCATTTCTGAACAAGTTCGCCGACACCCACCTGGAGCTGCCTCGAGGCTGGGAGATCAAGAGCGACCAGCAAGGGAAGGTAGGGAGTGTCAGGCACACGTCATTCTGATGTCTTTACGAGGGTAGTTATGACTCATGAATTACATAGCATTGGAGCAGAGAAACTTAGTGTGGAGGAAACTGAAAGGATGGAGGGTATCGTAAAGCTGCAGCCTCCTCGATGTTTAACAAGATGAGGAGTGAGTGAGGAGGGCCAGCTTGAACATGTGACCATTCCCATATGAAAAAGCGCAATCGAAATTGGATTTGTTTTCACAAAGTTGTGGCTTGAGGGTTCTGTAGAATAAAGTCCAAAAAGTCAAGGTAGCGACAAATTAAGAGGGGATTTATAACGTGGGTTCCCCTGATACGTCCCGGCATCACTGGAGAACTGAATGTTTCAACTCGCCCTCGCCCTAGTTCTTCTTCGTAGACCACAACAGCCGTGCAACGACCTTCATAGATCCCAGGATCCCGCTGCAGAATGGACGCCTACCCAGCCACCTCGTCCATAAGCAGCACCTGCAGCGTCTGCGCAGTTACAGCGCAGGGGAGGTGAGCGTGCAGTGGGCGGGGCAGCCGAGTAAGATTTATAGGCTGAGGCCATCACTCAAATCCAGTCAAGCTTCACAGTCTTCTGTTTTTGCTCCGGTTAAATATCCTGCACTGAATTTGTGGTTTTTCTGTATGGTGGCCTGCCAGCCAATGGTAAGATAATTAAATCAGGAGGACCAGTGTTTGGAAATATCGCTGAGTTTGAGCAGATAAGCTGATCTGAACCTTTGAAGCACTTAAGGATTCCACATGGTTCTGAGGTCCCCACGTATTCTGCCAGTAAGAAGACCTTCCCTTTGCTGTCTGACTAACACTCTCCTCCGTTTCTCAGGCCTCAGAGGTTTCCCGGAGTCGAGGTGCATCCTTGCTGCCGAGGCCTGGTAACAGCCTGGTGGCAGCCATTCGAAACCAGCACCATCAGGACCCAGTACCGCTGGGTATGTACGAGACGTGGAAGAAGCCTTTCGTGCTGATTCCCTTGGTCTGGTTTTATAATCATCATACATTCTTAGGAACGTGTTTCACAATTTTCTGTTTTTAATCCACACACGAAGTGGATGTGACTCCACTTAGCAGTGAGAGAACGAGCTCCACACACAAAGAGGAGGCGACTCCACCTAGCAGCGAGAGAACGAGCTCCACACACAAAGAGGAGGCGACTCCACCTAGCAGCGAGAGAACGAGCTCCACACACAAAGAGGAGGCGACTCCACCTAGCTGTGAGAGAAAGAGCTCCACAAACAAAGAGGAGGCGACTCCACCTAGCAGCGAGAGAACGAGCTCCACACACAATGAGGAGACGACTCCACTTTCAATTTCACTCCACTCTCCAATTTCAGTTTCTCTCACTTGATAAAAATCAGAACATTTTTCCGCCTTCTCCTCAAACACTCGCTTCAAGGCCAATGCACCACTCAGCTATGCCAGCCATGTGTCCCAGAGGTTTTCCATGAAGATAAAGCAAGGGCATTTTAACGGGGATCCCATAATAGTACCGTAGCTGTCTGTTACCCCCACTCCTTCGGAATTACTCAGCACACAGTCTGACAGCCTGACAGGCTCTTCTGATTGATCCCAATAAATGAATTCTGTGTTATTTATGATGTCATTTCAAATACGGATCGAACCTCAGAAATCTCAGTGGTGATGTTTCTTCCCCTCAGGGTCTTATTGCACAACAATCATTGGGTGCATTTTAGAGTTCGTGTTTAGTGAGATGTTGGTGTAGCTTGGGTCTGTGGGGTGCCACCTGGTCCTGACCCCATCTCCATGCTCTCTCTCCTCAGCGTACAACGACAAGATCGTGGCATTTCTGCGGCAGACGAACATCTTTGACATGCTTCAGGAGCGGCAGCCCAGCCTGGGCCGAAACCACGCCCTGAGGTATGGGTTTAACCAGGCCCTGTCTCACTGGTCCCCCTCCACCAGGTATGGGTTAAACCAGGCCTTGTCTCACTGGTCCCCCTCCACCAGGTATGGGTTAAACCAGGCCTTGTCTCACTGGGGCCACCTCACCAGGTATGTGTTTAACCAGGACCTGTCTCACTGGGGCCACCTCACCAGGTATGGGTTTAACCAGGGCTTGTCTCACTGGTCCCCCTCCACCAGGTATGGGTTAAAACAGGACCTGTCTCACTGGTCCCCCTCCACCAGGTATGGGTTAAACCAGGCCCTGTCTCACTGGTCCCCCTCCACCAGGTATGGGTTTAACCAGGACCTGTCTCACTGGTCCCCCTCCACCAGGTATGGGTTTAACCAGGCCCTGTCTTACTGGTCCCCCTCCACCAGGTATAGGTTTAACCAGGCCCTGTCTCACTGGTCCCCCTCCACCAGGTATGGGTTTAACCAGGCCCTGTCTTACTGGTCCCCCTCCACCAGGTATAGGTTTAACCAGGCCCTGTCTCACTGGTCCCTCTCCATCAGGTATGGGTTTCAGAGTACAGCCTCACTTTATGGAAGCAGGATTGTTCCATGACAGTGTAATGGGATTCAACACTGCTCATACACAGAGCCTAATTTATTATCCTTTACAATTAACATTCCAAGAAACTCATAGCCACGCTGCTACTTCAGCAAATGCTACCTGTCAGAGATGAAATTCTGAAGAATAGAGACCTACAAAGGTTTGATTGCTCAAAGTGAGGTAATCTTCTCTCCCTGGCCCTCAGGGAGAAGATCCACTACATCAGGACAGAAGGCATACAAGGTGTGGAGAAGCTGTCATGTGACGCAGACTTGGTGATGCTCTTGAGGTCAGTGCCGCCTGGTTCACCCCTTTGGTACTTCAGTCTGGATGTCGTTGTTCTTTGGACCCAGCTCAGCCCCTTCAGGGCAGACTCAGGTCCCAAGACGGTTGGCAGATGGCACCATTTGGCGAAAGTACTTGGTCAAGTTGCTCGTTGGCACTGATGAATAAAATCATACTCGAAGGTACAAAAGCAGGGCTCCTTGGATTTGAACTGAAAAGCTATTGTTCAGAATCCAGGTCCAAAACCAGCTACCTGCTAGCATTTTCACCCTCATAGTCCTGACTTTTCATGGGTTTATTCAGGTGTACAGCACTGTCATGAAAACTGAAACGTCCATTTTTCTTAGCACCACGTTTGTTGAAATGTGCTCAAATATGTTCTTTTAGGTAATATATTATTGTATTTTTATAAATTTTTAGTAAAATTTTATTGTGACCTCTTACTGCTCTACTGTTTAACCGTCATACCGTATAAATCGTATTCCTTTTTACCATAAAATGAGCGAATGTTTCTCGGTCAATCCTACCCAGTGACTCTGGTTCACATGCTTTTTTCCACATAGCCTGTTTGAGGAGGACATCATGTCATACATCCCACCACATTCCTTCCTCCCCGGCTACAGCTTCTCGCCCCGATGTTCACCTGGGTCCTCACCCCAAAACTCCCCAGGTGAGGCACAATGAGTATCCTATGGCTGCATTTTCCAAATCACAAGCGAAGAAAATTGAATATCGTCACCTATTAACATGCCTATAAAGTTGTCATCCATGTAACATTAAGCATTTTACTGCTCAGAATGGAGTGCTTTAAAAAGGTGAAACAATGAACCTCTATGGTAATATGTAAAAAAAAAAAATAATTCTTCTCGTATAAGAATTTGAATGTGATAAAGAGTTTTGTCTGTTTAACACTGTACACGTTTCCTCTCAGTTCTCCGCCTTCTGAGGTATGCGCTGTCTGTTAATGATTGTGAAACCAGGAAGTTAGACGTCGTACAGTGTCAGCATCCACTTGGTGCTTAATTTATCCCATGTTAAATATGCATTATCAAAAATAATTGTCTTCATTCATAGCCAGGCACATTCAATAAACCTGGATTGTAACTTGCCACATTTTGTATTCTCTCGATTGGCTTGACCCAAAAACAGAGCACGTGTACTGCTAAGATTCATTTTTGCCTGTTTAACAAAGGTAAACAAACCATATCCGGTTCCTGCTGTGCCGTATCTGTCTGACTCCCCCAGTTTGGTTCCAGGTGAAGGTTCTAGCTTAATGTTCAAGTTCGGAGCACCAGAAGGCGGCCAGTCCGGCCTGCTCTGATTCTGGTAATCCCCTGCATGTCGGAAACCCCAGTGGAGATCTTGTACTTTTCTTGGCAGGCGTACAGAGAGCCCGTGCCCCTGCCCCCTATCGTCGGGACTTTGAGGCCAAGCTCCGCAATTTCTACAGGAAATTGGAGGCCAAGGGCTATGGACAAGGGCCAGGAAAAATCAAGTAAATATGGAGAGCAGATGTGGTCTGCCAGAGCAGGGTGTTCATGCAGTCAGAAGCGGAGGCAAAACACAGGTCCTGTCCGGCCGACTTCTGCCTCTTCATGGGGCATTTGTGATGTTGACCTATAGCCACAGAATGGAGCCGCCGGTCTTCTCCTTTGTTTATTTCAGTCAGACGTGCAAAGTGTCACAAACTGTAGTACATTGGCCGCTTGGTCTCTGCTCAGTGTTTTCTTCTGTCATATTTACACCTCTTGGTGCTTAGCTTCGGTGTGTTTTGGCTCTGCCGTGTGCCAGGCTGCTCGTAAGAAGAGACCACCTCCTGGAGGGTACCTTCAACCAGGTGATGACTTACTCACGCAAAGAACTGCAGAAGAACAAGCTCTACATCACCTTTGCAGGAGAGGAAGGGTACGGCTCAGCTCTGCAAAATTTCAGCCTGCTTTGGGTGCAGGGACAGTGACCGAAAAGCATGGCTTTTAGCTTAGTTTGGGATTCCATAAGTTATTGTCCAGGGTAATATTCAAATGGCAGACCAAGTAAGCAAAGGTGGCTTGAAAAACCCTAGAACTTCCTGTAAGAATTTTAAAACACTGGTCTCTCATTCACTGTTGCGAATTCAAACATTAGCAAATTTGATGGAATTACTAGAAGTCTCTCGTGTCAGATGAAAGGCTGTACTGCTTAACACGAGGTAGCATCGCCTGACCCTAACCTGACCTCTGTGACCTCTCCAGCCTTGACTACAGCGGCCCGTCCAGGGAGTTTTTCTTCTTGCTGTCTCAGGAGCTGTTCAACCCCTACTATGGCCTCTTCGAGTACTCGGCGAACGACACGTACACAGTGCAGATAAGCCCCATGTCAGCATTCGTCGAGAACCACCTGGAGTGGTAAGGGCCTTTCCTTGCTTTGTGATTTATATGCCCAGAACTGAAAATGAGTCACACCAGGCTGTGACCAACGGCCAACATACGAGTCGATGGAACGTATCTGGGCTGATTTCATGAGGCTTCAGTATAGTTGTGATATATGCAGCTCCTTTCTGATCAGTGAGAACACTGTGTTAAATTATAACAAGGTGGGGGCTGTATCTATTCAGAATGACAAGTAGCACCAGCTTTTCAGGCCTCTTCTGATGGTCCTCATCTAACGCTGAGGAATCACTCTTTTCTTCATTCGCGCATCTCGGTGTGTCACCTGAAAGCATGTTTCTTACATTTACACACATCCACGATAACAAGTTAGAACACAGACTCTACTGTGCTGTCCCAGCGATCCGCCTTGTGCTCACAGTACATGCCTGAGACGATATAAAAACAGCTTCACAGTGAACGTCCTTCTGAGGACCAGAGAGCCTGACACACCCGGCTCAAATTCTCTTAGTCTCTGCTGTCCTGATTCCTCCCTTTACTCACAGTCCTCTGAGATGACGCTGTTTCTGTGATGTCTGCTTCAAAATGTTTTCATTCGCTCTTGTGTGTCTTTTGTAATGGATAAGATGAAATACCTGACATCACCAACCAGGTATTTATGCTTAATTCCTGTCTGTAGACAGTCAAAATCTATTACTCATTCATGGAAAACAAGTACTGTTTCGTTTTGTATTTGTTAGCGATCTCCGCGCGGCACACTCTCACCCTCTGTTCTAAAGGTTCCACACCTTATGTTCTGAAGGTTCCGCTTCAGCGGCCGCATTCTGGGCCTGGCACTGATCCACCAGTACCTGCTTGATGCCTTCTTCACCCGGCCTTTCTACAAGGCCCTGCTGAGGCTGTGAGTGAGCTTCTCCTCTGCATGATGGTGACAGCAGGATAAGTTCTCCACAGAGTTGTGATATGGAGCTAACTTACAGCACTCACTGGAGTCTTAGAGGAGGAACCTTTAAAAACCCCAAATAAACCGAAGTTTGCATATGATTAGTCACATGATAAACCACAACCGGTACTGTGCCACTGCTATTTTATTAAACTAGCTGTTCTTCCAGAGGGACATGGTGACTCACTGGTTAACACCTGTAGGGTTGGGGGTTCAATTCCTTCCTCTACTCCGTGTGTGGAGTCTGCATGTTCTTGCTTCCTCATGGCTTTCCTCTGGGTACTCCAGTTCCCTCCTGCATTCCAGAGATACATATTGTAGGCTAATTGGCGTGTGTGTGTGTGTGTGTGTTTGTGAATGCCCCTTCTGACAGGCTGACACTCCATCCTGAGTGTCCCATGGCCTAGCCCCCCCCCCGTGATCCTGAATAGGATGAACTGGTTTGGAAAATGAATGTATAGGGGTCTTTCTGGCATTCTGGCTTTCTAGCATCATGATTGTCATTGGATGTGTATTGCAGGGCCAAGAGTGCAAACAGGGTTTTAATAATACAAGGCAAGAAAACGTCTACTGGGCTCTGCCTTGAACACAAAGGGGTACTAGGGCACAAACAGACAAAACTAAGGGAATTAGGGGGACAAGGGCACAAACAAACAAAACGAGGGGAATTAAGGGGACTAGGGCACAAACAAACAAGACTATGGGAATTAGGGGAACTCTGGGAATTAACAGACAGGACTAACAAGAATGGATAAACAGGAAACTCTGGTTAGTATTCCAATGACCCAGAGCACCAGTGCAGATGTGACAGCTAGTAAAGCATTTAGTTTAAGACCTCTTTTTTATATATATTCTAATATGGAGCAGGTACAATGTTTTGATGTCTCAACACATTACAGACCAACGGACCTGAGCGATCTCGAGTACCTGGACGAGGAGTTCCACCAAAGTTTACAATGGATGAAAGACAATGACATCACAGACATTCTAGATTTGACTTTCACCGTGAATGAAGAGGTCTTTGGTCAGGTAAGCCTCAGCCGTACTAGAACAATAAGCCTTGTCTAATGTGAGGGTTTCTCTGCTCACCCCTCTCTCACACTACAACCGATGTACGTGATTCAGTGGATGTTAAGAAAATGGCTCCAGAGCAAGAGCCGGAAGGGTGAAATGGAACAGGGCATTAAGTCTCAAGCATCCTGGAAGATTTCAGACAGCATGCAAGAACGAGTGCTGGAGTTCTGACGTCATTTCCTGTGGCAGGTGACAGAGAGGGAGCTGAAGTCAGGTGGAGCCAACATCCAGGTGACAGAGAAGAATAAGAAGGAGTACATCGAGCGGATGGTAAAATGGAGGGTGGAGCGCGGAGTGGTGCAGCAGACAGAAGCGCTTGTCCGGGGCTTCTATGAGGTGCCATGCGGCCTGTCGTCTGTGATGACCAGATCGTACTACAGACAGTGACGTGTTCATTTTGAACCGGTGCTCGTATTTCTCACCCTAGGTGGTAGACTCTCGACTGGTGTCAGTGTTCGATGGCAGGGAGCTGGAACTGGTGATTGCGGGTACGGCCGAGATCGACCTGAACGACTGGAGGAGCAACACTGAATATAGAGGAGGTGCGTGCAGCTCAACACGGCGAGAACCAGATTGTAAAAACCACCGACTGTTTGTCTAGAACCATGAAGCGTAGTATTTTGACCATTCTGTCCTTGACAAGCTAAACCTCTTTAAGTGCATTACTCAACATGGCTGCTGTGAAATCATTATTTTGCAAAGATAAGGAAGTATAAAGGAAAAAAATATCGCAGTGATCAGAAAGTCAACAGATGTCAATAAGTATGAACTGCCCTTTTTAGGGGCCAATGCACCATATGGAAGAATTCAGTTTTACAAAAGTAGAGCTTATAAAATGTATTAATATTTTAATAATTCAAAAGCAAAGCGAAAAAGTGGACAAAGTAATGGAAACACCACATGAAAAAGGGTGTTTGAAGTTAACAACACATATTAAGGTTCGTCATTTTAGACCGAAGGATGATTAGCAGCAGGTGTCCGTGATGAAGGAGCTCTCATGATCAGACTATGATCTGTGAGCTTTCTATGGAACATGAGGTAACTACCACAGTTCAGAGGCATCCAAATGACATGGGAATCACTCACAGATACTACAGTATGACAACACATCTGGGCAAATTAAGGTCTTAGAAATCATGACAGTATAGGTCAGGCTTGGACAAACTACAACAGGGGTCTCAAATTTAAACTCACTGACAAGGACAGACAGACACTTACGTAGATCGCTAGCCTCAGAACTGAACAGGCACCTCTGTGATGCAGTCGAAACGAGAAACACACCTCGTGAGCTTCACTAAAGAGGAATTTGTGGCAGGGCTGCTGTTCACAACCTGCTTGTTTCCATGGCGAGCACACTAAGATATATTACCTGAGGTAAGGAATATAAAACCTGGGCTCCTGAGCAACGAAGAAAGTACTTTAGCCTGATGAGGCATCTTTTAGCCTGTTTCCTGCACAAGGATGGGTTTACTTTTGAAGAAGACCAAATGCCTTCAAGCCACAACATCTGTCAGTATGGGAAGCCATCTAATGCTGTGGCCAGCTGATATGAGGCTGTCTTGGAGGACCTGGTGCATCCTATAATGAAAACACTGGGTGTGTCTGTAGACACTGCTGAAGAAATTCTAAAGTGGTTTCAGGAACACGGAGATGAAATCAGGAACTACGGCCTTCCCAATCACGAGATCTAAACAGAGTGTCAAGTACGTCTCCACCTTCTTCATCCCCCAAAGAACTACAGCATAGCAAACTTACAAAGCACTTCACACAACATCCCCAGAGAGTAGGCCTGAGGTCTGAGCAGGAGTCACAGCTCTGACAGAACAGTTCATCAAAAATCAGAGACTAATCCCAACCCAGCTGTACCCTACTACTAAATAGAGCTAAAATCTCAGTAAACTAAGCTCCACAGGTGAGTTTCTAGGCTAGACTTAAAGGTTGAGAGAGAGCCTGAATTCCAGACATCTGCTGGAAGATGATTCCAAAGCACTGAAGCTCTGTAGGAGAATGCTCTGCAATCCACCAGGCCTTTTCAACTTTGGGATGCTGTGTGGCTCTGCACGGTTGGTGTCTGAGCCTGTGGCTGGAGTGTCGCTCGTTCAAATCCCACAATCAGTAAACAGAGTCCATATCACCTTTGGGTCCTTGGGCAACTGTATCGGGGTGCAGGGAAAATGACTAACCCTCATTCTGAGCCCAAACTTCCTCTCACCTGTGTTGTATCTGTCCTCATGGACAGCAAGATGGGATGTGTGAAACAACACATTCCTATGTACTGTATAAAATGGCATATAACGATTTCATTTCATTTTGTTATGCATTTTATGTTATGCTATTTCATTTTGTTTGATTTTCTGCTCAGTTGGAGTAGGGTAAACTCTGTCCTAAAGCCTTTTACAGTTGAGCATTCGTTATGTGCCATAATCTGTGAAATTTCTGGAGTGTCACCAGTACAAATAGATATGAATTTCTTCAAATTAAGCAAGCTAATAAAGAAAGACTGACAGGCTGTCTTCGTTTATGTTGACCATTTTTGTAGCTTTTCTGACATTCAGTACACAAGTGATAGAGACACTTGTTCAGAAGCTCTCCAGCCATTTTCATTATATTTAATGGTCATGTATTGTTCTAGAAGGTTCAAGACTGCAGTGCTCAGTGCATCACAGTGGTGCAGTTTTCGAACCTGAAGGACTTTTTGCATACGGCAGGGTAAAATTCCCAGGGGTGCCGACATACTAAGAACCCGCTAACCCCCCGGCAGGCTATCATGATGGACATGTCGTGATCCGATGGTTCTGGGGCGCGGTGGAGCGCTTCAACAATGAGCAGCGCCTACGTCTGCTACAGTTTGTGACGGGTACCTCCAGTGTGCCGTACGAGGGTTTCGCGGTGCTGCGAGGGAGCAACGGCCTACGCAGGTTCTGCATCGAGAAGTGGGGAAAGATCTCCTCGCTGCCCAGGTAAACACCCACCGCACCATTGTCTGCCGGGTCACAGCCACAGTGGGAAGATGTAGGTATCTCAGAGGACTTCTCCTGGACTGTCAGAAACAGTCATTTGTCGTCAAGGAGCCTTAGGTACCATGAGAAAAATGCATCTGAACTGAGACTCTAGTGGTATTTAGGAGCCTGACAGTCCAGTGATGATTGTGTGAATCTTCCTAGCTAAACGCTTCTGCTGGTACTTAGTGGAGTGAGTTCATGTTGCACTTTTATTAGTTGGGGGTGTTTGGACTGACTGGGTAGCTCTGTTTAGGGTAGAGGTTCATAACCTTCCTACCTTCTGTCCATGTGCAGTTAGCATGTTCTCTTCATGTTTGCATGTTTCCTGTAGGCCAGGACTAGGGATGTGCCATGTCGAGTCATCCGTGATAATACCAGGAAAATTTTAATACAATATAAATTTGTCATATCACAATATTGCAACATGATGACCTTTTGTACCAACTTAAAACAGCATGGCCATAAGGACAGCTAGCGTGTCAACATCTCAGGAAGAATTACTTCCTGAGAAAGGAAGCGCTTCTGTCGTGGCTGCAAACAGTAAATATGAGCCAAGGGTGGCAAACCGAAAGGCTTGTTTTACCGCCTAAGGCAGAGGTGCTCAGATGAGTGTGAGGGGATGACGATTGAAGTGGAGCAGACAAACAGCTCAGATTAATACAGGCAGGTCATTTACAAGGTGCAGTCCTCTGGACTTCAACAAGGAAACGAGGACGTGAAATGAGCAAAGCTGTCAGATTTAGTATAGCTAAGGAAATGATGCCGATGTAATTATCTGTTCCTGTTTATCTTTTATACTTTTCAAGGTCATTTTTATATACAAACTGGAAGTCTTTGTCACCCCATGTGATATACATTTAATCCTGAATTCAAACTGTTACCTTCGTTTATGTTTAACAGTCACATTAAGGCTGTTTGCTTTTATTTTGCAGTAACTGGTTGTTCCTATTATTAATCTTATTAGTATTAATAGTAATAATATGCACTTAACACAAAATATATAACGCAATGATATGCTCCTGCACTTAACACATGTGGTGAGTAATCCAGGTGAATCTGTGTTTCTGCGTTTTGCTTGCCTCGGTTACACAATACACGCGTGTACCAAAATCTGACCATGAACGACATTGATGATAGCACTTTCCCTGCGTGCAGTCACTGTTGTTTTAACCCGGGGCTGTCTGCAATTAGGTCAAAACATTTTGTCCTGGTAGCTTGTCAAAGTGTGAGCTTATATGAAGTGGCCTTCTCACAGTCTTTAAACTTGCAGTTAGATGAATGTTTGACTAAATTTCCCATAGGCTGTGATTATTTTTGTGAGTGTGTGTAATGCGATGGACTTGTATCCCCTCCAGGGTGTCCCCACCCTGGCTCCCTGTGCATCATGGGATAATCTCCAATCTCAGTGTATAACATACCTGCATAATTACATGTACAGCTACTGAATGAAGAGAGTGATACTCCAAAGCTATTTCTCTTAGCCTTCCCATTTTCACTAGCAAAACAGCTGAAAAGTCCTTTGGCTTTTGTGCAAGTTTAGACACTAGGCCTTCAGTGCAGAGCTCCCTGGCCGCTGTCTTGGTAACCACAACCATCTGCTATAGGCTTACGAAGTCTGGCAGATAGATGGGTTAGGCGTGTGACCCTGCTGGGGTCAGCCATGTGACCGACTTAGTTAGCCTCTGCTTTTTCCATGCCTAGACTGTATGGTTTGTTTTCTCGTGGAATAACTTACTGACATCATTGAACATTTATATACGTTTTGTAAAAGATCTTCCATTAAATGGAAAACACATTAAAGGCAAGTTGCTTTGTAGCTTTTCAATAATGCAGTCCAAGGTGCCAAGTGAGAAGCATTAACTGTTGAACTTCGACTTTGACATTATGCAAGTTCAAAAAACAAACGAGAGATGAACCAGCCGCCAGTATCAGTCAGGATTCCTCCAGGGTGAACTTGATGAGGACCTTCTCTGTGTCTGGGCAGCAAAGTGCACCTGAGGACTCTGAAACACTGCATGCAGACACTGTTCATGACCCCCGGGTTCACTCAACGCAGTCTTTTGAATGAGGATTGCCTGACTCGACACTTGTCTCTCTGCCACACATTTCACATTGCTCAAATTCTTTTCAGTTCTTAGTTTCTGTTACTCCAAATAGAGTAATATATGAGTAGCTACTGAATGACGACTTATTTCCGCCCTCTGAGATTTCCGTTGACCCGGCTGCTGAGGAATGCCCCTCTGCTCCACTGACACAGATCTGCTCTGTTTCAGGGCCCACACGTGCTTCAACCGTCTGGATCTGCCCTCATACCCGTCCTACACAATGCTGTATGAGAAGCTGCTCATCGCTGTGGAGGAAACCAGCACTTTTGGTTTGGAGTGACAGCCTCACATGACCCACCTGGGTGACAGATGCGTGCCTTTTAAAGGACATGCATGTGTAAAATTCAGTGTACATTCTGTAGGGGCCGACCTAAATCAAAATGTATGCAAGGTAAATATCAGGTCACTGCCAGGCTTCTCCTTATTTAATGCCTTTATGCATCTCGAGTACGCGCACCCCCACCCGCTCCCCCATTACCCCCCAGGTCAGCAAGCCAAACACAGGGCCGATACACGGGAGTCCAGCTGCCATTTTGCGGCACAGTGGAACCACACGTGTAGCCGGTGAGCACGTCACCAACATGTAATGATGCCACCACCAAATCCGTCAGCTATCTCAAGGGGTCCTGTCATCCCATGACTGCAGACCAAACAGAACTTTTCAGTGTCTGTATATATATTTTTGTACAGAATAATGACAGCTTTATTTGCTAAATAAACACTGTTTATAACATATAGTAAACTATCACCTGTTTTACACAAAGTACATCTATGCTTAATTGATAATGGAGTTACTGCAGGGCAACATATGTAGCAAACACTAACGCAAGGGTTTAAAACACGGACTACACGCAGAGGAAGCATGTGCAGGATACTCTGGAGGACCTCCTAAATGGTATGGGGGTGTGGAACACCCTGGAGGAAGTGTTAGAAGATTCCCTAGAAGGTGCCCTTGATGATAGCCAGGAGGGTCCACTAGGGCTCTCCCAGGGTCTTTTTGCAAGCTGTTGTCTTCTACATGCCAGGCCAAAATGGCTCCTCCCACCGGTGTCCCAATTACAGAAATGCAGACACAAGATAGAGGAGAGGAGCGTAGAGTGTATATATACTAGTGAATGGATGGACGTTGGAGGACAAGTGAGGACCTGAGGCTGGCAAAGGGGCCAAAAGAGCTCTGATCAACACGAAGAACAGTCCGGAAGTTTCTATTCTCTGGCAGTGTCTCATCTTTCCTCTCAATAATTAAACGTCAGTGATTGTGTTCCCCGTAGAGGCAGGGGTGTAGAATCTTGGTCATTCTTGGTAGCGTTCTTATGCTTTTACTGATAAACGACAGTATGATGTAATAACCGCAAACAGTCCATTTGCGATATGCTCATTTTAATGTCTGGCCTGTCTGCATTCGTTAATGCAATATGTTTACATTTATAAATCAATTTTCTTACATCTACACACCAGTGTCTCCGAAAAGAACTGAAAAGTCTGCAAAATTCACATGGCGTCACGAAAGCGATGAATCCAAATCCAATCAAACGTTTGCATGGGAGGCTGTAATAAATAAGCAATCTGTCGTGCTTTATAATAAAATAATTATTACTTTTTTATAAATGCATTTGGTGTAATTATAAATGTTTACATTTACCTATTTTCTATAATATTTTTCATGTCAAAGGTAATGTAATAAGGGTTCTTATTTTATATTTGGAGTCAGGATAATTTTGAATGTGCGATTTTGTAAAGCTTGTTCTGTTTTTTTATATAACTGTCTACTGTACAAAGTAATTTTTATTGTCATTATAGTGAGGCAGAAATGCTACAGTATATTCATTTTGCCATAAATCTGTAACCTCATCACTCTTATGAAAGCAAATAATGACTAAGTTTTAAGTATTATCATCACTGACGAGAGTTTAAGTAAAATCGTAATTTATGACTTGTATTCACCTCTACTTGTGCGTAGGTTCTCTTTGTGAAGAAAGGATACACAATCTCCAACTCTACACACACACTATGCTTTCAGAGTTCTCTGAATATACAAACACACCATAACCTGTAGAGTTTTCAGGAGCTGCAGAACAGACTATGATTTACAGAGTTCTCGGACTCTGCATAAGACACTCCGACTTACAGAGTACTCGGTCTAAATACCCACTATGACTTTCAAAGTTGATCGGCTCTGTATAACAGTTTGACGTCCAGCGTTCTGGCTGCATAATGTGTACCTGCAGGTTTCTCGTGATCGAAATGATATTTAGCTGTGTGGTTCCACATCCATACGGTGCCATGCAGAGTTTTTTTGGTCGTTAACGTGTCGCACTGTGAATTCACTTGCTTTTGAGTTGTTTTGCAAGTCAGTCTCATCCAGCAATTAAGAAGAGTGTTGTTAATATTCCATTTTATATAGACTATTTCCTGGTGAAGATTCTTCATGTCACAGCATGACCAAGCACACATAAAGCCTACAAGTTTAGCTGTTCTGTGTTTGGACTTGGAGTAATGTGTTCTCACTCTGGTCTCATTTTGGCCTGTGTTGCCTGTTTGTTCCTGCTATAATTTGAATTCTCATTCACTCTATGCTGATGTGTGCAGATCGTAACTGCTGTGCAACTTTCTGGTGTCTAATAACACACTTTTTGACTGATAACCACTGTAAATATTAAACAATCTGAATTTATCAGCGGAAGAAAAATATATCAAAAAATGGTTCAAATGGAAGGTGATGACTGAACTGAATGCAAATTATGTATACTCTGCAGCCCATGTACATTAGTAATGAAGCATAAGCTGACTAAATAAAAACTGAGAAACATTTGTTGTAATACCATTACTTAACGGAAGACGTGTTTAATTCAAAACACCTCAATCAGGTATGCACTACAAAGTTATGGGCAGAAAGTATTTTGTCTCTGTGTATTATGTTTCCAAAGGAATATTTTTATTAAGCAACTTTTTGTTTGTTTAAATTAATGTATGTGCTCCCCTGTCATATTGTATGAATAATATCTACCAAAAGGCATGCTTCATTGTGCTCATAACTCCAGTGGGATTCTTCTTGACAAAACTGAGAATATGTTTCAGGCAATGCATTCCTTAAAAGAAATCATGTCAAAAGAAGCAAAACGGACAATAATGTTCCAGCACGTCATTGTATCCCATCATTCTTTGCTCTCAACTACAGTTCCTTATAATTTTACATGCATATGGTCTTTCTGCTGGAAAATTTCTTAGAGTTGTTTTCATATAAAGGCTGATTTGCTTTAATTCAATAACAAGTCACATCTTTCTGTCTACTAGTTACTGGAGGTGAATGTCAAATAAACACACATTTCCACATACTTGCTTAACTTTTTATGATTTGCCCTACAGTGCATGCAGGGCTGATTTTTCATTTGGGACTGCAGAATATAACTTGCAGTGATTTAGAAGCAGAAAAAAAAATCCAAACCATCACACAAGGAAGAAGAACGAAGAGGCCTCCTCTGCCAAGACATCATGCCAGCTGTTACTGAGATGCTGAGGCTGGTCATTGCTGACTCAGATATCCGAAAAGACAGTTATGCACAGGGATGTGCTCAGTACATTTTAGGGTATAAATGCAAACTGCTTTCACAAGTGGGGGAATGTTTTACTGCATTAACAGCTCACTCTGACACAGATAAGGGCCAGATAACGATGCATGGGAAGACGTTAGGAATGAAGAGTAATCAGTAATATTGCTGGTCTCGCTTCACTTCGTACCATTCCCAACAAGCGATGGGCAGTGATAGTAATACAACTGCTGGATGTAATAATAGGGCAGTGGAATCTGATTTGTGATGTAACGTTTAGGACCAGCACTGCAGTTGAGAAATTTGTTGGATTAACTCCTGAAAATGTTATACTACAGACTCCACAAGTTAAAACTGAATCTATGGGTATTGGCAGAGTGTATGTGTGTATGTGCTGGGTCAGATCTCTTGCCGAGGTTTAGGCTTATCATAGCAGGAGTGCTTAAACTGGTCTCTCCTGTAGCATGGAACATGATCGAGGTCATCCTCGTTCGTAGGCAGCATCTTCGATTCAGGACAAATTGTCTTAGACATGGTTAGTATTCAGTTGGCCAGCTGGTCCTGTAGTTGATAAAGCCCCGGATGTTATACTAAAATGTTACAAGTTCAAATCCTTAAATGAAACATAGTAAAGAACTTTTTAGAGTCAATTGAAAGTATTTCATGAGGATTTTTTTTTTTTTTTACTTTTTTGTATGAAGCTATGAACTATTCCTCTCAAAGGTGTCATTTTACGGTGTATCTATAAGAAAGACGCTCAGGTTTCTTAACACTTTTACATGATGTATATACTGAGCTTTGTTTCACCGGTTTTAAATGAGCTGCATGTTAACCTTTCCTGCTCTTGTTCCTGACCGTAGTCGGGGAACACAGGGGAGACATACACGGTCGTGCTGCTCCAGGGCCAGGTTATCCTACACTTAAACGCCGGGGTTAACTCCCTTTCCCTTTGGGCTGCAGATGGTGATGCAATGAAACGGAATCTTGCTTCTCTTTCTGGGATCTGAGAACTTGTTTATTGGTGTTGCCACACTGTGCATATCAAACACTCCGGCTCTGGTCACATAACACGTCCACGCCTCTCCAAACCCAGCTCGGATCGAACAACACACACTCTCTCTCTCTATCCCTCTCTATCCCTCTCTCGCTCTCTTTCCCTCTCTCTCTGTCTCTTTCCCCATCCCTCAGTCTCTCTCTATCCCTCTCTGTCCCTCTCTCGCTCTCTTTCCCTCTCTCTCTGTCTCTCTCCCTGTCCCTCTGTCTCTCTCTATCCCTCTCACTGTCCCTCTGTCTCTCTCTATCCCTCTCTCTCTGTCTCTCTCTATCCCTCTCTCTGTCCCTCTGTCTCTCTCTATCCCTCTCACTGTCCCTCTGTCTCTCTCTATCCCTCTCTCTGTCTCTCTCTATCCCTCTCAC
>JAACJT020000028.1:10436444-10452205 GCA_009936485.2 Gymnarchus niloticus | reverse complement strand
TGGTATCTTTAATGAGGTTACCATGTAGCCTCATGGTATCTTTAATGAGGTTACCATGTAGCCTCATGGTATCTTTAATGAGGTTACCATGTAGCCTCATGGTATCTTTAGTGAGGTTACCATGTAGCCTCATCGTATCTTTAATGAGGTTACCCTGTAGCCTCATGGTATCTTTAATGAGGTTACCATGTAGCCTCATGGTATCTTTAAAGCACACTTTGTAAGCACGGTCTATTCCACCATAACCATAAAGCTCCTGACCTTCCCGTTGGCGTCGAAGGGCTCGCCGGCGTCCCCGTCCGCCGCCGAGCCGGTGGCTGTGAGGACCCCTTGGTCCCAGTCCGGGAAGGGGTTGCCGAAGGAGCGCTCCTCCATGTCAGCTTCCGAGGCCGACAG
Source organism: Gymnarchus niloticus (assembly GCA_009936485.2). Taxonomy (NCBI): domain Eukaryota; kingdom Metazoa; phylum Chordata; class Actinopteri; order Osteoglossiformes; family Gymnarchidae; genus Gymnarchus; species Gymnarchus niloticus. The sequence continues at coordinate 10,451,809 of JAACJT020000028.1, read as the reverse complement.
CAGCTTCAGCCTCTTCGACATGGTCTCTCCCATCTCCACGGCGAGCCGCGCGGGACAAACTTAGCGCTGCGGGGGTCCGAAAGAAACGCGTTTTCCACACGGAACCGCGTAATGGACCTCGGCGTGGGACGGCAGCCAAAGCTCCAGATACTGCATGCATGAAGTGTCTCTAAAAAAAGAGCGTGTATTCTTTTATAAGCTGGCTGGCTCGCAGTGTGTCACATTCTCACTTCAGAGTCATTTTTCAGCAGCCCGTAAATAAAGAGCGCATTCAGAAGCCCGGGTCAAGATGCGGTCCTTCTCCCGGTCCCTGACGCCCTGAATGGACCACACTGTGCATTCATACAAGTATCGAAGTCTATGTCGCCTCGTATCCGCGTTTCTGTCACGATTTTAACATTCGTAATCGTTGGTGAGCCCTCTTTTATGTCCTGCTTAAATATGCGAAAACGTAAGTAAATCAGCCGTGAAAACGGGCTGCTCCGCTCCTCACAATTAATAATGAGCGTCTGAGTGGCACGACGGATTATTACGTGACAGTAGTCGTCTGCGGGCTCGAAAGGCATCCCTCAACTTATCATTAAAATGACCAGACAGCCACGGCATCGCTGGAGTGTGCATGACGAAGAATGTGGCAGAGGCTGAAGGGTGAATTCGGCCGTCAGCTGTACGTTTAAACGGCAACGACGACGGCCGAAAATGAGGCCGATTAACGCCAACGAGACAGAAAGTGGAGCTCGGCTCACCGAAATGAGAGGCTGCCCGGTACAACGACGCCTTTCTGCTGCCAGCTCCAGAGGTTCCATCAAAGGCGGCCCTCCAGGCGCTACTGCTGCCAGCTTCTCCTTCGCAAACTCATCCTTTTCGCACAGGTCTCCTGGAAGGCGAACGGCCGACAGCTTCGCTCTTCCCAGAGAAATCCCAGATCTGTGTGGACTTCAGCTTTCCTAGCGGGAGACGAGCGGAGCTTCGGTTCAGCCAAGCCGAGGAGCCTTCAGGAGGGCGCCCATCTGAACAATGTTTGAATCACAGCCTCAGAGAAGCAGATGGCGTGATTCTACTCCACACAAATCCAGGAACCTTCCTTCTGATCTGAGCATGTGATTTTGCTGGACAATACCATCTATGTCCAGAAGGCATTTCAACAGGACAAGCTGGGTGTAGCCCCAGACCCAAACCAGCATAAGAGGATAGAATATGGATGGCTAGATTAAGGAAGCATGCATGAACTTACTTTGCAGTTAAGATTGATTTCGTGCACTATTATATATGGCTGATGACAAAAAAAAAAATCTGTACTGATTTTACATCCTTGCCATTCACCAAGGAAAATACCCAAATTGTTAGACTGAAGGCATATAGTTCAAGAATTTTTATATGTTCTCACTGTAATGGAGCATTTCTTTTAATTTCACTACGAATAAGTGTTCCCGAAGTAACGTGCGAGTATCCTGCGTAACTGCTGTTTTATTCCAGCTCAGTCTGATAATGCTAAACACTGGACTTGTATGTCATGATTGCCCTTAAATGCGCTCAGATAAACAACAGTTCTTTACTTCATGCTAATGAACGATCCTGCAATGAACTACTGCTTCATGACAAATATCTACAAATAATACGCTGTCTATATATGGGCCTAAGATCATCATATATGCAGAGCCCTTGGCCTACATGGGTGAGTGGCCGTCTTACTCTGAGGGCATCATGCAGCCCACACTGCCTAGGGCCTGTCACAAACCTGCAGCTTCTGCTCCATCATCCAACCAGTTATCCAGTACAGGGCTACAGGAGGGGCCTGGAACCTATCCCAGGCAGAACAGGGCACAAAGGAGGGGTCCACCCTGGAGGGGGAGCCATCACAGTAACACATTCACACACTAAAGGAAATTCAAGAATGCCAGCTGGCCTAAAGACCAGGACGTACTTCTCTGCACGCAGCAAGGCAAGTGTCCACGGCTGAGCACCACGTATGCAACTGTGCTCACACTTGTCTCTTTGGTTCTCCTAAAGTCGTGCTACACGTGTGTGCAGAATTGTGGAGCAAAATCTGTGTGGATGTCATTGGCGGGAGCTCTTGTGCAGCAGATAAGTATTTAAGCCCAGACATGGTCACCTCTACATTCAGCTGTAATTACTTCAAAATTAGGACATTTTTTCCATGTGGCCAGTACTGCTTGTGCATGAAGTTTGGACCGGCGTGATCTGCAAGGAAGGTCACGACACAGAGAGAACATGCAAACTCCACAAACAGCAGGGGTGGGATTCAAATCCCAACCTTGGAGACACGAGGCAACAATGCTACCCACTGCACCACCCACCACATCGTGTGTGACAGTTAAATGAGTCATTTTGCTTGGGGATCCACTTCTTCATAGCAGAACAGACTCTGGAGTACAGCTGCATCTACAATGGATTACAGTCTTCTGCTGTTGACAGAGTTTTTCAGAATGTCCATATAGTACCAGCGGTAATATTTGAGCTTTCCTCGATATGGATCCTTCGTGAAGGCCGTCATGGGTCTCAGGCTACTCAGAGGGTTTGGGAGTTAATACACGGTGGACAGAAGTACGATGGCTGCTGGCAGATATTCATCCAGGAGGTTCCACTGGGCTTTTTATCCATGGCCTAAAAAGTCATCCGTAACCATAGTGGGATTGCTTGCTGGGGCTTGCGTTAATATTGATTTATTGCCTTCATGTATTATGGTTCTGTTGATGTCCCTCTTTATCTGTTGAATGATGTTTGTCCTTTCACTTGTTCATGATGGTGGCCACCCAGTGGAAGATGGCATGCCTGTCTGATCATAGATGGGAGCACAGCGGTACCCTGTAGCCTTGGGCTGACATCCACGGATGGTGCAGAATGACCACTCGTACAACCAACAGCACACGTGCTTGAATGTCAACGAAGGGAGGGCTTCATTCTCACCTACCGTGTTTTGTTGCCGCATGGTAGATGTTTTGGTAGATTGTGTGAGGATTGCACAGCACACGTGTCCCACTTAAACCAAGACTGACAAGCACGGAGACAGTCAGAGCTTTGCTGTTAAGTAGCTGCATGTGTCTACATGATCGATGAAGAGCTATGCCTGGTGTTCACGGAAGCTGCTCTGAGATTTCCCATTGTATTCAGAAAGTGCACATTTACATTTAAATTGATATTTAATTGCACTGTATAAGCAGGTGGAAGAGGACAGACATGATATATGCTGCATACCACATATAACATTATACACTAGCAAGTAATTCCTTCAATTATTCAAGACATAACTGAATAGAAATTATGCTGCAATTCACTACCACCTCCTGTTCAGTCCCCTCGCTGCCATTTTTTTGTGTAGGTCTCTCAAATTAATGATGACAGACCAAAAGTACAGCAGAGCAGTGCAATATCTGCATGCACCTTTGATTCCAGCATGCAAGGCACAGACAGAAGCTTATTCCCATTTTCATTAATTCCTCATAATAAATGCATCACAGAAACTAGGAGCGCAACTAAATTAAGGTAGTTTTGTTTGGTACAGTGTTGACATTTCATTTTGCATCCAGATAAATTTTCAAGGCCTTTCCAGTTACACTCATACATTTTTACAGTCTTTTCTCCTTCATCTTTCCAAAGCAGTGACTGCGGCCTGCTTGTAAGATCTGTGTTTTATCTGTGGAGATCCTGCATTCTGAGGACACACAGGCAGCTGAGAATGTAAGCAGGGTCGGCATCGTTTAAATGACGACATCACAATGCAGGGACGGAGCACAATGCGCATTCATAACTCACCACCCTTGCCTGGCTGCGCATCCTGCGTTTCTGGGCTTGCCTGGGAATGGTGGGATGGTTTGTGGCATTTGAGGCAGTAAGCTGGGGGGGGGGCACAATTTGCATGGTCAGGAGCGTCTCTACGTAGTGACTAATTTCAGACAGTAGGAATTATAATTCCTGTGCCCATTGAGAATTTTCAAATGAGAAAGTGCTGCCCTGGATTATTTTCTGTTTTATCAAATCGTATCTATTGAAGATTTTTTTTCAGTCAAATATTACTCTAACTGATCTGTGATTTTTTTCCATTGATCAAATAAAGACCATAACATTCATTACTGGTTTACGTATATAGGTGAATTTATCATTTTTTAATGTTAGTAAGATGGATAGCCAGGGAGACGATCAACAAATTAGGAAACGATAAAAAGATCCCAGCACACGGGTTCAAAGGAAGAGGCGTGTGGTTTTCAGTAGAGCAGAAATGACCTACTGTTTCAACAACAAGCAAGACTGATGTAAAAACCTACATCCAAAAAAATGATCACCACAACAGCGGAGTTGCGTTTTAAGCACAGAACACAGCAAATGTAACAGCAGTACTCAAACCAAGATGTGGATTACTCAATGGTGTCTAGATGTGCCCTCAAGATGGTGCAACCTTGGATGAGTACATTAGGAAGATGGCCATGAGAGGGTGATGGGGGGGGTTGACCATGGGAGCCATTAAATCCACTGGCAGGGGGGTAGAGGTCTGGGGCGGTGTGCAAAGCCTGCTGCCGTAATCAGTGATGGGCACTGCTCAGGCACCGTGGCCAAATCAGGGATGAAAAAAAAAAGGAGGCAGTGGGAAGTCTGTGCTTCCAGAAGGTCCCTCCTCCATTTTGGCTCACGTTCCATTTCTCAAAGGAATTGATTCACAAAGATTTATTTTGAATTACAGCTTTTTCCATGGCAGTGGCAGTTCACTCCTATTAGCGATACGGCTAAGTTAATATGCAGATCTACTCTTTTTCTCTGACCATTTGGTGCTGACATGTACACTCGTAGTGAAGAATAGCATATGGGAATTGTGCTAGTTAATTTCAAAACAATTTTCAGGGACCGCAATCTTATATTGCATACAAAACTATTTGCTCATGCAAGAGCAAACCCACGTGCAGACCAAATGAGCCTAGTCATACACACGGCTGTACGCCTGGCCCTCCGTGCCTCTGTGACACCGAGATGACTGATGTCACGAATGCTGTTTATTACAGCAGCATATTGACCATAATTAGGCCTCAACATCTCCTGTGCAGTGAGAGCAGCTTACAGCATAACATTGTGCATCGATCACATGACTTTCTCCTCCGATACATTGTTGCCCATTTGACTGTTCTACCTCCTCGTTGTTCACCTTGTATTAATAACTGAATGAGCTTCTCCTCTCCGCTTGCCAGCCTGAGGAGGGTGGGCTTCCGCCTTGAGTCTGGCTCCTTCTAAGGTTTCTTCCTCCTGAGGGAGTTCATCCCTGCCACTGTTGCTTTCGGCTTACTCTCTGGGAACCTTGGATCCAGAACTATGTAAAGCGCTTTGTGAGAATGCTCTTTGTTAAAGGCGCTACATAAATAAAATTGAATCATCTTCAGTCAAAATGTGCAGTCACCAAACAAGAATGCAGTCAGTTCCCCTGTAAAATGTACCATTTCATGATCACCTTAGCATTCATTATCAGGAAACAAACCCTCCCTGCTACTCATGAAACACGCCTGCACTACCTCCTCAGTTCCAAAGTTTTAAGGTTTACTCAATGGTCATAAATTGCTGTGCATCTAATTTTAAGAAAGTTCTAGAACTGCCATATGCTGGCAATCACATTAAGTGAATCTCATGAGACTGGAGGCCATTACTCTCACTTCAAGCCTCTGTGCCACACCCATCCTCATACTGTTTTTCTCTTTATCACCATCTACAGTCAACAGAAGGGACCGCAGCAAGTTGGAAGACTATAGCTGCATGCCCCCTTGGGGAAACAGATTCTTATCCTCGTTCTGGAATGCACACAAAACCAGTTCTTCGATCCCCAGAACCACTTACTTGTGTGTTCATCCATAGCACTGCGTTTACATTTCTGAATTATCTATAGTTGTTTTCCCAAACACTAAGATTCCTGTAAATTCCATCGGGATGAATAAAATATCCATCCATCCATCCATCCATCCAATATTCAATTGTCCAACCACTTGCCCAGTACAAGATCACAGTGAAGCTAGCCCCTTGTCTCTGGAAGCACAAGACGCAAGGCAGGGAACACCAGGATGGGATACCACAGAGGTGCAGCCAGCCTCCCAGATGGGTGGCTCCTTTTCCCCACTACACACTTTGAGAAAAGTGCAAGTTCAAGACTGTGAGTAATCAAGAGAATATCCCACAAGAAAGTTTTCAAGTTGATGGATTTTGCTTTTCACCTCAAATTCCTCAATATGTTTCTCTTGCATATATGCAAATCCAATTGATTTACATATTACCAGTTAGTATGCACTAGATAATGAAAAACTCAAAAGCATTCCACGGGAATCGGCACAGCATCAGGCTACTACTGAGTTTCAAGGCAACCCAGACCAAAATAACCCAAACAACGTCACGACAGCCGTCTTTCAAGGCTTCTCCAACGATTTCCTATATAGGGCCAAAAATAAGCACGATTAAGCATCTTTTACAATTCATCCTCTTACCAGCCTTAACAGCATTCCTAATGGATTTTACAGAATAAACTTTACTTTGATATTTTACTTAAAATTGTATACAAATTGTAGCTTGACTATCCTGATACTAAGGTTCAAATTATACACCGCATTTAGACTTTATAGATTACATTTTACTATGTCTGCCTGAATTCAGTATATACATTTCTGATAGCCCTCTAGGGACTCCATCATTCTACGGGGTACTTCAACGCACTCACGGTTAACGATACCTAGGAGGGTGATTGGGAGGAAGGTCCTGCCTGATCCTGAAACCAAGTGATGTTCTGTGCTTATCACACGTTATCCATAATAAACACCATGCTCAGGAATAACAGTGTTCTTAAGCGCACTTGGCAAAAGGACACCCTAGACCGTAGGCTGGTGATTGATTTTGTAGTCGCATCATCAGACCTGTGACCGTATGTATGTCTTGGACGCTTGGAGGAAGAGAGGAGCTGACCTATCAACTGATCACCACCTGGGAGGATGCCAGACCATTATGGAAGGCCCAGACGTATAGTCAGGGTGCACTGGGAGTGTTTGGCGGACGCCTCTGTCCAGGAGATCTTCAACTCCTACATCCATGAAGAACTTCTACTGCATTTTGAGGGAGCTTGGGAACATTCAGACAGATTGGGCCATGTTCCGCACCTACATTGGTGAGGTGGCGGTGGAGATCTGAGACTCTAAGGTTGTTGTTGCCTGTTGTGGTGATGACCCCCAAAACCAGGTGGTGGGCACCAGTGGTGAAGTGATCTGTCAGGCTGAAGAAGGAGTCCTCCCAGCTTGGGTAGCTTGTGGGACTCCAGAGGCAGCTGACAGGTACCGGCAGGCCAAGAGGAGTGCGACTTTGGCAGTTGTGGAAGCAAAAACTTGGGTGAGGGAGGAGTTCAGTAAAACCATGGTATATGACTTTTGGTTGGCCTCAGAAAGATTCCAGCAACTATCAGATGACTCAGGATGGGGAAGCAGTGCTTCGTCCATACATTGTACAGTAGGGATGGAGTGCTGTTAACATCAACTGGGAATAAAGTTGGGTGGTGGAAAGAATACTTTGAGGATCTTCTGAATGCCACACACACGCCTCTCTTGGAAGAAGCAGAGTGCTGCTATGGGCCATTCAGTCCCTGCATGACTAGAAAGAGAGCTTGGTTCGAATTGCCGGCAGTAACTTAGACTCGTTCCTAGTGGGTGTTGGACTTCACGAGGACTGTCTTCTGTCACTGATGCTGTTCATAACTTTTATGGACAGAATTTCTAGGAGTGGCCAAGGGATGAAAGGTGTCCAGTTCTGTGACTTCAGGATCACACCTTTGTTCTTTGCTGATGATGTGGTCATGTTGGCTTCGTCGAGCTGCAACCTCCAGCTTGCACTCTGGAGGTTTGTGGCCAAGTATGAAGTGGCTGGGATGAGGATCAACAGCTCCAAATTCAAGGCCATGGTTCTCAACCGGAAAAAGGTGGATTGCCCATTCCAGGTTGGGGATGAGGTGTTGCCTCTGGGGAAAGAGTTGTTCACAAGTGAGGGTCTTGTTCACAAGTGAAGGAAAAATGGAGAGGGAGATGGACAGGCAGATTGGTGCAGCGTCAGCAGTCATGTGGATGCTTTATCAGTCAGTCGTGATGAGGTCTGAGCCAAAAGGTGATGCTGTTAATTTACAAGTTGATCTGAGTTCCTACCCTCATGCCTTGGCTGGAAAGATGGAGGCTTGGTCTTCTCTGCTTAGACTGCTGGCCATGCAACCCAGATCTGGATAAAGCAATGGAAAATGGAGGAATGGATGGATGGAATTTCCAACAGGGTCAGAAGAATGGCACAGGGATGCAGGGTATTGTACCATACCTAAAAGAAACATCAGTAGAAATTTGACATTCAACAGCTAAATATCTCAAAGGACATAACTAAATGTAACTGTAAAATCCCACAGCTAGTGCTTCATAGTTAGGGTTCTTAAGATCACTATCATCAATTTTCTTTTTTTGACAGTTCTTTAAATGAATTGTTTGGCTATCAAAGCAAATCTAAAAGAAGAGAAGTCAACAGAAAGCCGATACCGTTCAATCAAGTTCCAGGATAGAGAGAGTGGCCCGCTGTTAAGGTTTTGGTTACCGCGGCTTGCATATATCAGATATCACGTTACTGCAACATTAGCATCGACCCAGCAGAGAGCAGCATGGTACTGCCTCTGACTGCCTCTGACTGCCTCTGCAGGTTTCTCTCCAGATTTTGTGGGGCGTTGTCGCAAATTATTTTATTGCAATTAAAGACGTTAATGTCAGACTATTCATGAGTATATCATTACTATTTTAATCAATGCAAATTCATTTAAGAAATTATATGTGAAAAATTAAAGTGTTGTTTTCTGCCAGTAGTGGAAACTGTCCCTATTGTTACATCATATTTCTTACTTTCATTGCAATACTGAAGTTTAGAACGTGGAAACCAGTAGGGTGCTTATGATTAACGGTCTGCAGGCCTGGACCTCCCATTCTGATACACAGGTTATATTTTGACTCTGGATTGACACATACAAACCTAAAACTGATTATATAATATCTAAAAATGCCATTTGTTATGTTTCTGTACAGTAACATTTGTATTGAAACTCGAGTACTCGTAGGAGATTACTCTAGAGTGACCCTATACTGTGTTGTGTCTTAGGACTTTGTAACAGATGCTGATGAACGCCTCGGCTTCCCGATTTATTACTGCATGATGCCCTGATGTTCCTCATATGCCTCTTTCCTGAAGCTGTCACATTACTTACCTTCTAGAGATCCTTCAAAGCTCTCTGTGGTTTAACATACTCGTCCGCTTTGCTGAACAGTGACTAACTGAACAATTGTGTGGTACTTTTGTATTTCAAATAGGCTTACTCTCCGTTTTATTAAATCCTTACGAGGATTATTACAAGGTAATGTATTGAAAATTGAAGAATCCGCTTAATAAGCATGATAGTAATTATTAGGAGATCGGGGAGTCCGCCTCTCGGCCTGTGGCTCTGATGATCATATTACCCGGCAGACAACACTGAGTAATGAATCCATCCCTTTTTCATTTTAAAATACGAATGAAGCAGAGAGGCAGTCAGTCGTCTTGGGTCGTGTTTGTCCTGATATGTTAATCCAGGCTTTATCCACATCTGCAGCATTAAGTTGTGAAGATCTGTTAAACGCCCCCCACGTCGGTCGCATAACTGAATTTGTTCAGTTGTGATACCTATAACTGCACCGAATGATGACGTTTCCATATTTAGCACCTAGGGAATGCCGTGTTCTCCTTCCAGTGTAGCTAAGTATACCGGATGATGTCAGACAGCCACATATTAATTACATGCATTTTATTTCAATCGATTACATGGCAGCATGACTCAATGATTTTTTTCTATCTCAACATTCTAATAGTAACTCAAAGCCACAAAAGCAGCTTGGGAGAGGAAGCAAAAATGCAGAACACAAGTAAACTTTTTTATTCCAGTCTCTGTCTACAGCGCTGTTACAATGTGAGAATCACTCAGCGCTTTTCTCCTTTCCTGATCGTTCATTCTTTGCACACACCATCGGGGTCGATGCATTTAGCTGGAGTAAACATCATGCTGTTTGCGTTCTCCTCCATTCAGCTACAGTGTAATTAACTTAAGAACAGCTTTCAAATACACAAAGTGGAATATTCAGTAACCACTAGCCAATTCAGGCAAGACAGAAGCACAACACAATGCAGGAGACGTATCAACAAGACACATAGTTCACTGTTAAAGGTTCTTAGAAAAGAACACAAATCTTCAAAGTAAACAGGATTATGTACAGTGAGGTAATAACATAAACCATCTGGTCTGCGTGTATGTAATACAGCTCTATACAATACATTTATAGTAATAAGTGATGCAAACATTGTAATCCGGTTTCATGCAGTGCATCATTCCAGGTGGAAAAGATCAGATAAAAATATAGTCAAAAAACTATAGGCAGTAAAAATGTAAAAGCTTTATCTGTACACAAAAAGAAAGTGGAAATAAAAAACAACCTGGCTGGTTTAAAGCTAACGACACCCCCTTGTGGCCTGAGACTCCTCCCCTCCTCACATTTGTGCCGTTCAGCTGGCAGCGTTTAATTTTCATGAACAGAAATACGATGGGGTCTCTTCAATCCGCGTCTGAAAAATCCGACGGTGATCGAAGTGTGGCCTTCGGTCGCTCTGGCTGCCATTAAGGCACCTGATTTCATCACGGCCAAATCAAACTTCAAAATCAGACTTCAACCTCCGTGACTTTGGTACCAAGTAATGCAGCGACGCACGTGAGGCGTGCGGAGTAACACTGAAGAAGTTCACTTCTGGAGTTCATCGGTTAATCTGAACATCTCGTCTGGCCATAACCTTCCCCTCCAAAAAGTAAAAAAAAAAAAAAAGAAAAAAAAAAAACAACACAGCTGAACGCACGTAAGGCTTGTGAAACCAGAAGTGCACAGATAGGGTTTGGTTTGTCACAGCTGGTGTGCTGGTCTGACCAGGACCACAGGTACCTGCATGGGCATGTTTCGGCGTACTTGACTTCCATGTGGAACCGACAGGCTGCTGGTGGCGAAGTAGGAACCCGTCGCACGAGAATGACCTTCGAGACTACCCACGGCTCAAGGAGCTTCGCGTGACGAAGGGAACGTCGTGTCCCATAGTATTTGGCTTGCTACTCAAAATGAAAAACAGCATTTGCACCGAGCGTTCTTAAGAAGGTAAAGATGTATGTATGTCTCCATTCGTAGGGTAGACACCTTCCATCTCCACCTGCCCAGCATGTTAACGCTAAAAAGTCAAAATGAAGCATAGACTGGAACGTGCATTTGGTAATTCTGAGAACCTACGAAACATATTGTAGTTTTAACATTCAACTTGATTTCAGGAAACACCAACTGGTACCAGCAACATTTGCATAAAAGTGGCTGCTTAAGAACTTCAATTATTTTATTAAAAATAATTACCATTCTGTGAAATAAGGGGTGCAATTTAATTAGGAGACCTTTGAAATTTCGGCAGTTTATCATTTTATAAAGCGCAGTTCCAGGTTCATGTCAGTGGCACAAACACGACTGTTCATGGGGAGACAAGGCCTTGTCCTCATGCCCAAACTGCAGCAGAACAGTGGATTCAAATATACAGAAAAATAAGAAAAAACGCAGTCATGGCTGCACAACGATGCTGACGTATGCCGTTGTTTTGCTCCCAAAAGACGACACGAATGAAAGGTGAAGTAGAATCTTTTCACATGCACCATCATCTTGAACGTCTTTTGAGAGTCCTTTTCATTCGTTTGCCTGCTGACATCTAATAAAGATTCTTTACCAACAAAATGAGGTTGTCTGTAAAGGGCTTCCTGAATACAGCAGCATCGGGTACCAGTGGTACCGAGTATAGATATGCAGAAAGAGCCAGTCTTCAGGTTTGGTCTGCATGGCTGCGGACACAGCAGCGTGGAACTCTGTGGAACTCTGGGGAACTCCGGGGAACTCTGGGGACCTCTGGGGAACTCCGGGGAACTCTGGGGACCTCTGGGGAACTCTGGGGAACTCTGGGGAACTCCGGGGAACTCTGGGGAACTCTGGGGACCTCCGGGGAACTCTGGGGAACTCCGGGGAACTCTGGGGAACTCCGGGGAATTCTGGGGAATTCTGGGGAACTCCGGGGAATTCTGGTAATACCCTGTTGTCCCATTCCAGTTTTGCTTGCTTGTCTGATACATTACTTGAAAAAAAACAAATGAAATGGAGAAACACTGGAAGGCCTTTCATTGGTCACTTAAGGCTTGGTCAAATGAAGTTGTTTAACCAAAAAAAAAGTCAATAAAAAAAAAAATAAGCATACACATTCTACACTGGGGGGGGAGGTATTGATCTACAAACAGCTGGAACACCTATGGTAGTACAGCATATGTCCATAAACTTAGATCATGTTCTTCAACACCAAACATAATTTTAGCAGGTTGAAAAGATCATGCGCATTCGCACAGCATAGCAGACGATTTTCATGAAGCAACACATGCCAACGGCCTCCATCTGGATGAAGGGTATGCTGGGAGCGCCACCCAGCTCTCAGAAAGAGGGTGGAGTGCCTGGGGAGATGAAGAGGAGAGGCGGGGGGGGGGCACATGGCCCACCGTCTGCCAATGTGATTTATTCAGAGAAGTGGCACTTCCTGGTGTAAATTCATTAAATATACATATGTGTGTATATATATATTTGCATATGTTATAGCATGTTTGCCAAGACTGAATGAGGTCATGTCAAGTTTGACTGAAATGTAACACTGATCTCTCACATGCAGACTCTCCAGGAGAGCAAAAATCTGTCACGATCGCTTCTGAAAAACAAACCTGGAACAGATGATCGACTTTAAAGCTAAAAATTAATGTTGAATGCTACTGTGTAACAGCCAGGTACATCATCCAACCCCCGAATTCATACAACGTCTCTGGAGCATTTCTGCCAACCAGTCGATGCGAAACACAGCTGAAAACAGACAAACCACGTTTTCAAGTCGCATTACGAGCAGCCGTGTGAAGATTTAAAATTTTCTGTTTCACGTTTCAGCATTTTCTGTAGACAGAGTCCAACATGGTTAGAAAAAGACCCCAGCCTATGGATCCTGGCGGGGGGCACAATGCCTGTGTGACTTGTTACTACCTTCCTATATTAATCAGAGATCCAGCCTCTGCTACCTTCAGGCCCTCCTGAAATCCTGTGGTTCAGTGTAGTTCCGCTGTTTGAGGGTGGGGTGGCGTGAGACTGAGGACCCTCTATCATATGGCTTGCTCCCCTTCACGGAGCAACAGGGGGGCGGAGGAAGAGGAGCAACAGCTTCTAGAGAAACGTGGGGATGCCCTTCGGCCCACCGTGCCTACATCTTGATGCCCTCCTGCTGGCTGAGCTGGGACAAGGTCTTCTTGATACGCAGGGCCGTCAGACGAGCTGCGCCATTGGCATACCAGCACTCCCTCATGATCTTGGCCATCACACGCAGAGCCTGGAGATAGGGGGAGACAGGCGGGTGAGGTTACAGTCACACCGAGCCGTCGGGCCCAAGGATGTCCAGGTGAGTCTGGCTCTCACAAATACTTCATTCTTGTTCCTGACTAATAATGCTCAAGCTCCTTCTTCAAGCCCCACAGAGCCCTGGGCTGCTTCATGAAAGTCAACTATTTTTAAAGGGGCTCTCGCAACTGAAGCCCAAGACGACTCGGTTCGATTCCGACCTGCAGAACTAGTTATCGGTGTGTCATTATTGCCTTTCCGAATGCAATGCCATCCAGAGGACTGTAGCATTTCTCGGGTGATGAAACCGAAGGAAATCGTGGAAATCGAGTGTCCCCAGTTCGCCTCATTACAAATCTCCACTCATTGCCTCTACCAGCTCACTTCCAACAGTTTCCCCAGCTTCTTTGTTTTTAATTGCCTGCCAATGGCTTTCATCCAAAGTAGCGTGCATTGTGGGGCGGGTGAACCGGCAGCACAGCACTAAACCAGTTTCAAAAGGATTCAGCAAATTGAACTGAGAAAATCTCCAAATCCCAAGAATACTTAAGAAGCTGAAAGAAACAAATGGCATGAAAACATGCACCGCTGGAATGGAATGACACCCCCATGCTTGTCCAGTCGCTACAGAAAAGGTATCGGTAACTTAACATGCTTCAAAACAGCTACCATATGACAGTCTTTAAGCAGGAGCACCAGACCACTTTGAAAAAAATCAATATCGATAAGTAAACCTGCTAATAAATAATAAACAGGACACTATACCAGTTAGGATGCTTTCCTCTGCAGTATGAGAACTACAGAATATAAAGAAAGCTGATGAGGAAGACAGATCTATAAGAACAACTGTATAGGACTCGGGTGAGGATAAACAGGTGTGGCTCGAAATGCTTCCTCAGAGGCTCGCTGGACTGTAGGGGGTGTGAGAATGGCGATCAGCTACTTTCACGACTTGAGGACTGACCAGCCTCGCTCTGTCAGACTGTTAAAAGCACATGTTACACGCTGGGGGGAGTTTGGACCCCGTTCAATGTTATATCCTGAAAGTGACCTTTAATGACCTGCAAAATTAGCCGTATGGCTATCGCAAAACACATCTTTAAAATAATACCCCGTTTAAAAATACCCCGATGACATCATTCCCAGTTGCAGTGTCCACTAGCCTGAACTTCCCGAAAAAGCCGAGTGTTGACATGTGAACAGCACAGTTACTCTGGCAGGTCATATTTTAAGAAAAAGTCAGCAAGTCACTTTGTTTTCCGTGGCACGAAATATACTCTAAAAGAGGGCTTAGAAACAACAGAAAACTGGCTCTTTAACTTCTCATTTTTAAATATACTCTATACAGAATTTTTATCAAATTTGGCTATTTCACAGCATGAATACACTGCCCTAATTCAGCTGTAATATTGTCCCATTCACACGTGGGCACCTCTGGATGTTGCAGGAATCTTCCCTGAATGGGAGAAAACTGCAGTACAGGGCATGGTGACTGCAAACCAACTTCAGTCTAATTGCAGCCTAAGCTATAAAACACCACTGGTTGACTGGGTGCCGCTGCTGCTCTCCCCGCCATCTCGTCACCGCGGCGGGACCCAGTGACACGTGACAAACAGCAGGGTCCAGCCTCCCGGGCTCCATCGTTCAGGGGATAGACCGAACTGGAGTCCGGCGAATTCCTCACTGACGTCAACATAGCAAAGGCCATTATGCACACAGCAACCCCAGCACGGTACAGGGTCATTCTTTATACCGCACTCATACCTCACACGGGAAATCAAAGCCGGCACGGTACAGGGTCATTCTTTATACCGCACTCATACCTCACACGGGAAATCAAAGCCGGCACGGTACAGGGTCATT
>JAACJT020000028.1:10422299-10436344 GCA_009936485.2 Gymnarchus niloticus | reverse complement strand
CTTTATACCGCACTCATACCTCACACGTGAAATCAAAATTAGCGCCAGCTCCTCCTTTAAACAAATATCACTGGGAAAAAGGGGGAATGTGACAGCAGATGCCTTGGGGGGTCGGGGGACACATACCTCACAGCTCTGCCACCTGTTGGGGATGTTGGGCCTCAGCTTCTGCTCACAGACCACCTTCTTCATATCCTCCACAGAGGGGTCTGACTGAACCAGGTCAAAGTAAGGCAGCTGATAGTCGTCATGGATACCTGGACTCACAAAGAAAAGAGTTGTGTTCTCTTGTTCTGAATATAACGCGCTGAAGGCTGGAGAAGGGAGGGTTCAAGGCTTCCAGATGCATTTCAGACCGCCGGAACAGCAAGACTGAAAACAAACACGTTCAGGCAAGGCCCAGTGGAACATTCGTGAATAATTCAGGTATAGTGGATGAAATGTTAATCCTGTGAATGATTTCAATAAAACTCTAGCAAGATGGAATGAGGAAACTCTGAATGAAAACTTATTGTTATGTGAGGTTGTTGCAGTTTGAAAAATTAAAACACTAAATAAAAAAATGAAGAAAAAAAAACCATGGGTCGCGCATGCTTGAGGACCGGCTAAAAGCTACAGTCCAAGGCTGAGCAGGAGTTGGTGGAGCCTCTTACCGCCAACAGAACATCGACTTGCTATTTCCCAGAAGACCAGGCTCATGGCGTAGATGTCCGCTCTCTTAAACGAGTCGAAATGTTTCATGTTTATGGTATCGTCGAGAACCTCTGGGGCCATATACCTGTTTCAAGAGACAGGTGACGATCACGGGATTTTTTTTTTTTTTTTTAGCAGATTCAGTGATATTAATATTTGACTGACAGTGTGGAGTATTGACCTACAGCAGCAGTCTGGTCAAGTCAAGTCATCTTTACCCTCATCCCATTCATATACAAATTATACGATGGCACGAGATCACGTTTCCTTCGCACCACGGTGTAGTCACTAGAGAAATAAGCTGTTCAGTAGCTCACAGCATAAATGGAATCTCCAGCTGCTTAAAAAGCCCAGATCGGGGCCCAGCGGGAGCCAGGAGTGGGCCGACCCGACCCGACCCGACCCAGCTTGACTGGCGGATGGGTGGCCTGTGAAGCAGAGGGAGCCGACTGGACCGATGGACCCTGAGCCGGTGCACACAGGCGTGGGCCATAAAGGTGACCGCCCAATGGTCTGAGCCACACCCACTGCTCCCAAAGCTATTATCGTCACAGCACAACCCTCCGCAACTTTAAACCACCATAAGATTATTACTTCTACCAACACCGTTAATCATTCATACCATTTTATTTTAACATTTATTATTTACACACTGACCAAGCAAAGGTCTGAGGAGTCTTGAAAAATATATTTAGCCATTTCACTCTGTTTAGAGACACTGTGTATAAACAGCAGTGTTAATGCCTGGAACAGTCACTGCAGACCCCACCCCCAGGTGCTGGCGTGACATAGCCAGGGTTCCCAGACCCCCCCAGCAACAGCCAACCCAGGTTCTGGGTGCCCGTTTGTGCTCTTCCCCTCGGCTGGAGTGACTGAACGGCATGGGGGAGGTTTGGGCACAGAGGCCGACTCTTGCAAGGGGAAGGCATTCACCTCAGATGCCCACAAAGTCCTGCGAACATGACCGCAGGAGAAGAGTCCTCCATCCATGGCAAAAAGAGGAGGGTGTCCCCCACCCTGCAGCGTACAGCGGGCAGTGACTGCTCACCGTGGGGACAGGTAACTAAATCCCTGATTAAGAAGAGGCAAAGAATACCGGCTGTAAATTTAAGATTGAGCCAAAATCAGAGATGCTGGCCAGGATGGGCCGAAGCTGGTTTCCTATAACCACATCGATTTGGGGGGCGGGGTCTCATCTCCCGAGAAGGGCAAAAAGGAAATGGCAAGCTCCTCTGGTAGCTGCATCGGACCACCCCCCCAGCCGGCAACAGGCGGTCTTGAACCAGAAACGGCCCAGAGGAATACAGATGAAAAGTGAAACGTCCGACACTCCCAGATAAAGACCTCTTGGTTCCCACTCTGTGATTAGGGGCGATGTCTATGGTGTCTGTGGCAGAGTCGTGGCGGACCGCCAGCCCCAGGTCAGCAATGCAGCATGTCCCGTTCTTCTTCACCAGGATGTTCTTGGACTTCAGGTCCCGGTGGGCGATGGCTGGCTTGCCTGGGTCCAGTGGAAGGAAACCAAAATATAACACAATGAAAGAAGAACAGCATTGTTTGGACTGAAAAAACAGCCGATCACCCTTCGCCATGGACTGAACATGACAGAAATGGCGTTCAGTACACACAGGAGGGTAACGCTCCCGTCACACTCAAAAGAGCCCGCCCCTAAAGATGGACACCTACCTTGCGTTCCCACAATCTCCATGTGCAGGTGAGCCAGGCCACTGGCGGTGGACAGGGCCAGCTTGATCATACCCTCCACGGTGACCGTGTACCTGTTCAGGTAGTCGAACAGGGAGCCGTGCTCATGGTAGTCAGACACGAGCCAGAGCTGCGTCCACGTGCCGTTATCTGGGACACAGGAAAGAGAGCTTGGCCTGTGTACCGGTGACACCTGACATTCCGTGCTGCCAGGAAGCTCATCGTTTCGCTCTTTCACTGAATCCTTTACATCTACACTCAGCTTTTGAAAGCTTGTTTACAAGCAGCATCCCCGGCAGACCTGGCTCCTTTCTATGCCTCCGTGATCAGTTTCTCTGGCTACTCCATACGGTACAGTCTGTTGTGTCCGCCACGGGAAGGCCCTTCATTTGTTTTGTAAATGTTTCTAAATCTTCATTATGCATTTTGGTGCAACTGTGTTAGAAATCAAAATGAATCTCATGAAAGATTAAATCACAGACAGGAGACGAGTGAGAGAGTGACATGCAGAGGCACAGAATGTGAAAAAACACGCATTATTCATGATTAAAACCAAATTAACTGAGGGTCAAGAGACAAACACTCAATGTTCAGCTCAGTTGGGTTTTACCGAAAACTCCGGCCAATTTCCAGCAGTGTTAAGCCGGATTATTCGGTTACAAAGGAAGCCAGTGCATAATAATGTTGTTATTTATGTATTGTTGCTTGTTTTGGTTCCTCTGTATTAAACATCTATGTTAATCTGCTGTAATTGACGATTTTGACTGGGAGATACTAGTGGTCTGTATGTACTGGGTGAGGCTTCAAAGGAATTGCCCTTTAGGGCATTAATAACGTTGTCTGAATCTGAATTATGTCACACCCTACACGGTCATCATATAAGTGTCTTTTATCCACCCATCCATCCCGGTCAGGAAGTCCCCCACACCCTACACGGTCATCATATAAGTGTCTTTTATCCACCCATCCATCCCGGTCAGGAAGTCCTCCACACCCTACACGGTCATCATATAAGTGTCTTTTATCCACCCATCCATCCCGGTCAGGAAGTCCCCCACACCTTTGTTGTCGGCAGCAATGAAGCCCAGGATATTCTCGTGCCTCAGCATGACAGTCTGGTAGATCTCTGCTTCACGGAACCAGGAGCGCTCTTCACGTGACGAGAAGATCTTGACGGCCACCTCTTCACCCCGCCATTTTCCACGCCACACCTCCCCAAAGCGGCCCTTGCCGATGCTCTCCTGGAGGATGATGGTCCGGGCAATTGTCCTCTGAACCAGCAATGGCAGACCTAATTTTCACAGCACACACGAGTCAGAATATGTTAGCCTGTAGAAGGTAAACCCAGAACCCAACCCAGACACGTCCACGCAGAGGACATCAGTCCACCACAGGATGAAAACACACGGTGATACCGACTTGCCAAGCCACACGCTCCTGCAATCTCGGTCATGGGGGGCAGGACCGAAGGACTGAAGGACCATTGCTAGCCTGCATTAGCAGCCCTATTTTTACCTGTTCAGCCCCATTAAAGCAATTAAAACATTTCACCTTTTAGAAACCTTTTAGCAAAGTGAGCGTGTGTGTAAAAAAACAAATGATTTGGGCCAATTGAGGGAATCTGAAAAGCGTCACCTGTGCTGAAGGACGTCAGCTTTCTGAATCGGACTAAGGGCCAGGTAACTTAATTAACACAGAGTAGTAGGTGCTCCCCCCGCGGCTTCCAGGGGCCTGAAATGTCCAACAACCCACTGGCCTCTAAGTTGAAAGTGTGGGCGGACCGAACAAACTGGCAAGACACCAAATAGGAGGCAGAGAACATGGAGGATAAAACAACATGGAGGCCAAGTACCACTATCGTGTTGCTCATAACCGGACTTCTCAGAAACGGTGAAGCCAATGTCATGGAGAACCGGGAACAAGTCTAATGGGGCCCCTTCACAATGGGATGGGGCTCACGCACGCCCTGGCGGCACGCACCTGAGCCAGAGCCTGAGGTCGTCATGTCATAGATGAGGTCCTTGAGAGTGGTGCCCACGGTGATGAATTGGTGGTCCATGGAGGGGTCCTCCTCGCTGGGCACGCGCTGGTGAATGACAGCCCGGCTGTGACAGACGTAGACGCCGAGCAGCAACACGAAGCACAGCAGACACACAGGGCCCGCAATGACAGCGGCCAGCGCCACAGGCCCCAGGGGTGGGCTCTTCGACGGGGGGTCTGAGGGGGGACCAGAGGGTCAGGGGGGACTGGGCAGTTTTACCCACAGCTGCTCATACGGGTAACTGCACTAGGAAAACATTGTTGTTTTCCTCCAGTAACTCATTGGAAAGATGAACCGATAAAAATTAGATGGGCAACAAAATTACTCAGTGTGCTGTTTAATGGACTAATAGACTGCATCGTTCCATTCTGCCTGTAGATAAGCGACCAGGAACAGTGATTTATTAAACCTTAAAGTAAACATTCCACTATCTTTGCTACAGCTTACTTCTGAGTCATAGACCCCTCATGGTCTGAGCACGAGTGGGATCCAATGCCACAATCTTCAAAATATGAGGCTACAGAGGTGAGCTTCATATAAGCTCAGAAAACAGAATTCATAAAGATTTGGAGGTCAGCTCAGACCAGAAACACCAGACAGTGCCCTTTGAGCTGTGCATCACATGGATTCTAGTGACAAACAGACTGAGTTCAGTCCTATTTTTTAATGCAACTTTGCGTTTAAAAAGAAAGCCGCAGAGAAAACTGCACAGCACTCAATTCCAAGAGTCCAGTTGCTGTGTGATCTACAGCGAGCAGAACAATCACACAGACAAGCTGGCCAGTCTGCGCCTGCGTTTCACGGGAAGACTAAGCAGACAGCGACACGTGACGGCACACACACCTGACGCCCAGGTAAACGATGTCCTCCCTGACCTTTAGAGGGCCCGTGTTTTCACGGCAGACTGATAGATTTGGCAGAAGCATTTTCACGGATGCGACAGCACTCGACGCAACGATGACCTGGGAAAATGTCACCACCACATGCTGTGACATTTACTGTCCACTAAGATGTGGCTTCCAGCAGCATCAGTGACAAAATGTCACAATTTTTTTTTTTATTTTTCGTAGGGGGTATTTTTATTGGCATGCTGCAAACTGGTGTTTGGCTTAATGCCAAAGTAAACATTCTGACACGTATGGGCCACACGAACCTCAGACAGACAGGCTTTTACACACCGTAAGGCACCATGACTGATGAAACCACAGCGCTGTTTAAACACGTCTCCTTCAGGGGAGATCCATTCTGTACTTGCGATATTTTTTCTGCATGATAACTCGCACAGGAGTTAGTAACAATCGCTTGTCAGTGGTGAGCCGTGGGAAAATCCCCAGAGGTCCACCCGGTAGGTCAGCAATGTGACACAAGTCAACCTTCGGGTGACCAAAAGTCGACCGTGCACCTTGAAATGACTAACGCGGGACCTTCAACCCCATTAGATGTCAGATCATAATGCACCTTCCCAGTGTGAGATGAGGGGGAAAAGGGTTGTAGCAGACCATGAGCATGAACCCAAATCAACGTCCACCTCATTAAGGAGTCAATGACCAGAGGAGGCAAACACTTTTAAGAAAAAATTCACCAAAGAATGGCTGGTCATCACCACGTGTCCACCCTGCACTGGACTGACATTCTTCAAGGGGGACGTGTCTGGGATGAGCTCTGGGTTCACCTTCTACAGGCTGACATATTCCAATTCCTGTGTGTGCTGTGAAAATTAGGTCTGCTGTTGCTAGTTCAGAGGACAAAAGGCACTCAGAGAAACTTCAAAGTGGAGATGTACAATCAAAATGTCGGCAAGATCTGAACAGACAACATGAGATCCCCTGGACTGTTGAAAAATATCGGCTTGGCGTGCTCTTCTACAGAACTGCTGAAGCTGGGCCAGCTCCTAAAGCCAGGTACAGTAACAGAACTCCAGCCCGAGACGTGGAACTTCCCTGACACCCTGAGAAGCTTTACGTGACCAGAGACCTTCAGCTATGGCAGAGCTTCTGCAGGAAGGCACCCAACTTCACAACAACATGGCTAATGTGAAACACTAATGAGCTCATTATTAGCTATGGCACGGTGCCCCATCCAGGTCCTGATGTAAATATGCAGCTCTGATCCAGCTAAGAGTCTCAGAAAGAGCAGAGGCGCAATTAATCCATTCAAGTTCTGCAAACACGCAGGACTGGCATCCTGTCATGACTACTATTGGAGGGTCCAAGCTTTTCAGGGCAGCAAGGTAGGTGGAGGAGGACATCACCGTGGTCTCTGAAATTTTGTTAATGTACATGCAAATGTATAGTTAATGACAATATAAAGCCTATACTGATTTGTAATTTCTGAATGCATGATCAAATCACACAAAAAACAGGAATGAATAACAACTTGTCAATGGTGAGTATTCCCCGAGCTTTAAAAGACACAAACGGTAGCGATGAATATCAATCTTCCATAAAAAGAAAGTTATTACTGTTCAAATTTACCACAAGGCCTTTGAATGATATCACGTCTTCATTTTGACAATATTTACTTTTGATATTTTTAGCTGGAAAGCATTTGAGGAAAACAAACATATCACATACACTAGTTGTGATGGCATTGGGGACAGCCTGGGAGAAAAGAAAGTTTCCTAAAAAAAAAAATAAATAAATAAAAATGAACAGCCTCAGTGAAAGCTTGAGTCTGGTTAACTGAAGGTTAGCGTGTGAAGTGAGCTTACAGAGTCGAACTGCCACTGAAGATGGTGTCAGACAAAATGCAACACCGTATATGTGGGCTAAAATAAGACAGGCAGTGCCGTAACAGAGTCATGGGGCCAGGCTGGCCGTACACTTCAAGACATCAGAAGTCAGAACAAGACGTCGTGGATCAACGATTACATTGTGCTTAAAGAAACATCGTGTAGTTTAACTTGCGAACAGACGGGGACAAACAATGGTTTTGTATGATTTTGGGTCTTTCCCTCCATGTTTGGATTTCTTGCTCCAAATCTCCAGTCATTTGCATGTTTTTAAAGACACTGCGACACATTGTGTAGATCCACAAACGAGCTCATCCAGCTCTCTCATCATGATTTTAAGAACTGGAGAGAGTGGGTGGTTTCAACCAAGGAAGTGGTGTACAAGTTCTGAGTGTCAGCCTGTACAGGACAGAGTGGTCATGGCACTGAACACTGTATTTGTTTTAAAACAGCACACTGCATGTTGGGTAAATGATGCCTTTTCATCTTTTTCGTCTAAAGTATATGGGTTAACCCCCCCCCCCAGCACGCTTACCAGGGAAGAAGCTGCGGTTGAGGTTTCTATTGCAGAGGTCAGTGCTGCAGCACATGGGGTAGACGGTGTCATCCTTGAGCGAGGGGGCGCAGATGAAGGGCCGGTCCCGTGGGATCAGGTCCTTCTCTGCGATGCACATGCTCCTCTGGATGGTCATGCCGCCACCTTGCCGGGTGACCGCCAGGTGGCAGACGCCGTCCGTGACACACGTGAGGTTCACGCAATTGTGGCAGTGACACTGTAAGGCTAGGGGGCGGAGTCAGGGCGGGGTTTAGTGTGCATGGAGATAGAGGAACAGAGTGAAAGAGGTGTGGTTAATACTGGAACACGACCACTGAAAGAGTAACACAAAAATTCAGAGGTGTGGTTAATACTGGAACTCGACCACTGAAAGAGTAACACAAAAATCCAGAGGTGTGGTTAATACTGGAACTCGACCACTGAAAGAGTAACACAAAAATTCAGAGGTGTGGTTAATACTGGAACTCGACCACTGAAAGAGTAACACAAAAATCCAGAGGTGTGGTTAATACTGGAACTCGACCACTGAAAGAGTAACACAAAAATTCAGAATCCTCATCAGCATCCACACACAAGCCTTTGTGAGTGGCAGCATTTTCCGGGCTGTGGCAACACACAACTACACCTACGAAGGAAATGCTCCCTATATCTTCTCCTCCAGGAGAATGCCTTATATTCCACCACTCTGACACCATCAGAACTGCAGTTTGTCCTACACAAATAACTGGTATGGAGAACATGCTTTAGAAGAATCAACTTAAAAGAAGACCACAGACCTGTGAAAGTTCAGGTCTTAGTAAGCAGCTCCTCTCTCTGAGAACTCAGCTGAACTATTATATAACACTCCGATGGTCCTGAAAGTGGCCTTGGATGGCAGGAAACATCACTGCAAGCTACAACATTTTATCTGAATGGCAGCATACATTGAATAAAAAAGACAAACAGTTTTCACAACTGTTTATCTACCAGAGCTCAGCTCAGCTCAATCAGGGCAGCAGCGACGCTCAGCAACCGAAGATTTCAGATGTTTAACCATTCAACTTCAGGGTTTGTTTTCGTATTGGACAGAAATAACTTTATCAAAGAGAAACCACATACCAAATAAAAATGTTCATATTTCGGCCCTTTATGCTTGAGGCCCAGAAGAGAAGCACAGATGAGAGAACAAAACACAGACACGGAAAGAAAGACAGACAGGCAGACAGGCCAGACAGGACAGACAGGCAGAGACAGAGACAGACAGACTATGGACCCAAATGAGGCCATGTCTTTTTGCCATAACCCATAAGAAAAAAGCTCTAAATGGCTTTCCTAAAAGGTCAGAGCAGCCACTTAAAAAGTCTAGACAGATGGAACAAGCAAATAATGAAAAATAAAGTTAAAGTGCATCAACATTCTGGCCTTGCCAGCACAAGAACTGCCTTTGTTCAAGATCCAACATACACATGTACTGCCAAAAGGGGGCGCTCACATTCTGACACCATGGAACGTTTTCCTCAGACTACCGCCTGTCGCCATCCCTCGGAGACGGCCAAGTGAGGAGTCAGGGGGACCGAAAGAACGTTTAGACAGTTTGTGAGACAGTTCTGTTTATGATGTACATACAGACACGTTCTTTCAAACTCGTACTACAACAGCCATCAGAGTTTAAAACCCCAGCCTCTAAATATCCCTCTCATCTCTGCTTATTAGACTAAATAATTACAGTAATAAAAGAATCTGCTATTGTTAGTTTAATTGCAACATTTGTTCATCTCTTCCAATAGACTGAGTTTTAGGCCCATCTCCCAATAGATGCACTCATTAAGTCAGCAAAAGCACTTGTTTAAATTTAATCTATGACAGAGTTGCACTGGTAGACACTGGCTCCCGGTACCCAAAGCGATCAGCTGCTATTCCATTCACATACGTGAAATTCACTAACGACTCCAAATTGAAAATACATGTACAAACATGAGAAATGGCCCCGGGGCAGCACCTAGTACGATCGGGAGCACCCAGAGCACAGGAATGCTAATCATAGTACATGGCTGTACGTCCATCTTGGCAGGTGCTAAAGCTGTCAGCACGAAATGAGACATTTTAAAATCCCCAAGAAACACACTGAATGACACGCATTCTTGTGATTCCAAAACGGATGAGGCGAAACACGGAATCCGGGAACGCCAAATGGGCGTTCCCGGGGAACGTACAGGAGGAGTTGTGCTCTGCGGGCTTCACGACGCGGCACCCTGGTCACACAAATTCAGGAGTGCTATAATCACAGAGAAAAGGTTGTTTAACTCCAGCAGGCTATAATTCTCAAGTCCAATTTTCTGCTCAATTGCTAATCACCAGTGACCCAGTTAGTTTAACCGCAGAATGGAAATGACAGTCTTTGAAGAAAAGAGGGGTGTAAACTATAAACTTAACGACTATACAATGACACACATTCAGAAGTAAAAACGCATTTCCATACACTCTACATTGAGGTGTAGCCTTACAGGAACAGGTTTCAATAGTTCCTGCACAATGCAAGATGTTCCGGACAATTACCCTCATGATAGTCTGTTCTCAGTAAGCATCCTTCGAGAGATCTTCTTAAGGCAAGAGAACATGGCGGACCGTGTCTTATACAAAGGTGGGGTTGTACCTCTTTAGAAAAATGCCAACCAGAACTGTTTTACACACAACATATTTATCTGCAAGCATTGTGGTGAGCACTTCACATGAATAATCTCTCCCTTGCTAAAGGGAAAGTAAAAAGAGCCATCAGGCCAGCGTGAACAATTTAGTCGGACAGAGGACGTACAGCAGGACATATGGTAACTCGCTGCAGGATCATTGCGTCAAGTTACAGGTAGTGGGACAGACTTCCCTGTGTTGGGGTTAGTGTGGAAGGCTCCGCCAGGTGCACCACGTTGGGTAATTAGTGGGGGATTAATTGAAACTTAATGAAGTATGGGAGGTATAAAGGGGAAGAGATGGGGAGACAGGGACAGTGATAAGGATATCCACGTCCCGGAAAGGAACCAAATTGGGGTGAGCAGTTTGGGAGATAGAGGGTAGTTTTACTCTGGTTAGGGACTAAGTGGTTGAGCTTGTGGAGGAAGTCGCTTTTTCCAGGTTTCTGCACTCAAACCGGGGACGTGGCTGCAAGTGGTAGGTGCGGTGTTTGTGATTGTTCTGAGGAGCTGAATTCTGCACTGATTGTGTTTAAGGGGTGCCCTGGGGGTTTGCGGATGTTTGATGTTTTAACGTACAGATGAGTGGCAGAAGTTTCTTTTTTTTTATAATCCCCTGGTTGGTAGTCCTTCTGCCCTACACAGTTGCCTCTGACTGTGTTTGAGGGTAAATCCTAAATCGAATTTTACTGAATTTATTGACGTTGCTGCTGGTTTGGGTCAGCCTCTTTACAGTTCCACCCAAAATGGCACAGCCATATGATACATTCGACCATAATCATGACTGTTCACAAAGAGAGGATTCTACCGAAAGGCCAAAAATACGTAACACCACAAGAGTTTAAATTGGAAAACAAAGAAACCAGTAAAAAAATTAACTGAGCCACACCTTGTGGTCAGGGCGATGAAGCATGAAGAGCCGAGCAAATCAAGGAGAAAGAAGCTAGAGAAACCGGTAGCATTTGGTTTTGTAGCAAACAAAAATGAGGCAATGACAGGGCAACCATTGGGGCTGTGTTACTTTTGCCTGTTCTGGAGTCTCGAGGGATTGCTTTACGTGCAATGAGCCGCAATACCCTGACACAGCCACATCATCCATTTAGGCTAATTTGAAATAAATAAAATCTTTAATACATTTGCTGTTTCCCCATCGTCCCCCGATGTCACAGAAATAATGGATGCGGTGAAAGACCTAACCCAGTGCCATCTGAAGTCTGCTGTTGTAGCACCCCCCCACACACACACACACGGGACATCTCAAATAGCCCAGAAAGGAGAAGCCTAAACATTAAAGAGAGGGACAGGGAGTCAGAAGAATTTATGGCCACCGGGTCTGCTGTATCCTGGAGGGCCAGAGCAGACTGCCCTCTCCAGAGAGCCCTTCTGCTTTCACTATGTCCTCGTAGTCTGTGCTCGCTTATCATTCTCACAAGGACGTTCTGAGGATGACGCAAAAGGACAGGAGCCTTGGAAACACACACAGATGGGCGGGGGGGGTTAACCACATCATTGCCCTCTTTGAATTCACCCATGATAGATCGCAACTAGTCAACGAGCATTACTAAAGCTTCGACAGTGTGTGTCGATTAGGTCTATGAAAAGACCGCCATTCCCATGCTTGAAGGTGGCAGTCCAAACGCAACAGAGTGGCTTAGCAAAAGCCTGACGACTGGGAGCCTGTGTTCAGTCTAAAGCAGGAGAGCACAGCCGTGGAGGATGAAATACGCAAACACAAAATAACCCCGAATCCCAGAGGCTACCATGAGTAACGCCTTTAGTTAAACCAATAAATGAACAAGAAGTTATCTTCATAGGAAACTCATTTTAGTGACAAAATACACCCAAGCAAAACTGTGAGTGAACATACCAGATGGCTCAAGTGGGAGAATACTAATCTGAGGTGTACAACAGAAGGATCAGATGAATGGTTACACATAAATTCATTTTCAAAGATGAAATCCACCATCTGTGTCAATGAAATAAGTCGCACAACACTACATTAATTGGGATTTTTCAATATACATAATTTAGAAGAGAAGTTTGTTTACTCTGCAACACTCAGCAAATAGCAATAAAAACAAGCATGCACAGAATCAGGTAGAAGGAAGGTAATCATTTCCTACAAGTGATTTGTGAAATACACCAAATTTTTCTGGACTTTACAAAACACAACAAAGTACTTAAAATGTCATGACGGCATACATAAAAAAGATTTAGCCTAAGACATTCTCTTTTCCATCTTGCATCCAGCAGTCAACAAATTTGACTGTAAACTGAAATGAAAAATAAAAAAAAAACACAGCGATCAGTGCACATTTTAGAGGGATTAATACGGCTGCAATTGGCGTACGTTTAGTTTCTGTTACACTCAAAACCTATATAGGGACGAATAATTTAAAAGATGTATAATTATACAAGATGCATCCGTTTTTGACATGAAAGGTGCCTTTAATTATAATTCCGCAGGCATTCATTCATTTCTTTCATGACGTTCTCTAGGCTGGCTGGTAATTCGAGTCATCCACCAGGACCAGGCCCCTGAAGAAGTGACCAGAGGAGAGGTACCAGTCCATCTCATCCTGCTTGCCTGGGAAATGCAGAAGAAATTCATTTTTTAAAAGAGGAAAAAAGTAATTCTGCCCAATGTTATTCATACGCCAATGGTAAGGAAGAACTTCTCTAATCCTCAGTAACCTTGTCTGGTGACAGGGGTAGGCTAGGTCATCACTCCATGGAAACACACAGCTACCATCAGTACAGCTATAACCGGTATCATTTCTAATAGAAATGTTTTAAATGTGGATTGTAATGATAAATCAGCATGTTTGCCTTGCATTCGGTCAGTCCTGGAAGCTCAGGTTAAGCATTACGCTGATGTCTATGACTGGAGAGGACACTTTTCCCCGAACAAAGATGAGGATGAATGGAAATGTCGCTTAGAGAAGCGGTGCTGAAGGAAGTGCATCGCTAGAGAAATGAGTTTAGCAAAAGCAAATGGAGCTCGAAACTCCGCCGTTCTTAATCTGTGAAGTCACCGTATTGTTCGAGATTCTCAGTTGAAAAACAAAAAAGACATTAAATTATGCAGAGTTAAGAACAAAAGCCACATAGAAGACAAGTGCTTTTGGGAGGATTCAGCAAAACCAGACAGTACACAAATTAAAAAATGCGAGATTCTAGTCACAGATGGACAAAACACTGATTTAAAATACAATATCTACACAAAATGAGAAAGCAAATATAAATTACGTGAGTAATTTGCATCGAATACACCAGTTAGATGATTTGGACCAATACACAAATAACCCGCCTCCACATACAGGGTACCTAATTTAAACCTGGAGACTCTGCAAAACAGCAGAGTATTGCTATTAACATGGTAAAGAACACCAGGACCAAGATTTAAACACGTATCTTACACAACCGATAAGACATTACCTTTTAACATGACGACAAACTGTGTTTTTGTCTTGACGTTTCTCCTAATTGCTTTCCCTAAAAATTACTTTATATAGAATTTAATCATGCCTTCCCGTTGCTACTCACCACTAAAGTTGTTTATACAAGCCGACCGACGCCGAAGGAACCTTTCCTTGAGCAAGCCGCATTTTCACAAGCCGACCGACGCCGAAGGAATCTTTCCTTAAGCACACCGCA
>JAACJT020000028.1:10367799-10384237 GCA_009936485.2 Gymnarchus niloticus | reverse complement strand
TTAAAAAGCTGTTAATATCCACCCGAGAGGACAAGGATAACCAGGCAAGTTAAAAAGCTGTTAATATCCACCCGAGAGGACAAGGATAACCAGGCAAGTTAAAAAGCTGTTAATATCCACCCGAGAAGACAAGGATAACCAGGCAAGTTAAAAAGCTGTTAATATCCACCCGAGAGGACAAGGATAACCAACTACTTTCTCTGTTTAACTTGTTCCAAAAGACTTGATGCTTGATAAAACCTAAAGTTAGTTTTAAAAAAACTTTGTTAAGTTTAAAAAAGTGTACAATTCTGTGACCCTGACCTGGATTACTTGTTAGAAGGTGATTGGATGGTGAAAGGCTAATGAATTCTGATGTAATGCATCATGACAGATGCTATTCTGCTATTGAGATGGACAGGCTCCTGTGTATCAGAGGGGCTCCTTCTGCCTCCAGGGGGAGCTTTAGCTCTCCCAGCAGATGTAGCTCAGTCCTCATGTGTCTTACCTGCTCGCAGGCTTCCCTACATGGTGACGACTCCGCAGCGTGGTGACAGCACGAGGAATCTGTGGGGATGGCAGAGATGAAAGGGATGATTACACAGAAGGCAGCCCACCTTAGACGGCCCAGGAATCGTCAGCTCCGCCTTCCGCAGCATGGAGGAGGGAGTTCGCGATATCCAGCAAACTCCACGCTGTTCCATTTGTTACGAAGTTCTCCAGAAATGGCAGTCCTTATAAATGGCTTGTTTGCGTAGAGGTGGCACCTATCGCATGGACCTGCTTGAGTTACCAGACGTGGCACTTGTTTTTTTGTCTTTCTTCTCATCTTTACCAAGGCTACAAATACTACTGGAAACAAGTAATTTTGAATACCTCTACCAACTCCTAAGCTACAAACTGCTCAGTTTCAATTCTGAATCCAGAGTGCAACACACTCTCCAACCCCTTGAAAACCAGTGAAGTCCTGCCAAGGCACTCCACACTTCCAGCGTGGCTAGAGGGCTGACCTGGAGACTCGGGGAGTACACCGAACTCGGGGTTTGGTACTTGGGCCAGACTCTGGCCCAGGGAGGCGGAGAGCAAAGGCTGGCTGGTTCTCACCGAGCATCACGTCCAGACCCTGCCCAAAGATCCTCACCAGAGCTGCACCACACTAATACACTCACATAACACAGATTTCCTATAATCATTGATTTTAAAAATCACATCATGGCAGCGTTTCATTTTGTCTTCCTTGTCTTTAACTGATCATTTTCTAAAGTCACTGAGATGCAGTCATTTTCCTGCTTATTTGTGGACTTTCCACACATTAATGCTTGGACAGAAATGCTGGAATTCAGAGTAGCAGGTTTGAAATTCATACTGAAAAAACTGGCCATATATAAATCTAGAAAATTTGAAGTTCATGGGACAACATTGGGCCAGCTCTTGAGAGATACTGAATGCCAGGCGAAACCCATTTGTTCATCTTTACTGTGGCAGTGATGGACACAGAAGGTTGCTGAGAAGATCCCTGTGGTGACATTTCCATGCAGGGACTGCTTAACCAGCCCTTTCTTCCAAAGTATTAAAATTCGAAATGTAGATAAGGGCCAGACCAACTGGCAAGCAAAAGCACACTTTAGCCTTGTGAGAAATCTGGACAATAGGTTTAGGACAGAAACACACAGATCACTGCAGGAAGAAATTCCCTCCAGACATTAGAAGCATGGGACCTGAAATAATCACAACAGAGAATAAACACATGATTATATATATGCATCAAAATGATGTTTCCTCATTGCCATGGGAATGGAATCCTCTCTGGGTCTTTCATCTGAGACGAGACACTGTTCACTTCCATTTGCATCTGCTCCAACCTGGAGTCTTTCATCAACTTGATTTTATCTGCTTTTCTAAATGTGGCCCCCGTACCAGGCACCACACTAAAGGAATAACAACAAACATTGCTCCTAATGTCAAGATGAAACATTTCGAGCACTAAGTGCTACGTTTTTTCATCTCTAATGTATCCAAGTATATCTGGTACTGGCCATTAGGCCAGAGCTGAAGCGGGCGGTGGAGGTCTGTTTTCAATCCGTGGTTCGAGGAGATCGTCAAGCCGAGGGGACTTCTGACAACAAGATAAACCAGACTACATTCTTCCTGCAAACAAATGGGCCCAGTAGCTCTCCTGCAGGAATGCCTAAATGTGAACCTGGGTATAAGCGCGTGCGTGGTCACCTGCTTCTAGCTTGGTGAGGAAAAACAGGCAGGTGTTTGTTCTACTGGAGAGAAAGACCATCAGAGGTTAATCGAGGGTCAGCTTTTATCTATGAAAAGATATCCTATCAGTACGCTTGAGAGACCCGAACACAGAATCCCATAACAAAATATCATTTTATGAACCCTCGGTAAGAGACCTGGGACAATGTGGCAGCTCTGGACCCTCACACCTCCAGGACTGGGGCTTCAAACTCCACCTATGCTGTATGTGGAATCTGCAAGTTCTTCGCATGTTGCATGTTTCTTCCTGCAGTTCAAAGACACGCAGGGCGACTGATTGGCATCTCTAAATTACCTGTATCCTGTGCATATTTGGACCCTGGAATAGACTGACATGCTGCACTGGGCTCCTCACTGGGCTCAACCATCTCCTGAGCCTTCAGGAGATGGTTGGCCCCTGTGAAGAATCAGTACAGCCTAACCATGTACTGTTAAACACGAGCAAAAGTCAAATCAAAACGGTGAATCGGCCAAACTCTACTTGAGAGTCTTATGTAAGTTTTATTATGAGCGTATAATTAAGGCTTTCTGGCTTCCGTACTCAGTGTCTGGTTTATTAAATGCACCTCCTTGCCAAGGCAAAGAGCCTGCTCCTGCAGAGAATCGTGTGGCTGAAACTGGGTGCGTACAGCACACAGACAGGGTCAAGAGGATCACTGACTACGCGTCCAAGCCTTTGAGCGGCTAAGATGCCGGATCTAAGTGATTTTGATCACGTCAGAAAGAGGCGCCCTGCTGAAATTTTCACACACTCCAGGGTCTATAATTCGCAGAGGATGAAATGGTGAGCAAAAAAAATGTCCACTTAATGGCATCTCTGTGACCAAACACATCTTATTACTGAGAGAAGACAGAGTGGAACAGCCAGCCTCAAAGTGAACTGGAGGGCCACAAGTGCAGAAATTAGAGCTCTGTCCAAGAGAACGGCTGACCTGAAAGCATGGCCCGTCAATCTTTCCGGAAGTTCTCCATACAATGGTGGATCGTAGGTAGTACCGTACTACTGGAGAGGGGTGCCTAATGAAGAGGCTGCTCAGTGTACGTCTATCCAGCAAAACAGTAAGAATTTACTGAGATGAACTCAGTCCATGAGACGCATGGCATCTGTGGTGATACACATTTGCCTAGACAGGAATCACTGGCAGAACGCCTGCAACTATCATCGCTCTGTTAGCCTGTTAGTTGTAAGTGGACAGTGGTGCATTTTGGGAACCACTGCCTGCATACATTAGGATGAACCACCAGGGACATCAGGGCAAAATTGGGAGGGGGGTACTGACAAGATCTTTCAATCCAACGGCCAGGGTTCCCGTTCTCCTTGTTGACTCTCACCTCTTGGTGGACCTCAGCACTCTGCACTTGTTTTCTAAGAAATCCTCCAAATAAGCACAGCAACAGAAAACCCCAGCCCAAAATCTTGATAACACCAGTCTTGACCAACTAGTCCATAGCAGGTAAACTGTTAGCCAACCTCCTCTAATTAACTTCAAAGGCACCACTGATTCACGGGGGGGGGGTGAGCAGTTCCTAAACGGAGAACAGAGAGCAGCAGAGTCTCAGTTTGCAGTGGAAATTAAAGGAAATTGAATGGCTGGTGTTCAATGTCAAATGGAGCAAGCCGAGCCCAGACACAAGGGCCTGGCTGGGTCCGAGGCCTACGACACGTCCGATTGGCTTAGCAGGCATTAGGGGAACTGCTTTTTAATCACTCAACTGGAGGTGCAGCAGAGCATTCAGCCTTAACCACCACTATTCCCCAGAATGAGGCTAACAGGCAGATAAATGAAGCTGAGGAATCCGATAAAAGCCACGACACAGTCTCCGCATCCTCAGCTTCTGCCACATCCTGCTGCCTGATGCTTTCATCTCTTCTAATGCTGCAGTCACTTCAAACTGCAGACTGCAGACTGCTTTCAGGGACTAGCAGGTGTAATGTAGAAGAACGTCTCTGTAACCTCACCATAACAGCTGGCCATACTGTGGTGGAGCATCATGGTGGTCACAGTGAAGATGAGAGACTCATAAGATTAACTGTTTAACTATTTTGATTGCAAACACGGCAGGAGGTTACCAGCAACATAGGACCCTCACTCATGGTAGTCAACCCAGCTTAACCTGTGTTACAAAGTGGCAGGTCGGAATGCTTGCTGTGGACAGGGGGCTAACAAACAAACCCTGTGTGGAGACATGCCAGGCCACGGTGGAGCTATGAGAAGCCAACTTGACATAGCTCAGAGTGGAGAGAGAAGGGAGTTAAGTGACTTGAAATGATATTCCAGGGAATGAATGTGTGTGTGTGTGTGTGTGTGTGTGTGTGTGTGGGAGGGGGGGGGGCGCTATAGCATAGGCAACCAGTAAAAAGGCAAAAAGACCTTCCACCTTCCAATCATGTATCCACAGTACAAGGAGGGTCTGGAGCCTATCACAGTCAGAAAAGGAGAGTCAGGAGCCTATCCCAGTCAGGAAAGGGGGGTCAGGAGCCTATCACAGTCAGCAAAAGGCAGGAGGACGCCGTGAGTAGGATGCTCGTCCATCACAGGACATGTACACTGTGGACAGTTTAGAGACACCAATTCGCCTGACCATCTCATCCAGAGAAAACCCTTATAACACACACAGTAAAGGTGGGGTTCAAACCCCCAGCTTCAGAGGTCAGAGGTAGTGGTGCTAGCCACTGAGCCATCCATCAAAATGTAGAGACAGCCAAGTCCAAAGAGAACCTGTTTGGACAATTGTTCAATTGTCAATTTTGGAGAGACTTCTGGGGTGACTGGTTGGAAAATGTCTCCTCAATCTGGATTGGACCACTGCTGCCACTATCAGCCATTAGGAAACCAGAAAGTTTCACATTGGCTTTAGCAGAAGCAGGAACTTTGTGACGTGAGTTTGTGTCTAAGAAGCTGATTCTGAACACGTGTTCCCCACATGCTTCCAACTTCCCTACAACCATCATCTAAAAATGACTTGGTGGTTCTATGAAAACAAACAAGGCAACATCTCTTATGAGAGTCAGGAACACCCATGACCAATCACACTGTGGCACACCGACACGATAGGGGACGGTAGGGGACGACCGCCATCCTGCTTACTTTTCCCCATACAATACAGACGTAACTCTGCCATAATAAATCCTCAGAAAACGGCTTCACATAAAGTGGAAATACTGGAGAAAGACCCGTCCATTTTCCATGAGCACTTATTCTGTGCAGGACCAGGGTGAGGCTGGACCTGAGCCCAGGTATACTCAGGGTAGGAGCAGGTAGGAGGCATGATTCATCTTGGACGGGATGCCAGTCCGTCATGGAGGAAATTCATCCATTAGATAATATGTACACCTCTTCAGTGTAGAACATATGGGAATTATGTATAATTCTATTGTCCTCCTGGATAATGAACGATAAAACCCAAAAATTTGTAATTACACACTAATGTCTAACATACGCTTATTCTCTATACACATTGCACAATTGAGGCTCACACAATCACCCCCTTCCACAAGAGACAGTGCAAAGTAAACCAGTTTGGCCAATCTGTCCAACCCCCACATTCCACACTGACAACTTACCGCCTCTAGTCGATGCTTCCAAGTCAGAGATCATTTAGTGTAATCCTTTAAAATGTTTTAACCTAAAACCAGAAATAATTGTTGAGACTGACCCTTTCTGTAAGATTTTCAGTTTGCTTGGCATACAATTTTGTGAGCGGACCTTTAGCAAGACGTGAAAGACATTTGCCCCTCTATTTTTACCCTCATAAAGGTACACATGAGCCCTACTTCATAGACTAGAAGTTAATTCATAACCAAGTGTATTGAGAGCTAAACTTCAAGTAGGAATTGAGATGTCCACTCTCCAAACACGCAAATACATCTCAACACCAGTCAAAGTGAATTAGCTAGCCCAAGTTGAGCTCTGCCTTGGTGAAGAGCCACACCCAAGATCACTTGATCACTGATGTGTTCCACACCTCAAGATTAACTGCAAGAGGCCACCAATTCCCAGCAAGGCTTCCAGAAATACAGCACATGCCAAAACCAAACTGGGTCTGGCTTCTGTAAGAAGACTACATTTGCAATGAGAAACCAACATATTTCACAATATTTTAAGTATGTTTTGTCTGTCGTTCCTCCCAACATTTCAAAATACCATCAGTGGTTTAAATATGATGCAGAAATGGACTGAGTGAATTTTCACTTAAACACAGTGAGCAGCCATGAATTATAGATCATTTTCACACCATAAATATATTCTGTTTTAGTTTGAGAAACTGAACCTTCAGTGCTACACAGTAATCTTAGTGGCAAAAAGCAGGTTTGCAGTAAAAATTTAACTTACAGAATTAATGACAAAACGTACCCAGGGATATTACTTCAATTACCTTGAAAAAATCTTCCTCTTTTCATGTCTGAGCTCCCCTGAAATGTTTTCTGAGTAGAAACCTGTTTATCTTAGGCAAAACCATCACCAGATACCACAAAATACCACCATCTCACACTGTGGTGCCTGCTTAGTGACCATCCAGATATGAAATAG
Organism: Gymnarchus niloticus; assembly: GCA_009936485.2. NCBI lineage: Eukaryota > Metazoa > Chordata > Actinopteri > Osteoglossiformes > Gymnarchidae > Gymnarchus > Gymnarchus niloticus. The sequence continues at coordinate 10,377,458 of JAACJT020000028.1, read as the reverse complement.
ATTACCCCACATCTACACCACCTTCTGGCAGCTACAACACTTTGATGATTTTCCAAGGCATGGACAAATATATTGTTTTAGTGCCCTGATATGTTCAAAAATATAAAGAAAATACACATTATCTAGTTTATGATTTTAGAAGTTCTTTCCAATCAGTGGGGTCCATTAATGACAGCCTACTGCTAAAAACAAAATAGTTAATTTTGGGTTTACATTCATATAACCAAGCCTCTAGACACCCCCACTTAACTGAAACTGTAGTTTTTAAAAGTATAATTTCACAGGATTTCATCACAACACAGGCGAGACTGTCAAGAAGGACATCTCTAGATGTAAATGTGATCTAGACTACCGGCTATATCATGAGCACATGTCCAGGTGAAGAGTGATGTGCCCAGGTTCTCCTCCATTACATAAACCCTGCTCATAATCTTCACTCTCTCAGGTTTGTTATCAAAAGCCTGGCTTAAAATTATGCAGATTAACACTAAAAATCCTTTAAAAATGTATTTACTCCAAAATCTAATGTCTTGGCTTGTCTTCTCTTTCTAGTACATGCTAAATCATGATCAATCAAGCAAACTTACCGACATCGTTTGAATATGTAACACCCCTAAAATATTATCTCTATGCCGCTCTGAAATTCATGCCACATTTTAAATGATCCTGTACGCATCTGAACTGGGAGATGGAAATGAAGTCTTCAGTCACCATGTGGAACAGACCAAAACTTCAACATGAATAAAAATATAGCCTTTCCAGTCCTGAAGTAACAGTCAGCAAGCAATTGGTTAAAAACAACACAATACAACACAGAGACATCAAATTTCTGAGAAGATGAAACTTGGTTTTTAAAAAAGTCACTTTTACAAGTTTGCTTTGAAGGCGAACGCTGTTAATCATGAGTACGTGATCTTGAGGAGGAGCACATGAGCAACAGACATCTAAGATATTATTATAGATTATTACATAAATCATTTTTAAAACACACCTGACTGGGCACAATAAACTCAGGGAAATCTGCACATACATAAACGGTATGACAGCAACGAACATGAGTACCATTAGCTTATACTACCTTCTACCTAAGATTAACTTAAAGTGAAATTGGTTACAGATGCGGTCGGCTGAAAGTAACCAAAGCGGCCCCTCATCACGGGAGTACAGCAACATGCTGAGGTTCAAATGTGGCTCAGGGTGCCAAAACTGGACTCCGTAAAGGGAATCTAAGCAGGAGACGTACAGTAGGTTAGCTTGCTAAGATGTGCATTTACATTCATGTAATGGAATTTGAGAAGTATGTGACCCAGGTCATTTTCTCCACCTTTCTAATAATGAGTGCACGACTGTGAATGACAATCCAGTTTAATCACAACATTTGGTCACATATAAAGACTTTTTTGTTTTACAGTATTCACGTCCCTGCCTCAGCACCCATCAGCCAGTGTATTCAGAAATTAGAATTATTATTATAACCAGAAAACGGATGACATTTACTTCTAGATTCACTAAATAACACATGTTCATCTAAATGATTACAGCTAATAAACGTGATTGCTGAGAAGACTAAATATGATTTACAGTATTATGTCTCACAGTAAACCATACTGGTAGGTTTACAGGTTTCCCGATTTCAGGAAAGCTGAACATATCCCTGCCAGCTTTTACTTGTATAACTGATGATTATTCTGTCCACTAGAGCTGCTTATTTACAGTATGATCGTGTAGTAAACATAATCATTTATTTGACAGCCCGTGTCAGTCATCAGTAAGACCCCGTGTGTTTACTCAAATATCACTAAATTCCTATTAGGCTAATAATGAAATAAACAGGAAATCAGGTCTGATAAGAATAATAATGTATAAACCTAGACAAGTCCACAAGTCATGTCACATGTGTGAAGAAGTAAACCCCAGGACTGTAGGCAGCACAGATCTAGCAAATGATCCCTTTCTTGACTCTAATCCCTATAGAGAGTCGACAGAGTGTGGTGTGCTCTTCAAGTTACAAGTTCGCACCAGTCTGGGAGGGAATGAAGCATGAAAAGTTTCAGCAAAACTCAGGATGACATGCAGGTCCTTAACCATCCGCTCATAAAAAAGGACCGAGAGATGAGGAGTGTCACGAATACTCCGCTCTAACGGGAACCACACGGGTGTTCAGCGTGGAGCAAAATCTGACAGAGCAGCAGAATCCGACTCACCCTGAGCGCGCAGAGCAGCGCAGACCGCGAAGGCAAGAGAGACGAGCGCAGCGTGGAAGTGGAGGAACATCTCATCGAGGTCCGGAGAGCATGGTGGAGAGGAAGAGGAAGAGGAAGAGGAGCAGGAGCAGAGCTGGCGAGCTCCAGGAGAACATGGCACTCCGGCTCCTCGGCGTCGGCGGCACTGGAGCTCCGCTCCGGAGGGGCAGCATAAATTGACAGGGACCGCGGCGGGGGGGGGGGGGGACGCTGGTCTGGGCTGGTCTGGTCTGGGCTGGGGGAGCCGTGGAAGAACTTGATGTCATTCAGGCAGGTGAACACCTACGGCTGGTCCGGGCCAAAACCTGGTCACTGTCGAAGCTTTTCATTCTAGAATGCTTTTCAAGTCTTTAATTTGGAGCGAATGTTCTCGCCTGTCAATGAAGATGTACGACCTCTGCGCATAAAATTGGCTTCTACTGAAGGATCTTCCTTTACAAGTCTAAGGTATCTGGCTCAGAGCATGTAGATGGCCATTAATCATATAGAGATGTTTCTGACATGCTTGGATTTAAGAAAAAAGGAACAAGATTTATTTAAATCCTGATCTGAGAACAACCTCTGAGAAAGTATGTAGTTACTCCTGTATCTTCTGAAGAATTCAAAAACAGAATACCACAAAAGATTACGTGGACCTGATCTGCTGTGAAGTCTCCAGCATCTGGGTGTAAAAAACTCAGGCTACTGTTGTGACTCCCTTGTTGATCCATCCATCCATCCATCTTCTAACCACTTACCCTAGTCAGGGTCATACTGGGGACCTGGAGCCCATTCCAGGCTGGGGTAAACTGTATTTGCAATGCCAGTCCAAAGCAAGGCACACGTGCGCAGTCTTTCACAGTTATATAATCAGCAGGCATATTACAGAAGTCATCTAGCCTGACTGAAGACTTTGAGCCACGAGGAAACACGTGACACATGGGGAGAACATGCAAACTCTACATATTGTAAGCGGAGGTGGGATTCAAACCATATCAGTGCTGCCCATTGAGCCACTGGACCCTGTAATGCTTGGTAAAATAAAGGTCCGTCAAATTACATAATGGCAGAAAAAAGGCAGTTTCATGATATTAATATAAAGCTGTAATAATAGTAAGCTTAACGTCTCCAGGAAAATGTCATCCATCCACCCAGCCATCTATCTATCTTCCTATCCTGTCAGGGTCAAAGAGGGTCTGGATCTCCTGCAGCGCAGGGCACAAGGCTGGTGTGTATGTGAGACAGGATGTTGAAAAATGTTATTTGGCATGACATTATTATTAACATAAAACTTACAGTAGATGAAATATGCGGATATACCATTATCTAACACTGTAGATAAACATAAAATACTAGTTTCTGTAAAGCTGGATGTTATTGAAGCTATTTACGGTTCATGTTTATATCAATTATATGACAGTAGCGTTGAACCTGGAACCAGTCTGTTCTAGCACAGGCCTCCATTACCTCTCCATGTTTGCATGAGAGTAGTGTTGAACCTGGAACCGGACCGTTCTAGGACAGGCCTCCATTACCTCTCCATGTTCTGCTCACCACACACTCTCAGTTTGTTACAGTCTGGGCTGTCCAAAAACAAGCACTCTCTTGTGTTCTCTGCTCTCCGCCTTTCTCCTGTGCTCATAAAAATGCATCCTATGGTGTTCTATAAGCGCTGGTGGGTGAGTGAGGTGCCCTTTGACCTTTGCACTGGTCACATGACTGACCCAGGATGTCCCCTGAGATGTGTGGCCTTTCTGTGGCGTGGCATCTGGCCCGGAGAACAACGCTAAAAACAAACATGATGGCTGCCAGAAACCCTGGAGAACGCCCAGAGACTGTGGATCTGAAAGCCATCAGTGCTTTGAGAGGAACAATAACCTTGGCGGCACTTTGGCAGGATCGTGAGCGGTTCTTACATGGTTCTTATATGGTTCCATGTAAAGAATGCCTTAGTGCCAAACAGATGTGGAATTCAAAGCAGTTCCCCAGGAAGATGGAAGCCGTGGCGCCAAGTCACTTTTCCCCACATAGCTGATGTGCTCATGCCACCATCCTGTTACACAACGTGAAGCCACATGAACCCCACAACCAAAGTGGGCAGACCGGTGTTTCCATTTTCCTGTTACCTGGTACCTGCTTTCTTTCATGCGCGATGATGCACTGGAAGTACATCCGTTATGAAGCTGCGGCACATTGGGGAACAACGGAATATACTCACACTAGACTTATTGATATACTTCCAGAGTTCACAACAATCCCAGGCTCCTCTAACCTCCAGGCTACGTAGTGAAAGATTTCAACACTTGTCAGCAGTGTGAGAACAGGTCATACCCAGATCGTGTTTTCTCTGGCGGAGGACTCGCCTGACTCGGCAGTTGCTTGGGTGTAAATGAAAGTCAAAACCGTTCAGTCATCCTGTCACCACATGTGGCCTTGCAGCCGTCGATATCCATAAACTGTATGAGTTCTAAAAACGAATGAGGACAAATGAAACATGGCAATTGCTATAATAGTGAGGGCACAAATTAAGCAGGGTGTCATTTCTGTTACTTAAAGCAAAGTGTTGTCTAAACACACAGAAGACATACATAGAAATGTAGACCTCCATTATCTTACAGGTTAGGAAGCATAGGGGGTCTACAGTCATAGTACAATTGTTGTGTGTCCCAGGGTGAGCTTTAAAGTAACCCCACCAAGCTTTAAAGATACAGGTGGGCTTTCGCGCGGAAAGAGATTTGTTTCAATGAAGTAGGGCTCTTTCACCAATAGAATGTAACTGCTCACACCGCCTTGAAAGTCACAAGCCTGAAATTTAAGTGCAACCTCGTCTAATTCCAGGTTCCGCTTTATCAAGTCATCATCTTCAGAGATAACAATCACAACTACGGTATCCTGGAACTTCTAAGAATCGTGATTTGGACTTCAGTGTAGCTGGAACATGCAATGATGAACCATGACCCATGAACCATGTCTCTGGAATTCCGCTCTACCAGACCAAAATCAGCCGTCAGGCAGCCTGTCACTGGTTCACATAGTAACTGTTTTTTTTTGTCAGTGTTACAGTCTTGAGGACATCAGTTTCCAGCAGTGTGTACTGCAATGCTATTTACACAGATTGTATTAATCTGGCTTGATAAATAATGCAGTAGCTTAAATAATAGGTTGGATGGAATGATTACCGGAGGTCTCTCAATCTTCATAGGATGTGTGTCTCTGCTTTATAAGAAGAAGAGAACAATGAATGCCCTCTACTGGCCAATAGTGAAGATACAGAAATATGAACCACAGCCGTCTTAATTAAGCGAATACTGATATTGCAAACATTGCAGTGATCAAAAATGATATAAAAAAATAAAAAATCCAGCATCTGTGCCGTGATTAGTGTGTTTTCTACTGATCATTTCAAATGATTTCAGAAGCTGCCCATGATTCAACTTGTCACCAAAACTCCCCACCTACCTATTACAGCATTTTTTACACCCTTGGTGTGGTTACCAACTGGTGATCTGAGATTGGGGGCTCTGCCCACCCCCTGGGAAGCAGACAGAGCCACATGGTATGGCAGTAACATAAAAAAAATCAAGGAACCACCTTTGAGCACTGGGTACCCATGTCTAGATTTAGGTTTCCGACATGGGTGGTATGTCTACTCTGTAAGTGCTCTTCAGAATTCACCACATGGGACTGCAAATTGTTGAGGTGTAACCGGCAACCTGCACAGATCAGCAGCCCCCCCCCCCGCAATGTCACCCACCTGCCCAGCAGGCCGTGTTCTCCAAACCCACAAAATTCAGTAACTAAAGACTATGATCAAGTAAAGATCAGGACTTGTGTTTGGGATTTTTCTGTGGAAAGATTTGGTCAGGCACACCACTGATGAAATATCCTTGGGGTGACCATAATGTTATTTAAACATCGATCATAAGTTTTTACCAGCGTGAGGTTTAGTGTGTCAGAGAGCAGTGATCTCACTCTGCTGTGTCTCACGTGAGCGGTGTGGGCTCAGTTCTAACCAGCTTGCTTAGCCTACATCAACAGCTTGCCCTCCCTGGTCACCCTGAGTATTTGTTCCAATCTCACATCAGTTATCCGCCTTTAGGAGATGCAGATACACGTACACCAGAGGTGTGACGTGTCTTTCTGTCGAGGTGTTAAACTGGCCAGGAGAAGAGACCGGAGTGAAAAAGCCACACATGAAGCCCTTGGCGATCGTTATGCCATTCTTTTCGCAGAACTCGGCCTCTAATTACTGTTTTTCTGAACATATTCTGTTTTCTGTTTGAGCAAACATGCTATATTATACTAGCTTTCAGGAAAGCTGGGCTGCCCTGACGTTGCCCAGCTCTGCTCCCTTGTTTTGATGCCATTCTCCTGGCATCCCTCGCTTGGCACGGATGGGTACAGATTTAGCCACACACGTTATGTGAGCGGGGCCAGCTGGGCTCAGGGACCATGAGCCTTTGACGTAGAGCTGATTACTGCAGAAAACCCGAAAGCAATTACTGGCATGAAACAAGGGGGAGTCAGATTTGTAAAAAATATTTATTCAGTGAGCACCAGGTTCATGTACAAAACATATTTTCTATCCGCTGATTTTGATTTTATTCTCGTTTACTGTAGGACAGGCGTGACCACGTGGTTCTTCAGACTAGCAGCAACTAAAACACTTGCTGTAGAATTTATATTAAAAAAAGTGTCACCATGTCGAAAAGCGAGGTATCTCTGACATAAATCATATAAAACAATAAAATTTGTCAACCTAAATCAGTTACTGTACAAGACATTATTTTGAACGCATGAGTCTGGATCAGTGAACAGCTACAAGTCATAAAATTAAACAGTGACTTTGTTTTGATTATGTGCTGTCAATATAAATAAAACATTGTATTTAACTTAAACACCGAAAGAAAAAAGTCGTTAGCAACTGACACCCCAATCAACAACACACGAGTTTCCAAAATAAAATTGAAAAAAAAATTGTGGCAATTTGTACTGAAGGCAAAGGAATATTAAATTATGCAGTAGATTCACCCGTTTTTACCTGCTAAATAAACCATGAAATGTTTCCATGGTGAAAGGTAAAGCACGTATTTTAAAAAGATGATCTTAGTTTCACCCGAAGAACTGCAACAACTCAAACCCAGGATGTGCTGTACGTACTGCCAGGGACAAAAAACAAGCCACAGAATCTGTAAACAGCCAGCACCACGAAAACCTTGTGTCAGGCCGCTCAGAAAGCGGCCTGATTCGATGCCTTTCTGAGGCAGTTTGCCATTTTCTGTTCTTTGGTACGACCTTACTGAGCAGAGCTCCGTAATAGCAGAGCAGTTCAGGATGAAAGTGATTTAAACATATTTACATCTTTTCCGAAAGCTGAACGTGTGATTCTGAAGCCCTGGTCTCAATCACCGCTCACGGCCAGGCCAAAGCTGTTCTCCACACACAGCACCACCAAGCGGTTGGAACAGCTGCGGGTGTGCTGGCCCAGTAGCTGGCCGCCCTGCAGCAGCGAGGCCTGCCCCATCACGGCCATGTCGCCCGCACGCCATGCCTCGCAGTAGCTGGACGTCAGGCGCACCCCCGTCGTGCTGGAACCGTGCCACAGCATCTTCTGAGGCCTGTGACATCACGGCACACACACATACACACGGACAGAAGGACATACAGAGAGATATCACACGGAGGGAGAGACAAGAACACGGGGACTCAGTGATGAGATATGCCCTGTCAGTGCCTCCGTTTACTCTGTCAGTGCCTCCATTTACTCTATACCATCTGAGCATAACGTTTTACTCTGGAATGATCTCCTCTCACTGTCAACATTTGTTTTACTAGTTTGGCATTATTCACTCCTAAAAAAACCCGTGTCCTTCAAGTTAATTGCATTATCTGATAGCGTGTGGAGCACGTTGGTCTGATGAGGAAGAAATCCTTCCTAGTCAGAGAACGGTAACCTTGGTGCCGTACAGGATGCAGTAGGCTGGCAAAAGAACGGGGACCTCACAACGGGACATTTAGCTCAAGGCTCAAGTGACTCTGAAAAGACTATGCAGAGCAGTTCCTGAACGAATCGCAAACCAAGGTCCCATGTGACAATGAAGTTTATTGAAAATGTTTCGAGAGGCACTTTGTTCTCAGTCCTGGCAGAGTTGGCATATCATCCCCTGAGTGGCCACAGAAACATCCTGAAAACGTAGACAAAAACATTTCTACAAATCACATTGGAGAGGTGAGACACTCAGCAATACGGACAGGAACCTGGTGCTCCAACAGGCAAGGAGCCCAAAGATGCCTGTTTTACTAACCAAGTCATGCCAAAAGCCTCACTCCTACGCTTCCACTCTGTCTGTTCCCGGTGAAGCGATTCTATATTTAACATGCTGATACCGGAATAGACACAAGCCCTGAAGCAGGCAGGGCGGGGCAGCCTTGGCCATCTGAGGAGGTCTTGGCCTGCGGGTGGTGTCTGCTGCCTCCACTTTCTGGATTGTGGTCATGAGCTCTGCCCTCTTAACTTGTCATTTAATAGAAGTCGCCAACATTTCTTTGCTTTTCTTGTCGCTGCCAAAAATAACTGGCTGTTTAAAGTGTTGTGCTGTGGAGAGTCTCCGTTAGGTAGAAGTCAGAGTTCTCTAAAGAATGTGAACAGGAACTCGTGACTCCGATGGTACGTGAACAGGGGCTTATGGGAATTTAAAATAAATGACTGTCATCATCAAGAGTGACTGAAGGGTAGTAATGTTAATATTAATAATTCATATTAGTTTGGATTTACATGAGTTTTTGAGGCTAACTGATTATGAAAACATACATAGGTTATTGGAGACACAGAAATTTTTCTCGAAGTTTGTGCCTGAAGCATGATGAAGACGGCTTCATTCAGGTATGGGACCATCGCTACTTGACCAAAAACATAAACCTCAGCTTTTCATGACTTTACAGTTGCTTGAAACGTCATCATTTATTTTCTGCACTATGAAGTTTCTGAGAAACTTGTACATACAAATTGTTAATTGTCTGTCACTTCACGATGACAATCAAGCAAAACCTGGGAACCTTTTGAGAGGTTTATTGGTGAGAAATCCCCATATACAAATTACAGGGCTGGTGTAATTAGAGGCCACACATAGAATGGTACATTACTGATCAGGCTGGACCATTGACGACATACAAAAGCTGTAATCAGCCCCAAAACTCAGGCCCGTTTGGAAAAGTGTCATTGAAGTAGCTCACTCACCAAGATGGATCTGACATCACATTCCGGCCATCGAAGGAGTAAATGGGGATGTCACGCTGGAACAAGCCACCATTCCCAGAGAAGATGGACATCCAGTTGGGGAAGAGTACCTCTCCCTGTCCAACAGGAAACAGAATGATCAGGATGCAGGGAGGTAGAGTTAGGTTAAGAGAGAATGATCAGGACCTCAGTGGTAGGGG
>JAACJT020000028.1:10331006-10357151 GCA_009936485.2 Gymnarchus niloticus | reverse complement strand
CTCATGGTCCAGCTCTCACAGCCATACATTACTACTGGGAAAACCATAGCTTTGACAATACGGACCTTGGTTGTCAGATGGTAGTCTTAGCTGGGGCTATTGATTTGTTGTTACTTATATATTCCCATTTTTTGCACACTTCCCTTCTTCTACTTCATCTAGGGTATAGGAAGTAATACACAGTACCTTCAACCACAAGGGATAGTCAGCTAATCACGAGCAACGCAGAAAGAACACAAACACTCCAATGTAACAGTCGATGGTTGCTTTGTCTTTGATGGGAATGATGCTGAACAGGTTTCCAAATGGAGATGGTGCACTGGCTAGGCTATAGCGAGAGGACTGAGTGCTCACCACAGAAAAAAGGACCACTTATTGCCAACATTCATAGCCTCGAGTTCTCCTTTACATGAGCAATGAGGTGTGGAGCTTTACTGTCCTTTTTCAGGTGCCAAAGTGAATTAGCTGCTGTCTTATACAGAAGCCCACATAGGCATGTGATTTACTGGGGACTCGAGTCACCACCCTGGTTGTTCTGGTGGTGACAGAGCTGTTTCTTTCTTGAAGTCAGTGGAAAGGCACCATAAAAGCTCACTTTTAAAGCCTGCTGCCTGAAATCCAAATTGCCAGATTACAAATGCCTTTGAAGTGTGTTCCAGCATGAGCCCAGAAGTCAGAAGTGAGCAGATACGTGACATATCAGAGGGCTTTTTGATCGGTGCAGAGGAGGTGAGTGGAGCTCACCGGGAGGCCATCTTTCCCTGGTATTCCTGGAGCTCCGGGAGGCCCCGGAGGTCCTTTTGGTCCCCGGGGACCGGGCTGGGCTTCCCCTAACCATGCTTCTTCTGAAGGGCCTGACGGGCCAGAAGGTCCCTGTGGTCCAGGTGGGCCCGGATCCCCGGGTTCCCCCTTGGGCCCCGGAGACATCTAGAGAACCATGGGAGACAGGTTTAAGGAATCTGGTGAGGATCCCTCTGTCAGTGGCCAGGCAAAGGCAGTTTACTCACAGTCGGTAATGTTCCACTCCCCTCTGCCTCATCAGCATGACTCGGCTCTGCAACGGCACCAAGCAGAAACGCTGATGAGCAGGGTCATGCCTCATCTGGTTTCCACATCACGACTGTACTGGCGTACCTCTAGGGCTGACAATGTAAAGTACCGACTGCACTGAAAAACCCACACTCAAGGCTGCTTGTTGATCATGTTTGACTGAATGTATTGGCTGAAACCTCCCTGGCCCCAAAACAGCCATGTCGACTGGTTTAAAAAAAACAATGTATCAAAGATTTATGCCAGATCAGCCACTGGGGGCAGCTGAGACACAGAACTATGCTAAATCCTCTTATAGTCACGCGTTCTCCAATTTTGAGTGAACACACCAACTACAGTGTTTGTCTCCCTCTAGTGGACACTGTGTATTTTACTACTTCACCAATCAGCAGTAATCACAGTATTAGTACAGTATTTTACTTTTATTTCAAAATTAACCAAGGCAGCCACGAGACACAAACAATTAATGAAATTCTTAAATGCTCTAAATTTAAAATACTAATTAAGAGTAGCTTCTGCTCGATAGAAAAGTCTCATCTGGCTTATCAACCCTAACAAAGACCCCGTTTAATTTTACAAGACTGTACTAAGCTTCATTATGACAGCGATACAAAGTGTGATTTTGTTTCAATTAAGGCATCACTTCGGCTTCACCAGTGGCAGCCTGAAGGGGCAGAGAGGCTCACCCTGAGTGGTCACCTCCTCGATGGGGGTCGGGTGACTGGTGAACGTGTCTGCAGCATCATTCCAGGAGGCCTCGGTGGGCGGCGCTTGTACCGGTCCACCCCAGCTGTCACCTGGCTAGGGAAGCAGAGAGACAGTTCAGCTGCTCCTCCTCTATGCTTCTCACCAAACATACGAATGTAAACACCCTGGTAAACATGTATGGTCAGCCTGCCCAAAAACAGACGTCAGCTGGTTGACTTCTCCCATACCAGCAAATCCAAAGAGTTATTCTCTTCTGCTGTAGTCTGGCTTTTCCTGATCTCACACACTGTATATTGTGCATGTATCTGGGGCACCGATGCTCAGAAGCATGCATTATCGCAATAAATTAAGTATAATATTTGCATCTCCTAACCCTCACAACCTGCTGTAAATGGAAATGCCATTTAAAGTCAAAATATGGTTGCATATTTTAGCATGATTACTCACAGCCAGTACTGGGTTAGTGGTTACGGCAGACGGGTAGATGCTCACAGCTGTTTATGTCTGTGTAAACATGTTTTCTAGGGAAGATGTCACTTGTTTAAGAACACAGCTGCTTAGTGTTATTAGCTGGAACATTGAAATGACTCATAAACCACAAAAAGTGAAGCGTACCGGGCTTAAAGGCAGTGTTCCTATTTGTCTCCAGCAGGGGGCACTGTGCAGGGCCACACCCTCAGGAGTCTCCACCGCTAAGGAGTCTGGCTCACAGGGGAATGTGTGTGTGTGTGGGGGGGGGGCCTCCCGACACTCCATGCTACCCTACATCTCTGAACTGCATTAGGCAGGCCTCCCAAAGGGCACAAGCATGAAGCTGGTCTCCAAAGTATTCTAAAGTGGGATAATTCAGGAAGTGTAATCATAATTAGTATACTCCATGCTCTGCACAATGCACAGACTTAAATGTGCATTTGTACACTCGTATACTGCAGATGGAATGTAGTATATTAATGAGTAACCACATATCATGAAGAATCGGAGAAACATGCAGCAATATGAAACATCCTAAAAACTCCAATGTCAAAAAGCAAATATAAAAATCTACTCACTAAAGATGCTAAAAAGAGAAGCCTGTTTTTTTTTCGTGCTAAACATACAGGTCTACGCCCCTAAGTTCACCCAGCGTGCGTTCCGTGTCAAGATAAGATAAGATAAAGACAAGTCCGAGATAAAAGCACAGGAATCAAAAGATGTGCAGTGTAGGGACAGGCTGTAATGCCAGGATACTCCTGCCCAAGTGCCACAATCATAATGACAGTCAGCTCCGCAGAAGGTGATTGACAGGAATTAAGTCAACAGTCCAGCTCTACATTTTTGTACTACTTGTTAAAGAAAAGATGAAAGCAGGAGAAACAGCACCGAAGGAGAGAGGATGGACTTTTAGCGATGCATCAGCCTGACACCAGCTCACGACTTAATGCTGAAAGCCTCGGTACTGTTATCCTGCATCAAGTCCACATCGAACTCATCTGAAAATGCATGCAGTCTCAAGAAAGCACTTAGGAAACGGTGAGCTGAACCAGAGGGCCGCTGGGTAGACTTTCACTCAAGTCCACATGACTGAACCAGGAGCTGTTTTACATACCTCAGGGGCCTGTTCCAGATAGCTAGCTTAATTAATCCTATACTCAAACCTGAATTCAGAAAGCTCAACTTCAGGATTTGTCTCCTCCCTGATTCTCCTGGAATTTCTCCAATCTTAATTCTATATATGATTGTGAAGCCCACTTTCTGGAATGGCCACAGATCCTCCATCTGCTTCTGCACCTTCTGTTCCGATCCCGAGTCTGCGTTCAACCGCGGAGTCAGGAAGGTAGCAAACATGCCAACTGCATGCCGGAATCTTTAAATGTTTAATTTTGTCCTTCAATCGAGGGCATGTGCAGTTCAGAACATTTTTTGAAGTGACAGCAGTTGCCGCAACAACCTTAACTGATAGTTCAAAAGTGAGCTTTGTAATGGTCACCATATTTCCTAGCTGAGCTCGTGTAAGAGCATACAGACAACAGCACATGTGTGGGATGGCCACCATTTCACTGTTTGACTATGAGAGGGGTGGTCAACAAGGCTCGCAAGCCATGTGAGGCTCTTTGTGTACTTCTGAGGGGTCATCTAAACAATAATAAAAAAAAGAACAGGAGTCAATCCTCCCTCCCTGTCTCACAATTTTCCCACATTTCTGTCTTCCTGAACAGCCCACCCCCTGGCCGCACCTTTTTCTCATAACGGGTCTTCATGTCCAGCCAGATGAGCCTCTCCTGGTCTATTGGTCTAAAAGTTAAGAGCAAGCAGGCATGCACCTTTGACTCCTACAGAATCTGGCTGTGAGAACATCAGGGTGTGTCTAATCTGGTCTCTGCAAGGGTTCAGGTTTTGTGGCCAGATGATGGGAGATGTTTGGATAGAAGGTGTTAAAGATCCAAATGGCTTCTAACTCATGTCTGATGCAGAACTACGATACCAAGCAAGGGTTGCAAATTCCAGGGTATGCAGTTCACCAGCTGCTGTCCAGGACAGGAAAGGCAGACCTTCGTACGAAATCCATAAATATCAGGAACTTCAAAAAGTGGCAGATGCTGATGTTTCCATGCTTGCAGGTCTACGTTTGGTGTCAGTGCTTCCAGTCTGCTTCACGCAGATTCCAGGAGGACCAATAAATTCCAAAATTTTCCATGACTTAAACTATCCAGGAACGTTCGCCAGAATTCTCTCTTTTGGACTCACTCACCCAGGCATACTCCCGTTCCTCAACCTGCTTCTTCACCTCATCCAGCATCTCCCTGGAGTCCGCCAGGTCATCTCCACTTCCAACCCCAGATGCCTAGAAGTACATGTGGCCAAAAACAATCCCCAGATGACATTCACTGTCCTGACACAGTCTCTCTCCAGTGATTGCATGGCCTTTTAAACTATGGCAACTTACCACTGATATATTGAGCTCATAAAATTTGGTTGTGGACATTTAATACCAGGAGCTTTAAGTCATCTACTTAAATTTCTCTTCTTCTCTCTATAGCCGTCTCTTTGGGGCCAAGGTAGAGCTCATGCCTTCTATTTAGAGTTTTGCATTGCTGGCTAACATTATTCAAAGCTATTTAACATTATATTATTTACAGTATCCCTTGATCCTCTGAGACACAGGTGTTTAATTTGGTTCGAGTCAGAGCTGGAATCCAGCTCCAAGGGTTTTCTTTCTGACATTAATTTACTCTGCAATATACAGCACTGTAGAAAAGTCTTGGGCAGGCAATGACGATGATGTTTAAATCAGGTTCATGTTGGTGTAAAACTACGACTTCAGGCTGGTCGAAGTGTGTCAGTTTCCATATTTCTAAACGTCTCTTCATTTCACCCCAGAATATACAGTTATCATCCAACATAGTCATGTACTTAAAGAGATCAGCTAGGAGCGCACCTCGTCAGGCTAATTAAGACCTCATCGTGTGAATTAGCTAGTTAAGTACACAAGTTCACTAAGCTGGTGGGGAAAATGAAGAAATAAATGGAATGGCTGAGGTTTGGGAACCAAAGTTATGCTGTTCAAGCCGTCCAACCAGATATCAGTAATATTTTACAGAACAGAGGGAATTATTTTTACTACTTTTTCTATTACTCTTTAGTCATATATATTGTAATGTTAAATTGTGTTTTTTTTTGTCTGAGCAAAAATACAATTACTGCCCAGATAAATGGCCTTAAGCATTCTCTTGAAGTGCCTAAGACTTTTGCACAGTGCTGTATTGCAAGAAGCACCCGGGCTGTTAGAGTACAGCTGATCAAATGAAGTAACGCAAGCTGTAAAAACAAGCAAAGCTCTTTCTGTATGGTCTTTGCCATATGTGAACTACTGCAGCAAACCTTCAATGAACGTGAAACAAAGATGGGTATCCCTGCATTGTTATAAATTACCACTAGAGTGTGCTATTCCTCAGTATTTAACTGCTAGGGCCAGGAGCTTTCAAAAAGGGTTTGATAGCTAAATGTCCCCAAAGCTGTACCTCGCACTTAAAGCAAACGCCGAGTACTTACATATGGGTCATCCTCCTCACACTGATCATCTGCAGCTCTGGGGTCAAACTTCAGAACTAGCTGCTGGATGGAGCCCTAGGAGGACACAGTGAAAAACGGCGAGTGTAGAATTCACCAGGACAGAGCTACAAAGTCACACAGGCCAGCCCTGCTCAGTCTCCGTGACGACAGGAGGAATGCTGGTGTAGATGGGAGCCAAAACAAGTCAAATCTGCAGAATGCACCAAGAGCACTTAAAGAGACAGCTGGAAAATTATCACGTTTTCAAACATCTGTTAACGTGCTTTTAAGCATTTCCATTTTTTTTGTGAAATGTACAGTATTGCTTAGATTTCTGAGCAAATGCTCCTCTTAACTGCACAGATTGTACGGCGGCGTGCTTTGAACACCTCCACTGAAAACAAACAGCCCCACACTATTTTCCAGGATCAGTGATGTTAATACCTGCGTTAAATTTAACAGCCACGTTTATCGAAGGGACCAGGGGTAGCTGAGATCACTATAAGGCGAATTGAAGACAGCTGCTGAGATTGTAAACAATCCTCAGAGAAAAGCAAGCCTCACTGCGTCTTCTGGAGAGAGCCTGCACTAGTGTTCGTTTTCCTCAGTAATCAGCAGACACCATCTGATGGCGAGATGCCATGAGAGAAACATGCTCACTGGCAGGGGAACAGCTGCCCCACGATGGAGAAGTAGAACTGAGGCTTGGCCTACAACTGGCTCCGTGCAGCCAAGTAGAAGATGTTGGACCTGGAGCGTACACTCTCCCATTTGGTGGGTGGTGCCGTGCCAGGCTGTGGTATAAACGCTTTGCCAGCATTCCTGATGAAGCAGTTGGCCTCCAAGGGACAGATAACTCGTGCACTCGGGCCTTATGGATGCTGGTTCCCAGTTTGACGAATCACACGGCTTGTCAGTGTTGTCATGCTTTCATGGCTGATCTAACACTGCTGTAATGACAACGCCCAGCAGGCACAAGGGTCCAGATGCAGCTATGCAGCAGCGGCCTGCGTGGGAGCTTAATACAGGCATTTGTAGCACACTGGAAAGCCAAGGAGAAGCCTGAGTTGCCATGGTTACTCACAAAAATTATGATAACATGATGGAAATGGGAGAAAGGTATTTCTTCAAAGAGACATGCGGCAGTCATCACAGTCTCTGAGAGAAAAAAGAACAGACAAGCAGAGAAAGAAAAAGTGAACGAGTCCCGTAATGGAGCCTGCGGGTCAATGGGAACACAAACGGGAGGGGCAGTGCAGTGCACAAACGCGGCAGAACCAGCGCCCAGCAAGGCGTCGAGGTCAAGACTGAGCCAGCCATGTGACCCTGAGCTGTGTCACTCTGCACTGTGCGCCTCTGGACTGTGTGACTTGTGCCATGTGGTCTTGCATATCCAGAAATGCTGGACTTCCACAATAAGGTGACACAGAAATAAAGCATATTCATGTAAATGCAGTCAGACGCATCCTGCTGTGTGTGGATTTTCCTGTCTGTCTCACTGTACCATAAACACAGCGGAGCAGATCACCCACATCACCACAGGCTGTGGGAGTATGTTTACCCTCTCACTCCTAACAAATGCAGACAACGATTGTCGAAACACCATGAGAGACCCCGACCGCCTTCAGGACCCCCAGTGTGTGAGAGACCCCGACCACCTTCAGGACCCCCAGTGTGTGAGGGACCCCGACCGCCTTCGGGACCCCTATCGTGTGAGGGACCCCGACCGCCTTCAGGACCCCCAGCGTGTGAGGGACCCCGACCACCTTCAGGACCCCCAGCGTGTGAAGGACCCCGAATGCCTTCAGGACCCCTATCGTGTGAGGGACCCCGAATGCCTTCAGGACTCCCAGTGTGTGAGGGACCCCGACCGCCTTCAGGACCCCTATCGTGTGAGGGGCCCCGACCGCCTTCAAGACCTCCAGCGTGTGGACAACACCAGTTTTTGGTCTCAGGCAGCTGAATCCATGTCATGGCAACAGGTAAAGACTAGCCTGCTAGACTACAGAACAGATCCACCACGTTAGGGAGCTCATGAGCTACGCTAATTGCTGGATACAGTGAGAACAACTAAAAAACACAGCAGTCAATCAGAGTGAGCGACATTATCAGCGGTCTAATTTAGAAGAATTACTTTGCGGTGAGCTTCTTCTGGCCAGCATCACGCTGCAAAGCTGCCGCACCGAGACACAGACGTGAGGGAGGGCCTGAGCGTGGGCTCTGGGGACACCGACTTGGTGCTGCTGCACCACCTATTGGTGGATCTGAGTACTCCACCAGGCTAGTTTAACCATGGCCAAAGTCTACGTGCGATGACATTTTAGTGTCAACTATTAATGTCAGTAATTGTATCTCTGCAAAAATCAGAGTGAATCCGTGTTAGCCTAATTTGAGATTTTCAGTGTTCTGTGCCACCACATATATTGAAATTTAAGTTAGTCTACAGAGGACATCCATCCATCCACCTATCTTATACCCACTTATTCGATACAGGGCTTTCTAGCTTCAGATTTTATATTTTTGGATCTCAGTTTGATGTTTACTGTTCTTACATACAGGGAGACACTTGAAGGATATAAATCCCCAAACAGAGAGCTTATGGGCTCAGAAATCCCATAAAGGGGATGGCTCTTGTACCTTTACATGAGGCACTTATCCCAAATTGTGCCAGTTGTAAAACTGATTGAAGCTGTCTGATTGGCTTTGCCTGAAAAAATCTGCCAAGCAAACGTAGCAGGCTCATGTAATAATGTTCATGGCAAAGACGGGACGTTTAAATGGAGTTACCGCTGAGGCCTACTCCCCCTGTTCTCATCTGTTTTTGTTCTTAAAGTTGTAGAAGGCAGCTGTGCACATTAAGGCTTAAGCCTGCTGCACGGCCCTTTGAAGCATTAGTGACCCTCCGCTAAAGAGTGAGCTGCCCCCTAGTGGAGGTCTGTCAGGCAGGCTGGATTCACCTCTGACCACAAATGAAATCTGACTGAAGCTCTTCTCTTCTGATCATCGCACGGGTATTGGGATGGGGACCCAATCAGACCATGCCGTCCCAAATGCCTTAAAATGTGGCTTCCAGACGAACACAGATCATCTTTACTACATTCACAGCACCATCCGATGTGCTTGGTTTGCAGCTTTGGGAATCAGAGCCCTGCTGGTGTATCTTCTCACTGGGAATGAAATGACAAATGCCAACAGGGCAGAATGCCCTCCTATACCCAGACCCACTCTCTGTCTGATATACACTGTGCCATTACAGCAAAGCTGGCCTCATACAGCTGAAGGGCTTATTCACAAACGTCTAGGTAATACTTCACAGGGAGTGGTCTAGTGCATTAATGCACAAGCTGTTGTTCTTGTCCTACAGTAAATATCATGTAGACGGCATTTCAGGGATTCTGCTGTGATGCTCTGAGATCATGTAGGAGCTGAAGAAGAACCTGGAAATCAAAGTCACACTTGAATTCATTTGCAATGGAAAAGGTCCGTCTGCTGATCTGTGGGAGTCCAGCTCAAATGTACAGATAACTCTCAGCAGTGCATGCAGCTATAGTAATGCAGAACAAGATCTTGCCAAGTTTCCATATTTTTCTCCTTGGCTGGAGACAGGATAGCGATCCTGTCATCCTCTCAACACTGTGAACCGACAATAAGAATTGTAGGTCACCGCGACATAGGTGGCCAGTGACTTTTCTCATGGATTAATTTGCCCCCCACAGACAGGATGCTGTATGCCGAAGCCAAGTGCTTTCCACCGTGACGGGGCAATTCCGAAACTCCAGTCCATACCAGGTCATTCCTGCTTTCCATTCCCATGCAATAAAAATTAAATGTAATTAAAAACTGCTGTTCGAGAATTCTGCTACCACTTTCTTGGTTTTTCTCAATTGCCAATCTGCTTTGAACTGCAGCTGGAGGCAACACCAGCATCTCTTTAATCATTTTAATATTAATAACACCACTGCATTTTTAAAAGCAGATTCAAGAACAACTCAACACCAAGATAAAATGCGGCCTTCAAAGTTGGGGCTTGAGGACATGATGCCGGTCTGCTCTGGCTCTGAGAATCGGCACAGAGCTGCCGTGGCTTTGAAGTGCATGGGAAACACAAGGACTTATTAGAAAAGTCCTGAAGGCCAATAACTATTTGTACACAAACAGGTGGGTTCACAAAGCTTACCACGAATTTCTGAAGGCCGCTACCCCCGGCATTGCCCACGAAGATACCAGAGCTGGCTTCAAAGCGCAGCTGCTTGGGGCTCCTGTGGACAGCCACGCGGTGGTATTCTTCACAGTCTATGAAGAGCCGAACCTCGTCCTCCTGCATCGTCAGTGTAAAGTGGTTCCACTTGTTGGACATATCAGGCATCTTGAAAGACGCCACTTCCTGAGGGTGTGAGGACCCTGGTTCACTGTAGTACAGTATAATCCTTTGGGTCTGGTCCTCCACTGGTGACAGCACCACGCCAAGGTACACAACCTTCTGAGGGGCATCGGTGATGGCAAAGAGCACTCCCCCACGGTCAGTGGTCGGCTTAACGGTGGCGACGATGGCAAAGTCCCGGTAGAATGGATCAGGTACAAACATCCGGGTGAGCCGGCCGATGTTGGCGCCCGGCCCGAAGCTGTAGGCCGGAAAACCTTCGTAGCCAGTGATGAAGGAGACAGAGGGAGGCAGGGGCACTCCGATGAGCTCCGTCAGGTCAAGCTGGCCCTTTGAAGCCTCCTCTGGCAACACAGAAGGAAACACATCAGGACACGCCCCCAGAGAACAACAGATGAACCACAAATCAAAGCACATCATTTGTGGCAGTAGGAGCAAAAAATAAACTGGTCCATTAATTTAATGGCCTTATTATTCAAGTCATTTGGTCTTAAATTGCACAGTAATTCAGCCTAATTGCCTCAGTTCAGGCCTGGAAACTGGGCTCCCAGACTTGAAGGATTAAGCTTAGCTTCAACATTCACAGCTGGCCCCAGATTTGTCCACACAGAAAACACCAGCGATGAAAGATGGTTCCAGCATGTCCGCAAACACCACATCTTTCAAAAAAATCCCACGCATGAGATCAATATTTGTTTACGAGTCTGAAGTATTTTTAAAAGCACTGAAGAGCAAACATCATTACTCAACCTCCCCAGCAAACAGAACATGACCAGCTAATTGACTTTGGCGGGGAATTCCCCCCTACATCAGAATGCCCCAGATGACGGTCACAGTCTTTTCCTGTCCTGTGACCTGCTTCTCACCTGCATCGCAACAACCTGCTGCCACCTGGCCTCCTTGCCATCTTTTGCTAGGGACCCTTGCAATTCTGCCTCTAACTGACCACATTTTGAGGTTCTCAACATCTGCTGCCCTCCCAAAAGCCCCATCCCCAGCTTTCCCCACACCCTCCTGGCTTGCCACCTCAGTGTCCACACATCCATATGTCCCCCATTAAACAAGGACCCACAGAAAAATTGTTCATTTTGCACAAGGTTACAGGGACAACCTGGATTCATCTGGCTTTCATCAGCATTACCTAATAACCAGCCAAGACAGAGTTTACTCCTGTAGGCACGCTTAGTGAAACTCTGACACACTGGACTCCTTTGTGGATGGTATCTCCCTCGAGCCATCTGCAGGTGCTTTCCCTGCTAACCCCACACCAAGGCTGACCTGGTCCTAGAAGACCCCCCCCCCTACCTGTGCTGACAGCAGGCCTGTGTCAAGCAGGTCCCTCACCAGTAGCTTCTAGCTGATCATTGTCAGTGGGAATTTCTCTTCTGAGCTTTCATCCTGAGCCTAAATCATCATCCATTTTTACTGGAGTGACGTGCAACTACTGTTTATTTTTAAGGTTAATTTCGGCTCTTATGGGACTGACAATATGCAAAGTAGTAACTGATTTGGTTTGATTCCTTAGTTGTTTCCTAGCTGCATTTCAGCTTCCTGTTAGAAAAGTGATAAGAACTACTGAATCAAACCCAAAAAACTACGGAATACAGTATATGTCAAAGCCCTACAGCAGACAAGCTATTAACACTGTATACATTATTGTGTGTTCAATGGTTGATGTTGGATGTGCCATTCCCCCTGATTGCCCCATCCTCAGTGCCATAGCCTACAGCTCCCCTTAATTGCAGACCGCATTCCAGAGAACATGTGTGGAATGCGGTCAGAGCCACAGGCGGAGCTTGTCGGCGAGCAGCCATCAGGGAGCATAAAAGAGCCAACATGAAGCTAGAGGGAGAGAGTTGATTGTTGGAGCCATGCAGGATGGCCCCCTGGGACGTGCTGGAGATTGGGTGTTGACGAGGGAGACTGCCGCCTGCAAAGGGGACTGTGCAACGCTGACTGGTCCTGCCCCTATGTCCACCTGCCCAGGATGTGGTGTTTGTCCTGCCCTAAAGTAAAATAAATGCAACTTCCTCAACGTGACAGACGTGAGTTACAGTTCATCTCGTATCATCAAAAATAGGAATAGCACTTCAGATTACACTGCAAATTCCTATCAGCGCCGTTTTGAACAGAGTTGACTACTGAGAAAACACACTGACACTGGGAGAACATACAAACAAGGGGTGGGATTCAAACCCCAACCCCCATCAACACAGAGAGAACACACCAACTTGGGGTGGGGATTCAAACCTCCAACCCAGACTGATACAGGGAGAACACAGAAACTGGGGGTGGAATTCAAACCCTAACAGACACTGACACTGGGAGAACACACTAACTGGGGGGGGGGATTCAAACCACCAACCCACACGACCAGGCTACGTCGTCTTCATTGGACTTCCTCTCAAAAGATATCCATGTTCATTGACACAGTGTCCACTGGAGACACTCGTAAACCAAAAAATGGTTTCTTCTTCTGCTTTATTCATGGGAATCAGTCACATCACAATTCAGTCAGGTTTGTTTGAGTTCACTTGGGTGAGTGTTTGGTCTAATTAACAGAAAAATTAACAAGTTAAAATGAATCTCAGCAAAGCGGTAAAGAGCTCCTTGCTGATGTTTCACCTCCATGAGGTGACCATATGGCCTCGTTTACTGGACTCAGAAGTAGTCTGTGTTTGTTCACTCGCACCAAATGAGGAACAGGAGATAAGCAACGCTACACCACCACCACAAAAACGATGCCCATAAATTCAGCATTTAAACCTGAACATTAAATCAGAAGGTCTATAGACTTCCTGTCAAAGGCACTCTTATGGAAAACAAAATGAAGCAGTCTGATCTCCTAGACTTTGAATGACCAGTCAGACTGAAGACAAGAAGTGGGTCTGTATTGCAAACACTATAGAGGTGAAGGCTGACTTTGGAAGTGGAACGTGAAGAGTGTGGGTATGTGGAAAACTCTTAAGAAAAGTTTGATTTCCGACTGGATCTTCAGGCTCTCAATGTCACACTGTCTTTGTGATCGTGACCAACTTTATAACACTCCTGCTTCCTCGGAAAGCTTTTGGCCTTCGTAACGATACCTTTAGGGTACAGACCCCAGTGCTTTAGTGAATACACCCTCGCTTAGAACAGGGGATGCGTCTGTCAGGCAACACTGACAGGATCAGCTGAAGGTAGAGCTGCTCAGAAGGACATCTAACAGCTGCTGATGTCAGAATATTCACCGACACATCGTCGAGGTGCCACTTACCTATGCACACGCCTCAGCCTGGGAAACATTATGAAAATCTACAACATGAGGCTGCAGTCAGTTCGTCTGATTCCGAATAAAGCTCGACGGATGCAGTTTAGTCAGCAGGTTCAGTTTTAAGGGCAAATGTATTTAACACAGCTTGGCCAGAGCTGGCCTTCCCAGACCTCCGGGTCTCTCACAGGCTCTGCTAACCCCAGAATCCAAAAGAATAATCTGTGCTTCCCAGGAATGTGGTAATCACAATTCGGACTGCAACCAGCTGCTGATAATTCATGCAAGAACAAAGTTGCTAAGTGGCTTTAAGGTTACTTCATGTGTGTTCCGGACAGCCCAGACACATCGTCCAAACGGCACCACTCAGGCCTTTCCTACACAGGATGCTGCATTTCTGGCTTCTCAGGTAACTTCTAAACATCTGCTGTCAGAGCAGAAAGCTGGCCTAGCAGATGTAATAAGTGGATAAAGGTCATGTACTTTCAGACAGTTGTGCCTCCATCCACAGAGAAAACATAGTAAGCCACACAACATGAGAGGCTAATATAAAACATAATAAGCATTTTTATCAGGAGTAATAGAGACCACTCCATACAATGATGTGCGTAAAGCCAATAAGATAAGGGTCACAGTGTAAACAGAGATGGAGATGTCATGGATGACGAGACAGCAAAACCGCCCCACACTCTACACAGCTACCACACGTCAAATAAGCTCTGGTGATGGGCTGGTGAATGAAGAGTTCTTCCAGAACGCTCCCACCATTTTCAGGTCCCATCACGGACGGGTCCCTCAATGTTCAAGGTGCAGAAGCTGAGGTCTTATGGCATCAGAGCTCTCAGTACCAGAAGAGGTCACATGTCCAAAGGAGAAGGGTCCAGGAGTCATCATACCAAGTGGCTTCCAAGCTCTAATGTGTCCTTTGAAGTTCAACGTGATCATTTGCCTTCCAGATATCAGAATACTGTGTGTGAAGGCTTGGAAGACCGCATGGTGTCTAGGGCAAAACGACTGAATTAAATACAAATTCCCATCAGTTCAAAGAATCTGGAAATCCAGAATGGCGATTCTCACAGGCACTTATAGCAAACACTCCAAAGTATGTTAGCTTTGAACACTCCATAGAATATTCAGTAATGCATGGTATTGGTCCTGAGCTTCTATAATTCTTACCTTTATATGGAGGTAACATTACAGAGAATCAGCAGGATCTGATGACAAGACAAGGAAATACCAAAACAGAGATTAAAAAAACAAGTCGCATTAAAAGAAGGAGCTTTAATGAGTCTAACTGAATCGGGTCATGTATTGCCAAGCCCTACTGGAATCCCTCAGTCCTGACTATCAATCAAGTTGGATTCTGCCATAAAGTCAAAAACTCAAGTGGGCACAAGTTTATCCAAACCCGAGGCCTCATGATACTAAAATCAAAAAGCTCGGGGGTGGCTGTTTAAACTCAAAAATTGTGCAAAACCACGAAAAAACAGAAGCATCTTAATCAAGCACACGCACACACATCTGTACCACGCGGCTGACTCCATGTAACCCTAAGCAGCTGATCCAGTTAGTCAGCCTGTCTGCGTGAGGTGGTTTCATCACCCAAGGCTTTCCTGGTCACAGTGACAGTGACCAGTTGCTATGGCAACAGCGCTGGTATCTGCTGAAGGCTTATGACACTGAGCTCACTAATTCCATTAGCCCTGCACATTAAATTACACGCATCTACAGGCAACTATTAAGTCATTTTTGTACGCCAGCTACCACCAAAGACGTAGGCCTGCATCCAAACACAACAATAAATTTGTGTTTAAATGGAAACCAGCCTACGCTGCACTGAAAAATACACTGAAAAAATAACAGTAATATTCCCCCATTGGATCTGCTCTTTTCAAACCATAGACAAACCTTAGGCCTAATTTTAAAAATTCTGACGAAACATCTCATTGGCTACGAGCACTGCTCACCCGCCTCCTCTTTGAACGCCATTCTGTGGTGGAAGAGTTAGATCCAAATAGTTAAAGTATTGCTGGATGAGTAAAAGCATCAATGAAACAGGTCAATAAAAACTGGTAATGTCTAATTATTGAACGTAAGACTATGAAATTAAAGCAAGAAATAGAAGATGAGGGTCTTTGGAAAGTTGTACTAACAGACAGGAGCAATAATACAATTCAGGAGAAGGCAAAACATGTGACCCAAGTCATTCTACACTGATTGGCTAGACTTAGGCTCATAAACAGAAGGAATGTCCTGCTGTGTGTGTGAAAGGCTCTTCATGTGGACTGTGCAAGCATGAGGGCGGTCCTTCAAGACTTGATAAGCTCAGTGCTGGGTGCTGGCGGCAGGAGTTTGCCAAGGACGGGTTTCAGCTGGGGAAGGAGGCTAGGGTGGGCACCGTCTTGGGGGGGGGGTGGCAAGAGCATCACAGACTGAAGTCCCAGGCTTTGAGTGGGAAATGAACATGTGACTGGAAGCCCCTGGAAGGTCAAGAGGTCCCTCGTCATAACAGCATCCAGCCAGCCACTAATTTCCACTACTCTTCAGCAGGACCTAATGAAATCCACCTTTTGGCAAATTCCTCATGTTGTGTGCTTGCCGGGTTTAGGGGCTACTGTGGGCATGCCAGATGAGTGCATAAATGCCATTCCTCAAGGCCTCTCTTTCCAGTGCTGGATTTTTAAACACTCATCCAAGTAGAATAAGTATTTGACTCACCGAGTAACAGAATGAGTCATTTCCATTCATTAGTTTTCCGTAGGCGAATGCGTAGGTTGCAAGACCTGGGTCAGGCCAGTAACAGGAGAGAGGACACTGTTGATGATGATGGTCTCAGTACTTCTGGGTTTGTCTATCTGAGCAAGCGTGGGCCCAATAAAAGGTCAGATCTTTAGAGCTGGTCTTTCCTAGCAAGCATGGGCCCAGTACAAGGTCAGATCTTTAGAGCTGGTCTTTCTTAGCAAGCATGGGCCCAGTACCACATTAGATCTTTAGAGCTGGTCTTTCTTACCAAGCGTGGGCCCAGTACCACATTAGATCTTTAGAGCTGGTCTTTCTTACCAAGCATGGGCCCAGTACCACATTAGATCTTTAGAGTTGGTCTTTCTTAGCAAGCGTGGGTCCAGTATCACATTAGATCTTTAGAGCTGGTCTTTCTTAGCAAGCATGGGCCCAGTACCACATTAGATCTTTAGAGTTGGTCTTTCTTAGCAAGCATGGGCCCAGTACCACATTAGATCTTTAAAGTTGGTCTTTCTTAGCAAGCGTGGGCCCAGTACCACATTAGATCTTTAGAGTTGGTCTTTCTTACCAAGCGTGGGCCCAGTACCACATTAGATCTTTAGAGCTGGTCTTTCTTAGCAAGCGTGGGCCCAGTACCACATTAGATCTTTAGAGCTGGTCTTTCTTAGCAAGCGTGGGCCCAGTACAAGGTCAGATCTTTAGAGCTGGTCTTTCTTAGCAAGCGTGGGCCCAGTACCACATTAGATCTTTAGAGCTGGTCTTTCTTAGCAAGCGTGCGCCCAGTTCAGACCTTCAAGGCACCAGATATTTCCTTCCAAGACTCCCAGCATAAAAAGAAGATCAGAAGTTAAATTTGGATCTCATTTTAAGACTTAAAATGAACCTCAGAACTTGCATAGACCTTTTAATTTGTTCACCTGAAATTGTGATATTTTCAGATATTTCTGAATAAGAAAAACAAACTGATCGTGTTTTTATCCGGAAGAAACAAAAACTTTTTTTCTTACATTCTCCATCCTTTCAGACAGGTTATAAAATTACATGAAGGGAGAAAAGCATAAATATAAGAACATATCAACTGTTGGTATTTCATATCACATGCACATTTCGAGTGCATTTTGGCATAGATGCAGGCTGAGCATGCTAGTCCCTGAATTTAGATGCTTGATTCACAGAATCAGCACAAAAATCAGAGATCTGCCTTCCCAATCTCTCTGTCTCTGCCCAGATTTATCTGTTCACTATATTAACAGTCCACTAGCCCCTTAAATGAGGGGTCAGCTTGGCGCATTAAATTCTGAGTCAACAGTGAGTGGGAAAAGCAGCTGGAAATTCACAGCCAACATGCTACTGATACATGCCATGCGTGAAAAAATGTGTTCTCATGACACATGGGGTCTGGCTTTTTAAATAAACGCCTGTGAATGCGCTCGCAAGAGCCATCAGCTTCCAGGCCCCCCTCCCAAATTCCTAAACCCTGTAATCTGTGCTGTCCACATTTCACCTGAGTCACGGCGATTAATCTAACAAGCCGAATAGAGCGACAGCCCACATTTACCAGAAAGGACAGATAGACTCGAACCGCAGTGACGCATGCTAGATTGCAGCAGGCCAGCAATCCGTCATGTCTGTGGACCCCGTCGACCTCCAGCAGCTTATCTAGAAGACAGAGCTAACTGCAAAAAAATGTGGGACACGGCTACTTGTGAGAAACCCTGCAGTACTGTTGTTCTGACATTTTTTTTTGAAAACTAATGTCTTAAATGAAGGCCAAACTAGTTTCAGCAATTTTCTGACACATGCTAACTGCAGCAGACGCACAAAACCAAACATAGCAAAGTTTGCCTCAGTCATTGGAGGAATGGAAACTACAGGTCCAGAGGAGCCCCAGAACCCTCCCTGCCGACCATGACCATGAGACAGTAACTCAGCCCAACCTCGTCAAGGAAAGACCAGGAGCCTGCTTCAAACCCACAACCTTGGGAGTGTACAAACAAAATTAAGGTCTTCTCCTTACCCTACAGAAAATGGTGCCTCTTAATTTGTATGTGTTTAATCATTTTCCCACAGCACACTGGGGGCTGCAGGCCTTTCCCAAGGCCTCTCCCAAGGCCTGCCTGCAGATACGATGGCACAAGAGACCAGGGGCCACTTACAGCTGTAAATGACATACAGTAGCACTGTCAGTAGGAGCGGGAGGGGACGTGATCCATCCACACTAGGGAGCAATATGCCCTCCATCATAAAAGAATGCCGAGACCCCCTCCCATGTTTGGCACACCTTTCCAGGAGAACACAGAATGACAAGTGAACAGGGAGTGACAGAAGAATACGGAGTGACAGAACACAGAGCGACAGGTGAACAGGGAGTGACAGAACACAGAGTGACAGGCGAACAGGGAGTGACAGGACACAAAGTGACAGGCGAACAGGGAGTGACAGAACACAGAGTGACAGGCGAACAGGGAGTGACAGAACACAGAGTGACAGGCGAACAGGGAGTGACAGGAGAACAGGGAGTGACAGAACACAGAGTGAGAGGAGAACACGGAGTGACAGGAGAACAGGGAGTGACAGAACACACAGTGACAGGCGAACAGGGAGTGACAGATGAACAGAGAGTGACAGGAGAACGTAGAGATTAAAGGAACATAAGTGAATTCTGTCAAGTGAGGACAATCTGCAGGAGAAAGGACTCGGACACGCCGGTCGTCCAGTGCTGTCCAAGGTGGACTATGAAGTTATAAGCTGTGGGCAGGAACCCTGAGCATGCATAAGTGATGGACGTCCAACATTCATGGAGAACAAACAAGGCTTTTCATTCCAGAGTTTCCCCAACAAAGCTCATTAGCTAACATATTCTGAAATGCTGCAAAGCTGTGAAACAGCAGTTTAGCCTGTGCTGACTTCCTGTGGGAGGGCCAACAGAAAGATCATCGACGTACAAATGTAAAAATGGGAGCAGACCATTACGTGTTGTCACCGCCACAGCAGGAAGCCATTATGACGATGCCAAAAACACGACACTGCGTGACACGGCTGGTACTTGCCAGTGTGTGCCCTGTGCGGCTTTCCTGATGCCAGAGACCTCACTAAGTTTAAACTAAGTTTAGCCTAAAGCGTCTTCCCTCTCAGAGGATGCCCGCACAGTGAGCCTGTCCACAGCAGGTCTGGCGATCTGATGCTGCTCACGGGGACCTGAGGGTGCAAAGATGTGAAGATGTCTGGCTGAAAGTATCATGGAGTATCATCAGCACGGGTTCTCCCACAGCCCGGTTTGTCATGGCAGACGTAACGTGGCTGAGAACGTGAAACACACAAGGACAAACACAGGGCGGCACTCTCGTCATGGCGGCTGCCTAAAGACACACCATGGATCTGAAGGTGACACATTTATTCCAAGTACACAGAACAGGACACAAGATGTGCAAGCATCATGTTTATGACGGGATGGAATGTTCCGGTTTGACTTGGCCCTTAACTGACCTTTACTTGACCCTGTTCTTTCTTTTCACCATCATTTTATCAAACACAAATAAAGCTTTGAACGAGGAAATAAATGCTTAATAAGCTCTGAGAACTGAAAGAGCAAAAAGGCTGATGATTTATCTTGGTAAATTATTCATCAGCTTGTAGCGTATTCAACAACAGAAGACCATATGGCTGACGTTTGCCAAGAACGTTCAGAAAACTCTGGATAACGTTTAGACTGTACAGGCTATGGCGTGTACTAAGATTCATGTCCTTCGCTGCCATCCACACGAGTCCCATAAGAGATGCTCTCTTTTGCATTTCTGAACCATCCGCCATCACAGTGGACTTACACCTTCAAGCTTTGTTCTGTCTTGGCTTCTTCCTGAGCAATTTTAAAACCTTTAATGTACAACTAGCTGTCCGTCTGTTTGTCACAACTACGGCAGGTCACTGTCACTAAACAGCTCTGTATTTGCCCAGCTGTGGGCAATGTTTAAATGAGAATGTTGCGGAAATGGCAGGGCACTTCAAATTGCTGGCTTTCTTGCCAGCGTGGGTCCAAAATGTAACCTTTGTCTCCATAATCTTTCAAGAGCAAGTGTGAAAGCTATTCAGGACTATTCAGGACACTCCACAACAGGAGAAGCTTTCTGTGAACTGGAGTCTGTTTTCAGGAGCCAGGCTAAACCTTCTATGGAGCAAATGTATGCAGTTTTGTTTTTTTTTTGGTTTTTTTGCCACACATGTAGGTACTCCGAAAATATCTGTTTATGGGCCCTAAAGGTCCAAGTTCCAAGTATCCTCTGATCATGGAGATTCACACTAACACACCCATATAATCATTTTGGAACATTCCATGCGGAAATTTCACTCACAGACCTGCCAAAAAATGCATTCACAAACCCAGCAAAAAGTGCACTCACGGACCTGCCACAAAGTGGGTGTCCCCTTGTTGCTGTGCGCCGATCAGTCATTCTGGGAATAGGTTAGACTCCTCCCACGAGGATGGTTATAATCATATAAAGCAGCCCGAAGAGATTAATCCTAAAACACTCAAAACAGATGGGCAACAGCTAAGCACATTACCAAAAACTGCTACAATCCCCAGATCGCAACATCATGGAGTAACAAAGGCCTCAAATCACAGGCCACTAAAGACATTAAATTTCGCAATACCGACTGAGATAGGTAATTACATAGAAAGACAGCACCCACACTCAGGCTGCACCTCCGCCTAAAGGCCAACTGGGCAGCACCACTAACGGACCTCCCTGCTGCAAGGGGTCGCCCCACAAAGATGGCATGGACAAGTCTCCAGCACATTATCATCTGGGTTTGGCCCTCCATTAAAGCAGCCTGACTCCAGCGTGGACCCAGTTAACCCTCGTGATCTCACACGCAGTCGTAAAGGACAGATTCTGCACACACCCGGCCAAGTCTCTACAGGGACCCTGCACACAGCTCCACACCTGGACTCGTGGTCTGATCCACAAGCTAATGGCTTACAGTCGCCTGGAGCCATTCTGATGAGCTAAGGAGAAACCTAAGCTGGACATGAGAGCACTAGTCAGCCGTCTCGGGGCAACACATACACCCACACACTTGCAGCTTTGCAGTTTTCTGATTAGCAACTCAAGCCTCAATAGATTGGGAGTATCAGCCAGGACTCTCTACACTCAAATCACACACATCTGGACGGAACCAGTTCTCTGGAAAGCACCGCTGACTCCATTCCCCCGATGCTCCTTGAACTGACAGTAGGACGTGCGTGATCCACAGGAAATGGTGCAGCGTTGTGTTCCTGAGCCTTCTCCATTGACCGGCCGACCGTAGGACGTGCGTGACCCACTTCATTAATCCCGAAGGAAATTGCAGACTAGCTGAACGAGCGGTATTGTCCTGTGGCACACCCAATTCTGCAGTATGACCAAATACATATGAAGCACAGCCAGATGCTATGCGGGTGGCATACAGATGTTCGTACAATTGCTATAGAATCAATTTAACTAAAAAACCTGAAATTCCTTAAAAGCCAAAGTGTTTCTACTACCGGCCCCTTAAAAGAGAGTCGTGGAGCATGGAAAAAACCTGCACTCAGTTTGCATGCTTTAGATAACCGACAAGGCACTTGACTGGCAATCATCACGGCTATCTTTCTTGACTATCATGGTACGTGGGTCAAACCATTAGTGCCTCTAGTGGGGGGAGAAGGGGCACTGTGAAGTGACAAGACAATGCAAGAAGAATTCTTACTTATTGCACACCCCCAATGAAGGCAACAGTTTCTTTCCTTTCACACTTAACCTGAAACCTCTTTTGCCTTTCAAACAAGAAATGATTGCTTTTCAATTGCAAACAGTAATCCCTGAAGGGGCTGAAGGAACGGAGTTTTCAACCTGTGTTAAGATTCAACACAGCAGTTCTGAGCTGACTTCGTAGTTACAATGAAAATGCGAAGATTTCATCATCCTATGGAAGTCAAACAGCACACCGAAACCTACAGCCAGTTATCGTAAATCGAGTCATTGCTAAGAGGAGAAAACAATGCTAAATAAAACCTCCTGTTCAGTATTAAAAGCATCAGGGATGCGTCAGCTAACCCATAATATAATAATAAAGTCAGCTTAACAAAAACAGGGCAGCTGACTGGCTATGAAATCAGCCTTTAATAAACCTTTTTTTTTCCAGACTCCTTCTACACAAAGTGTAATAACCAAAACAGCACAGACATTTGTTAATAGCCAACAGCGAATAAGGGTTCAGTAAAAGATCACCCTTTATTCATGTCAGCAGGAGTCTGTTCTGTTAGCTGAGAGTCTTTCTGAGGAAAATCACTCAGTTCAGCAGCTCTGCCTTACAGCAGTAAACCGGACGCCTTTCAGGAGTGAATGCCAGGTGTCGTCTGGAAATGAGAGAGACGGCAAATAGACAAGTATCTGACACGTCAACAAATGTCTATGTTTCTCTGGTTCAAGAACTCCAGCGACGACCAGCCCCTCTCTGCTAACTTCTGTTTCGCTTGTAAAATGGGAAGGTCCGAGTGTTTTGGGGGAGAATCACTTCTAAGTATTTAGGAAGCTCTCTGCGTGTGTTAGAGGAGAGAGAGCCGGAAGCAATTCTTTGGTTCTCATGGGTTTAAGTTAGCGATCTGTTTACCTGCCTCTTTCATCCTATGCAAGCTAATCAAACCCTTCAACTCAAATATTCTAGAGATCAGTTCCTCATCTGAATGGTCAAGGTTTTTCACACAGCTCAATATTGTTTTACTTTTTATTAAATTTTTTTATTCAACTTCAGTTTGAAAAAATCTGTATAAGTATTATGAGGTAAAATGTGAAGGATGAAATGTTGTGGATAGAGACCTAAAGGGTCTCACCAATAACAGAGTGAACTGCCTGATGGGATATATTAAGGGTCAAGGCTGGATCTCAGTTAATAATGTTCATGCCCAAGGGTCTTCCCCTTTTCACAAAAATGTGGAATAAAACACAATTCCACCGCTATAATCCCTGGGTGCTTCTAGATGTACTTCAGATAAACACTACAATCATGGGCCCACAGCCAGCAACAAACTTTACCCTTCACAAATATTTGTTTCCCTGGCCTTAAGAACTCAGACATGAAATGAATGCTCTGTCATTGCCAAGAAGAAACAAAGGGCAAATTCTCAGTTTTATTTTCTCCACAGGGACAACCAGTCTAGATGTCTGACTGAAAGAGAGCTGCTGAATATGACCCCCTACCATGCTCCTGGTTATAAAAAACAGCATGCTGACTCTTTCCGAGTCATCCTGTGTGCTGACTGGGCCATCCCCCAAGATGGCAGCTGTGATGCGGGGGCTTCCCAAGGCTAGAGCCAGCACAACAGCTGGATCCTCCCTGAGGTGGGAGGCATCTGGCAGATATACTGCTCAGGTGGAAGCCATAACTTTTAGGTTCCTGTGATGAATTGGCACTACTCACAGAGCTCAAACACGAGGAACATGGCTGGTCTGACAGATCGAACTGAAGGTATTTCATTCTCAAAACCTTCCATTGTTGCACTGAACATCTGCACCTTCCAAAACTCTTTGGGTTCGTCACTAAATAACAGTCACATCTGTAATCATCCTAATGTCTTAGGTTCCACACCAAAATAAAAACTTACAAAACCCTGAGTATACCAAGCAAAGGCTTAATTTTATGAACTAGTTGTGTTTAATTCTAGGAGGGTTTCCTGAACCCTGGTGCACAGGCGTTTTGCCGTAAGTGGACCACAGAATGTGACATTGGCTTAAACTCTGAAATAGCAGATCAGCTCAGAAGTTTTAATGTGAAATTTTCCGACTGGACCTGCCCTTTCACCACATCATCCATCCTCCATCCATCTATCAGCCACTTATCCTGGTCAGGATCACTCTGGGAATTCCAGGCAACACAGGATACCAGCTGATCAGAGGCGCAAGGCTGGGCTACACCCTGGATGGGATATCAGTCCATCACAGGGCACAAGGCTGGGCTACACCCTGGATGGGATATCAGTCCATCACAGGGCACAAGGCTGGGCTACACCCTGGATGGGATATCAGTCCATCACAGGGCACAAGGCTGGGCTACACCCAGGATGGGATGCCAGTCCATCAGAGAACACACACACATGCCCTCACATCACATCACAATTTTAAGATGCCAGTTAGGCTAAATGCATGTCTTTGGACTGCTGGAGGAAAACCATACAACTCTGGGAGAACAGGCAATCATGAACCCAGACAGAGCAGAGGTAAGATTCAAAGCCCCAACTCTGGAGGTACCAGGCGATGGTGCTGAGCCGTCCTCCAAATGACTCCATGTAGTTAACCTGTGTAAATCAGCCAAGTCGTTCATATGAAGTTTGGATTTTACTGCATCTGTTTCTTCTTTCATGTTTTGATTCAAGCACTGGAGCAGCGGCCAAGACTCGCCAAGCTCTTCTGTCAAAACAGCGTTCCATAAAACATGATGATGCTTTCATAACAGTGTATTAACTTCGATGAAGGACATTAGTTATCTTAACCCAACAATCAAAGAGTGGCACTACTCCCAACTCTAAAGAGGAATTCCAATAAGCCTCTTTGCAGCTCGAACTCGGCACCTCCATTCCACGAGAATTAAGGGAACAGAAAGAGTGGCCTCTTCCAGCGGGCGAGGATGATCTGTTGACCAGCACACCAACAAGGGAGTACAAAATGACATGACTGGCCCTGGCCCTGAAGAACTGTGAACCTTATCTAAAATGCCTTACCAGTGACTTAGATAGTGTGGACTGCTGCGGGGTAGGCATGTAAATGCTTAAAGGTGTTTATATGTGCATGGGAACGTTACTCACCAAGATGAAACAACAGGGTGTCATCAGCAGAAACCAACAGCAACATGCACAGAGCACCCAGGCCGTATGGCTGTGGGCTGACTTATATGCCCTTAACATACAGAGTAAGCTACAGGACTTCCAAGGGAGTGTGTTTGTTTTCTAACCTTGGTGGGTCCACCTTAAAACAAACCACGATGTTCCAGAGCACGTTTGCTAATACTGTAACCACTTAGCATGAATTGGCTTTTCTCTCCAAACCACTGCAAGAAGTCATGGCTCTGTCTGTACACAAACGGGAGAAATGAGTTCTGGGTAGTCTCGATGGGGAAATCCCATCACAGCGAATCGGCCCGAGTCAGAGCCTCCCACCGGGCGGAAAATAACCCAGGCGTCAATGAAACTCTGAGCAAACCCACTGCCGCCTGCTGTCTGTCCCAGCTGGACAGGAGAGATGAATGTGACCGAGAGGAGACTACCACTGTGGATAGCGGACGGTTCCTGGAATGCAGAGATGGGAGAAGCTCTCCGCTGCCAAACCGGGTGCACGTGGCAAGAACCTCTACCTACGATGCCAAAGGAACGCTGAGCAGAAAGCACACGTGGGACATCGGGCTCAGTGCTGGTTCAGTCAAGAACCTTGGGTAATCCTCTTCTCAGAGAGCCGGGGACACATCGCCGTGAGAAGGCCGGCGGTTTGCCTGACCAGAGCGATGAGTGACATCGGACTGAGGGTGAGGAGCTGCTCCTACGACCACACGCCGGACGTCTGCAGCCGAAGTGGCTGTTAAACAAACAGGAGGAGCTACAAGCATACGTTTAAAGAAAGCTCTTTAAAAGCACCCCCTGGACTTCACACATTCTTTATTACTCTGATGGTACAAAGGGTATTTTCAGTCACCGAGGGTATCATTACATTTCATCAAACTAATAAGTTCCCCTGAGGGAATAGGAGGCTATATTGTCACAGTACAATGCGCCCAATTAAATCTGAGGGTTTCCCCCCCATGAAAGGAAGCTTTTCATGCAGAAGGTACACGGGACCTCTGCCGGTGGACAATCAGCAGCCTCGTCTAACAGAGATTCACTTGCTTTCACACCAGATCCCACTCTGATGATAATTTTCCAGTCATCAATACACAGTTCAACCACTCCCCCCCCCCCCCCCCCCCCCCCCCCCCCCCCCCC
>JAACJT020000028.1:10309004-10329159 GCA_009936485.2 Gymnarchus niloticus | reverse complement strand
GGACACCCGGGATTGGATACCGGTCTGGTACAGGGTCACAGTGAGCCTGGAGCCTGTGCCAGACAGCACAGGGCATACACAGGGACACCCGGGATTGGATACCGGTCTGGTACAGGGTCACAGTGAGCCTGGAGCCTGTGCCAGACAGCACAGGGCATAGGCATAGTCGATCGCAGGGCACATACACACAGTTATGCCATGGGGTGCCAGGCCACAGCACTGTTCACTGGACCAGCGTGCTGCATACAACTCATTCATTATGACTGGCGTGCAATATTTCCAGGGTCTAAATTTGTTATTAACGGTAATTTTGAATTTACTGACTACAATTAACAGTAAATAGTGAATAAGTCATAAAAACAGTATTGCGAGTGTCGGATAAATGGTCTGGGGTGAACTGTGATGTGGATAGTGTACATTTAATTTCCTCTTTTCATTTCTTATTTCGAGGTTGAGCAGGAAAGCTGTGGTCATACTTTGATGTTAGGTCTTTTACTGACATTATGGAAATGCCTGGTTTGAGTTTACGCCAAAAATGACCAAATGAGAAATAATCATTTCTGATTCATGTAAGCAAGCATCTTTGCCTCATGGCAAACACACACCAACACTGACATCAGTATTGCTAACATAACTCAGATTGTGTGTTTTGCTGACACAGAACCTTCTCCATATAGTGGATCGATTACTGAGATGGATCGTGATCCCTGTATGGATTGGTAATGGAGGATTTTTCTCCCTGAATACCCTCTCAAGCAGATGGAAAGGATGGAGAAGTGAAAAGGCTGAGAAACGTAGAACATCTCCAGGGCTCAGCTCTTTAAGATCTGGCATGGACTTCACTTCGATGGCCACAGTGATCAGAACTTTTGAAGGGAATTCATATTACTGGGGAGAGACCCTGAAGATCATCGGAGAGCAAGTACTGTGAAGAAATCAGCAGCGTCATTACCTTCAGAGAGCTGCTCAGACATCAGAAGACAGCTCAGGGAAGCTTTAGAGATGCTGAGTGAGAAACTGATGACCTGCCTGACCAGGAACCCTCACAGCCGAGAGAGCTCCTCTTCATCCAGTTTACACAGCACATACTTCTGACCGTACCTGACATCAATCTTCATTCCCCACGTATCAGCCAGCTAATTTACGCAGCTACCCTGCACTCCAGTAGCTTGTGTCCTGCAAAATGTCTTTTTCAGGGATCAGTGCTGTCAGGGCAATTCCCCAGACCAGGGGGGCCAAGTCTTAAACCAAATAACAAGCTCATGGGAGAAGTCAGCCTCTCCTGTACTGCTCCACATCTGCCTCCAAAGCCCCCCCAGCCCTCCCCCACAGAACCCCCCCTCTTGCATCATATGCCTCCTACCTGTTCCAACTCACCAAAAAGATGTGGCCCCGGGGCCTTGGTTCACTATTTCATCTGACTGTTCAGACTGCGAGTCACAGCCTGATAAACATTTAAGGTGACTCACCACATCTTTAAAGAAATCCTTTTTGGAGGTGGAAAGAAGCTCTCTGATTGGTATAAAAAAAAAATTGACTAGAATTCAGTCTGGTCACAGAGCTACAGAGCTATGGATGAGCTCATGGCTTTAAGTGGAATATGTTGATGTCTTTGTGGAGCATCTCCTATCTGGACAAAACCCATATACAGATGTCACATGGCATCATTCACTCGCTTTAATGGACAGTTTAATTCATTCTTGGCTGCTTTTTAAAACGTCACCCGTTTCTGCGATGCAGTCATGCACTACCGTGGGGCTCCTGCCAGGTCCTGAGCTGCAAAACCTCAGTCACTAAACCATGGTGCTACTTCATGATGTATAGTGGGCTTAGGACCGCAGCTCCATTAAAATGTAATGCTTGTCTTTGGTCATCCCATAAAATCAGGCTTCCCCTCAGAACACAGGGCACGGTGGTTCTGAAGACAGAGCTCTTATTTTGGGAATGTTATGAGCAGATAGCGCCTTGGAAAAGATCATGATGCTGAGAAAAGTTTTTTTTAAAAAAAGGTAAAGAAGAGGACAGCCGGCAACAAGTCACAATGTAATACAAAAAGACAGCAGAGCACGTTACCAAAGGCACAACCCATAAACACATCAGTACACAAGTGGCATAGTTATGAATAAGCTCATTATTTCCTATATGTTCCCCCAATTTTTAAAGTTTTTAATTTTTCAGTGTACCGAATGACCATCTGGTTCTTTAAAATGCCCTAATTTCTCAGTATCTGACAGATGCGGAATGTTTTTCAGACGTGTGACGCTACCCTTTGTCTTTAGTGCAAACTTCCTTCTACTGTGTAAGGTCCTTATTTCTACAGTCATAATCACTGTCAATACAATCTAACCTCAAAAGCAGATGTCCTGATCTGATGCACAGCATAAACCAACATCTCAGTAAATCTATGAGATGTTATAAAGACCAGGTTGACGATCTGCTGACAGAAGCGAAATTACATCTCAGTCATGCGGTCAAACTTTAAATCATCCTTTAAAAAATGTTACTGTGATTAACCCTGACTGGCAAAACTAGAGACTGAAGCTTCTTCCTTCCACCTCCTGAAACTCGCTACAAACAGCCCTCAGCTTTGACCTTTACTCTCATTTTATTGTCAAGCGAAAGAGAACAGTGTAACATAATCCCAAGAAATAACAGAGTGACAACGCCACAGCAAAGAAAGGGAAAACGGGACAGTAAACATCTAACGCAACCTCAGAGACGTGCAGCAGGACCATGAAGCTGCCCTTAACCACCACTGGCTCCATGCTCATCGATCTACAAGTCCTGGTGATGACCTTAGCCACAGTTATAAAGAAACCATAAATGTTACAAAGCTCCCCAGTGAAGACCAGGAGAGGCCTCAGGCTCTGCCTCAGACTGCATGAAGCCACAGACGGTCTGTGAATTCAGTCCCCAGATGAACTTTTTCATTTATTTGATTACGTAAACTAGAGGCACTGAAGAGGAACATGCTAAAGCCGCTCAGCAGACTCCTGCACGTCGCGAGGCACTCAGTCGACGTGTGAGCGTGTGTCCAGGAGGGGGGGTGGCATGCAGACAGAGAGGGAAAGGAGGAGTACGCCACCCCCCTGTTCGATTGTGCTAGCCCTGGTTTTGTGCTACCTACCTTTAATAAATGTGGAAATTCGGAGCTGAACTAATGGGTGATTCCAAGCCACAAGATAAGGAGAGACTTTGCCAGTGGAAACAAGAGCTGGGGGCCTCAGTTGAGACTCTGGCCTGTTCAAGCTAAAAGTTGCTGGAGAAGCTGTAGAAACATATTTAACAACTCAAGGTATTCAATGTAAAGCAGCATTGGAGATGTGAAGATTCCAAGCCTTGGCTTAGTCCAGCAGTGCTCTCTGTTGGGGGAGACTAGAGCTAACTGAGTGAGTAGAGGAACAAGATGTGTGAACTCATCAGTGTAGGTGACACTTCACGCCCAGATATATGTGGAAATAAGTGGAAATTATAAAATTTATAAAACTCAAAAGTGCTGCAGAATTTATCTACAGTATTTACACACTTGTGAAGAGAAGTCTTACTGGCCCTCATTATGAAAGATTTCAAGGAGAATGAAGGGGAAATTTGAGCAAGATGTTTGTTTGCCAGTGGCGCTGAGCAACCGTGCCGGCAAGGATCTCCAGGAAGGAGTCCACAGCGTGGGTTGCCAAGAGACCTCATGGTGGAAATACACTGGAACTCTGCACCTGGAACTTCCTGGGAATAATGAGAAAAGCGGAGCTACTGGGTTCAGCTCAGGACAACTCGCTGCCGCCCAGGCTTGGCCCAGGGACGCTGAGCCAGCATGCCCCCGCCCCCTTCTGGGCCAAGGAGGAGCCTCACATCCTAGATGAAGGACTTCCCTCTTGTCCCGGTATGCATCACCGTCCAGCGTCCAGCATCACTGGAAGAAAACCATGAATCCCACGGGCAGAGATCCAGAATGGTCTACTTTAAACCCACTGCTGAGGGGATCTGTACAAGGAGTGAAACGGAAATGTAAAAATATATCTTAGGAGAATATGATTTAGGAATGAAACGAATATACCATGGTAAAGCTGTGAGGCAGCTGTTGACATGAAGCCCATCTTTTCCTGCAAGCTAAACTTATGTCCAAAAAGTAACAGGTTAAAACGCCAAAAGTACTTTCCCGAAGGGTTTAGCAGAAATTGTATGCTTACGCTGTGCAATTCCCTTCTTGCTAAGTTTCACAGCAGAGCAATGGGAAAACAAACTGGGAATGGCTTTTCACAGTGATTTTCCTCAGTATACAGATACAGGGAATATGTCATTTTCCAGTATCGCACGACTGCGCAGTATGAAAGGCGTCCATAGCTGTCGTAAACGAAAGTGAACTAAATTACTGTGTTAAATGATGACATCTAGGATCCATTGGAGAAGTAAGGGAAACGTACTCCCCCTGGTGGCAAATATCGGAATTGCACGGGGTGCACGCAGCTATGAAACGATTTTCATGTTTCAGTTTCAACGTTTTTTGTTTACGGATCTCCGCTTGTAAATATGAAAATGTAAATAAGAAAAATAACAAGTGCTACAGTGCTGTATTTATCAGTCTCTCAATAAATATTTTGTGTACCGTAGAACAAAGGCAGTCAATTTATGCATCCTAATATCATTCAGAGTTTCTGCAAAAATTCCAGACGAGGATGAAAAATCCATACTGTGATAAATTATTCAAAACAAGGGCAAAATTAATACTGTCATGAACCTTTTCTCCAGGTAACTGGTACTGACTGATTAATTAATGATTTAATGAATTAATGACAATCATCTGTCAAACTTCTATACTGTGTAGCCAGTAGAAGGTCCCAGGAAGCACATGGAATACAGCAGGGGATCGTAGTCCATTACACAAGACACACTGTGGGTGTGTTTAGAGAGCGGGGGAAGGGCGGGCAAACGGCACGTGGAGATCCGCGAGGTGTCACCTTCCAGTGCTACCATGCCACCTTTTAACGACAGCTAAATTCATTTAATTATGTTTAGACCAAGTCTTCTATCTTCCCTCTTATCCACTCACTCTAAATCCCTTTTGTTCTTACATGAAAAACAGGTTTCCCAGAAGCTCAGGTGGATTCACCTGATCCTGTGATCATGATACACCTATGAAAGAAGAACTAGAAGGTGATCTTCTCATATGTAGCCCTCTTAGCCTTGCTGTGCCCTTAAAAAAAAAAAAAACACTTTCTCAACTGCTGCTCTCCCTGTTGCCTTACACCTTGAGAGCTGGCAGAGTGAATCACATCCACCCCCCATCCCAATTTGGGACTTGCATGTTCTATCTGTCAGGGGCATAACCAGATCTTTGCTTCAGGGTAGACACATTGGCTTTGTTGGGGTAGCAAATATTAGATGAGGGTGCGGGGGTGACAAGAAATTTGTGCAATGGGGGGTGGGTCATGCACAAAAATACATGAAAAAATGGAATGGAAAAATTGCATGTTGCTTATTTGTTTAAAATGGGACACAGCATTTTACTTTTCTGGGGTAGATTGACTTTTTTTTTTTTTACTTTTACTGTTGTTGCTTTCCCACTGAAATGGTACCAGTACCAATGCCCAGTTGGTACTGGAACCCAACCTGCCGTGAACCGGCCAGTGTTTCCACCAGCTCCGGTGCCAAATTCAACATGACAAAGCAACAGCTACATCACTGACCTTCTCCAGCGGCAACACTAAAGAAGCATCGCGGGCCGCATCCTCTGTTTCCAAGCAGTACTCCTAACTTTGACGGTATATTTTCACATACTGATGCGTCAAGCCAAAATTCTGCCCAAAAACACTGGATCGTTTATTGGAAAAAAATAACGTTACATTCCAAAATGATCCATGGCCAAGCCTCACTTCACGTTGCCAAGCAGACATAATTCAGCTCCTTTAAGGGACTGGGCTATTTGTTTTACATTTTAAGCATCTTTAGATGGCTATATTGTATTATACATCAGAATCAGAATCAATTTTATTAGCTAAGTAGACGCATATGCAAAGAATTTGTCTTGTAATTAAGTGGCATAAAGTCTGGTACATTTTGTTTGTGTCTAAAAGGGTTAATCCTCATCATATAGTGGGAGGACAGATATTAGTCAAGGTAGCAGCTGGTAGTCGGGGTGGCCTAACACGAAAGGAATTCCAAAGTGGCTTGTATTCAGAGTTCTGCCCAAGTATGGGGGAGATCTCTCAGCTTATGGCTATAGATAAGAGTTCTGGGCCCCCTGAAGGAGCATTGCTCTGCCCGTGTACTGTATAGCAGAAAGCTGTGTAATACAGTGTGACCACACGTTCTAGGGGCCCCATCCAGCTGTGGGACCTCAGAATCATCACCACCTTTCATCCCTGTGTGTGTGTGTGTGTGTGTGAGAGACTAGGATCCTGTCCAGGGTGCCACAGCCCTGCGCTGCCTGGGATGGGCTCCTGCTTCCCTCGTGACCCTGACCAAGATGGCTAGTTGGAAGATGGATAGATGTGACGAATAGCTAATTTCACGTTGCACTAATTTTCTTACTTGTTCTTTTTTCCATTCCCACACATTTTTGTGGTATTGAAAAAATAATGAATGATATTTTTCATCTATAGTGAGTCATTGTTTGAAGTATCTGGTGCTCATTTTTTAACTGAAATCACGACACATCTCATACATTTCTAGATTTAGCGTAGCTTTCAATAATGATACATTGCCATTTAAATCCAGTATACTGGAGACATACATTAACGGTCGGGTTTAGTTTAGATCTTGCTTCTACTTAAAGCCAAATGGACATTGCAAAGCACATCCTTCCATCCTTCTTCAAACTGCTCCTGTGAGGCGGTGTCTGATCAGATGAAGAAAACCTTTAGATTCTTAAACAGCATGGCACACCTTACTACCACTAGATGGCGCCATGCATCTTTACATCCAGAGGGATCCCTGCTTCCGAGACCCAGACTCAGGTGGAGAACATCCCGCTGGTATTTCCTTAGAGTTTGGGTGGAGTGCATTGCAAACAGCTTCTCACTGCATAGCCGTTCGTCGTGTCTTTTAACGATGCAGACTCAGGGATGCTTAATGTGTTGCTTTGGAATATAACAAATTACACTAACATAATGAAGACGGATCTGCTGTCTTTTCTCAGCATTTTTTTTTTTTTAACCGGTCAGTAGCAGCAGCTAAGCCGACTTTCATTAAGCATATAAAGTGTATTTACTGAGGAGGCAGGAAAATAGCAGTAGTTTTATAGCCAGAAGCCACGTCTTAATTACACCGGCTCAGGATTAAGGCATGCAAACCAATACCTTTATTTAGTATTTCCCAAGCCACCCTACACACTAACTGGGGTTAACCTGACCCATCCTACTATGCAATCCGTTCATGGCGTCTCGTGGCACGTTTTAATTTTCATCCATACTTCTCTATCTTTCAAACATAAGTAGTATGTCAGCAACTTGTCCTTAGACTATTTACAACACTCAAATAGCCCCACTTTTACAGCCTGTTGCACAGCTTGCCGTGTAGAGGCTCCACACTGCAATATTTTTCATGGAATTACCCTGCAGAAGTGATCTCCCAATCTACGCGCTTTGAGACTTTACATTGACACTTGACGTGTTGATATGCAGAGCCGTGTAAAGAGAGGCACCAAAAAAATACATTTTGCATCGTAATTTATTGTTCAGTAGTAACCGAGGCATCGGACAAGTACCAGAGTGGTAGATAACATCGCAGGCTTCATATCCTGGCTGATGGGGTGAGATGAGCTACATTCTCCAAGAAAACACAGTAAGAACGCGGAGAGCTGGAGCAGAGGGACAGAGGACAGCAGGTAACGAGCAGGTTCACAGAACCGGCCATGATATGGAAAGTCTAACGCAGACAGATTTGTTTACCATGCCTTTCCAGTGAATGCAAACAAAGCAGAAGACATCAGAGATTAAGCCCACATTCACACTATCACTTTTATATAAAATATAGACTTTATATTTCTACCGTACATTCTCTATTTTGGGTTTGATAAATATGTACCAGTTCAAAATATATACACAAGTCCATGCATACACAAAATACATAAAATACAATAAACAGTCACCATCAATACTCTATTGACAAGGAAGGACGGTTCTCAATGCGAACAGGTGGGTATCACAGTATCCAAAACGGGCAGCATTTTAAAACGTGATGGCGAACTCGACAGAGGGGAACCACTGAGCTGGGCCACGAGGGATTCGATCCTGCCCAGATGGATGGGGAGGGGCTGGCAAGAGCTGGCATTGTTAAGAATGCCGACTCGTAACCGGTAGGTTGTTAGATCACATCTCAGACAGGTAAGATTACTACAGCACCACGAGGCAAAGACTTTAACTTGAAAGTAACAG
Organism: Gymnarchus niloticus; assembly: GCA_009936485.2. Lineage (NCBI taxonomy): Eukaryota > Metazoa > Chordata > Actinopteri > Osteoglossiformes > Gymnarchidae > Gymnarchus > Gymnarchus niloticus. The sequence goes on along the minus strand of JAACJT020000028.1, from coordinate 10,320,790 downwards.
TCAGCATAAAACAAAGTATAAACCATACGACCTGAAAATTAAAAAAAAAAAGAAAGCTTTCACAAAAGCATTTTCAGGCCACATTCACACAATGACACATCCTGTTATAAATAAACCCAGGCTAAACTGAGCCGGCTCTCCTAAACACAGCGCTACCAAATTCTTTCTTGGTACATTGCTAGCGAGAAAAGAATGGTCGTAGCTTTAAGAAAGCTACGTCACCCAAAGTGCATGAAGGAAACGGTAAAAGAGCAGCCGCTCTGCGGTTAGATACACGACATACTTCACGTATGCATCAGTCATCATACACAACTTAGACACTAAAACAGCACTCTCTTTCCGTAGAAGTTTCTACAAAGCATAACCCCACACTTCTTAAGATAAAATGCAAACGTATCTGTGTGGATATGATATCTCTGACATGCCCACACTCTGATGATTTTTGAATGTTTTTTCCCCCACGATGACTCAGTCAGCTGCCAGCTCCTCACCTACCTGGACCTGGGGCCGAGTCACTCTGACAACTCCCTCTATGACCAGTTAAATTTCACCCACTTTGACGGGGGGCACAAGGCTGTTTTGGCATATGTGCAGCCCTAGTTTGTTGCTAGGATACCGGCTGGTGGGTTGCACAAAGAGCACCTCTTTGAGGCTGCCTAGCTTATTTGAAACAGCGGGACCCCAGGCAAGCAGGGGAAACACACTCTCTCTCAAACTGTTTCTGTTGACTTCTGACGCACCTGTCTTCCTGGACTACCGACAGGATACAACACAACACCATGCTACAGGTTTCACACGGAATGGGAAAGAAGGTCACACAATCTCCAGTTATTTTCAAAAATTCATATAGTCACAAACTCTGATCAGTTAGCTCTCAGCTAAGATAACCATTGCTGTGAGATCTTGTGAGGCGAGACAAAGAGCCCTCATCCTCACCTGCGGCCAGCTCCCCCCCGAGTACAGATTCACCCGTTTAGAAATGCTGCCCCTAAGGATGAAAACAGAGCTCCGGTGAGTGAAACGGAGTAGGTGAACATGTGATTGCAGACAGGCAGGTTGACAGACTCCTGCTTGTACAGTTAGCCTCGAGGTGTAACCTCATGCTCAGAGGAGCACACACCAGTGTCCGGCATCGTTGATGACAGCAGTTTATCAACCAGACAGACTTAACACCCCCCCCACCACCACATACAGTAAACTCAGTGCGTACATTACAGCAGTCAATGATGCATCACAGCAAAAGAAAAGAAACTAACATTAAAGAAACAGCAGTATTGCATCGAATTTGATGATATTACAGGCAGAGAATTTAAGTTAGACAAAAAAGGTCTGCTCTCTCTAATGACGATAAGAACGAGACTTGACAATGAAACTGTGAAGAAAGGGAAAGGTTATATCTATCAAAAACATCTGTTGAGATGGCATTTAAGACTGAAGTGCCATTTAGTCCTACTGATAAAACGCGACCGAATGCTTGTAGCATCTCTGCTGTATTTTAAAGGGAAGATCCATCTGGCAGTCCACCAGTCCGATGCTCGCTAACAGCATGACGTCACCGATACGGGGGAGGGGGGGGCCTGTCAGCAAAATTATCCGAAAAACAGATCTCCGGGATTTTTAGGCCTTCGGGGATGAAGGATGAAATCGTAAGGCTTCTAGAGGCCCATGGGATTAGGGAGGAGCGGCCCATCGGACAGATTGTCGAGCCTTCCGAGACGACTGCTCAGAAGAGCGGCGCCGACCCCCTCAGCTCAGCTACAGGACTGACCGCTTCATGTAAAGCTCTCCGTTAGCCTCGTGCCACGCGCTTCTGAGAGCCGTCCTTAAATCTGTGCAAGTTACACGTCAGACTAAATATTTACTGATTTGTTTTAATACAGTGGAAGACTGACAGACAGCTCCCTTGACAGATAGCATGACCATTACTGTCACTAGGAGGAAGAAAACATTTTTACTTTTTAGAATGCGTGTATTTCCATCTTTTACTGGAGAATTATGAAGGTTTTAATAGACGCACAGAGCGACGATTTTTGGAAATGAAGAGAAAGAGTGCAGTTAATTTGGATGTACACCACACACAGACTTCCAGTAACGTCACATTATAAGAAATACGTCTTTAGAAAGCAAATACACACGACTAAAGCTGCCAGTCTCTCTTCTGAGAGTCCAGTCTCTCCATGAATAGGCGAGTCTGACTTTTCCCACTCTTCATTCACGGGTCACACTTTCAGTTAACACTTTTCTCAACGTGATCTATATTCATTTTTGGGAAGGGCACGGCCCCCAGTTTCATGGTCCAACAGCCTGGGATCAAACAGGATCTCACCACGCAATCATGGATAATTGAGACGGTGAGCACTGAAGCAATTCAGCTGGAAACCAGACTACTGTTAGCTGAAAGAGCCCAACTAACGTGGAAATTTTACTGAATACATCTTCAGGCTGCAAGGTGGAACTTATCTAGCGAGATAGACTATAAAAACTGACAACAGTGGCATAGTCAGGGGGTCCCGGTCCAGAGAATCAGGATCGCACCACGGCAAGATCCAGCATGTAGTGTGCTCTCTTTCTGCTGGGGATCTACACTTTGACATTTGAAAATAACACCTTAAGAGAAAGTCTTGCAGACTTTGACATTACAGAATGACAAAGTCATGGGCATCACTGTACTGTGATAACAACCGTAGATGAAATGAGCACTCGAACGATGCAAACACTCAGCAATTTAGTCATAGTCCGAGGAGACACTCACTTCACACAATCAAACCAGAAACCTGATCCATACTTTCACACCAGCGACTCCCACAAGAACATGTAATCCTCATTTTTTTCTCTTCACATACATCAGGTTTGATTTCGATTCAGCCAGGGAGGAAAAAAAAAACAAAAAACAGGATTTTTCAACGTAATTTTTTATAATGCTGATTTAATATAAGTAATGTGAATGATATTAATAATCTCTATGAATTTGGGCATTTTAAGAACATCTGTACTCAAACAGCCATGGGAAAACAGCTCTGCAGAAATAAAACCAAGATTTTGAAGAGTGTAGAGCGTAGAGGAGGGAGATGGAAGGTAGACGGGGTTTCCTGGTCAGAACCCCAATCACATCAGACCAGAGGCTCTACTGCACTAAGAGGCACGTCCAACCCAAAGACCCAGTTTCGCTGTACTGTTTTAACTCGTGTCATCGTACAGGACCGTAATAAATGGGCTTCTCGCTGTATATTGATTCCTACTTTCATCAACGCTGTTTAGTTTTGTCATTCTAAACACTCAGAACCACAGAACTTACGTGACAAACCCTAAACTCACATACTCGCTATGTTTCATTCAAGAGCACACACTGAAGAAGGCCCAAAAGCACGTTTCACTTGTTATGCTGACCGGAATATAAACTTGTAGGCCGTTACAGTGAAGTACGTATCAGCGGCAGACAAAAAAGAAATGAGCCGTTTGGCTTGTAGATCGCTATTCCGCTATTTAATGGGGATTTGAGCCTAAATCTCTTAGCACACAGTTACTCGCATTAAAAAACTACCGTCTGCTATCGACAAGGCAATGACGTTAAGAACTATTTGGAAGAATCATACACGACATATCGTTTATTGGGTTAACTCTTTGCTAGGCCTTTTCTGTCCCCTGCAGCTGTGCGAGTTACACTGATATCAAATTAGCAATGTATGTGGTGGGAGCTCCTGAAGAGGGCGATATCGGTCACAACTACAGCCAGCCTAAGGCTGCTTATCAGGCAGAGTCGCTCACACTGCTTCCCAGCATGCATCTGGCTCTCTAATCCGTGTTCTCCTGGACAGATCCTCAGCCTAGCACTGATATGTTCTAGGTCCTCGTGGACACGTAAGGCTCTGTTTTGTTATCCCCCCTCACTTGCATGCAAACACAACATTTGGTATTTGTGTTATAGTACTGAGCTGTGGGAATTTACAGGCTGTTATCAGATTCAAATCAACGACGGCGACATCACTGCCGCGATGATCACAAAACAGGCAGCGGCAGACCGCGCGTACTGCATGGGACACACGCGGTCTGAACGACAGAGTAACATGCGTGGTATCGGGCTCCTGGTAGAATCCAGGTGGATTTATTGCATACTTCATCACAGTTCCTGGGGCGAAGCCCGAGCGCTTGGGCTGCGGATTTTCTGACGCTAACGTCTCCAGCTCTGTTTCCGTGATTCAGCCCGGTTTCCCTCGGCTGCCCCGGCCACTGTGTTGTCTTTTGAATTAGGTTCGTTGTAACTTTTTCCTTACGCTCTGAGACCATCCATTCAAAGCGATCCATTTTTAGGAAAGCAGGCAATTGACAGGGAGAAGTTTTAGCTTCATTTTTAGAAGGAGGCCTGGGAGCACCTCATGGTCTGTGATCTCTCACAGTCTGTAGCAACATTGACGCCTCCCGTTTGGTAGGCCCAAGACAGCATGGGCCCTTTCCAGACACTCTGGAAAGCCTGTGGGGGAGGGGCAAGCCCCGCTCTCCTCCCAGCCTAGCAATACAGGGACAATTTGTTGCGACGCATGGCCTCGCTCATCAGGTAGGCGGGGCTGACCTCAGGCTCTTCTGTCATGACCACGATGTTCTGCCACTCGCCAGACTGGTTGGACTTCTTGATGGTGTCTACCACACACAGGGCGTAGAGGCAGTCCTCGAAGGTGGCGGCCATGGTCAGTGGCTGGCCATCCCAGGTGCGCCGGTCTTCTTGGCCCTGGAAGGCCAGCCTCACAGCCTGAACCATGCAGACGGTGCCTGTCAGGTAGGGGGCTGGGATGTCGCTGAAGGCCTTCTCCGGCAGCGACGCGTTCCCCAGTGGCGTGCTGTCCTTAAGTAGCAGCTCTCGACCGGGGGCACTGTTCTTCTGGCCGTACAGGTCAGTGCCGCAGACCATGAGGCGGCCAGCTGAGCCCACCACTGCCACCTCCTGGCGGAACTCACCAGGCACGTTGAAGTTGAGAGTGACCGTGCAACAGGCTCCACCTTCCAGGACCATCTGGAAGGTGCAAAAGTCGTCACTGGTGATCTGCCGCACGCCGCGGATGTGCTCGGTCTGCTTGACGAAGGTCCTGAGGAGGCCGTGCGCCCGGGCCGCCTTGCGGCCCGTGAGGAAGGCCAGCAGGTCAATGAGGTAGCTGCCCACCGAGTGCAGCCCCCCCCCACCCATCAGCTCGTCGCAGCTCCAGTTGTACTTGCGGCCCAGCAGACTGCCGCCGTGCACCTGCGCCTCGCACACCAGCAGCTCACCCACGTAGCCCTCCTCCACCAGCTCCTTCATCCGCACGAAGGCCGGCAGGAAGCGCAGCACGTTTCCCATGATGCTCAGCAGCTTGGGGTAATACTGGGCCGCCGACATCATGCGGAAGGCATCCAGCGGGGTGGCGGTCCGGTCACAGATGACGTTCTTGCCGATGCCTAAGAGAGAGGGAGGGGAGGCAGATTTCAGTGTGGTTCATGGTGCAGTCCAAATGACCGTGCTCCGGGGACCACGAACGGCAGATCAAGGGACAGAAGACACAACAAGACAGGTGAAATGCATCCTAGAAGAGAGAAAGGGCGTCTGCCACCATCGAGGATCCATTACCTAGTCCCACAGAGACTACATCAATCAAGAACTTTCCAGAAGCACCAAACCCACGGGCAGGCAGTAAACACAGCGCTCTTCAATTCCAACTCTGTTGATTTTACACTCAACTTATCATCTGATCCTCTTGCCTCATTTTAAATCTCAGGAGTAAATTATTTTGCCAAGACCAAACTGTGCCTGTCCTTAAAAGACCAAATGCCCAACGAATGATCTTTTCACACAGCGTGCTGTTTTTACAGCCAGTCAGCTGTGATGCAAAGTAAAGGACAGAATGATGGATTCTGTAGAGTGCGTCAAACCTGTTCCGTATCCCCATTAGCCATAAAGGTTAGAATTTTTTAAAGTGTAATTAAGGAAGGAACTGTGGATTTGTGGATATCCACATCTTACGATGGAGAATTTAAAGTGGAACTGTCAAACGATTCGAATTTTTAATCAAGATTAATCACATTATAATTAATCACGATTAATTGAAATTTGTTACACGACTCTTAAAAAATATCTTTCTATTTATAAGCAGTGCATTGTGTTGTAGAGCGAAGAGTGAACAAAATCGGCTTCATCAGGATGTATTTATGATTTATTTTTAAATAATTCAATGATATTCATTGCATCTGGTTTAACTTTCGGCGAAATGTCAGGTTCCGACAAAAAAAAATGTCTGATGTTAAGACGTTATTAACACATTATGGTAGGGCGGTCGATGTTAAAGAGATATAAACGACAAGAAATTCATGAAAACGTGCAATGAGAGTCAAAATCACACACGATCATCGCTCACCTCCTAGTGTTGGTAGAGTGAACTACACGTCTTTCTCAGTATTTAATTGTCCCCAGTGACGTGTTCGACTGCTTAAGACAAGCTTAAACGTACAGAGACACAACGTCATTCACACATCCTCCTTACCCAAAGGGTCTCCTTAGTTCTGCTGCTGTGTCTGTCTCATCGCAGCCTTTATCCGGCCTACAGCTTCCGTTCTCTCTGGATGTACGGTATGTTTATCTCAACGTCAGCTCTCTCCAGATCTATAACATCTATACATCTATAACCTTCTGAACAACACAGCAGAGGTTCCAGAAAGAGCCCCAGGTGGTAGACGGTGGATTAACATTGAAAAATGAAAGCAAATCTAGAGGCTAGGCTTCAGGAAACATCACACACAAAAGGCCGACTTCAATGCCTCTCGCAGGTCGGTACATTGCCAGTGTGGCTATGGATGTACACCACTATTTAAAAGGAAACATGCTGACAGGTACCAGATAGACACCCCAGGTCCTGCTCCCCGTAGTCCACACGCCAAATACACGCTAAATACAATCTCCTTTACATACTCTCCATTCGAGTGAAGCCAGCTATGCAAGACTATCAGCTCCTGCCATTTCGTCTGAAAGCTTCATCATAACAGAATCAAAGATTTGCTCACAGCTGGACAAAGTGGACTTGGCTTGTCCATAGAGAAGACCCAGTGTATTTGCCTCAGGAAGAGGCAGCCTTTCCTGCCCGTATCTATTCTAATTGCACAGTTTCAACCAAGATCCAGGATCGGATAGCAGCTTCATCACTCAGCAAAGCCAGGAGGGAGATCAAAGCTGAGGACCAGGCGGGCCTCGCAGGTGCAGGTCCACCCCCCACGTTATAAGGTAACCCAGAGAAGAGAGGCCACATCCTCTGACAGCACAGACCCGCCTTAACATTCACATGGAGGTCTGATATCAGACGCAGCAATCATTGTCAGTCATATTTAATATTGACAAAGGCGTGTACAATAATGGTTTGCCATTGTATCTGTCATATAGAGAGTCTTCAATACCACGAGCACCCACTGTCTTCTGTGAGCCTGAAATTACAGACAAGGCCATCAAGGACCAGCACTATAACCACCAGTTCAAGCCAGAGCGCATGTAGATTGAACAGAACTGCTTATTAGAGAATGACATTTTGACGAGGCATAATAATACATTTTAAATAAACTACCCTCACAAGCCCATGATCATCTGAACTGTCTGGAGGCACAGATCGGTTTGGGCCATGCTCTTCCTTCCCTTGGCCAATGATCACTGGCCTCCTTTCTAAACTGGAACCAGCTTTGGCTGACTGGACTGACTGACTTCCAAAGTTGATATATTAGGCTGTATTGTATTTATTCCTGCTCGTTTTCTGTGCCTTTTAAGTTACAGTTTTTTTTATTTTTGAGGTTATTATTATGTTTGGTTGAAGATTCCATCACACGCTCATGTCAGACAAGCTGCTCTAAGTCCAGGTTCTGGTATGCAGAAAGAGCGAGCGAATGTTTTGCCGGAGAGTTTCCGGAAACACAGGAGTTGTACCTTGGTAGCTAAACCTTCATCGAATGGATCCACTGTGTTGACCATCCAAGGAATGCGGCATCTATCTTGAATGAACAACTGAAAGCAGACTGTTACATTCCTGCTGGATTCACAGAATCATTCTGCTGCCTTACTGTCAAATTTCACAGGGGGACAAAGACTGTCCAAAGGAGGGGGAGTCAGGTGGCACTGACCTCCCACCAATGAGATGGATTTTGGGATAAAAAAACAACAAAGAAAATCTGAGTGTATAAGACGGCTGTGGCATTGGGGCCCCAGCCGATGGCAGAACGGTTTCAAATGGGAAAAAGAACAGAAAACAGGAAGAAGCCTGCAAACTCTCAATCTCCCAGAATCTCTAGATGAATGAATCAACAGGAACAGTTTTAAAGAGATGCCAATTAGTGCTTGTGTTCTAATCTTTCTCCTTGATATCATCTCTGACAGCATAAAGCACAGCAATTTAAAAAAAAAAAAATGAACTCCCTCTGCATTATGGTCATAGGGTTGTACAGGGAACGTCTGCAACTGAAACCCATGTAGCCAATATATTCATAAGCTGATGGAACGGAGGGCATTTTGAATGAAGCATCATTAGATAATTCACAGACCAGGACAGAGACTGGCCCCTGTCTCAGTGCAGTTATCACGTGGCTCTCTATAAGGGAGACATGGAATAACAACAATGACAAGGCAAGGCCTCAAGCTCGTCGACGGAGAAACAGTCAGTAGTCTGAATGTGGAGAAGCAGCAGTGAGCTGGGGATGAAATCTCCCAGTCGCCGGGGCATCCGTACACAACTACACAAGGAGTGTGTGAGTCACACAGACTGTTCATCTGTGATGCAGGTGTGCATATTCTGTAAAAAAAAAAAAATCTTCAGCCAAACAAAAAATACAAGCCAGTATAACCATTCCACACCATTCCACACTTCTCTATCGAGCTACCCATAAAAACGCCTCATCTACAGAGATAACCAAATTCCTTTCTTTTGTCATAGCTTTCCATAATTAATCAAATCTAGCTCGTTATGATAAAACTGTCATTTAAGAACATACTTAGCATTTTCACACAAGCCTATAAACAAGAAAATGAAGAACAAGAAACACTGGAGGAATATTTTAACAAAATCTCAAACAAAAAGTCGGATGGACGAGTCTGAGAATGCCTGCACCTTCAAACCCCCGTTCCTCTTTTCAGAACCAAATCCAGGATCCTGTCCTAAAGGCTGGAAGCCCTTCAGCTGAGAGGAACGATCTTTAGGTGAAAGAATGCCGCCTCTTCAGAGTAATTCAGACTCAGAAGAAGAACAGGCTTCCCACAGAACACTAACATAGAAATGGCTGGAAAACGAGCACTTCAATGAGTCTCTGTGAATCTGTCCTTGTTAAAGGAAATAAACGCCTGCATCGAGAAAAAAAAATATCATATAAGGTGCTGAATTTGACGTGTAGTAGGATATGAGCAGTCAAGAAGGTGGAACTCCAACAGGAAAGAGTGAGCCATGGGACATAAACACGCTAAGAAAGGGTAGAGTAGACACACAGAAGGGTTACCAGGTGGAGAGCAACAGTAATACTGACAGCAAACACATCAATAAACACACAGCTGGTGAAGCACATATGGGTGGGGAACGGGTAAAGAGCAAGGAGGCAGTCTGGGGGATTGAATTCCAGCCTCTCCCCCCAGCTGAGGCACCCTGGCCCAAACTACACTGTGACAAAGACTCTCGCTGGGACCTGTATTCTTCAAGCACACACTGTCTGCTTATTCCACTAATAAACTTCAGAAACGTTCAATAGTGTCATACACAAACTGCCTTTAGGGTTCCAGTATAAAACATCATTGAATTAGCATATTAATATTTCAAAGTGTTCTGATACACCAGCACAGCATCGACAGAAAGCCGCATCTTGGATCATTGTGAAATTTACCTTCATTTACATAATGAAAGAGGCAGTTAAAGTGCGATCGCACACACACACACACACACACACACACACACACACACACACACACACTCAAAAAAAAAGAGAGAGAAAACTTTCTTGGATGGACTGGGAATCCATAATTCCCCCATCCATAATTTCAACTACAACTGTCGCGTCTGCCTTCAAACTGGGCTGCTGTTGTCTGAAGGACCGGGGAAAAGGCGTGAAAAGCACAGTGGACCGGCCGTGATTCACGCTTTCAGTTCGAACCCGAGAGTGAGAGTACTGAGAGTACCCAGTACTGTGGTACAGTCCGCTTTCAGATGGCCACTTCTGATTAATTGCCCTTCCTGCTACCCCTCCATTAGGCCCCGGGAAAGATTAGCATAACAATGCAGGCCGTGGTCCCTGGTGATGCATGGAGTCCATCTCCAGGGGGAGGGTATTTCATGCTTTGAGCTTCTGTCTGGCCTGACTCGCTGCTTGTAGTCCAGCATGTCTCCCTTCCTTCCGTAAGGTAGGTTAACGTGAAATATAGGTCAGAAGAAAGTGACAGAGTCGTAAATAGGCACTGCCATTAATTATGTTCTTGTTTTCCACATGAATAGTGACTCAAACATTTCTCCTGCCAGGCCTGAAAGACTGAAATACCAACAGTCCGGTGTTGGGTGTCCAGCTGAGAATAGGAAAAATGATTTTAAATTCACAGTAACAAAGCACCTGACTCCAAAAAAAATAACTGGGTATTTCTCAGATGACAGACCGTATATCAATGCTGCATTTCGTTATACGAACTCCGTTTAATTTTAATATGATAATGCTGTCGACAGACGTACACCAACCCAACACACAGCAAATTATTCACGTTTTGACATAGAAATGGAAACTTCTGACGTAGTCAGAATTACACGAGGAACACAGCACTTTGAAATCTTTAAATTATCCGAGGGGTGTCCTCTTTTTACAAGTGCTGTATACCAGATTTAAACTGAAGACTGAAAATGAATGTGCTTATGACTGAAATAATGAAAATTAGATAGTCAGACAAGACTTAGTTTGACATGAGAGTCAGTTATGTGTATGATAAAATGTTACCTCGTAATGAATGCCATGGAATCACAAGACCCAAAAAATTAACATTTATTTTTTATCTCGGGCCAGAATTTATCACCATTAAAAGGAATTTCAGAAGTATGACTCTTTTGTGCTAGAACAATGTTGCTGGTCTGTTGGTCAGTAACGTTCCACCCATCCTGCTCAGGGGAACCTGTAACCTATCCCAGGCACCATAGGGCACAAGGCCGGTGTACACTCTGGCCGTGATACCGGTCCATTGCAGGGTACGCACACACACACACGCACGCACGCACGCACACACACACACACACACACACACACACACAATGGGCAATGTAGACATGCACTGAAAATTGCAGTACCCGAGTTTACCTGTGCTATACAGGAACACTGAAACTCCTCAAACACAGCAGATGTCACATCACAGGGTCCACTAAAACCATATTCCAGCACAGAATAAATGATTGTTCAGGACTAAGATTAAAAAAACGACCGGAAAATTTCATTTAGACAGTTAGGTAAGGCTTTTCTCTGAAGGAGCTTAATTTTTTCCACCTGTACTGTATATATAGCAGGATTTGTTCAGCTTAGCTTAGTTGCATATGCAAATTAGGCCTGTTTTAGCAAGACCTCATTAGCTGTTTGTTTTAGAATTGATTTTAAAATACTTTTATTAGCCTTAAAAGCTTTAAATGGACAAGCGCCTTCATATTTTTCAGACGGTCTGACTGAATACGTTCTGAATTGGTCTTTAAGATCACCGGGCGCCTTCATATATTTCAGACGGTCTGACTGAATACGTTCTGAATTGGTCTTTAAGATCACCGGGCGCCTTCATATATTTCAGACGGTCT
>JAACJT020000028.1:10284271-10301332 GCA_009936485.2 Gymnarchus niloticus | reverse complement strand
TCCTGTACCTCTCCTGCTCTCTGCCTTCTCCATCATCATCTTCACTTCCTCCTGGAGTTTGCAGACTTGTTGTTCTACTTCCACAGTTTCGTATTGTAATCGGTCAGCTCTTCAGGCATCATGGAAACCAAGCTGGTATTCGCCTCCATTTTTCGAGAGAGTTTTTCTATTCTTTTGTCTAGGACATCAAATCTGTCTGTTAATTTACTGACAGCTTCCAGTATTTTTTTTAGTAATAGCGATGTCTTCAGGCAGAACATTCTCTTCCACTGGTTTGTTCTTTTTCGTACTTTGTAGTTTTTCTGGCGTAGCTGGTGGCACGCCACGTTTGTTCATACTTAAGGCCTTATCACTTACAAAAGTATAGTAGTGATCCCAACTATCCATAAAAGGGGGGAAAAAAACTCCTTTTTTATATATACAAAGACTTACATTTACAACGCTGCTGCTCAGGTCTTGGGCCAGCAGTCACAGTCTGAATTTGAGTCTGTACAGTTCATTAAAGACTCACGAACATTTCACAGGAAATGAGCATGGCACTGCTAATTCTGATGAATTCATACAAAGGCGTTCCAGGCAACTGCTAGTACTGGCATTAACCTTAATGGCTGATGAAAGTAAGACAAAGAAACTGTTATCTCTAATTCTCTCACGCTTTGCGCAGAGTAGACCTGTACATTTCGTTAAAGCAGAACCCCTTAAGAATAATAAAGTACTTAAAATCACAGCTGTCACATCACTTTTAGTCATAGCTCAGATCAACACTGAACACAAACTATGTCTTTTAATGGCATGCCTCATAGTGCTAGGCCGTTAGGACTGGAGCCCCATACCTCAACAGGTGGAGATTGGATTCTAGTCTCAGCTCTGTGTGTATGGAGTTCTTCCCGTGTCACCTAGTTTGGCTAATTGGTGTCTTCGGCCGATAGCATATCATGTGTTGTGATGGACTAGCCTCCCGTCCAGGGTGAACCCCAGCCTAAATGCCCTGTGTTGCTTGGGATAGGTTCTAGACCCCCAAAGAAAGAACAGGATAGGAGCCTGGAAGATAAATGGATGGTACGTCTCGTCTCTTTCCAACAGGTGAAACACAATTGTGTGCGAACCGTGTTGCGCTTCCAATGCTTTTAATATCCGAGAGATCATACTGATTAAAGGTAACAAAGCAATGATCACAGAAACTGTGTCAGAGGAAGTATAGAGATCAGTTTGGATATGTGTATTATGAGGGTGCAGCAGCCTCTGAGTGGGAGCAGGAGTCCATGGCTGACGCTTGGCGGACGCCTCCCAGTGAGATGATGTTAGTGGTGAACGCTGGGGGGGAGGCAGGGGGTGAAGGAGTCCATTTCCACCAGGTGAAGATTAGTGTGCAGCCCAGCATGAGGGCGAAGAGGACCCATCGCAGGATAGCCCAGAGCCTGCTCAGTTTTAGAGAAGGAAAAGCATGGAGAACATTTCATGAACGCTAGCTCTTTATGTTTGATTTTTTTCTTTAATTGTTAGGAGAGAAGCTTCAATTCAAAGCAAATTCTTCAAATCTTTTTATTATTGGAGTAACTTGAAATAATTAAAGGCAGGGCCCACCTGTAAGTTATATTGCAATCATTTGGGTTATCAGTCCAGGTTGTTAACTACTGTGGTACCTGCCACCAAGAGTCAAAATGGAGAAAGTGTAATATGCTAAGCCTGAGAACGGGCAACGCTGGTGAAACTACATTACCACTGAGATTTAAATTTGCCTATGCTGGAAGAGACTTCAGCCCGCTCCACCCTGTGACCCTCATCAGGACGAGTTGTAAAAACATGAAGGATGGATGGATGGATGGATGGACAGACAGAGATTATTATTTGGTAACAGAAAAAACTGGGCAACCTGATCGTGTCTTCCTTACAGTGCAAATAAATTAGTTTATTGTAGTATGAATTATTTGCAATAGAGCTCATAAACACAGTCCAGCGATGGGGAGCAACACCACCCTGCCTGTGTAAGTGGAGACGGGAAGTCAGCCTAATTTCTTAACTTGGTAGTTTCCTGTTTCTGTAACGATGCATTGCTTGGCCAACAAAATGTGACATTTCTGTGCAATCTCACATTTCAGCCAAGTGTGGCAATTAACTTTGACTGCGGATAAATGCTAGTTTTGTCCACATTGAGTGCTCAGATGTGTGGCACCTGCCATTGGTGGAGAACCTTAGAAGACCATGGATTTCACAATATGTCTGTAATTATTCAGGTTCTAATATCTTTGTGTCCTCATAGTCGTATCCTGGATAATGGGTTGGAAGATGGATGGAAATCTTTGTTCGTGTGTTGGAAGTTGTTATGCCTTAACTGACACATGACCCAGTATTAACAAAGGGCACCTGGAACAAGGTCGTCCCTGAGGGTGCTGTGGTTTGACTAACAAGGAGAACCTGCCTTGACTCCTTAGTGTCAGCGGTGGCTTTGCTCCATGGACTTTGTGTTGGGCCACTTGTGGTTTCCCTTGCTGCCGATACATTCATCATGTCAACACAACATGTCTCACGACTACTGATATGTGGTTCATCTTAATGAATGGAAAGTAAACACTGAGCCAGTCATGTGGCTTATGTTCAAATTATGGCATCAATTCTACTGAAAGTTAAAGTTAGTCAAAGTATTCTTAGCTCAAATCATCCATTGTGCTGCACACAAGCAAACGATGCACTTTTTTGATCAAGTTCTCACCTTTGATGACAATAAGATGTACATTGTGACTGAAGTCAATGTAAAGCAGATGTCTGAGTATGCCACACTGATACCAGCTCATGTCCTCCATGGTGAGTGCAGTCATGGTCACACGAACAACTGCCTCGTCTTGGTAATCCTGGATAGAGACCCTGTGGTCTGCCACATGACCGTCGGTCCCCACGACTTTCCAGCAGGAACTGCGAAGTCTGCCTTTGCACCAGTACTTGGTTTTGTCTGCCTCAGCCGATTGATACGAGCAGTTGATGGTCACTGAGCCGCCTTCTAGTCCAGACACTTGCTCTGGACCCCAGATATGCTGAGGATGGACACCTGATTAGAAGATGCAGATGTTTCATGTCCTTTACAATTGATTCTCGACTGCTATAAGCCATCAAGGGATATCATCAATAAACGAAAAAGAAAAGCACATCCTGTTGGCCTTCCTTTGTTGAAGATGGTGAAATGCCATTTCTTCACCATCTATCTGTTATATTGAAAAACCGTCGATTCCAGAATCAGCAGTACCGTTCTTTACGGCTGTGTTTACCTACAGCATTATTGTTTTCAGTAGTGCTATTTCAGCAAAAAAGCTACTTATCACAAAATTACTTATTAGTCACAAAATTAGTTATCTTCCGTTTCTGTATTGTAATGTTAAAGTAAATGAGAGTGTAGTAAATGATACTAGAGAAAGCTGAATAGATTATTAATATTTACCTGAGAGGGAAAACAGTATGAACAGAAGCTTCATTGTTGATAAATGCGAGACCTCAACATACAGCAGCTTCACTCTGCTTCTTTCTTCCTTTCAGTTTTAGCTGTCATGCTCTGTTGAGAAACTGCGTGAGAACGTGACCGTGTCATGGAAATGCTCCGCCTTCCACCAACAGACACACGAAATCAAACATGGTGTATTGGTATTGGTTAAGTTTTGCTTCTGTTCAAATCTGTCAGATAAAAACTTCTGTTTGGTGTCCAGAGAAATGCTTCACAATGAAACATTCAATTCAGTTTTATTTATATAGTGCCAAGGAGCATTGTCACGATGTGCTTTACATAGTCCCGGGCCCAGGGTCCCCAGAGAGTAAGTCGAAGGCGACGGTGGCAAGGAAAAACGCCCTCGGGAGGAAGAAACCTTGGGAGGAACCAGACTCAAGGGGCAAGCCCGTCCTCCTCTGGCCGGCACCGGGCAGAACCCAATATGAAACAAAAAGGAGGTAGAACAGTGAGATGGATAGCAGTGCATCGGAGGAGGCAAGCAGGTTCGGTGACTCAGATGATGGCAAGCCAGTCAGGGTGGACAGTTAACGGGGAAGGAGGGCATGGTAGGCCAGGAGACAAGTAGGGGGAACTCATGAATCTAGACCTCCTAAAGTAAAACCCCAGAATGGGAGGCGGGAGGAGAGATTACTCCACAGCTGCGGAGTTCTGTAGGAGAATGCTCTGCAGCCCGGCATAGCTTTTTTCACACTTGGTACTAATAAGTAAATATACATACCCAATACCCTGTTAGTTAAAAATGAATCAGCGATGATGTGAGGAATGGTTCATATGTTTTTGACATTATTGTGTGGTCACAGCTAGAGTTCCTGCTAGCTTTCCTGTCCGTGGCCTGGATGTATCTGTCACATTTCGTTGATTTGCAGTGTCTCCATTGTGAAATCACACTATGCCTTACATTAATGTTTTCTCCGGCTCTCCCCCAATACTTTGGGAGACTCGCCAAACTCCAGTGGGGTTTCCATGCTGTGATGGGTGTCCGAGGAAGCTATTAGTAAGTTTGTTTATAGTATTACAGCTAAACTGGTAAGTCTGGCTTTAGTATTTAACCCTAATAAACAGGCAGATCAAAACATTCTCATGGGAAGCCATCCACGTTTGCCTGGGTTATATTTCTGCTGTGGAATTACGAAGAATCACAATTTGTGTGAAGATAAATTACAGTGGCACTGTTTCCTCACACCTCAATAAAACTGAGTAACAATGACTACAAACAGACCATCTTAAAATCTTGGTATTTCTGTGCAACTGAATTAAACTGAGAAATTACAAATATGGTGGGCCATCTAGAAAATGTCCTTGGTTGCATGTGTGGATATAATCAGTGTTTGACTGTTCCTAGCACATGAGACAAATGAGGGCACTTTATTAATTTAAGAAGTCGCTGTGTTTATTGTACCATAGCCCTCTCCGGGCAAAACATTGCATAGATGTACCACTATTATTTACTTTAACGCAGAATATTAATTCTACATAAAAGCACGATTACTCCAGGAACTTGACAGGCCAAACATCAGTTTAGAAGTCTGTGGTCATGTCCTGAATCAGCATTTGAAATACCAGCCTCAGGCGGGTGTCTGCACGGGCATTGTGCTCATACAATAACACTCGAGTCATTTGCTCCAGTATCATTCAACACTTTATTGTTTACTGAGAGGCACACATTTCTTCCAAAGGGTCACTTCCCCAGTCTGTGAGATCCTTCTCCTGAGCTAAACAAGCAGCAGAGACTGATTCAGATAAATGAACAGCAGAAAATGTGAAACCTGGCCACTATTCGGAAAGGAGGGGACACTTGTGGGTGTCATATGCTAACATGCTTTTTGACCCTCCATCTTATTTGGAGGCTCTTTGAATGCGTAGACGTAAACTCCATCCACAGACACAGAGGTGCTGATGGTGGAGGCTGTGAGTTTGGTAACCCCGTTACTCCCACCGTGAGGTAGATTACACTGTTCCATCTTTCACATTAAAAGCCAAGAAACGTTATGTTTTAGCCTGAAATACTGGAATTTCTGGAAGCGTGCTGGAAACAACAGTAGCTGTTATCTTTTTACGCTGTTGTTTAGTTTGACTGACCTCAGTTTGATTTTTTATTTAATGCCACAGACTCAACAAATAACTTATCCTTGGTGGATAAAAGCTTCAACACGTACAGTAAATGAAATTTAGACCGATTTCTATAATGATACACCTTTCTCCTGTTCTCTCTATCCTGCTGCTTCTGTCTCCTCGGTTTTGGTGAGAAGTCAACTGGAAGGCAGGTACCAGCCAACGATGTGCTCACACGCTGTGTCGGATTTGGTTAGCGAGTCTACGCACCATCCCAAAAAATACACAAGCGACAGCAAATGACGTGTAGTAGCTCATACGTCCACACACCATGACCACACATGAGACAAACCCATATTTTGAAACGTTTATGTAGCGGGAGAACATTTATGTGAACCTTTAGCCTGCATCAAAAAAACCAGCCACACCTTGCATGAAACATACTGTGGAAAAATACAATGTTACAATTACAAATTACCATAAAGGTAAGAGATTATCAAAGAAACTGTGGCACTACACAGGGCTAGAGGGATTTCCTTTAGCCAGAAAGTGCACATATAAACTCTGCTTCAGACCGGCAGCCAGACTTAACATTAAGCACTCAAGACGTCTGGCTCAGGAGCGGAATGCTGCAGCCACCTTGTGGTTACTACAAGCTACTGCGGTGTATTATCTTAGGCCTGTCAGAGCATAGCCGTCCGTTAGTCTGGGGGATGGCCGAAGCCTTCGGCAAAACACCTCTGGTCTGGTGTAAAGAATGGGGGCATTGGTCTTGTTTTGTTCAACACAACCATAATGACTATGCCACTTTTCCCAGGGGGCCAGGTAATCCCTTATATTACCCACTAGACACTCCAGAACTCTCTCCATTTGTCAAAGGCTGGCACATTCACATCGATAAGTTCAGCAAATAAGGGAGCCTGAACATATTAATAACTCAACCTTTGCATTCCTCAAAATCACTTGCCCAGTCTTTTCTTGGAAACGAGTTTTTACATCTCACCCTGTTTTACCCAGACTTTACAGTAAGCAGATTAGCAGTGAAAATTATTTTAATGTTTCCGGTGAATTCAAACGAGGCGTGTCCTTCCACTTTCTTCTAATTCTGTTTGGCACTTTTTCCCTATCCAATAAGATGTCTAAGAATGCGTTTTTTCACCGTTAGTATCTGTTGGTTGATTAAGAAATCCTGAAAAGCTGACTGGTCAAAACCTTTGGTTGTTATCAACCCGGTAGAAGCCTGTATACTGCGTATATATCTCTAATTTATTCATGCTGGAATACCTCTGCAAAAAAGCTTGTATTGTGGGATCTTATCTCTGTTCCACCATCCCTATAGTATTGGTCTTTATGTGGAAGTTGATCTGCCTCAACTCCACCTTACACACATTTGAAATTCCTCAAACTGTGCAGCCTGCCTGCCGGTTAATTTTGTGCCACTCCCTGCCTAAGGAGCAGGCTGTATGCCAGCTCATGGAGGCACGCCGATGGAAATGAATGAAACGGCACTGTCAAGCGTAAGAGCTGTGATAAAACTCATCCACACCAAACGGAGACGTCGTTATCGTGCTTTTGTTCATTTTCTCTATAGGAGCTTATTAGCTGTGGCAAAACTGCCCCGTGTCCAATAGAGAAACTTTCACTGTTAAACTGGCGAAAGCAGGAGTGTCAAAACGGACCTCCATGATTTCCCCTCAAAAGATTCACGTGCCACATTGCTACCGAAGTTAAGTCGTAGCATCAAAGCTACGGAATCCACACATTTATGCGGATTAAGAGAAATGAATTAACAAAATGCCTAACATAATGACACGATGCAGAGTGAATTTACTCAGTTCATGTGGAAAGGCGGGTCTAAAATTTTTCAGAAACAATGCTGCTCTGGGCACCACCTGAGGTTATACCACCTGGGGTCCAAGATAACATTTTCAAAAGTTCAAGCTGTAAGTTTTTTCACCATAGACCTCATTCATGGATCCTGACAACAGGCGTTTACTGAGGTCCAGTATTGTTACATGAACCACAGGTTTCTCCCTAACGCCACACCATCTCCAGCTGGACTCCCTCCAGTCAGGCCGAAGGCACTCGGCCATCCCCATGACATGACATGAGCCCCCTGCCTTGCTGTTCTCTAACTCTGATTTGTCCTTGGTAATCATCTGATGTCTCACAGGCTGATAAGGTATCCTGATGCGGACCACTGAACCGGAAGATCGAACACGTGAATATGCATCTTATTAAAAGAATAAGCTATGCAACTTGAAGTGGGGTGCATTTTGACGACTGGTTATTCCATTGGCCATTCTAAGGACCAAGTTCCCATCAGACACACCGGTACCTACCATAAATACAAACACAAACACGTGTAAACACTAACACGAGTGCTCTAGTGGACGGAACAGGAAAGAGAGACACGTAGAACTCCTAACAGAGAAGTGTTCTGATGTGGCATACGACCATTTTCCAATGACAAAGAAATGCGGGAAAAAACAGCAACGCTGGACCACTTTCTTATTTGCACTGTTGTATACAGCTAATGACAGAGATTTTTTAAAGTGCCAGAACACAAAACACCACACAAAGTGAATACGAGGAACATTAAACACCGAATGCTGTGTTTTGAGAGCCAGTGTGTTACCTATAAGGTGGGCGACTTGCTCTCTGCCTTGGGCTGGTGCTCCTGTTGGCAAAAACCCACAGTCCTAATGTGCAGGCCCTGCCCCCTCCTCACATTACAGGCCTCCCATAATGCCTGGCAGCTCTGGTGTACCGACCGACGAGGCAGTTAAGAGTAAATGGTGATGACCTCGCGGCCTCCTCCACGCACCAGGAGTACACGATTCAGCCCCTCCATCAGCACCTCCAGGAACTCCATGTCTGAGGTGAGGGGGGGGTCAAGAAAAAGGGGTCGGTCACATGACCTGTGAAACAGAGACACACACGGAGTGTGTCACTTCAGTGAAACAAATGGTCCCCAACCCTGTCATAAGACTCAAGCAGGGATGAGGCATAATCTGACATAAAATACCTGATTCAAAGTCAGTTTCTCTGGATCAGATAGGGGATATTTGAGGACACAAACACTGAGCTCTCTCTCCACACACACACACACACACACAGCTCAGTCGATACAGTTAAACGAATCAGACAGAAGTGAACTCAGTCACGCAGCATGCTTCCTGGAGTAAGAAGGAAAGGATACAATTCTGGTCACCGCCCCTGTGTCTGGGTGGCCCCGGCATGTTGAGAAGCACCAGATGGGCCTCCTGGGATTTGGTGAGCACCGCTTCATTCAGCTTAACCGCGGTGTGCATCCGTCGCACGTTAGACTGGTTCCTGCGGCAGAGTGGGGGCCAGGCTCACGTTCATGGAGGGCAGCCATGTAACGACTAATCCTCCCCCAAGACCACTTCTCACTTCTGGCTGCGTTGAGGTCTGGTCAAGTACATCTGTTAGCTAGCACCTTTTCCAAATGATTACACGCGTTTCTGAATAGCGGCTTCACTTTGTCAAACCTCGGTACTCAAACCATTTCTCTTAACACAGCAGCTGGTGTCAAATCCGAAATGTACTATAATGACCGCTATACTTCATACATACTTCAAAATGTGATGACTGACATCATGTAGCATTTGAAGATGTACCATTTTGGTCTTTGATGCGTCACAGAAGTACGCTTACAAGGTAACACTGAATACTGAAAGAAGCTGCAAGATGCCTTAATGCTACATTTTTGCAACTTTTGAAATAGTGACGACAAGAAACTTAAAAGAACAATGTAATAAGACCCAAATGTGCATACATCTCTAAATATAAACACAACGGTATATACATAACGGTAATGACTGATATGCACATAGGTGGCTGTGTTATTCAACCCTGCCTTCTGCAGGCTGTCAGTTCTGATCCAGTCACACCTCCTGATGACACCTCTCTCATTATATCTGCTGTCCTCGCATCTGGCAGGGACATTTGGTCAAGTCAATGGTGGTCATAAAGTTATGGTAACTGTGAAGAATTTAGAAAAAGTCATATCAGAATTAAAAAATGCATGTAACCAACTGCAAAAAACTATAACAATCATATTTCCACAGGCTGTCACAGAATGATGTTTCCAACCAAAGAGCTGAAGCCTGACTCCACAAGGCTCCAGTACACTACAAAAACACGGGGGTAGAGGTGTCTGGCTTCACAGCTTCCTCCTTCGAACCCTTGTCTATGTGAAGCAAAGCAACTCTGAAACAGTTGAAACAGTAGTCAGGTCGCCTCAGTAAACAAGTTAAGCGAGCGCCATTCTCAGCCAAAGCCGACAGAGAGAAATCGAAAGAGAGAGGAGCTCGCAGGTAGCCCTGGAAAAGCTGCATCATGGAGTCGGGATAGAAATGTCTCATTAAAATTCATTTAAGAACATCTTTCCTGAAAACCCAAGTGTGTTTTATCTGAAGAGCTCCTCAAAAGTACATCATCAACCAGAGGTGCCAGATGGAGGCTACAGGATATTCATAAATGAAGTTTCATTGTTCAGAATATGTGATGTGATGTAAAACACACACACGCACATATTATCTCGAGAATGGCAAAGCTTCTCTGGCACGCATTGCCATGGAGACGGGCGCTTTCCCAGGCAACCCTGTCTGGTAGCTACTGAGAAGACGTGGCCAAAATGCCAGATGATGTCTTGGTTAGATGGCCGGGCTCTGGTTCAGCTTTCATTAAGTGGGTGGCAGACGGTGTTGGGGAATGTTACTTTTCAAAGTAACTTAATTACATCACTCGTTACAAAAAAGTCACTGAATTTGCTATAATTATGTATTATAAAATGTAATGCATTACAGACAGTGTGTTACACTTGAATTTGTCCTATGAGAAACTACACATTTCACTGGTCAGTACTTCAGATTAAATCCTTAGCCTATTCCATAGGAAACAGCAGAAACACTAACCTGACCTAAGCTGAAATTTTCTTGTTCTATTTATTTTAACATGAATAAAGCTAAGTGAAGTTTCGCAGAGATACGAAACCCACACTTGTAATCAAAGTAAATCTTTTTCCACTACACACACAGCCAGCGTTTTGTTGACCTTGGTTGTGGAACTAACTGGAGCTACCAGCCAAGTGATTTTCTGTTTTTCTTCCCTGGAATGATCTTCGTCATCATCACAGGCTCCTCCTCCCCTCAGCGTGTCGTGCTAGACTTAGTTTAGCGGTTTCGTTTTTTTTCCCCGTAGAAAGCCGCCGGCCAATCAGACGTAGCTTACACCTTACGATTATTCCCTCTGCATATAGCACTACGAAATCAAAATACCCAGATATACTCTCGGATAAGACGAGAATTTTAGGTTCCAAAATACACATAAAAAAATATTGCGTTCTGCATCTCCGCGGACCAGAGCTCAAATTTTTATAAAGCCAGTCATGGTCCAGCCGTGCGTACTGTGGCTGAATTGCCTAGCAGGAGCTAAAGACGTTTACCCAAAGTGGAGATACGTGAGTTACGGCCTTATTTACCGCTACCCTTTCGCCATGGGTGCTAGATATACCTGGTGTACAAAATAAATTCAACTACTGCAGCTGCTGGAAATATGCAGCATTTCTACTGCAGAGAAGCCATGTGAATGGTTGTATTTACGTATTTTTCCTGGCATTTTGGCTGAAACATTGAGGGTTGGCTCATCAGTAGGGTTCAATGGTATTGTGAATACTTCCTCTTGTTAAAAGCCGTGTTTTGAGCCACTCCACATTTAGCTAGCACTGCTGCTGAGAAGCTGGGTCACTTCAAGCAAGTCCAGCAAAGCTCACAAAGCATCTCTGTTTTATTTAGCATAACGCAGGTATATTTATTTTTATGAAATAAGTAATGCGTTATGTTACTTTAAAACGTAACCCCAACACCGATGACAAAGGCAGCGCCACATGTCCAGATAATCCAGATAAAATGGGAGGGAAGGACGCTCAGGCTCTACAGGGAGCTGAGCGAGCGACTGAAGTTAAAGCTTTAAGTCTTGGGAAGCCAACTTGAACCAGAAACCTTTGTGTCCCAGACCATGAAGCAGCCCCCATGTCGTCTTCATCGTTTTAAGCTTCCAGCCAGGGTTTTACTGTAGAAAGTGCAAGACGCTTTCCATCACGCATGCTGAACCGCCATCTACCTCAGATGTGGAAACAACAAGAAAAAGCATCACAGGACAGAGGCAGCTGGAGGGGGTGGGAGCAAGCGAGCAGTTTCTTGGCGTGATAGGTTCTCATCGCACCCCCCCAACGCTCAGTCTCCACGGCATGAAGGGTTAAAAGGTGAGGAAATTGTACAGGACTATTGTGACACACAGACACACTGCTTTTAAACAAAGAGAAACGTGACTTACAGGCTCTCCCACTCTCTAGAAGGAGGAAGACAAAACAAGACAGCAAAAATAAACTTAGACACTTTCTCCAAAGGTTTAGCTTTGCTCTTTTCGTGGTGAGTTTCACCACAGGATGCATTCATCTCTGGAAGTATTCTTAATTTTTTCTTTTATGGCTAAAGGATTTCGACTTAGAAAGATCGAATTTTTGGACAAACTCAGTTAATTCCTTCAGTTCCGATTTGAGCTGCTGGATTTTGCTCCTGCGTGGCATTCACTTAACAGAGAGGCAGGGCACCGTCTCACAGAAAGAACAAAACCTCACAGGAAATACAGGCAAATATTAAGTCGTTACATTTTTTGACACAGGACTGATGATTTGTACGCATGTAAGAAGCCTGGTGAAGATAACATAGATGTCTTCCACATCATGTCATGTAAATGGACGCCACAACAGGATACATCCACACATACTAGGTGACGTTAGTTCTGCCTGACACACCATGCTAGCCGTGTCCAGCATAAATAGTCACTCATGCGCTACTGGAAGATTCTGCATTGTTATCCTACGTATTTCCCACTCTCTGACAGGCCACACGAATGTGTGGATACACAGAACTGCAAATTCTGGCACCAAGGCTTGTGCTGATCTGTACTTGCACACCACTGGGTTACATGGAAAAAGGGGTGCAGTAGGACCCTGGAGTATGTCATAGGTAGAGTATAAATGTGACGATGCCCCGGGGGATACTCACGGCTTCATGTTGAAAAGGTCCCGCACACCCATGTTAGCTTCACGGTTGCGGATCCTCTCAGTGAAGACCTTCTCCTTGGTCCAGGTCATATGCACCCCGTCTGGGGTGGCTTCGCTCTTGTTGTTGGGCGTGCCGTGGGACGCCGTGTTCTTGTCATGGATCAGTTGAGCCTGAGGGACAGCAACAACACGGCAGGGTCACTAGTGTGCTATGTACAGCAAAGGCAGAGAGCACGGCACTAGCCTTTAGTCTGACACAGAAGGTACCAGATCTCGTGCCCACGTGCGGAGTCAGGCTGAGGAAACCGTCTGAAAAGCTGCAGTTAATGAGGGAAATTCCCAAGAAACGGCATCAGGTGGCAGCTGGAAGACATCATGAGCTCATCAAAAGATATCAGGAACACTTCTGAATATAGTCATACCCTTCGAATTCCACAGTGAAGCCAATGTACACGGAGATATCATACAGGGTGAAATTACATAAAGGGGTACGATTTCATATTGTAATGGCTGCCTCTACGCAACTGCAGGCTGAATCAGAATCAGATTTACTGGCCGAGTACGCGACACATACAAGCAATCTGTTTCCCTGAAGAGGGAAAAACTTCCTGTTTATGGGCATAGGTGAGGTGAGAATGGGCTTCCGGATCTAAACCCAAGTGGTGAGTTGTTACTGGATTTCTGTGCAAGTCTTGGATTGACGATAACAAACAACAGGACAGAGATTCTGGGGTGCTGGCCATATTTTTAAATAGAGGAACCAGAAGGTGTGTTCCAACTATAGGGTAATCTAACATCTTAGGCTGCCTGGGAAAGTCTATGCAAGGGTACTGGAGACATTCCCTAATGACTGAACCGAGGATTCAGAAAGAACAATGTGGATTCCAGCTTGCCTGTGGGACACTGGAACCACACAGAGCTGTGTGAAGTTTCATCAGAGTATGGCAAAACAGTCCACATGTGCTTTGCAGACTTCACGAAGGCCTATGACCATGTGCCTTGGCACATACCGTGGGAGGTACCAAGGCTGCTACTGCATGCTATTCAGTCCCTTTATGAATGCAGTAGGAGTTCTGATTACATCCTTGGCACAACATTGAAGCCGTTCAGACGGCTTTGCCATCATCTGAGCCACCGAACCTGCTTGCCTTTTCTAATGTGCTGTTGTCCTTTTGACTGTTCTACCTCATTATTGTTTCATAGTGTTAATAACTCGTCCTGCCCGGTGCCGGCCAGAGGAGGACGGGCTTCCCCCTTGAGTCTGGTTCCTCCCAAGGATTCTTCCTCCCGAGGGAGCTTTTCCTTGCCACTGTCACCTTTGGCTTACTCTCTGGGGACCCTGGGCCCGGGACTATGTAAAGCACGTTGTGACAATGCTCCTTGGCACTATATAAATAAAATTGAATTGAATAGATCAGACGTTGTACTCCGTCAAGGATGTGACTTGCTTCAACTCTTGTAAATGATTTTCATGGAGAGGACTTCAAGTCAAAGCCGTGGGTGTCAGGTGTGGGAGGTTAGAGCTGATACCCCTGCTCTTCGTAGATTCATGTCATTATTTTGCCCTCGTCCGACCAGAGCCTGCAGGAGAACCGGCACCTCCAGGTTAGAGGCCATGGTACTCATACAGAAGAGAGTGGATCGCTCCTTTCAGGTTAGAAGGGAGAATCTACATTTCGTGAAGGATTTTAAGTATCTCAGGATCTTGTTCATGAGTGATGGTAAGAGAGAATGTAACATGGATGCTTTGGTGTTTGGTGACAGCAGTTATTCAGGCACTGAGGTGGTCCATCATGGTAAAGGGGGTTAAGTTGTTAGATGAGACTCGTTGTTTATCAATCAGTCTACATCCCTATCATCTCCTTGGACAATGGGCGAGCGGAAAATTCCATGTGGCTGAGATGAGGTTTCTGCACAGAGTTGCTGGACTCCCTGTGACTGCATGGGGGACCTCGAAATGGAGCTGCTCCTTCAGGTCAAAAGAAGCCGGCCAAGGTGGTTGGTGTTTTACAACAATGCCCGCGGGAGATGTCACAGGCACATCACATTGGGTGGAGGCCTTGGAAAAGACTCCGTACATGGGCTGATATCTCTCAGCTGGCCTGGGAACGTCTGGGGATCCCATGGAACAAGCAAGAGTATGTGGAAATGGGCAGAGACATTTGGTCTGACCTGCCTGGCGTGATGCCACCACAATCCTCAGCCAGAAAAGCAGAAGATAATGATAATTTGATACTTCACTAAAACTAGTCATCGCACAGACTCAGAGTGTCAGCTGGCTAAAAAAATAGTATACTAATTCATTTCTGTTGCAACAAATATGGCGGAACTGATGTAGCCGAGTAATTTAAGGTAAAATATTGAATGAATGGAAGTCTTAAAAAGCATGAAATAAATCAAGGGTGGTGAGATTTCAGAAGGGTCTACGACGGGCAGCAGCTACTGGGGCGAGGGGAGTGTGGCGGGTCAGGGGCACCCGGTGAGGCTGCATCTAATATGGTAGTCACTTAAGATGGCTGCACTGGAATCTGAGTGACAACGGCATGACAGAGAGTAGGAGGCTGTTCTCCAAGCAGGGCTGTGATGACTTCTCCAACCATCATACAGGCCGTTTTCAGGCTGGGAGGGGTCCATCACTACCTCATCCTCCTGTGAGTGGCTCCTCCGGCTGTTGCCCTGGGCCTGCTCTCTGGCCTGGCTCTTCCTTCGGATGGAGCTGCGTGACTCGTCAGTGATGCTTTGAATCTGCATGGGCCCCCAGGCAGAGAGGTTGTGCATCATGCAGGATGGGTGGAGATGATCAGAGACATCGAGCAGTCGCTGTCACGCCACCCTCCCCACACATGCAAGACATGGAGGTTTTTGTCGTCATGCTAACTCTCTGCCGACTGTACCTCCATGACAGTGTGAATACCGTGTAGACTTCATTACCCAGAAGCCCAAGTGCACACAGGAAAGATAAAACGTGATTCCCCTTGGACCAAAAATGTATTTACTGTATATGGCAAAAATAAACAAATGGAAATCTTCCATCAAAACACTTTATTGTTTACTACTGATAATTTGAACCTGAAATTTCCTAATTGTTTTTGCAAAAATAACTGCTGTAAATGACACTCCCAGTGTCAGGTTGTCCCTAAAGTAGTAAAACGGCACAGCCTGCTGTGTATTACCTCCCTCTCGCGTTCGGTCCTGGAGAGCTGCATCTGCTTCAGCATCTCAGAACGCTGTTCCATCATCAGGGTCTTCTCATAGGTGAAGGCTGAGATGTCACTCTCGTGCTGGGTGGTGAAACACACAGACACACATTGGTGGCAGTTGACTCAGGTGTATAAAAAA
This sequence comes from Gymnarchus niloticus, assembly GCA_009936485.2. Taxonomy (NCBI): domain Eukaryota; kingdom Metazoa; phylum Chordata; class Actinopteri; order Osteoglossiformes; family Gymnarchidae; genus Gymnarchus; species Gymnarchus niloticus. Next base: position 10,285,352 of record JAACJT020000028.1, on the reverse strand, counting down.
ATTCTCCTAAATGGATCACACCTTAAAAGCTTATTAAAACGTATGAACCCCCCAAGTAACGCTGTGTCGCATGTCATCCATGGAAAACTGTTACTGTTCCACCTGCAGGACATCAGTTTCCAGGCTAATTAACTGAACAGACATGAGACTGCTGTTTACCATCTCTACAACCTCCACTTCAGCATCCAGCCGGAGGTGGTAAAGGAACATCTGCAGATCCTTCTTCATCTGGATGCTGTTGTCATCCATCTGTGCCACGGTGAAGATGCGCATTTTGCACTTCCTCCAGACCTGATGGAGGAGTCGTTTATGAGGACACGTAGGCAAGGATGGGGGTCATCTGCATGTTACGGGAAGCCAGCCGCAGCCTCTCAGAGACGCACTTTATGCTGACGGAGTAGGAAGGGCAGCAGCATGAGCATCCCGCCATCGTGCACGATCCACCACACGTCCACCGTTCCCTCACTCAGCAGCTGCCGGTTACTGGGGAAGTTGTCGATGTTCTTGGCTACTAGGAGGGCCTGATGTGCGGCCGTGGTCTCCCGCACCGTCTCTGTGGGAGGCAGCCGACATGAGTGCCACTTTCCACCGTACTGCACATGATCCCTCATTCGCCCAAATCCAACAAGTTGGACTGTGAAGTGCTGACCGAAGTAAGTGGGACCCACCAACGAAGTTGGTCAGGCAGGAAGAATCCATGGCCTGCTTCCAGCTCCCAGGCCAAGACATCAAGACCGTGTTGTGTTTCATTCCCCCGAGTCCAGCTGATTGGATGAGATGGGAGAAGCCGTCGCGCATGTTGGACGACACCACAACGTGGCAGAAGCCCTTGGTCTTCTCTGTGGACATGGTGGACTTGATGGTCTACACAGATGGGTAGGGTATGGAGATGCAGACCAAAGTTTTCAGGTTATTTAAGGCTGAGTAACAGTATGCCTATTAAAAAGAGATATGAGTACTGCAGTAATACATACTGCAGGAAAATCCGATAATAAACACCTGCACTGATGTTTTGACCTTCCTACATCCTGGTAAACTCCTCTAAGGCTGAATTCTGATTTACTGTAAAGCCCATTAAAGT
>JAACJT020000028.1:10261559-10273706 GCA_009936485.2 Gymnarchus niloticus | reverse complement strand
CAGAGTGATCACTTGTTCATTGCATGTCACAGTGATCACATGTTCATTGCACGTCAGAGTGATCACAGGTTCATTGTACGTCAGAGTGATCACAGGTTCATTGTACATTACAGTGATCACATGTCCATTTTACGTTACAGAGTGATCACATGTTCATTGTGTCACAGTGATCACATGTTCATTGTGTTACAGTGATCACATGTTCATTGTATGTTACAGAGCTTATAAAGCAAATGATTTTGCAGTTATCAGTGTTTCTCTTAAGCTTACAATTGTTTTTTTCAAGTTTCACATTTTACAACAGTATTTGAGTACAATGTGACTGGCCTGTATTTGTAATTTCCGGACAGATGCACATTTACAGCTTATATAGCATATGGCAGAAGCTAATCAGTGGCCTGAGGACCTGATGATGTCTTAGCGCCACTGGGGCTGTTTCACCTGTCTGCAGATTATTTCCCCCCCCCAGGCCAGATGACAGAGGTCATCGTAATCACAATGGCACAGTGGGTCTGGTTTCCAGAGACACATTTTCCTGAATAATCACACCCAGCCGTCTCTCAGCATCTGCTGCTTTTAAGTAATTCTATCACTGATAAAGTTCTAGTAAGCTGTACATCAGAAATGTTCTCACACTCTACAGGTAAGCTTGCCTCCAAATGATGTGCCTTGAAAAGCCATCAATACACCCATTGATTGCTATTCCAAATGGCTTCAATCATTGTTCTTGTTTTTATTAATGAACTTGTCCTGCCCCGTGCCGGCCAGAGGAGGATGGGCTTCTGCATTGAGTCTGGTTCCTCCCAAGGTTTCTTCCTCCTGAGGGAGTTTTTCCTTGCCACTGTCACCTTTGGCTTATTCTCTGGGGACCCTGGACTCGGGACTATGTAAAACGCTTTGTGACATTGCTTCTTGTTAAAGGCGCTATATAAATAAAATTGAAATAGAATTTAATTGAATTTCTCATAAGAATTCATAGGCCACAGGTAATTAGGACCGGCCACTGTAATGTCATATTGTCATATGCCAGTTGTCTACCTCTCTTCTCCTGTATGGATATGGGATCTACATTTAATTGTATATCTCTCATCATTCGTTCTATTAGTCACAAGCTTTTAAGCGACATCTTCTAAACATTCTATAGCCAAAAAGACGTCCAGGCCCCTCAAGTACATTTTTGAGCAATAAAATTTATCGTGGATTCAGGGCCACTATGATGACTGCGACAGTTAAGTTCTAAATATCTGAGCCTCCTCTTCAAGTAAAGCAAATTATTTGCTTAAATTGTCTATTAACAATAGATGCAACACTATTTCAAGTTCATCCCTGTTCAAGATGAACTCGAATGCAGTGATCCATGGTTTAACTGCTATGTACGTACAGGGAAGACAATGATCTTGACATAACATTAAAATATAGTCACAAAAAAAAAACAAACTTCGTAAAAAAAAAAAAAATACAGAAGACAACTTCTGTTAAAAAAAGCAACAAAAAAACAAGTTTTGTTAAAAAAATAATGGCAAGAACCGTGATTTGTTAAAAAGATAATATATGGCCTTTCTGGGCTTCCGTAAACGAGTGCTCAAAGATGAAAATGGCTTAAGGCATGGTTATGATGAAGGTAATATGTTGAATTAGTACACATGAGTAATGAGCAGAGGCTCCAGAAACCGTACGCAGCAGCAACACATGGAGACGATGGCCAAGGACTCCATGATGCCCGCTGTGCCCACGATCCAGGTGAGGCGGAGGAAGAGGATGACGCCCAGGATGTTCTGCAGGCAGGGCAGGTAGACACCCATGAAGGTGCCCATCTGGGGGCTCTGTGGGGACACAGGGCACACACATTTTTTACTAATTCACAAGAGCAGCGGATCATTTTATATTTACATCCATACAGTCACATGATGTGCCTGGAGACTAACCCAGGTAGCAGGACACGGTGCCTGGCCATCACAGGGCGTGCACACACACACACACACACACACACACACACACACAGTAGATATGGGATCCCTGGAAGTGTGACACCAACATGCCATGATCCTTTTTATATTAGTAAATGTTAATAAAAGAAGTGAACCGTGACCATGGAGCAGTCTCATTTAGGCCATGATCAACCAACCATCCCTGAACCTGAAGCAAACAGCTGAAAAGGCCCTCAGAGACTGGGTAAGGCTCAGCTTGAACCCGACTCGGTTCGTCTCAAATTTAGCAAGTTTCCTGTGTTTGTGTGGGTTTCTCCAGGTCGTCTCCCAGAAAACCAAAAACATGCATTACAGCTAAACCGGTGACTATAATCTGGCCTTAATGTGTGCATCTCCTAGAACCCTAACCAGGTAAATATTTACTTACACTGACTGGATGTTTGTCTTCTGTGTAAAACTTTAGACTTAAACTACTATTTAAGTACAATTCTGGTTTCAGACAAATATTTATTTTTCAGACACAGTGTGATATATAGCAATAATTTATAATCTGTCAATGCACAGCATTTCTTATACAGGTCAAGCATCCCTTTTTGTGGGCGATAAACCCATGGGTAAAAGGGCATTACGGCCAAATGCAGCGGGCTACATTTCTCACAGTAAGGCTGCAGGAGACAAACGGATCATCATGAAGGACATTTCAAAGTGATGGATCTTAGAAGGTTCTGGGGGGGAGTACGGTGACTCAGGGGTTAGCACTGTCACCTCAAACCTTCAGGGTCAAGGGTTCAATGCCCAGCTCTGTCTGAGAAGCTTGCGTGTTCTCCCTGTGTTTGGCATGTTTTCTTTGAACACTCCCATTTCCTCCCACGGTCCACAGACAAGCGTGTGTGAGTGTGTGCATGACTGTCCTCTGCGATGGGCTGGCCCCCCATCCAAGGTGTCCCCTGCCTTGTGCCCTAAGGCTGCCTGGATAGGCTCCAGGCCCCCCACGTCCCTCAACAGGATTAAGTGGTTTAGAAAATGGATGGATGGGTTCTTGAGGGGTTAGGAGTTGCCACAGGAGAGGAGTCCAACTTAACTTAAATATCTTCATAGTTTCTCTCAGCGAGGGTCACAGGACAATTTTAACAAATAAAACAATGTAAACTGATACTACACAAAATATAAACAAAATATTGTTTGAAAGAACTGAAATTAAAATTGTGTTTTACATTAGAGTCTAACATTTTTAAGATTCTGATATTCTGTAAAAAAGGATGCAATTGAAATTTAAACAATTAAATGGTTTTTAATGAACTCAAAGCTGTCAGTAAGTAACATTGTTTGTTTGCTTCAGTGAATCAGTTCGAGACGACACGTTTACGCCTTAATCAGTACGGAGAGTCTTCTCTGGCCAATCAGAGCTCTCAATAAACTGACCATAAAGAAGCAAAGAGAGATGCTAGTAGCAGGCTCCTCAGTAAGACTTGGAGGACAAGTGAAGAACTCATTTATCCTACAATTATATTAAAGCACTTCCAAAATAATTATTTAAGACATTTCAATGACTTTTCTCAAACTACTAAGTTTCAAGTTCAACATCAAATTTATTCAAAACAATTTTCCAAAATATGTTACAAATCAGGTAACTTGACTAGTATCGTGGCCAAACTTAGCCAGCCCAGCCGCAGCCAAAATACCTTTGGTCTTCATCCGCTGAGGCTAACAGTTGTGTTGAGTTATTTAACTGTCGGGTTCCTTTAAATTCCCCAAACCTCGATGTGAGCTATTCAGTTATGAGACTATAGATATCGAGTGCTTGCATTCTTGACAGTTCTGCTTTGACTCCTGTTTTTGGATTTGTTTGCTGTGCTGATTTGTAGTGATGGCTAAAACTGGGCTTATGGGAGATGGAAAGAAATGGAACAACTCTTTCAGAAACATCATTTATCTTTAGAAACGTTGAAAACATCCCTTCACAGTGACACGTACCGGCCAATTAGTGCTTCCCGGTTACCACAGCACCCTTGCACCTGGACAGTGTCTTAGAGAAACTTGCAAAAACAGCATGCAAATGCATTAAACACATCTTCAATAAACACTGATTGGACTGAGGCACATTCAGGTGGATATGAAATGTAATTTTTTATAATTTCATGAGCCAATGTTTGTCAGTGCCATTAATAGTATTTATCACATTTATCATGATTATTTGTTAATTTTTCTTCTTTTCATTTGTTTGTAGGTTGTGATTAATATTTGTAGGGAAAGTGCTTACGCACTGAGCTTGAGTAATGATCAAGTGTGAAGTATTAAAACAGATCTTCAAATCTGCTCATCTCTGATTCAACTGATATCTGATTTGTCCTCTTACTCAAAATCTCTCCTTTTTTGGAGGATATTCTCTCATAAAGGCACTGAGGTCACTGTAATGGAAATATTTGTTTTTGTGAACCGGAACAGGGGAGAAAATGTGTGTCTGCCCCAGTAATCCACAGCGGTCATCTCTGGGCAGAAATGGGGCTGAGAGATTCTGTTGGACCTTACTATAGCATCAGCAGACACACTCTAACCCTGAATTATTTCACCCACTCTGCTGTCAAAAAAAATCTCAGATGTTTTTGCACTCAAACACGGGATCAGGGATCTAACACATATTTTGTTAAACAGCTTGCAATTCGTTTTTTCAGTAAATACCGAATGAGACAAAATGTTTTTAAATAATACGACATCATGAAAGACGCATTCAGCGTGGACACAGAACATTGTCGTTTTGATCCGAACAACGGTGTTCCAAAAGTTTCAAATGTTTCGAAACACTGCTCCAAACATGCCGTCACTACTGATTTGCCCCATTCCGGACTCTGACTGTTTTGCTACTGCCAATGACTACACGTCGAATGTCCCTCTGGTTTCGAGAAATCCTCCCTGTCCTGGTGTTGACCCTGCCTGTTTTGACCATGATTAAAGGTCCTCACTCCACACTTTGATCCAGTCTGTCTGTTCATTACAACTAGAAAACAAAAGTACAATGTCACATGAGTAGCTGAGAATAACAGATCTTTTTACTACATAACAATGAAATAAATATAAAAAGAAAATAAATTCATAGAATCACTGAGTTTGAATAAATAACATTAGGGTGACCATATTTTGGTTTTCAATAAGGAGGACACTGGGGGCAGGAAGGTGGCATGGGGCAGACGGACACCTGCTCACAAGGAATAGTGACTGTAGAAAGCAAAAGTCGAATGCTGGACATTTTTGGCGATTTAGAAATCTCAGCCGGACGCGTTTTTTTAGATCCGAAAAAGAGAACATGTCCGCGAGAAGGTGGACATATGGTCACTCTAAATAACACAAAGGTTAGGTCATTATAAGGGAGATATAATTTTCCCGACATGCGTGGATTTCAAACCCAGTCCCCATTGGTCAGAACCAAACACTATTATTTGTGGAACAGATTTGCCGATCAATCATCATGAACAAATACGTCCGATATCGCCTCTTCCTTTGTCCTGGACACTGCAAGTCAGCAGAATGTTGACAGCTCATTTTGGAGAATGGTCTGCTACGCTTGGGCCCACAGTTGAGATAGTCAGCTGGACATGAACACAGCTACATCCAGCCAGTGCCCCATAACTGCTTCACACACACACACACACACACACACGTTGGTTTTATATATAAAATGAAAATAAACCAAAGAACAAACAGTTGTTTGGAAAAAAAATAGTTTTTTCGGGACACCTGATGCAACAATGATCAGCTGCGAGGTCCCACTCAAGATTTCTATGACCGCTGCCACTCAACTCCACAGCGATCTCCAGATCAGAATAATCTCCATTCGACTCAAACTGAGCTTGGTGGTGTCTACAAAGCCAGTCCTGTCACTGTGCATGAACGACGTGACGTTTTGAAGCATGCCATGCTGGGCCGGCCCCACTGTCACCTGACTGCCTGAAGCAGTGTAACTTCCGCCTCCAGCCAAGTTTGCCGTAAAAAACAGTACATGCGACGTTGTGTACTTTTCCCAATCATAAATGATTTCATACTGACAAATTAAACGAAAAATCGCAACAACAGCAAAACATTCAAACATTTCTTGAAAACCACCAGTCCCATCAAGGAAATGCCGTGAATGATTTTCTTGTCCTTCATGAAAATTCACAAGCAGACAAGCTTTACTATTGAGAGCTGTAGTTTTACGCTGATGCTGGGGTGGAAGAACACGCCAAATGGAAATGATTTTTTTATAGGAGGGAACTGCTAGGCCCAGCTGGTAATTCAGGGCCTTCCTGCCTCCAATCTTCATGGCACTGCAAAAAGCCCGACGGACAAATGCAATATTATGCTACCTGTAATGTTCCGTAATCAAGGCTAACTTCACATATGCAAATACAACAAGGAGTACCGACAAGACAGAGTCTGGAAGACCTGAAGCTGGCCATCGAGAACATCAAAAGTCAACAGAAAGACCTACCGTGACTGTCTTCTTCTTCTGGCCCTCATCGTCGTCAGCCTCCTCATGTTCAACGACCCCCTGGCTGAGGTTAGTGTAGTTGGCCACTGTGCTGAGCAGCGATGAGACCATGGGGTTACTGTCCATCTCCTCCTGTTAAACCGAAGTTCGGCTGTCAAAACACATTCAGCATGCTAACATACTTCACATGAATTCCACATTGTGGATTCCCATTATTACTACTTGTCCAGACGGTCGTAATTCAGGGCAAAAGACAAGTCAAAATTTAAGAAAACACTTGGATTTGAGACCCAAGAATAACTCGGGATTAAAAGTAATTCCTGAGACACAGACTTTCAGATTCACAAAGTGACATGGAGGTGTGCTTAATACCCTGTCATTTACTTTATTTATATCCTGCAAGATGAAAAAGAAACTGCGAAAGTGGGGACAGGGCAAACATCCATGCGCTCTGGCATGTTCTCTGAAGCACTGGATAAGCACCAGAACATGTCAGTGTACTTAAGGTACATGTAACGTTCAGTACAATGTTTGACAGGTCATGTCAGCGACTGGAATCTTACTCAAAGCAAGTGAACAGTAAAGCGCCCTCCAAGTGGGCAATCAAACACCTGGGCAGTATTGGAAGGTACCTCAAAGAGAGCCATGTTCTTCCCATCATAGAAGTTTCCTCTCTCGTTGTCTGTGTTTTCAATGAATGGACTGCTTTCCTTTGGATTGCCGTCTCCTGTTAACAACAATAAAAGACACATAACTAAGTACCTCTATGAAACACCATCTTTCCATTTATATACTCGTTCTTTCAATTTAAAGCCATGGTCCTGAAGAGTTTGTTCACAAGAGCTAGAAAATACCAAGCCAGATAAAATAAATTACAAGATAAATCTGAATGGGTTACCCTTGGCAAATCTCCTTCAATGTCCTTGATGAACATCAGCAGTAAGGAAACCAGGATTTATTCCTACGGCATCTTTCAGTTTTTGTATTTAAACATTGTGCATCCCTTCATGCTGCATGAACCCTTACAGAAATAAGACAGCCTTCAGAATATCACGTCAATAACACATGGAAACGTGTTTTTCACATGTTAAATAAACATTTTCATATGTGAAAATAAATGTGAAACATGAAAGAGGAACAGACTTTCATATGTAATATTTCAAAAACCACGCTTTTTCATTAAGGGAATCAGTAAACCTCAATTATATAAGAGGTCCTAAAGTATATAATTTACAGTCAATGAGATGACACACACACGGGTTTGACTTAAATGCTGCCTCCTTAAATTTAATCTGATTTTCATAAAATATAACGGGCATCTAAAGATAAAAAAAAATGACTGCCACTTACTCAAAATAAGTAAATTTAAGTCGACTGAAGCAGATCGCTTTGGTTAGCTGTATAAACAGTACTAATGCAGGCTCGAACAGAGGCTCTTGACAAAACCTTCTGCTTAGTGAACAGAAGTTGGCCTCAGTGAGAGCATGGCTTTAAGGCATCAAGATCAGGTTTTCTCAGAATTCCTAGAAAACCAAGTGGGCGGCGCATGTATGTATCATGTATGTCTCATATGGAGACTTAAATACACGGAGGCTTTCGTGTGTGACGCCATGGAGTTTGAGTGCTTTATTTCCAAGCACCATTTCAACAGCCAATCTATGATTTCTCATAACGAATCCAGTCTGCCCGGAGGCACACAATCATTTTGTCTGGCCCATTTAGATGCACTGATTAACTTAAACTGCACTTTGAGAGGAAACCTGAGTACCTGGAGAAAAGCTGCTCAGATAAGAGAAGAACACGCAAACTCCGCACACAGAACCGGAGAACCGACATCCAAGACAACAGCAAATGCCGTAAGAGGAAGGAAATTCAGCAGGTTCCCATCATGTGGATATGTAGTGTATGTTTTCCTCACAGTTCATATGGACTGAAATTAATTTCGGAAAGACCGTCGAAAGCTTCTGAAGACACATAGCTGGAAAGCACAACCATTTCAGAATATCTGCACAGCTCGTTTTTCAAATTCAAGACCATGTTAAATACCATGGTCAAAGCGGTCTTCTACTTATCGTGGCGGTTTATTACAACAGCATGGTTACTGAGAAATGTTGCCTGTCATCAAAACGGGGTATTAACAATGTGAATCCTTGGTTGCAGGGCTATGATGAGAGGTATGGGCCATGTGGAAACAGAGAATGATGTTTGTCTTCATGACAGTCCCAGTACGAACACTGAAAAGCTGGGGGACAGATTACCATGAGACCGAATTTACTTCAATATGGGACCACCATGCCCCTGTTTATTTATGTGAAGCATGAACCTGCTCGACTTTTCTAAACCCGGACCAGTGCACACACACACAAAGTGGACTCAGTATCGAAACATGGCTTTTTTGTGTGACCTTATTGCCAATCCTTTCATACTTTCTCCAGCCCAAGTGCACGCTGCCACACCGCCACAGGCGTCATCATGGCCTGACTGGCTGTTCTTGCCAATTCTGTCTTATTACTTGAATTTCTCTTCTGTCACAATGCCCCTACTTGCTCCTTCCTTGTCTCATGTGACGATAATGAGGAAAATGATCAACAACTTGTTTACTGACCAGCTAACGATGCACAGTGCCAAGGTGCAGCTCAGGCAAATTCCTTCCTACCTCCTAAATTTAACGTCCAACATGGAGAGAATAATCCCTTTGGATAAAAAGTATCCATTTAGTAATTCACCATTTAATCCCACATTAAATTGCATGCTTAGGACTCAGTATTCATACCACATGTGATTAGTGTGTCAGCACACATGAACAGTCATGAAACACTTCCGTGTATGGAAAAACAACCAGTCTACTTTACAGCAATGCTCATAGGTCTGAATTTTGATATTTTTCTATTCCAGGGCAATGTATAAAATAAATATTATTAATATCAATGCTATTTAACACCTGTTCAGTTTTCTACTAAAATATTTAAGACACTAAAAATTCTGCTTAATTAAAGAAGGCTTTCACACCCCACTTTTGCTAAGGGACAAGCTCTCATGTGGCTTGTTTACAGCCACTGAATCCAGGGCAGCAAAAGCTTCACATTGATGACAACATTACCAGTCATTAATGGAAGAGCTTTAGAAACGAGGCCTGATCACTCATACTCAGCTCATGATTTAAAACAGTAAATTAATGAATGTCTTTGTAAGCTTATCACTGAAAGCACCTTAAACGGAAACAGGCCTGACTCCTACAAATTACAGAGAATTTGTATTTTGTTTGAAACTGTTCGGCAAAAATTCACAGATGATCAGATACAGGGCTATTAACAAAACCATTAATTTTTCTGAGAAAACAGTTTTAAACTGCAAGATCTTGATGTCATCAAGATGACCATTCCACAACTCCTAAATGCTAATAATTAATCTGAAACCCTTCCAGAAAATACAACAATTTTTTAAGCAATTTAAAATGTTTAAACTTTAAATGTAATTTCAATTGTATTACAGTATGTAGAATATCAGCTTCTGAAATCCCTTCAATCATTAACATGAGTGTCATGGTTGACACCTGACTGGGGTTTGCAGTGCCAAGAGACAAGGGAGGCAAGGGTGCAGCTGCAAGTGAAAAGGGGGATTTAGTAATACACAGCAAGAGAGTAGCCACCAGGCTCTGCCCTGAATACAAGGGGTGATACAGACGAGGAACTCAACTGGAAACAAATCAAAAACAGGGTAATGGGGACTAGAACAAGGAACACGACACAGACGAGGACAGATGCCAACTTAAAATAACAAGAGACAGGTGGAACACTTGAGGGCAATCAGGGCAAGGGTATTTGGTATAAACAAGGAAACACAATGGGCAAACACTAAACCCCAGGCAATGTCCGAGACCTGGAGTACTGGTGAAAACGCGACAAGGAGTTTTGCTGTAAAGTTTGCTGTAAAAAATAAATATAAAAATTGTGACCACAAATGGTTTGGTCAAGACTAATCATTCAGAATATTGTAATCACGGTTTATATGTGACATCAGTAGAAAGAAATCTCTATGTAGCAAGACAATAAATAAACAAAGTTGACAACAACCTGTCACGTCTGCACAAGCACTCTGGGACCCCGGAGTAATGACCAGGGTTTTGTGCAAGTCCATCTTCTTGTTCTTCGGTTATGCGAACTGCCCATAGGGCAAACATAATGTTAGAACAAACAACACCTGGAAAGTGATATCACAAAATTAACAAATATAAATCAATAAATAAATCAATAAAGAACAGATATATACATTGTGCAATTTGTAGACTTTTCTGGGTAGGGAGTGGCATGTTGGAGGATACCTTGTAGTGCCCGAAGGGTCCCCAGGAGCACATCTTAGCACGCGGGGGTGGAATGAGCTGGTAGCTAAGGGAGCTCCAACATAACATCATGACAATATGCACTAAACTAAACAGACTGAAGCTGTGGAGTTCTGCAAATGACGAAAGCTCAAATTTCATGAAGAAGGATTTGCTGAACCCAATTATGGCGACCTGCAGCACCGGCCGCCAGAGAAATCTCCCAGGTTCAGTGATTGAGGCAACAAGAGCCTGGACTCTTTGTAAATAAATATTATAATAAAAACCTCATATGACAAATCCATCTGGCCACCTGGTGCACTGTAGCAAAACTCAAATTGTACCTGATTTTGTACGCATAATTTTTCTTAATTTCACATGGACAGCTACCTTCGGCTCGAACCTGATCATGAATTCTAAATGCAGCCTTTGCGTCTCAACTCGATGAGACCCGGCACTCAAGCACAGCCACCTGTTATATGACATCACCTAAACACATGGTGGAGACACATTTGTCCCGACAGGGCGTAGCCTTCAGGTGCAATGTCACTCACTTAATCCAGCAAGGGAGTGGAACAAACTTCCACAAAGCAGCCTGAATTAAAGCTCCACTGCATACCATTCATCGATGTTCTAACTGCTTGTCTGGGTCAGGCTCACAGGTCTACTAAATACCATAAATATAATATACCAAGGACCCAGTTAAAATAGGACATAGCCCAAAGCTGTGAGTGCATAAAGGCCAGGTAATAAATGACCATTTGTGATAGTTCTAACCACTAAGGCACCAAGGCAGGTGTGCAAGCTGCCAAACACACCTGCCCTGGGCACCAGCCAAGGGTGACGGTGACTGAGACCAACCAGCCTATCCTCTCCATCTCTTACAAACAAGAAGGTCAAGGCTGAAATCCTTAAGAGAACAAGGACCTTCCTAGGAATGTGGAGGGCCTACTGGAGGGTGTTAGGGCGGATTGTTGAGGAGGGGTAAGCGGGAGGTACCACTCACCCCTTCGGCGTGAGCCTAGACCATGCTCCATGCTGCCCACCTCGGTGCCTCGTCCTGCAGCCACTCTCAGGATCAGCCGCGGTGACACTGCGCGAGTGGCAGAGTCGCATCAGCCCTGATCCCTGATCAAGACCACAAGGTGGGGGAAGGGCTCCAGGAGGAAGAGGAGGGCCTACAGCCCTGAGTGCATGCAACTACTCTGAGCGGGGTGAGGCAGGATGAATTCATGCCCTAAACTGCTTCCTAATCGCATCGCAACTCTGAAGCCGTCAGCTTTACAAAACCACAAAGAGCCACAAACAAAACCCTTAAATTCCCCCCTGACTGGAAACTGTCATATCCGAAAGCAGAGAGGAAGGCAAGTCACGAGCTCATCCACCTCACGCAGCATCTCTTTTTGCATACATAACCAAATCGTAAGTGTAATTCA